>JAEHOC010000031.1:610000-1244579 GCA_016834605.1 Chlamydomonas incerta
GCCCTCGCCGCCCAATATGCCGAACGTGCCGCCAATGCCGCCCTCCAGCCCGCCTGCCCCATCCACACCGGCCGCTCCGCCGCCGATGCCTCCCATCCCCCCAGCGTCGCCCCGAACGCCTGCAGCGCCGCCGCGGCCCCCGCTACCCCCCACCTCGCCCGGCAAGTGGGCGGGTGCCTGGCCCTTTCGAGCTCCATTCCCGCCCATCCCTCCGTCACCGGCCCCTCCTCAGCCTCCTCCTCTGCCCCCGCCAGTGGCTAGTCTACCACCCCCTCCTTCTCCCAAACCACCGAAGCCGTCCCCAAGACCTCCGTCACCAAGACCTCCGTCACCAATACCTCCTAGTCCAAAACCCCCAACGCCTGCACCTCCGTCACCCGCACCTCCGCGCCCTAATCCCCCCAGCCCTGGGCCACCTAATCTGAACCCGCCCTCACCGGAGCCGCCTTCGCCGCTGCCCCCATCGCCAGCGCCGCCCAGCCCTGCGCCGCAGCCCCCTTCACCATCCCCTCCTTTGCCTCCAAGCCCGGCACCTTCAAGCCCGGAGCCTCCCTCGCCGGCTCCTCCCTCGCCTGATCCGCCCAGCCCGACACCCCCGAGCCCGCAGCCTCCATCACCCATTCCCCATCTACCTCCTCCACCGGAACCACCCAGCCCCGAGCCGCCACGTCCTCCCAGCCCCGAGCCTCCCATACCCGAGCCGCCCTCGCCGGCACCACTAATACCAGCGCCGCCCAGCCCCGCTCCACCCAGCCCCCAACCTCCTTCGCCGGTACCGCCCAGCCCCGCGCCTCCCAGCCCAGAGCCTCCCTCACCGACTCCCCCTTCGCCTGCGCCACCCAGCCCCGCTCCGCCCAGCCCAGAGCCGCCTAGTCCTACACCCCCAAGCCCGCAGCCTCCGTCGCCCGCTCCAGCCTTGCCGACGCCTCCGTCGCCGGTACCGCCCAGCCCTGCGCCTCCCAGCCCAGAGCCTCCCTCGCCGTTTCCTCCTCCGCCTAGCCCCGCTCCGCCCAGTCCCGAGCCGCCTAGCCCTACACCCCCAAGCCCGCAGCCTCCGTCGCCCGCTCCCGCTTTGCCGGCGCCTCCGTCGCCGGTACCGCCCAGCCCCGCGCCTCCCAGCCCAGAGCCACCATCGCCGTTTCCCCCTTCTCCTGAGCCGCCTAATCCCGCTCCACCCAGCCCCGAGCCGCCCAGCCCCATACCCCCAAGCCCGCAGCCTCCGTCACCTGCTCCAGCCTTGCCGGCGCCTCCGTCGCCGGTGCCGCCCAGACCCGCGCCTCCCAGCCCAGAGCCTCCCTCGCCGTTTCCTCCTCCGCCCAGCCCCGCTCCGCCCAGCCCCGAGCCGCCCAGCCCTGCACCCCCAAGCCCGCAGCCTCCGTCGCCGGCTCCAGCCTTACCGGCGCCGCCTTCACCGGTACCGCCCAGCCCTGTGCCTCCCAGCCCATCAGAGCCTCCCTCACCGTTTCCTTCTCCACCCAGCCCCGTTCCACCCAGTCCCGAGCCGCCCAGCCCCGCTCCGCCCCGCCCCGAGCCGCCTAGCCCTACACCCCCAAGCCCGCAGCCTCCGTCGCCCGCTCCAGCTTTACCGGCGCCTCGGTCGCCGGTACCGCCCAGCCCCGCGCCTCCCAGCCCAGAGCCTCCGTCGCCGTTTCCCCCTTCGCCTGCGCAACCCAGCCCCGCTCCGCCCAGCCCAGAGCCGCCTAGCCCTACACCTCCAAGCCCGCAGCCTCCGTCGCCTGCTCCAGCTTTGCCGGCGCCTCCGTCGCCGGTGCCGCCCAGCCCCGCGCCTCCCAGCCCAGAGCCACCGTCGCCATTTCCCCCTTCGCCTGCGCCGCCCCGCCCCACTCCGCCCCGCCCCGAGCCGCCTAGCCCTACACCCCAAATTCCGCAGCCTCCGTCGCCTGCTCCAGCCTTGCCGGCGCCTCCTTCACCGGTACCGCCCAGCCCCGCGCCTCCCAGCCCCGAACCACCATCACCCAGGCCGCCCAGTCCTGAGCCCCCGTCTCCAACTCCGCCCATTCCACCCAGCCCAACACCCCCCAGCCCCCAGCCGCTTTTGCCCGCACCGCCAAGCCCCGAGCCCCCCTCGCCGGCACCACCATCGCCTACGCCGTCTGTGCCCGCGCCGCCTAGTCCCGCCCCACCCTCGCCCACTCCACCTCAGCTGCCCCCACCGGCCCCGAGCCCGCAGCCACCTAGCCAACCGCCTCCCAGTCCAGCGCTGCCGTCTCCACATCCGCTTGCGCCGTTTCCACCCAGCCCACAGCCACCATCTCCTTCGGCTCCGGCACCTCCTAGTCCCGCTCCGCTGGAGCCAGCAGCCCCCGTCCCGCCGGGTCCGCCACCCCAGCCGCCAGGCGCGCCAGCCCCGCCGGCGCCACCTCCCCCATCCCCTGCTCCCCCCAGCCCTGCACCCCCGTCACCGGAGCCGCGTCCACCCCAGCCGCCTTCGCCGGTCCCTCCGGCCCCGCCTAGTCCGGCGCCGCCTTCGCCAGTACCTCCGTCCCCGCTTCCACCCAGTCCTGAGCCGCCGTCTCCTGCTCCCCCAAGTCCAGCTCCCAACGCGCCCTCGCCGCCGAGCTCCGCCCCTCCGGCGCCTGTGCCCCCCAGTCCCGGGCCCCCAAGCCCGCAGCCTCCCTCGCCCGGCCCGGCACCGCCTGTCCAGCTGCCACCTTCCCCCCGCCCACCCTCGCTGGAGCCGCCCTCTCCTGCGCCCCGGCCACCACAGCCGTCACCATCACCGCCGTCCAACCCGTCACCGCCCTCCCGACCGCCCGCCCCGCCGCCTGCACCCCAACCTCCATCGCCGCCCCTGGCGCCCCCTCCCGCTCCGCCACCGCCAGCCCCTCCTCCCTCACTCCCTCAGCCGCCGGGACCGACCGTGACGACCCAGGACTGCAGCAGCGCAGCTGCGCGCACCAGCTTTGCCGTCGCGTCCGCCTCCCGCGGCGCCTTCTTCATCGCCGTGGCCGTGCCCGGCTCCTCGCCCTCCTACTGCCAGGTGTGCGGCTGCGAGCTGTCGTATGCGGTGCTGGAGGCAGGCGCCGCGCAGGCGTACGTCATCCCCAGCAGTTATGCCGGCGGCGGCTCGCCCACGGCTGCCACCACCAGCAGCCTGTCGGGCACCGCCGATGCCGGCAGCCCCAGCAGCGCCGGCGCCAACGGCAGCGCCAGTGCCAGCGGCTCGCTGTTGAAAGCCGAGGCCCGGCACCGGACACTGGTGGGCATGGCGAGCGGCCCCACCGGGGATGTGACTCGGTACCTCATGGCTGCGAGCGCCTCCACCACCGACACCAACACCACCACCGACACCAACACCACCAACACCAACACCACCAACATGACCCTAGAGGACCTGCTGGCCACGGGCGGAAGCCGCTCGGCTGGCACCGGCAGCAGTGCGAGCCGCCTGCAGGTGCGTGCCCTAGAATAAAGTCTCTCCCCCCCTTCAGTCATCCCTCTCTCTGTCTCTCATTAGCTCGGTTGCTTAGGTCCGAGATCCGCTTTTTGCGTTAAGGGCGCGCGCGTCAAGTGATCCCACCCACCCGCACGTTCTCAATGGCATACAGGTGGTGGACGTGCAGACGGGCGCGCTGGACCCGGCGGGCACCGGCACGGGCACCGGCGCGTACCCCACCACCAACACCACCAATGGCGCCGGCGGCGAGGCGGGCGGTGGCGGCACCGTGCGCTACAGCGCCGTGGGCTCGGGCGGCTCGGGCGGCCTGGACGCGGCGTGGCGCCTGACGCCCGGCGCCAGCGGTGACTACCTGCTGCGGCTCAAGGCGAGTGCATGGGCGCGTGCCTGCGTGCATGTGTGCCTGTGTGGGGCCATGTGCCTGTGTGTGCGTACGTGTGCCTCCTGGTCCTGCCAGCCATGCTGCCAGCTCGCACGAAGCAGTGTGCGATGCGTGCGATGAGCTGTGTGGTGTGACTGCACCGCTCGCCGGTTCCAGCGGCTCAGCGGCGATATAAGTGCTGCTGGTGGTCGTCACTGGTGGTGGTTCTAGTCACTGGTGGCCACTGCCCCAACGCGCGCCGTGCATGATGCCACCCCGCCCCCTCGCCTCGGCTGCAGGTCGCGGACCAGGCGTGGTGGCGCTGGGTGTCAGTCGACATGGACCCGCCCCGCGCGGCGGGGCAGCTGCTGCTGGCTCGCCGCAGTGACGGCAGCAACAGCAGCAGCACGGGCTCGCTCGCCGCCGCCGAGGCCGAGGTGCAGGCGCAGGTGGATGCGGCGCATGCGGCGGCGGGCGCCGCCGCCGTGTCGGCGCAGGCGGAGGTGGTGCGGCTGGTGATGGCGGTTATCACCATGTCCGAGCCGGTGCGTGATGTGCGTGTGCGTGTTGTGCGCGTGGGCGTGGTACGCGGGGCCGGCGCCGGCGGGTTTGGGTGAGGGGTGTGTCAGGTTTGCTGTGCGATGAAGATGTACAACATGTACAACATGTGGTATTGGCAGCCTGTGCGAGGCTGCCTGTGCGAGCGAGCGCGGGCGAGGGCGGGGGCGGGGGCGCGAAGACGCACCATAGGCTCTAGCACTAACATATAACACACTTGATCCGCGATGTGGCTCGCGCGCAAGAGCCCGGGCGGGTTCTGCTGTGGTCCTTGATGCGTATGTTCGTTCGCGTGTGCCCGCCCCGGAACAATGAACGACCCGCTCACAGGTTCAGCCTTTCAGCCTGAACAGCGCCCTGCGGCTGGGCGGTGGCGCGCGGCTCATCAGCACCCAGTGCTTCGCGTCCGCCACCGCCGCAGCGCAGGTTGCTGCAGCGGCGGGCACCGTGGACGCGGACGCCCCGACGCAAGGCACAAACGACTCCAGCCCCGCATCCGCCCCGCCAGCCAACGCTACTGCTATCGGCAGTACAGGTCTTATTGGCGGTGACGGAGTCAACGCGGGCTATGGAAGCGGCAGCACCGGCAGCGGTGCCGCCACGGCGGTCGTCCAGTCGTGTGTGGCGCTGCTGTTCGCGGTGGGCGGCACCAGCCCGGAGCTGGTGCTGCCGCCGGGCGCGCTGACAGACCTGCGCGGCAACACCAACGCCGAGTGAGTGCCGGCGGTCACGGATACACGGGATCATACTGCTAACTGGGATCACGGTCCACGGGCGGTTTGCTTGTGTCTCGTTTTATGATCCTGAATTATAGCAACGGTAACGAACTGATGCCATCACTGGATGCTCTCTTCCTGTCGCAGGCCACTCATCCTCTCCGCGAAGCTGCCGACATCCGTGGAGAGCTTGTCCACAGCGGAGCGCGCGGGCGCACCCGTGGCCGCGGCCGTGATGGGCGGCTTGTTCGCAAGTGCCGCCTTCACCTCGGCCTCGGCCTCCTTCCTGTCAGCCTTCTCGTCACGCTCCTCCCTGCTGCAGAGCGGCTATCACATCCAGGTGCGTGCGTTGTTAATGCATCTGTAACTGCAGTTGATGAGGCTTTGGAGGTCGTGGTACGGTAGGCTGCTGCTGGTTGACACGATAGGGCGTGCGTGATGCACTCCAGTTCCCCTCTCATTCCGCTGTGTGTGCGCTACTAATCCTACCGCTCAATCCATCCGTCATACCGTATTCGCCCACGCCCACACATGCAACTCTGATTCTCAGCACTTTCGTTCTCAAACTGGCACTGCACACACGCGCTCGCAGATGCTGGCCATGTCCAGCAGCCTGGCCTCGCCCGGTATCAGCCCCGCCTTCCGCCGCATCGCGCGCTACCTGCGCTGGTCGCTATTGGGCATCCAGGGCAACATACCCCTGCTGGACGGAGCCTTCTCCTCCTCCTCCGGCGGCGCCACCAGCAGCGGCGGCTCCAGCAGTAACAGCAGCAGCAACAGCAGCGGCAGCAGTGGGTTGGGAGAAGTGGACGTAGCGGCTGTAGCGCTGGACAGGCTCCGCCTGGCGGTTCCACCACCAGCAGCGCCCGTCACCGGCGGACCACCCACCGCCTCGGCACAGCCGCTGTCGTCACCGCCGCTGGCGGCGGCTAATGGCTCCGCGCCCATTGCAAGCCGCCGCAGCAGCCGGAGCCTGACGCAGGCGGCATCAGTGAGCCCAAGCCCTCCCCTGCTGCAGCCATCAGCCGCTGCTGCCGCGACCGGGGCGACGGCGCCTCCGGATCCTGTACCGCCTCGGCCGCCCCGCACGCCGCCGTCTGCCCCGCCACCCCTGCCGGCGCTAAGCCTGAGCAGCGATCGCGACGCGCTTGTTTCATGGCTGCAGCAGGTTGGCGCCATCGGCGGCAGCAGTAGCAGCAGTAGCAACGGCTCCAGCGGCACCAGTGGCGGCAACTCCAGCACTGCGGCGTCTGTCACCGCGTACTCCCTGGGAGGCGCGGCCGCCAGCCCCCGAGGCGATGTGGTGGTGCTGCCGGATGGCCGGGTGGTGCTGGGGCCGGGGGCGGGCGGCGGCAGCGCCCCGCCGCCGCCCGCGTCGCCGTCAACATCTGGCTCGGATTCCGACGGCGCGGAGATGACCACCATCCACACCAACGTGCAGGTAGGTGCGCGTGCGGCTGTGCTGGCTGCTGGCGCGCTGGGTTGTTTGAAGCGCTGATCATAACGCTGTGTGTCGCGGGCGGGTGAGATCATAAGGACAGATTTCGGCTACTCGCGGCAGCACCGCTCCCGCCCTTCCGTCTGTCCGACACTGGTGATTGCCAATGCTGCCAACCGCCGCCGCCACACACGCGCGCCGCCGCAGGACCTGCTCTACACGTTGGCAATCGCGGCGCTGCTGATGGTGGCGCTGGTGGCGGCGCACCTGCTGCTCATCGGGCTGTGGCGCCTGGCGGTGGTGTACGACGTATGCGGCGCGGCCGAGAGCGGCGTGCAGGGGCTGCACCCCGTGCTGCGCTTCCCGCGCGCCGAGATGGTGCTCGGAGGTACGGCTGCTGGTGTGCACGGCTGCTGGTGTGACCGCCCGTCTTGCACGGGTGCTGGGGCTAGCTGGGGGCCTGGCGTGCTGCGTAACGGCAGGGCGGCGGGCTATCAGTTTGGTTCCGTAGTATTCACAACCCTCCCCCCTGTCACCTGATGTCGTACGCGTGCACGGCTGTACCGCCTACTGTCTCAGGCCTGCTGCTGGTGGCGCTCACGTTCTACTCGGCGCTGACGCTGAGCGGCGCAGCCTCGCCACGCTGGGGCGACAACACGGCGGCCGGCCGCCTGATCGCGGTGCTGGTGCTGGCGGTGCTGGTGGTGCCGTACGGCCTGCTGCTATGGTGGCTCACGGTGTGCCGCTGGTACCTGCAGGAGGAGGTGCGTACCGCGCGTGTTGTAAGGTTGGATGTGGCCGCCACCGCCGCTGATATGGTCTGTGGAATCGGGAGGCACACACTGCCACTGCAGAGCAATCCAAAAACACATGTGCCCCATCCCAACCCAACAACAGGACATCGATGACTACATGCTGGGTCCGCATTGGCAGGCCTTTGACGGCATCGTGCCCGGAGGAGGTGGCGGAGCCGCCGGAGGTGATGGCGGAGCAGAAGGCGGCGCCGGCGGGGGCAAGGCCGCCTCGGGCCTCCCTGCAGCGGCTGGCTTCGGCCGAAGTAGTGGCGGCGGCGTTGCGTTTGCGGTCAGCCAGCAGGCGGAGCCCGGCGGCGGCGGTGATCCTGCTGGCAGCGGCGGCGAGGGCGACTTTGGCCTGGGCCCACACTGGGCTCTGGCTCCTGCAGGTGCGTGCGTGGGCTCAACCTTGCTTGTTCACACTTTGAGCACCGTGACGTATTTAGTGGTGGTAATCAATGCCGACCACCGTTGGTGAACAAGCTTCTGTTCACACCATGTTCATTTCATCACACCCAGGCGCAAAAACCCTTGACTATGAGTCACTGGCCGCACCCGTGGCGGCCGACGCTGCTGCTGCCAGAAATGCCGGAGTTGGCAGTACTGCTCGCGCCGCCGGCGCCGCTTCCGGCGCGCAGAGCGGCAAGGTGCGTCCCCGCCCCCTGCGCAGCACCGACGTGCCTGCTACAGCGACTACAGCCGCCGGCACTGCTACTGCGGGCGCTTCCACGGGACCTGGCGGCGGCAGCGCACGCGACGTCGGCGCCGCTTTCCAGCGGCGCCCTGGCGAGGCTGACAGCGACGACGACCGCGATGGCGATGTCGATGGCGAGGCAGGCATGCTGGACATGGCACCGTGGAGGCGCCGTGGCCTGCCGGCCGACGGCGCAGAGGACGCCACGCCCGCAGCGTCAGCTGCAGGCACCACAGGGGGGCGCAGCGATGACGGCAGCCGGTCCGCCGCTGATGAGCGCCGCCGGGCGAACCGCGCGCGCAAGGGCTCCACGGACGGGGCGGCGGTGGACGATGGCGATGACGACGTCGCGCTGCATTCGCGGCCGCTACCCCGCCGCGGCATGAGCTACGGTGACAATCTGCTGACCGCGGGTGCCAACACACGCGGCAGCGCGCTACGCTCCTCCCCCGGCCCCGACGGTGATGACGCCGCCGACACGCGCACCCGCATCCGCCGCAATGTGACCTACGCCTCCGGCGACAACGCGCTGACGTCCGGCGCTGCCAGCAGCAGCGGCCGCGGCGCCGGCCCCAGCAGCGCCGCCGACCCGGACGCCCCTCAGGCGCCGCCATCCCCGCGCCGCGGCGCCGGCCTCGGCTCCAACGCCTACACCGCTGGCGCCTCGCGCTTCGGCGGCCGGCCCCGCCAGGCCGCCGACTCGCCGCCCCCCGAGCCCGCCTCGCCGCTGTCCGGCGGCGAGGTGGGCGCCATCAGCGAGGTGGGCTTCAACGCCATGGTTTCGGGCGGCTCGCGGCCGCCGCGCTCCGACAGCCCGGTCATGGAGGACGAGGCGTCCGCCATCCGGCTGCAGCAGGACGCCGCCGACCCCGCGCTGCTGGAGGCGCAGCGGGCGCGCCGGAAGAAGGCGGGCTCCGTGGAGGAGCCGCAGCTGGCGCTCAACCCCATGGCGGTGCCGCGCGCCTCCGTGCTGGAGCGGCCCGACGTCGCCGCCAGCCTGGCGGCCGCGGTGGCGGCCAAGCAAGGTGTGGTTGCTGATGATGCGGCTGTCCCTTGTGACGTGCCGTGCCGTGCATGCGCGTGTCTGTTAGTTGGAGGTGAACACAACGCGTGCTTGGCAGTAGTTGATGGGCAGCTTTACACATGAGTGACTCGTAGGGCTGAGCTGAGCTCCGCTCGCGCCTGCTGCTGCACATGCACAGGCACCGTGCCGCTGCCGCCCATCACCGAGGCAGCGGGCGCCGCCTCCGGCCCCGGCAGCGGCGGGCCCCACGACGGCCGCATGATGACCACCGCCTCCGTGTCGCACGGCCGCGACACCACCAGCCGCCTGCTGCACCCCATGGCCCGGCCCCGCAGCCTGGGCGCCTCGCTCGTGCCCGCCTCTCCTGGCAGCGGCGGCAGCAGGGGAAGCAACAACGGCAGCACCGGCGCTGTCCCCATCGCCATGCCGCGTCCCCGTGTCGGCGGCGCAACCAGTGTGCCGGTGGCCCGCCCTGATGAGGACTTTGTCGGCGAACTCGAGGCTCCCGTGGCAACTTCGAGGACCGATGTTGCTGCTGTCAGCCAATCTCCCAACCTGCCCTCACCCATGATGCGCTTGGGATCGCGACTGGGGCTGCTGGTGCGCAGCGGCAGCAGCAGCGGCGCCGCGCAGGTTGTTCCCTCCTCGCCCCCGCCCGCCAAAGCTGCTTCACCGCCGGCGGCGGCGGCCAGGCCACGGCCACCGGCCTCAGTGTCTACGAATGCCGCCGTCCCTATGCCCCCGCCGCAGAAGGTGAGTCGTGTCGATCTGATGCACACGTGGCCCTACAAGCGCGGATGCCCCGTGCGCGTCACTGTGTGACATTTGTGGCGTCGCTGATGGCTCTCTGTTCCCCTACCCCCCTGCCAACTCGTGCCACGCACCACTTCTGCACCACCTACATACACACCTCATGGCACCTCTACCACAGGCCTTCCGCAGCCCCTCGGAGCCGGTCAACAACACCCACGGCGCGCCGGCGGCAGCTACGGCCGTGGCCAACGGCGGCGGGCGCGAGCTCAACCCGCAGCAGCCCATCCCGATCAGTGGCAATGGCAGCGGCAACGGCAATGGAAGCGGAAGCGGCGGCGGCAACCCCCTGGCCCGCGCCCTACGCTACATGTCCGTTCCTAAGCCAGGGGCACAGCCCAACACTGCCAGCGACACCCCGCCGCCCGCAGCAGTCGCCGCTGCGGCGGACACGGAGCCGGCTCCACCCAGCCGGCACATTACTGCCTGGGGAGGCGGCTCCATCTCGCAGCCGCCTGCAGCGCCACCCTCGCCGCCGCTGGCGCCGCAGTCCCCGATGCGCCTGCCCATGCCACCACCGGGTGCGGGTGCAGCAGCCGGCAGCGACTTCAGCCCCCGGGCCAGCGGGCGCACTGCTGGCGGCGGCCCTGCTGTCCGCGGCGGCGGCAGCGGAGGCTTCACCACCCGGTCTCCGCAGGCGAGCATTGTCATGGAGACGTCGCCGGTTGGGGGGCCGGTGTGGCCGCCCCGGCGCCGCCGCAACCGCGCCGCCGTCATTGACGAGGATGGAGATGACGATGAGGGCGGTGCTGCCGGCCCCGTGGCGGAGGGCGCCGAGGACCCCGAACGTGCCGGCTCGTTGTTTGGCGGCTGGGACGAGGACCCCAGCCTGCTGCTGCGCGAGGCGCCACGCAGCCCCATCATGCCGCCGCCGCCGCCCCTGCGCGCCGGCACTGCCCGCGGCAGCAGTAGCGCTGGTGGGGGCATGTCCGCTGCTGGCGGCAGCGCTTCCTACTCCTCTCGCGGCGGTGGGGGCAGTGGCGGGGGCCACCACTACATGATTCACAACCCGCTGTCGTCGCCGCCCCTGAGCAGCAGTGCGGCAGGCGCCGCGCCACTGCTGCTGGTTTCGCCGCCGCCGATGTCGTCGTTGCTCCTTCCGCCACGCGGCTTCAGCCAACAGGCTCCGGGCAGCCCCCGCGGCATGAAGCTGCTGCAGCGAAGCAGCACCTTTGCACACGGCGCCGGCGCCCCCGCCCTTGGCTCGGCTCCCACCGCCGTGGCCATGCTGGGTGGGTACTACTCCACGCGCAGTCTGCAGTCGGCGGTGGGCGAGGGAGTGGAGGGGCCGCTGCTGCCCAGCGCGGGCGCGCTGGCACTGGTGGGCGGACCGGAGGGCGGTGCGGCCATCAGCGCGGGCGGTGGCCGCCGCAAGTCCGTGGCGGACCTGGGGGCGGAGGAGGCGGAGGTGCTGCGACAGAAGCAGCTGGCGGCGGCACTGGACGACTGGGGTGAGGTGGTGGACCCGGGCCCGGGCGGGCCGGCGGCTATGGTCGCGGCGCCGCCGGGTGTGGATAAGCGCCTGCTGCCGCAATACCCGGGTGAGTCGCCACTACTACTCAGGAGAAGTCTGCTGCGTGCATTACCTGGGGGAGTGGCGGGGTGGGCTGTATGCGGCTGCCTTTGGCGCGCGGCAATGATGTGGTGGAAATGAACGCATGCACATGTCATATCACACGCACACGCACGCCCACACAACTCGCTGCTGCAGGCAAGGAGCTGCCGATGTACCGCTTCCGCTACCGGCCGGGCTGCTGGCCACTGCGGCTGCGCCTGGCGCCGCCGGTGCACTTCCTGGCGCGCTTCGAGTTCCTGTTCGAGGACGCCATCGGGGTGAGCTAGCGGCGCGTGCGGCGGCGGTGGGATGGCGCATCATTCGCCTTTGCCTCGAGAAGCGTACATTACTCAGCTTCGCCTCGCCATGAAGCTGCCTGATCTGATTTAATGTCCGTTATTTGCTTGCCTGCGCGTCTACTCAATCATGCAGGAGGGGCCTCAGGAGCAGCAGGGCCGCGAGACGCCCCTGATCCTGTGCGTCACCGCCATAAACTTCACCCACAAGGCGCTGTGCGCGGCGGTGTTTGGCGGCTTCGGCCTGCTGGAGCGCAGCGTGCCGCAGCTGGGCTTCCTGATGGGCCTGCAGGTGCGCATGCGTACTTGCGTGTATTGGAGCCTCGGAGGAAAGTGAAAAGCCCACATAGCAACATTTTGTATGGCGTATGCGTGTGAAGGCGAGTGTGTGTATGTTAGGCAGCACAAGAAAACAACTCGAGAGAGTGCAGCGGGTTATGCGGGTCTCGCACCCAGGCAGGCACCCAGGCAGGCACCCAGGCAGGCCTCATTAGCACCTATTATCCACAGGCTGCGCACCACACACAAAACGCATGGCCGCCATCCACCGCTAATACGCCTGCTCACCCGCACGCCACGCCACGCCACGCGGCGGTGCAGGGCGCCATGCTGGTGTACCTGGCCGCGGTGCGCCCCTTCCGCGAGGCGCTGCTGCAGGCGGTGGAGCTCACCTGCCACGCGCTGGAGGCGGGGCTGTTCGCGTGCGCGCTGGCACTGGTCAACGCGCGGTCCAACAACGGCGCCGCAACCACCTACGTCATGGTTGGTGAGTAGGAGCTCCGGGGTGGGGCTAACAAACTGCCGTTCCCTGCTGGATTGCCGTCCTCCAGGGTTGCGCACTTGCCCGTACGGTAATCATCATCCACGTTGCCATGACACATGCGGCTCACGTACATACGTGCCCCACCTGCTGCCTGCTTCGCCCTGCCATGCCGCCGCGCAGCCTGCTTCTTCGGCGTGGCGCTGCTGGTGATCGTGTACGAGCTGCGCCGCCTGGTGCTGCTGGTGCTGGCGCTGTGGCGCATGTGGCGCGACCGCAGCACGCAGCAGTCGCGGCGCGCCAGCCACGCCGTGATCGACGAGATGGAGGGCGGCGGCGTCAGCGCCGCCGCCGCGGCGGCCAGCCGGTCACCCTCCGCGCTCGCGCCGCCTGTCTCGGTCACCGCGCGCAGGTCCAGCGCTTTGAAGGACGGACCGGTGCGCGGCACCGGCTCGTTCTCTGACGGCGGTGGAGGCGGAGGCGGAGCGGGTGTTGCGACGTCAACGCCTGCGGTGCCCCAGTCGCCGCCTTCGGCGGCGGCCATGCGCCGCAGCCGGCGCTCCAGCGCCGCCAGCGACGGTGCAGGGGGCCGCCAGGCTGCGGCGGCCATGGCGGAGTCATCACACATCCAGGAAGATGCGGGGCCTGACGCGGCGCGTTCCCAGGCGTCAGCAACAGCGCAGCCGCCGGAGATTGTCATCGAACGGGACCACGGCGCCCACCCGGACGCGGTGGCAGCGCCACGTGGCAACCGGCTGCCGCCCATCACCCTGCCCGTGGCCCGTCCTGCAGCCTCGTAAAGGCATGCGATGGAAAAAATGCGACGGGGTAATGGAAGCAGGAGATGAGATGAGGAAGGGGAGAGAGAGTGAAGGCACGTTACGACACTCATGTGGAGTCGAAGCGTGCGCAAGCGCACGCGTGTGTTGTAATGTGAAGCGACAACTAACATTTACAGTTTACACAATGCACAATTCATTTTGCCCAGGGACAGCCAGACCTGCTGCTCCTTGGTGTACGGCGTGTTCCAGATTGCCTAAATAATACAACATCCAGCGTTAGACTGCAGTATTCATTAGTGGGGGTAGGTGGGCGTGTTGTGGTGATTGCATGGGCACAGCCCCACCATATCCTTGAGTTCGGAGGCGCAAGCGATTCTGGGAGGATTACGGAGGTGATGGTGGAAGACGGGTTGAGCATGACGTGCATGTTGCGGCCTGCTGGGCCATGTGAAACAGACTTTGGATTCAACCACGTGCATGTTTTACACTGCGCTTTATTTTCTCCCATGTGCAACTTGTTATTACTTTCTTCATGCTCTCCATGCTAATTCATGTAGCCTGATGACCAAAACATAATTACGGCCGCTGGAGTGTAGCATCAACATGACGACTACCGTAGTAATGATGATGGGCTCGCTCCAGACCGGGGCCGCAAGCCACGCTGCTCCCACCCCCATCAGCCGCACCTGGCCAATGGCCGCGCAACGAAAAAAGTGGGCTGAATCCTGTCCGAGGCCGGCCTATCGCTACGCCAAGGCCAGGCGCCCGGCGGCCCCGCCCAGCGCAGTGGGCGTACTAGGGAAACACCTCCCGCCCAAACTCGGTCCGAATCTGTCCGAATGACCTGTCCAATCAGGACGTGCAGTGTGAACGTCACAGGCCCGCCATGCCACGCACAGGGCGCAGGCCGACCGCCGGCTGCATCATGCAGGGATCTGGGCTCCATGTCAATTACATGGAGTTGCCACAGGGTGCGGGGCGTTTCGAGGTGGTTGCGCTCGCATGCAGGCTTTTGGGTGGCGAGGGTGCTTGCCAGCGCCTGCCTGCTGCTGCTCAAGTGGCATGGAGGCTTTGCGCTGCGGCTGCCCCGCCTGCTGTGGCAAGCCCCACTAGATGGAATGCGATGACTGCACTCAGACCGCCGAAACTAGAATCGCCCTGGCCGTGCCGAGCCCAGGCGCCCGGCCGGGCACGTAGACGAGCCCAGGGCCCGTGTGGCGGCCCCATAAATGTCCCGCCATGCTCCTTTCAGGCTTTCGACCCTCTGCGAGTCTTCAGAGCTCAATGGCCGGGCCTGGCGCGCATCGCTGCGTCGCGAGTGGGCCTGTCGACATGTTTGGCGGGTCCGCATTTCGTTAGGATTCGGACTACCCCCACTTCAAGGTGGCTTGTTTGCGGTCGTTCACATCGATGTATATGCTGATAAGGATATGAAGGGCCCGACGCCAGGAAAGTGGCGACTTTTGGCCTGACCTTGCGTCGCTTGCGCGAAGGGCGCTCGCGCTGGAAAGGCGAATACAAATCCATCCGCCAGCCCAGAGCCGGCTTGCCCGGCATGAACCATGGATGGATAGTATATATGTATTGTGAAATACTCGCGCTGGTCACAAGTCGCATGACGCAGGTGCGCCAGGCCCTGCCGTCGCACACGGCCCTCGCCGTGCCCGGCGCAGGACCAAAGGGGGCGCCCGGCCCCGCCGCCGCGCGCAGACGCGGCCCCTGTACCTCCCTACCGCTCCTACCATATGACCAGCAGCCAACAGGGTGGTTAACAATAGCAAGCACAGAGCACGAAGGAGTCCGGAGCGCGGCGCTAGCCCACCCCCCTTGCGCGTTGCGCAGCCAGGCTTGCGGGTGTGCGGGTGCCATAGACCGCCGCCGCCAGGGGCTTCCCGGCTATGTGGGAGGCCATGATAGTATATCAAAGGCATTCGAGACGAGCGGGGGCGAAAGACAGCCGGGTTGATGCCCATCCGTGCATGCCTCCTCCTCTCACCCAGCACGGTCATCCCCGTGCAGTGTGAACGTCACAGGCCCGCCATGCCACGCACTGGGCGCAGGCCGGCTGCCGGCTGCATCGTGCAGGGATCTAGGCTCCATGTCAATTAAATGGGGTTGCCACAGGGTGCGGGGCGTTTCGAGGTGGTTGCGCTCGCATGCAGGCTTTTTGGGTGCGCGAGACTGCGTGCCAGCGCCTGCCTGCTGCGGCGCAGTGAGGGCTGCTCGAGTGGCGTGGAGGCTTTGCGCTGCGGCTGCCCCGCCTGCTGTGGCAAGCCCCACTAGATGGAATGCGATGACTTCACTCAGACCGCCGAAACTAGAATCGCCCTGGCCGTGCCGAGCCCAGGCGCCCGGCCGCCCCGCCCGGCGCAGTGCACGTAGACGAGCCCAGGGCCCGTGTGGCGGCCCCATAAATGTCCCGCCATGCTCCTTTCAGGCTTTCGACCCTCTGCGAGTCCTCAGAGCTCAATGGCCGGGCCTGGTGCGCATCGCTGCGTCGCGAGTGGGCCTGTCGACATGTTTGGCGGGTCCGCATTTCGTTAGGATTTGGACTACCCCCACCTCAAGGTGGCTTGTTTGCGGTCGTTCACATCGATGTATATGCTGATAAGGATATGAAGGGCCCGACGCCAGGAAAGTGGCGACTTTTGGCCTGACCTTGCGTCGCTTGCGCGAAGGGCGCTCGCGCTGGAAAGGCGAATACAAATCCATCCGCCAGCCCAGAGCCGGCTTGCCCGGCATGAACCATGGATGGATAGTATATATGTATTGTGAAATACTCGCGCTGGTCACAAGTCGCATGACGCAGGTGCGCCAGGCCCTGCCGTCGCACACGGCCCTCGCCGTGCCCGGCGCAGGACCAAAGGGGGCGCCCGGCCCCGCCGCCGCGCGCAGACGCGGCCCCTGTACCTCCCTACCGCTCCTACCATATGACCAGCAGCCAACAGGGTGGTTAACAATAGCAAGCACAGAGCACGAAGGAGTCCGGAGCGCGGCGCTAGCCCACCCCCCTTGCGCGTTGCGCAGCCAGGCTTGCGGGTGTGCGGGTGCCATAGACCGCCGCCGCCAGGGGCTTCCCGGCTATGTGGGAGGCCATGATAGTATATCAAAGGCATTCGAGACGAGCGGGGGCGAAAGACAGCCGGGTTGATGCCCATCCGTGCATGCCTCCTCCTCTCACCCAGCACGGTCATCCCCGTGCAGTGTGAACGTCACAGGCCCGCCATGCCACGCACTGGGCGCAGGCCGGCTGCCGGCTGCATCGTGCAGGGATCTAGGCTCCATGTCAATTAAATGGGGTTGCCACAGGGTGCGGGGCGTTTCGAGGTGGTTGCGCTCGCATGCAGGCTTTTTGGGTGCGCGAGACTGCGTGCCAGCGCCTGCCTGCTGCGGCGCAGTGAGGGCTGCTCGAGTGGCGTGGAGGCTTTGCGCTGCGGCTGCCCCGCCTGCTGTGGCAAGCCCCACTAGATGGAATGCGATGACTTCACTCAGACCGCCGAAACTAGAATCGCCCTGGCCGTGCCGAGCCCAGGCGCCCGGCCGCCCCGCCCGGCGCAGTGCACGTAGACGAGCCCAGGGCCCGTGTGGCGGCCCCATAAATGTCCCGCCATGCTCCTTTCAGGCTTTCGACCCTCTGCGAGTCTTCAGAGCTCAATGGCCGGGCCTGGCGCGCATCGCTGCGTCGCGAGTGGGCCTGTCGACATGTTTGGCGGGTCCGCATTTCGTTAGGATTCGGACTACCCCCACTTCAAGGTGGCTTGTTTGCGGTCGTTCACATCGATGTATATGCTGATAAGGATATGAAGGGCCCGACGCCAGGAAAGTGGCGACTTTTGGCCTGACCTTGCGTCGCTTGCGCGAAGGGCGCTCGCGCTGGAAAGGCGAATACAAATCCATCCGCCAGCCCAGAGCCGGCTTGCCCGGCATGAACCATGGATGGATAGTATATATGTATTGTGAAATACTCGCGCTGGTCACAAGTCGCATGACGCAGGTGCGCCAGGCCCTGCCGTCGCACACGGCCCTCGCCGTGCCCGGCGCAGGACCAAAGGGGGCGCCCGGCCCCGCCGCCGCGCGCAGACGCGGCCCCTGTACCTCCCTACCGCTCCTACCATATGACCAGCAGCCAACAGGGTGGTTAACAATAGCAAGCACAGAGCACGAAGGAGTCCGGAGCGCGGCGCTAGCCCACCCCCCTTGCGCGTTGCGCAGCCAGGCTTGCGGGTGTGCGGGTGCCATAGACCGCCGCCGCCAGGGGCTTCCCGGCTATGTGGGAGGCCATGATAGTATATCAAAGGCATTCGAGACGAGCGGGGGCGAAAGACAGCCGGGTTGATGCCCATCCGTGCATGCCTCCTCCTCTCACCCAGCACGGTCATCCCCGTGCAGTGTGAACGTCACAGGCCCGCCATGCCACGCACTGGGCGCAGGCCGGCTGCCGGCTGCATCGTGCAGGGATCTAGGCTCCATGTCAATTAAATGGGGTTGCCACAGGGTGCGGGGCGTTTCGAGGTGGTTGCGCTCGCATGCAGGCTTTTTGGGTGCGCGAGACTGCGTGCCAGCGCCTGCCTGCTGCGGCGCAGTGAGGGCTGCTCGAGTGGCGTGGAGGCTTTGCGCTGCGGCTGCCCCGCCTGCTGTGGCAAGCCCCACTAGATGGAATGCGATGACTTCACTCAGACCGCCGAAACTAGAATCGCCCTGGCCGTGCCGAGCCCAGGCGCCCGGCCGCCCCGCCCGGCGCAGTGCACGTAGACGAGCCCAGGGCCCGTGTGGCGGCCCCATAAATGTCCCGCCATGCTCCTTTCAGGCTTTCGACCCTCTGCGAGTCCTCAGAGCTCAATGGCCGGGCCTGGTGCGCATCGCTGCGTCGCGAGTGGGCCTGTCGACATGTTTGGCGGGTCCGCATTTCGTTAGGATTTGGACTACCCCCACCTCAAGGTGGCTTGTTTGCGGTCGTTCACATCGATGTATATGCTGATAAGGATATGAAGGGCCCGACGCCAGGAAAGTGGCGACTTTTGGCCTGACCTTGCGTCGCTTGCGCGAAGGGCGCTCGCGCTGGAAAGGCGAATACAAATCCATCCGCCAGCCCAGAGCCGGCTTGCCCGGCATGAACCATGGATGGATAGTATATATGTATTGTGAAATACTCGCGCTGGTCACAAGTCGCATGACGCAGGTGCGCCAGGCCCTGCCGTCGCACACGGCCCTCGCCGTGCCCGGCGCAGGACCAAAGGGGGCGCCCGGCCCCGCCGCCGCGCGCAGACGCGGCCCCTGTACCTCCCTACCGCTCCTACCATATGACCAGCAGCCAACAGGGTGGTTAACAATAGCAAGCACAGAGCACGAAGGAGTCCGGAGCGCGGCGCTAGCCCACCCCCCTTGCGCGTTGCGCAGCCAGGCTTGCGGGTGTGCGGGTGCCATAGACCGCCGCCGCCAGGGGCTTCCCGGCTATGTGGGAGGCCATGATAGTATATCAAAGGCATTCGAGACGAGCGGGGGGCGAAAGACAGCCGGGTTGATGCCCATCCGTGCATGCCTCCTCCTCTCACCCAGCACGGTCATCCCCGTGCAGTGTGAACGTCACAGGCCCGCCATGCCACGCACTGGGCGCAGGCCGGCTGCCGGCTGCATCGTGCAGGGATCTAGGCTCCATGTCAATTAAATGGGGTTGCCACAGGGTGCGGGGCGTTTCGAGGTGGTTGCGCTCGCATGCAGGCTTTTTGGGTGCGCGAGACTGCGTGCCAGCGCCTGCCTGCTGCGGCGCAGTGAGGGCTGCTCGAGTGGCGTGGAGGCTTTGCGCTGCGGCTGCCCCGCCTGCTGTGGCAAGCCCCACTAGATGGAATGCGATGACTTCACTCAGACCGCCGAAACTAGAATCGCCCTGGCCGTGCCGAGCCCAGGCGCCCGGCCGCCCCGCCCGGCGCAGTGCACGTAGACGAGCCCAGGGCCCGTGTGGCGGCCCCATAAATGTCCCGCCATGCTCCTTTCAGGCTTTCGACCCTCTGCGAGTCCTCAGAGCTCAATGGCCGGGCCTGGTGCGCATCGCTGCGTCGCGAGTGGGCCTGTCGACATGTTTGGCGGGTCCGCATTTCGTTAGGATTTGGACTACCCCCACCTCAAGGTGGCTTGTTTGCGGTCGTTCACATCGATGTATATGCTGATAAGGATATGAAGGGCCCGACGCCAGGAAAGTGGCGACTTTTGGCCTGACCTTGCGTCGCTTGCGCGAAGGGCGCTCGCGCTGGAAAGGCGAATACAAATCCATCCGCCAGCCCAGAGCCGGCTTGCCCGGCATGAACCATGGATGGATAGTATATATGTATTGTGAAATACTCGCGCTGGTCACAAGTCGCATGACGCAGGTGCGCCAGGCCCTGCCGTCGCACACGGCCCTCGCCGTGCCCGGCGCAGGACCAAAGGGGGCGCCCGGCCCCGCCGCCGCGCGCAGACGCGGCCCCTGTACCTCCCTACCGCTCCTACCATATGACCAGCAGCCAACAGGGTGGTTAACAATAGCAAGCACAGAGCACGAAGGAGTCCGGAGCGCGGCGCTAGCCCACCCCCCTTGCGCGTTGCGCAGCCAGGCTTGCGGGTGTGCGGGTGCCATAGACCGCCGCCGCCAGGGGCTTCCCGGCTATGTGGGAGGCCATGATAGTATATCAAAGGCATTCGAGACGAGCGGGGGCGAAAGACAGCCGGGTTGATGCCCATCCGTGCATGCCTCCTCCTCTCACCCAGCACGGTCATCCCCGTGCAGTGTGAACGTCACAGGCCCGCCATGCCACGCACTGGGCGCAGGCCGGCTGCCGGCTGCATCGTGCAGGGATCTAGGCTCCATGTCAATTAAATGGGGTTGCCACAGGGTGCGGGGCGTTTCGAGGTGGTTGCGCTCGCATGCAGGCTTTTTGGGTGCGCGAGACTGCGTGCCAGCGCCTGCCTGCTGCGGCGCAGTGAGGGCTGCTCGAGTGGCGTGGAGGCTTTGCGCTGCGGCTGCCCCGCCTGCTGTGGCAAGCCCCACTAGATGGAATGCGATGACTTCACTCAGACCGCCGAAACTAGAATCGCCCTGGCCGTGCCGAGCCCAGGCGCCCGGCCGCCCCGCCCGGCGCAGTGCACGTAGACGAGCCCAGGGCCCGTGTGGCGGCCCCATAAATGTCCCGCCATGCTCCTTTCAGGCTTTCGACCCTCTGCGAGTCCTCAGAGCTCAATGGCCGGGCCTGGTGCGCATCGCTGCGTCGCGAGTGGGCCTGTCGACATGTTTGGCGGGTCCGCATTTCGTTAGGATTTGGACTACCCCCACCTCAAGGTGGCTTGTTTGCGGTCGTTCACATCGATGTATATGCTGATAAGGATATGAAGGGCCCGACGCCAGGAAAGTGGCGACTTTTGGCCTGACCTTGCGTCGCTTGCGCGAAGGGCGCTCGCGCTGGAAAGGCGAATACAAATCCATCCGCCAGCCCAGAGCCGGCTTGCCCGGCATGAACCATGGATGGATAGTATATATGTATTGTGAAATACTCGCGCTGGTCACAAGTCGCATGACGCAGGTGCGCCAGGCCCTGCCGTCGCACACGGCCCTCGCCGTGCCCGGCGCAGGACCAAAGGGGGCGCCCGGCCCCGCCGCCGCGCGCAGACGCGGCCCCTGTACCTCCCTACCGCTCCTACCATATGACCAGCAGCCAACAGGGTGGTTAACAATAGCAAGCACAGAGCACGAAGGAGTCCGGAGCGCGGCGCTAGCCCACCCCCCTTGCGCGTTGCGCAGCCAGGCTTGCGGGTGTGCGGGTGCCATAGACCGCCGCCGCCAGGGGCTTCCCGGCTATGTGGGAGGCCATGATAGTATATCAAAGGCATTCGAGACGAGCGGGGGCGAAAGACAGCCGGGTTGATGCCCATCCGTGCATGCCTCCTCCTCTCACCCAGCACGGTCATCCCCGTGCAGTGTGAACGTCACAGGCCCGCCATGCCACGCACTGGGCGCAGGCCGGCTGCCGGCTGCATCGTGCAGGGATCTAGGCTCCATGTCAATTAAATGGGGTTGCCACAGGGTGCGGGGCGTTTCGAGGTGGTTGCGCTCGCATGCAGGCTTTTTGGGTGCGCGAGACTGCGTGCCAGCGCCTGCCTGCTGCGGCGCAGTGAGGGCTGCTCGAGTGGCGTGGAGGCTTTGCGCTGCGGCTGCCCCGCCTGCTGTGGCAAGCCCCACTAGATGGAATGCGATGACTTCACTCAGACCGCCGAAACTAGAATCGCCCTGGCCGTGCCGAGCCCAGGCGCCCGGCCGCCCCGCCCGGCGCAGTGCACGTAGACGAGCCCAGGGCCCGTGTGGCGGCCCCATAAATGTCCCGCCATGCTCCTTTCAGGCTTTCGACCCTCTGCGAGTCCTCAGAGCTCAATGGCCGGGCCTGGTGCGCATCGCTGCGTCGCGAGTGGGCCTGTCGACATGTTTGGCGGGTCCGCATTTCGTTAGGATTTGGACTACCCCCCACCTCAAGGTGGCTTGTTTGCGGTCGTTCACATCGATGTATATGCTGATAAGGATATGAAGGGCCCGACGCCAGGAAAGTGGCGACTTTTGGCCTGACCTTGCGTCGCTTGCGCGAAGGGCGCTCGCGCTGGAAAGGCGAATACAAATCCATCCGCCAGCCCAGAGCCGGCTTGCCCGGCATGAACCATGGATGGATAGTATATATGTATTGTGAAATACTCGCGCTGGTCACAAGTCGCATGACGCAGGTGCGCCAGGCCCTGCCGTCGCACACGGCCCTCGCCGTGCCCGGCGCAGGACCAAAGGGGGCGCCCGGCCCCGCCGCCGCGCGCAGACGCGGCCCCTGTACCTCCCTACCGCTCCTACCATATGACCAGCAGCCAACAGGGTGGTTAACAATAGCAAGCACAGAGCACGAAGGAGTCCGGAGCGCGGCGCTAGCCCACCCCCCTTGCGCGTTGCGCAGCCAGGCTTGCGGGTGTGCGGGTGCCATAGACCGCCGCCGCCAGGGGCTTCCCGGCTATGTGGGAGGCCATGATAGTATATCAAAGGCATTCGAGACGAGCGGGGGCGAAAGACAGCCGGGTTGATGCCCATCCGTGCATGCCTCCTCCTCTCACCCAGCACGGTCATCCCCGTGCAGTGTGAACGTCACAGGCCCGCCATGCCACGCACTGGGCGCAGGCCGGCTGCCGGCTGCATCGTGCAGGGATCTAGGCTCCATGTCAATTAAATGGGGTTGCCACAGGGTGCGGGGCGTTTCGAGGTGGTTGCGCTCGCATGCAGGCTTTTTGGGTGCGCGAGACTGCGTGCCAGCGCCTGCCTGCTGCGGCGCAGTGAGGGCTGCTCGAGTGGCGTGGAGGCTTTGCGCTGCGGCTGCCCCGCCTGCTGTGGCAAGCCCCACTAGATGGAATGCGATGACTTCACTCAGACCGCCGAAACTAGAATCGCCCTGGCCGTGCCGAGCCCAGGCGCCCGGCCGCCCCGCCCGGCGCAGTGCACGTAGACGAGCCCAGGGCCCGTGTGGCGGCCCCATAAATGTCCCGCCATGCTCCTTTCAGGCTTTCGACCCTCTGCGAGTCCTCAGAGCTCAATGGCCGGGCCTGGTGCGCATCGCTGCGTCGCGAGTGGGCCTGTCGACATGTTTGGCGGGTCCGCATTTCGTTAGGATTTGGACTACCCCCACCTCAAGGTGGCTTGTTTGCGGTCGTTCACATCGATGTATATGCTGATAAGGATATGAAGGGCCCGACGCCAGGAAAGTGGCGACTTTTGGCCTGACCTTGCGTCGCTCGCGCGAAGGGCGCTCGCGCTGGAAAGGCGAATACAAATCCATCCGCCAGCCCAGAGCCGGCTTGCCCGGCATGAACCATGGATGGATAGTATATATGTATTGTGAAATACTCGCGCTGGTCACAAGTCGCATGACGCAGGTGCGCCAGGCCCTGCCGTCGCACACGGCCCTCGCCGTGCCCGGCGCAGGACCAAAGGGGGCGCCTGGCCCCGCCGCCGCGCGCAGACGCGGCCCCTGTACCTCCCTACCGCTCCTACCATATGACCACCAATAAAAAGTAACGAATGTAAATAGTGGAAACGCCAACGATAAAAATCCTGAAGAGTCGTTCTGGGTTGGTCATACGTGGGCGCAAAACCCAACAGCTTTGTACTTCCCGTGTCCGCCCTCGCTCAGTCAGGCACTCATTGTCGGGCCCCACCCCAACCTCGCATCACACACACACGAACTCCCATCAGGCCCTCCATCCATGCAGGTCAGTACACGCCCAGCATGCGCTCCACGGGCTGGCGGCACAGCGGGCAGGGCGCGCCCACCGGCACCGCGCCGCAGCAGCCGCGGCACACGCAGCGGTGCACCGAGTCGCCGTGCAGGAACCCCACCTGCGGCAGCCACACACGTGCGGGCAGACAGGCAGGCAGGCCGAGGGCACAAGCAGGGTGGGATGATGATCAAAGTTCCGCGTGTGTGTGCACGGGCGCCGGTCCGGTGCAAGGGCCCTGGGCGCCGTGTTGCTGCGGCGGCAGGCGTGAACAGGAACTGCATCTCCCTGGCCGCGGCCTGAAGGTTGGCATACGCCAGCTGTGCCATGCTCCCCCGGCCGCGCTCCCTACCTCCTTGGGCGCGCTAAGGCAGATGATGCACATGTCCTCGACAGGGGGCTCCGCCGGCGGCTGCGGCGGCGGCGGCGCGAGGGGCGGCGCGCTCGCGTCCTTCTCGCTTTTCGCGGCGGGTTCTGGCGACGCGGCTGCAGCCGACGCCGCAGCCGCAGCTGACGCTGATGCCTGCGCCGCTATGAGCGAGTTGACGGCGTCTATGTCCAGTTCGGCGAGTGGGTCGCTGCGGCGTGGAGGCGGAGCCGGCGAAGCGGAGGCGCCAGGCTGCAGCGGCCTGGCCCCGTGGTTGGGGCCGTCATGCGACTGCGTGATGAAGTTGCCGTAGGGGCTGGTGCCACTGCTGCTGTGGCCCCCGTTACCGTTCGCAGTGGCTGCTGCTGCCTGCGGCGGTTGCCCGCCTGGTGGTGTGTGCCCTGCATTGCCACCGCCGGGCCGCTGCGGCGGCGTCTGCCACTGTGATGCTGAGTTGTGCTGCTGCTGCTGCTGCTGTTGGTGCTGCTGCTGCGCCGGGTACAGCGCGTCCTGCGAGTGCCCTGACGTGGCGCTGATGGCGGACGCCAGGCGGGCCGCGAACTCCTCGTCCGTCTCGCCCTGGACGGAAGCAGCCGCAGCCGGGACATAGGGGTTGCGGCGGCATGAGCAGCAGATAGAAGAAAAATGCGACGACCCTCATCAAGACATCAGCCTGGGCACGGACAGGCGCCCGATGGTGCATGAGCACCGCGCCATCCCGCAACCCCGTCTTCTCAACCCAACCTCACCGGCAGTGCCGCCATGTGCTCAATCACAGGCAGCGCACTCCGGTCCACGTCGTCACAACCGCCGCCGCCGCCTCTCCCCCTCACTGGCGTGGACGCGTCGGGCGTGCGCTGGCCGGCCGGTGTCGGCGGGCCCCCACTGCCGTTCATGTAGGTTGCGCTCGGCGCCGCCGCTGCCGCAGCCGGCATGGGGCCGTGGTAGCCGGGCACAGGGCCCCGCGGCGGCTGCTGCGGCGGCTGTGCGTGTGGCTGTGGCTGGGGGTGCTGGTGCGGGTAGTGGTGCGGCAGGTACAGGGACAGCGGCGAGGCCATGACGCAGGGACCCGCCGCGCCGTGCGGGTACAGCGGCGGCTGAGCAGCGGCGGCGGCGGCAGCTGGCGACACGGGGTACGGCCCGGGGGCGCCGTACCCAGCCCCCGGGTAGTAGGGCGGTGGCTGCACCGGACTGGGCATCGGCGGAATCGCCGGGTAGAGCCCACCGGGCGGCGGCCCTGGGTGCTGAGCGGGAGGCTGCGGCGGCGGTGGTGGTGCTGGTGGCGCCGGCTGCGGGTAGTAGTAGGAGCCGTGGGGGCCCGCAGCGGCCGGCGGCCGGGGTGGCGGCGAAGGCCCCGAGCCCGTCGACTGCGACACCGCCGCCGCCGCTGCCGCTGCCACCGCCGCCGCGCCCGGGCCGCGCGCGGGCATGGAGCCTGTCGGCTGCGGCGGCAGCGGCGGCGGGTTGTTGATGAGCGCCACCAGGCGGCTGTAGGTGGCGGCGGCGGCTGGCGTGAGGTCGGCGGGGCGCAGCGCGGCGCAGTGGCCGCCCTCGTAGCGCGTCAGCAGGTCGCCCACCGGCTCGCCGTGGGAGGTGTGCAGCCGCTGGGGGCGGGAGGGCGGGAGGGCGGGCCGCAAGGAAGCGGGGAGGCAGGCGGACGGCAGGCGCAGTCAGCAGCCAATGCGAGCGGTGTGGAAGGAGGAGAGCCGTGCGTGTGAATGGTACATATACCGGATGGTACATACAGCAGCTGTGTACGTTTGGCGTATGGGATGATGCGATTGCTTGGGCACATCAAGTCAACACCAGCTTGCGCTTGTCGCCCCAGCTGCCAGGCCCGCAGCGGCTCAACTCCCCTGGTCGTTCGCTCGCGCAGTCCGGCTCACCAGCGTTCCCTCGGTGCCGGCGGGGCCGTGCGTGAGCACCGCGGCCCCGTCCACCCACAGCCGGCAGCGCGGGCTGATGCTGGTCGAGTCCTTGTACAGCCACAGGCAGCGCCGCGCCTTGCACGCAGGCGGCGGCCCGGCCGCGGGCGCCGGCGCGCCGCCGGTGGAGGAGGCGGTGACTGACGAGGCGCCTCCGAGGCTGCTGGCGGCGGAGGACGAGACGGAGGCGGAGCCGTTGCCGTCCCCGGCTGATGCGTTGTTGGGGTGGTAGGGGTAGTAGGGGAACAGCACCGCCCAGCGCTCCTTGTACTTGTGGGAGAGGCCGCCCATGGAGCGGGTCTGCATGGCACGAGGCGGCACGGCACGGCACGGCGCAACGGGGAGCACGGGTCGGGCGCGGGCGCCGGGCGCGGGTGGGCGGCGGGCACGGATGGGACCAAAAACGACGGCGCGGTCTGACACGCGCACCGGCTCGGGCAGGGGTGCTGGATGCCCCACCCGGCACCCCAACCTCAAAACAACCACCACGCCACCAGCGGCTGCCAACACCGGCGCAACACCCGTGGCGCCGGCGGACCCGCCTCTGCACGGCCCCTGCCCCTGCCACCAACCACGTCCCAACGCGCCACCCGCCACGGCCTCACCTTGAACGCCACCACGCCCGTGAACTCCGCGCAGCGCTCCATGGCCCGGACCTGAGCGCGGGCGACACGGCACAGGACACAGGACACCGCGGGGGCGGAGCGGTCAGCGCGGACTGCCGCCCCCACTGGCTGGCCACGTGCCGACGTGGGACGGCCCCGGCAGCTGCCCCGACAGCGGCACCAAACAGCTGCTGCCAAATCCTGAGGCCGCTGCCAGCCTCCACCCCGTCATCAGCCCCCTATCTCCCATCGTGCCGTTCCAGCCTCGATGCCATCACAGCCAGCGTCCAGTTGCGCCCCACCGGACGCCGCACCGGGCGCCGCACCCCGCGCCGCATCGGGTGCCGCACCCCGCGCCGCATCGGGTGCCGCACCCCGCGCCGCACCCGGCGCAGCCTGCCCTGCCTAGCCCCGAGCTGCTCACCACGCCCGCGTGCCCGCTGAGCACCGCCTCGTCCATGGCCGTCCTGCCCGCCGCGTTGGCCACGAAGGGGCTGGCGCCGGCCGACAGCAGGATCTGCACAGCGCCCTCGTGCCTGCGTCCACGGCGTTTGGGAGTACCGGTGCGATCACATCAAGCGGGCGTGTGCGGGCAGCACTTGGATGCTGGTGGCTGCGTGGCGGCAAGCCCGCTGCCTACTAGGACGGCTGCCCGCCGCAGCCCGCGCCCAACGCGCCAGTGCTGCCCCACCTGCGCGCCGCCGCCTCATGCAGCGCCCCTCCGGCCGCGTCCCGCTGCGGGTTGATGTAGTGCACGTTGGCTCCCAGCGACAGCAGCGCCTGCAGCAGCTGCGTGTGATTCTTCGCCGCGCACACCAGCAGCGGCGTGCGGCCGGAGCGGTCGCGGTGCTCCAGCACGCGAGAGCGAGCCACCGGGTCGCTGAGGCCGGCGGCACCGAAGTCAGCCACCAGCGCCTGGCAGGGGCACGGGTGGTACCGGCGGGTGTTGCGGGGTACACGTTGCGCGCGTCTGCAGCTCCCGCAGCCTTCGCGCCCACGCACCTGAAATCCACAGTAGTCGTTCTTCTGTGCGCACAGCAGCACCTTTTCCGGAAGGGAAGCCGAGGCACCCATCTCCAGAAAGCTGCAGCTCGGTTACTTCCGCGCAGACTACGAGCGACGTCACTCGTGCGTGACCAGGTCTAAAGATCTCTCAATGATTTACTCTCTCAAACCCAGCGCTCGGTGAGCGAGCGGGCCGCAGCTGGCCGCAGCTGGGCGCCTATGACCCTGCGCACGCTCCAAGAGCGGGAGGATGCATTATTATAGACACGAGCTTTCTAAGTGGTATCATATTCATCAAGTTTCCATCACGGTCTTCGGAAACGACGACTGTGCAGGGCAGTTTGCAGTTTGCCAGGCGAAAGGCGCCGGCTCTGGTATCAGCGAGCTACAAAATGATATTCAGGCGTAAAATTTGTGACTGAGCGGCACCGGGAGCGAAAAGGAAAGGGACTCAGCGCTGACCGATGCCGAAGGTCGCGATGAGGGCTGAGGGCTGTGCTGCCCGCAGCTTTCAAGGTTTTGGGGGCCCCCTTTCGTGTTACATATCAAACAGGACCTACAAAGGCCCAGTGGCCCTGTACGCGAGCTGCGGAACATTCCCTGCGCGTCATTTGTCAGTGCGAGTGCGAGAATGCTAGCGTGCTCGACTCAACACCCAGCGTCGCGCATGCGGTGCCCTAAGGGCACTCGCCGCGCGGTCGTGGTCAGCGCGGGCCCCAACCCGGCGAGTGCACGCAACTCGGTTGTGACACGCCGTGCCACGCTCCTGGGTGGCCTGGCAACGCTGTTTCTGGGCTTTCCGCGCAACAGCAGCGCCAGCCCTGTTGCGGCGCCCGAGGTGAGAAGCAGAGGGCGTGCAAGCATGGCAAACGCGCCAACCGAGAGGTTTTGGCGCGAGCGCCTGGATGCACAAGGCGGAGTAGGGGGCTATTCACATGCACTTGCTGGATGCTTCCAGATCTGGTTGGGTCGGAAGGGAGCGGCAGCGAAAGAAGGCTTTCGATTCCGACGCGCCTTCCGAATTTGTGCCCTCTGCGATGCCCCCACGCAGGCTACTACGGCTGCGCCTCCCTCTAATGCGTCCACGAAGGATTTGACTCAGCCTGCTGGGCCTTCCAGCAGCGGCTCGTCGGGCGCTCCGCTGGGGGCCATCGGTACAATTGCCGCCAGCGGTGTTGCTGCCTTCTTCGGCCTGCAGCTGAACCAGCAGGTGCGTGCATACTGCAACGTGTACATAAGTAGCAGCCTGAACAGCGTTACGTCGAGTGTCCCAGTTCTGCAAAAGGGGCTATCGTGGCCTACGCGGGCCGACTGGCGCCCTCGGTGGCTGCCGGTCGGGGCTCCTACCTCCAGGGTCGACCCCCCATTCGCCGACCGCCCACCCGACCTCATACAGCTCTGTTATAGTATCCCATGCTGCGCTGTGCATCGGGTGCTGTCTAGGTTGTGGGCCTGGGCCCCTGGCGCCTTGCAACCTGACTCCTGCGCTGTGTTTCCCGCTGCGCGTCAACACAGAAGCAGGAGGCAGCCACCGCCCAGTCCAAGGTGGCCGGCGCGGAGGCGGCCCGCGACAAGCTGAACGCGCAAGTTGCGTCGCTGACTGCGCAGCTGGGCGCGGAGCAGGAGGCGGCGCGCGCGGCTGCGGGCAAGGCGCGCAAGGAGGTGGCGGCCAAGGTGCGCGGTGCGGCAGGGGTGTAGCATATCGGGAGGCAAGACCGGGCGAGGGGCCGGCGGGTGCTGGCTGGATACGGACAGCTTGTTTGCACCTGTGTGGCGGAGCGGCGGCGGTATGCCATGTCGTCAAGTCATCCACCTGCCAGCCTGCCGCTGGAGGCGCGTACCCCGGAAGCGCCGCGCCTACCACATCGGCCCACACCGCCCTCGCACGGCCCTCACACCGCCGTTACACCCCACCCACCCCGCTCCCGTCTTCCCCGCACCGCCAGGACGAGGAGCTGTCGCGGCGCCAGGCCGACCTGTCGCGCGCCGCCCAGGAGGCGCGCGCCGCTGAGTCCCGCGCCACCGCCGCCGCGGCGCAGCTGGCCGCGGCGGAGGGCAAGCTGCGCGACGCGCGGGCTGAGCTGGAGGCGCTCAGCGCCGTCGCCAAGGAGGCGGGCGACAAGGCCGCCGCCGCCACCACGCGCGCGCAGCAGCTGTCCATGGCGCTGGCCCGCGAGAAGGCGGAGGCGGAGAAGGCGCTGGGCGAGGCGCGGGCGCGGGCGGAAGCAGCGGTCAAGGCGCAGGCGGCGGCGGAGGAGGGCGGCATGCGGGCGCGCACGGAGCTGGGCAAGGCGCGCAGCCGGGCCAGCCGCCTGGAGGTGCGCGCAGGGGGCAGGGAGGAGGCGGGGGGGGGGGGGGTAGCCGTCCATGACGGTGTTTTGCAAAGAATTTGAGGGGGGGAGGCAGGGAGCGGGCGGGGAGTGGGGAATGGGGAATGGACAGGAGGCAGGCAGGTGGGGCGATGGACATAAACGGGGGGGGGGGGGGGGGTTGTGAATACCATCCCAAGCTAAACCAAGCTGAACGAGACAAGGGGGGTGTCCGTACCACTATACCGTACCATTATGAAGCCAAGCCAAGGGACGACACTGCAATGTGGCAAGGTGGCAATGTGCCAGACCCGTTACGTAGGCGCTGGGGTTGCGGCGGGGAAGGGATGGGTTGGGGTCGTGGGCCGGGCCGTGGCGAGCGCGCGTCGTGCTAGGGGCAGGTCATCCGGTTTTCAGTTTGGAGGGGGTGCTGAGGCGAGGTTACCGGCGGTCCGCTGCAGCTGCACCAACACCCGACCGCCGCCAACCAAACGGCCCCGCATCTCCCACCTCCCGACCGCTTCCCACCGCCCCAGGCCGACCTGGCCGAGCGCACCGCCGCGCTGTCGGCGCTGGAGGCGTCCGCCGCCGCCGCCGCCTCGCAGGCCGAGGCGCTGCGCGAGCAGCTGGGCGCCGCCGACGGCCGCCTGGCGTCCGCCAACAGCCGCGTGGCGGGCCTGGAGGCGGAGGCGGCGGCGGCGCGGGCGGAGCGCGGCCGCCTGGCGGAGGCACTGGCGGCGGAGGAGCGGCGCGTCAAGGAGCTGCAGGTGTGTGGGGCGGGCGGCGGGCGGGCCGAGGGAGCAAGGGAGGGAAGGGATTGGCAGGGTAGGAGGCAAGGGTGAGGGCGAGGGGAAGCGTGTGGGTGGTTGGGTGGGGGGCCTGGGGCAGGGCGTGTGGGTGGGTGTCTTCGTGAGAGCTTTAGAAGAGAGGTGGTTTTGGGTGCCGGGTCGAGGTTTCGTCGGTGTGCTGTGAGTCCAGGCCAGGTGCCTTTTAGGCCGCCTGACTGACTGGTGCCCCCGCACCCACCCCGCCCGCCCCCGCAGGCGGCTGCCGAGGCTGCTGCCCGCGACACCGCCGCGCTCATGGAGCGGGCCGCGGGCCTGGAGGAGGAGCTCAGCCGCACCACCGAGCTCATGCACGCCGCCAAGGTGCGGCCGGGCCGGGGCAGCTGGGGCACGGGTGGCCCGCATTGGGGCAACGAGGCGGACAGCGGTTTGCGCCTAGGGCATCGTCGGTGGCGCCGCTGTGTCGGCAGGGCCTGATCCCCGTAGTAACTCCCCACGTGTGTGTAATAGCCCGCCCCTATCCCCAACCATTCTTGCAACCCCCGCCCGCCCCCACCGCCCCCAGGCCGACCTGCACGCCGAGTCGGCCGCCTCCAAGGCGCTGCAGGCGCAGGTGGAGGCGCTGCAGCACAAGGTGGCGGCGGGCACCACCCGGCTGGCGGCGGCGGAGAAGGCGGCCGCGGCGGCCGACATGCGCGGCAACGAGCTCAGCCAGCAGGTGCGGCGGGCAGCGGGGGGGCGGGGGGGGGGGCGCGGGCGGGAGAACGACACGGCACGTGTTGAGGCTCGGCACTCGGCACTTGGGATTACCGCGCGCCTGGAGCCGGTGCCGTGCGCGCCGCGCTTGCGCCGGTGCGACATGCGCTGCGCTGGCTCAATGCTGCATTGCCCGTCCCGCCGCTGCAGGTGACGGACCTGCAGTCGGAGCTGGAGTCCACCCTGTCCAAGCTGCAGGCCGCGGAGGTGAGGGGCGCGGGCACGGGAGGCGGAGCGGCGGGGTGGGAGCCAGGGCCAGGGCAGGGAAGGGGGAGGTCGCGTCGGTCCGCACAAACAGGGAGCTTACGGCTGGGTTGTGGAGGTGCTGTGCACACGGCTGCGCTGCGGTGTATGCCCACCTGCGTACGACGCGGCCGCCCCCAACCCCGCGCCTGCAGGACGCCCGCGCCGCCGCTGCCGCCGCCGCCGCCGCGGCTCACGACCGGGCGGAGGACATGGGCCGCCAGATGGACCGGCTGGCCGACCACCTGGACAAGAACGAGGTGAGCGGTCAGCAGAGGAAGATTGTGTGGTCACCAGCCCACGCGACACCAAACCCCCTGGTGCTGGTCCGATGCAAGGGCGTCTGGGACTTGCGGTGTGGCGCACAGCCGGTGTGGCGCAGAGCCGGTGAGCTTGGGCCGCGTGTGTGCATGTTTTGATGTGGTATGCTGTGGCGATGCGCGCCCCAGGCCGAGCTGGAGACGGAGCGCTCCACCCGCCACGAGCTGCGCCGCGAGCTGGACGAGCTGGGCGAGGCGCACGCCAAGCTGGAGGCCACGGCGCGCGCGCTCAAGGGCAGCCAGGAGGCGGCGGCGCGGCAGCTGGTGGACAGCCAGGGGCAGCTGCGCGAGGCGGAGGCGCGCGCCGAGAAGCAGCGCGAGAAGGCGCAGCACTACAAGCAGGTGGGCGGGTTGTAGGGGTGCAGCGGCGGGGCAGGGACGGGGTGCTCGGGTGCAGGGCGGGGTGCTGGGGTGCAGGGCGGGGTGCAGGGGTGCGAGAGGGGCAGGCTGGCGAAGCGCACGCGGGGGAGGGGGGCAACACACAGTGGCTGCGAGAGGACCTCAGTGCCCTTCGAACGCACCAGCGGTGAGTGCGCATTAGAGACCCACGCTTACGGCGCCTTCGGTCCGCACACGTGCCGCGCAGGAGGCGGAGCGCGCTGCCTCGGAGCTGGCCTCGCTGCGCGCCGAGCTGGACGCCGCCCGGGCCTCGTCCAAGGCGGCTGACTCCAAGGTGAGTGGGGAGCCGCGTGTGGTGGTGGGGCGGGTTCACGTTGGGGGCTGGGGGACTGGCGTGGTCTAGTGTGGCAAGCATCTTGAAGTACTCTCGGCTGGTGGAGGCCGCAGAGGCGAGCCCGCGCGTGCATCTGGACCCTGGCCCGTGTCCTGGGTGCGGCGCGGCTGCCGCCCACCCTACCCACCCACCCACCCGCCCACTCACCCTCCCACCCCTCGGTGCCGCCCCTTGGGTCCTCGCCAGGTGGCCGAGCTGAGCGGCATGCTGGCGGGCTGGGAGGCGCGCGGCAAGGAGATGGACACCAAGGTCAAGGTGGGTGGCGCGGCGGGAGCGGGACCAGGCGGGGCGCGAGGGCGGGCACTGCCAGGCCAAGCTTGGCTGCGCTGGGGTGGCCGGCCGGGTCCTGCAAGGGTTGGGACTGCGGTGCCACAGTCGAGGGCGTTTGGGCGACTGGGGTGGCGGCTGCAACGGCGTGGCGACACGAGGGGCAGTGCAGGTCGGGGAAGCCGCGGGGCTGAGCTGCCTCCGCCCGCCCTGCCGCGCCCGGCCCTCGCTGCAGGCGGCCGAGAACCGCGAGGCTGAGCTGGTGCGTGTGGCGGACACCTCCAAGACGGCGCTCACCAAGCTGGAGCAGAACGCCACCACCATCCGCCGCGAGGTGGGCGCGGCTGCAGGGGCGGTGCGGGGCGGTGGGCAGGGGCAGCGGGCTGGGGGTGGCACCCCTTGGCGCGGACAGCGTGGAGAGGGGGGGTAGTTCATTCCAGAAACCGAAGCGAGTCGACCAAGAGAACCCAAACCAGCCAGCCCAGGGGGAAGTGGTGGGGAGGGGGATGGAACTGCGGCGGTGGTGATGCCATGGAAATTCGCGCAGCCATTGCACACGGCAATGCGCGGCTTGAGGTGCGCGTGCGCAGTGCAAGTCTGCCTGTCCTCCGCCGTGCCCGCGCGGCCTCGCCTCACCCTTGTCCGTGTCGGGTCACCTGCGTCCGCCAGATGGCTGAGTCGGAGATGCGCGGTGTGGCCATGCGGCAGGAGGTCGCCGAGCTCAAGGAGCAGCTGGGCTCCGTCAAGGTGGGCGGGGAGGCTGTGCGGGCTTCAGGGGTTCGGGATCGGGTGGGTGCTACCTGACACGAAGGGGGGTGATAGGTTGAGTGTGGCAAGAGGCCGAAGGGGGGTGATAGGGTGTGTTGGCCTTGCGCAGCGGTGGCAGCGTCGGTAGACCGCCCTCCATACCTCGCCAACGCCTGACGTGTTTGCTGGGGCGGGCCCTGCCGTCCGCGTGGGCGCCCCTCGCTCGCAGGCCGAGCTGCAGGCCGCCAAGTCCGCCTCGGGCGCCGGCAGCCAGCAGCTGCAGCAGCAGGTCACCCACCTGCAGGTGAGCCGGGCTATCGCCTGTGCATATGCCTGGCAGCTGTATGGGGGCGCCTGGCAGCGCATGGGTAGCATCGCTAGTTGCTATGTATGTAGTCGTGGGCGCTTAGCAATGCCTGTGACCGGTGCTGGTGCTGTGGCCTGTACCCGTGTGAACCCTGTGTGAAGCTGCGGGCATCTCAGCACCCCCGCATGCCGCCCACCCCGCGCCCGCCGCACGCAGAACGAGCTGTCGGCCGCTCAGACCGCCGCGGCGCAGGCGGAGGAGCTGCGGCAGCAGGTGGCGGCGCGCGACCGGCAGGTGGCGGAGCTGCAGCGCGCGCTCAAGCAGGCCGCCGCCGCCGCCAACGCCAATGGCGGCGCGCAGGGCGAGCTGGAGTTCAACATCCCCGCCGCCGCCGCCGCCTCGTCGGGGCCGGCGCCGGCTGGCTCCAAGGGTGACGCGCCCAAGCGCGCCCGCGCCACCACCGCCAAGAGCACCGCGCGGCCCGCGCCGGTGAAGAAGGTGGAGCCGGAGCAGGAGGCCGCGCCCGCCGCCGCCGCCGCGCCTGCCGCCGCGCCTGCGCCCGATGCGCCCAAGCCGCGCCGCCGCGCCACGGCCAAGAGCGCCGCCCGCCCCACGCCCGTCGCGCGCATGGCGGTCGTGGAGGCTGCTGCCGCGGCGGCGGCAGTGGCTGCCGCCAGCGCTGCGCCTGCTGCTGCGCCCGCCGCAGCGCCGGCGCCGGCGCCCGCCGCGGAGGCCAAGGCGCCCAAGCGGCAACGCCGGTCGACCAAGACCGCCAAGCCGGCGGCGGACTCGCAGCAGCAGCAGCAGCAGCAGGCGTAAGCAGGGGCTCGCAAACCACGCGAGCCTTTTCATCGACACGGCAGGAGTGACGTGAGTCGCGACGCGTAAACGCAAGCCTATAGTCTGGGCTTTTGAGAGATAATGGCTTGGTTAGCTGTGTCAAAGTGTGGGTGGCTGAAGTCGTGGTCGATTGGTCACATGACAGATCACCGACGCAAAGCGCACATCAGTGCCAAAGCTCGGCCGGGTTGAATGCCGGCGCGGACTTGGCACCGGTAGGTATGGCACCGCACGCCCGTACTCGTGGGCGGGTTCCCACACCCCGAGCGTGTCAGGTATCGTGCAACTAGGCGGGCGGACCGCGGGCATGGCAGACGCCTTCAATTTTCGCCTTCCCAGCTGTGTTTTGCAGGATGTCCTTTACTCGTGCGCGCAAGGATGCGACCTCTTGTGTGCGGGGCACCACTCCTTTGTACATGTTGTATGAGCGTGGGTGTGCGAGGGCAATCTGTGCGTGCGGCCGGGCGTGGCTTGAGCTAACGTTGCGGGCGGGCAGTGCCGTACTCGTGTGGTCCGTGGCGTGACAACAAGGCTGGGATTAGCGGCCGCTGCCGCCGCAGGCGGGCACTTGGAGCGTAGAGCTGTGACGAGACGACGTCTACACGGCAGGATGTGGTGTGATGGGAACTAGTCGACGGCGCCGGCTCAGGAGCCGCATCCAACAGGCATGTGGCTTTGGCCGGCCCAGGAGTGGTGTGGGATTTGTTGGGGGGGTGCAACAGCACAGCGGTCGCACGTGTGCGTGCCGCAACCGGCGACTGTGGAGCGGGATGGCCTGGTCTACGCCCACGTGCTGGAGCCAGGCATCAGGCATGTAACCGCAAACGGTGAAGTCCCCATCGTGCGCACCGGAACCACCTTGCCGTTGTACTTGCATTTGTGGGGTTAGACCTTCGAGTCAGGCGCATGTGGTAGTCGCTGCTACTGCGGCCTTCCTGCTGTACAGTAACCGCGAAGCCGATTGCCCAGCGCGGCAGCGCCCCAGGCCCCCAACCTCTGCTCTCCCGCGTGACGGGCTTGCTGGTCTGGCCGCCTATCACCCGGGCTGTCGCCCGTGGCCGTGTCCCATACGGTTACACCGATACGTCCACTGCCTCTCAGAGTGCTGAGCAGTGCTGGGCATCCTGCGAGGCACAAGGCCTGTTATCGACTTACCGAAGTACTTTCTAAACGTGAATGTGGACCTGGACGGATTTCTTCGGTACTTCTGGGGTACTCCTGCACACACACCGACGTTACCAGCCTTACCGTCAGCCCACATTCCTTTGCACTCCCCTCGCCGATCCCGACACGCCTTGCAATGCCGTGTCCACGCCGTCTAGCTCAAGCTAAGTTGCCTGCACTGTCCTCCCAAACGAGCCTTTGTACTCTGGCCCAACTGCTTCCATGCCCTCAACGGCCAACGGAACGCAGCATGGCCGTCCCCCCATTGGCGTTCCAATCCGGCACTCGGGGTGCACCTCGCATGCACCCGCCACTCCTTCTCCAACCACCGTATGGGCCCGCGTCACGTATTACTTCTTCACTGAATATCCACGCGCGGCATGCTGAGGCACAACCTACATGATGATAATGGGCATAGTGTACAACAACGCAACTCATGCAGCAATACACCGCGTTGAGAGTATCGGTCCTGTTACTATATCGTGCGTGCAGCATAGCTTCGCCAAAGTGCGCAAACACGTTGCAGGATTTGCAGAGCTACGAAAGCCACACATTTGTGGGCGCACGGTGGAAACACCGACTACAGTCCCAGAGCGCCTGAACCGGCCCCTGCCACCAATCGGGTGGGCAGGCGCATAAGCCGCGCAGTTCCTGGCATCTGTGCCAAGCCCTTCACTGCCGCACATTGCGCCAATGAACCAAGACTCAAGAGGCTCTCCGGGGGCCGCTGCGCCCGGGGCTGCGAGGCTCGACATCAGGCACAAACACGAAGCGGCCGGCCCGGGCTGCGCCCGCGTCCCTCCCCGCTCCTTCCCGCCCTTTCTCCTCTTTCTCCTCTTCCTCCTCGTTCTCCTCATCCCCCTCGAACACAATGTACTGCGCTGCCTCTGCTCCGGTTGGCACGGACACCACCTCCGCCTCCACCACCAGGCCGCTCTCCGCCGCCGTCGCGCCAGCCCAGCCTGACGCCGCCCATGTCCCCGCCGCGCCCTCGACCTGGTCCTCCTCGTCCAGGTACATCACGGAGCCGTCGGCCGACTCCACCTCCAGAACCACGGCGTCCACGTACGTGATGACGTGGCGAATGGGGCCGCCCCCGCCACCCGGTCGGCAGCACGCGCAGGTGGGCCGGTGTAGCCCCGCGGGGGCAGCCTGCGGTTCGGCGCCACCCTGTTCTGCCCCCCGGTCTCCAGCGCTGGAGTCCCCTAGCACCTCCCACTGCTGCGGCTGCGACTCCGACGCGTGTTGCGCAGCGTCAGAGGAGCCTGGCCCGCGCGGGTGTGCTGCCGCTGCGGCCGTCGGTGCCCGCCTTGCGCAGGTATAACTCAATGGAGCAGCCCCAAAACGTGCGCTAGCGCCACAAAGCGAGCCAGCGGGCCGGTGGCAGTGCAAGAGACGGGAGCGCTGTGCTATCGGGCACCATCGCGCGGCGGGGTTGGTCGTGTGCACCGCCATATCAGAGCAATATGTGACTTGCGGTTGCTACGAATTTCCTGCATGAGCACTATTTACGCGGAGACCGTGTGCCTGCGGCATGTGTTTTCAATCCGCGGGAGGTTCTTCTTACGCAATCCCTGGCACCCTACAGTTTGCTTCCCTAATTCTTCCACTTCGTGTCACACAAACACTGCTGACGGACATAAATATTCCAGGCTTCAAGCGTACCTTCTTCCTGAAAGCCGTGCCATTGCCACGTCGAAGCAAGCCCCTAGTCAAAATGTTATGTAGGCTAGAACAACGTGAACAGTAGCTTACTCATGCCTCCCTCGGGGTTTCGGCAGTTCCAGCGTCCCAGCGAGCGGAAGACATTTGGAGGAATGCGGGAGCAAAATGGCTCACCGCGGCGGAGAGGGGAGCGTTCGCTGTTGTGCTTCACTCTGGTGCTTCTAATAGGTGCGCCGGCCCTGGCCGTCGACCGGTCTGCCGCGGAGAAAACACATTCTCACCCTCGAGCGCGGCCAGGCACTGTTGCGGCTGACTGCTATGGATAGGGAGGGCTTGTATTTGTCGTATTATCAGCACGGAGCTGGGCAGGGGCACAGGTGTGGTCAAAGTCGCTTGCCCCAGTCTGCTCTCGCTCGCCGGGTTTTCCTGGCCACCTGCGGCCTTTGTTTCGAAGGGGTGTTGGCTTAAGCGAATGCCAACGAGCGCTGGCTCTGCCTGCCCCACGGACTTTTCCCACGACACAGGCACGGGCGCGGCGCAGACTTTGCGGCCACCCCAGCCACCGCGCCCTCCGCCCTCGCCCAAACCGCCCTCGCCACCACCCTCGCCGTTCCCCTCGCCACCGCCCTCGCCGGAGCCACCTAGCCCAATGCCTCCCAGCCCGATGCCGCCTCCACCGCGGCCACCGCCTCCATCGCCAGGGCCGCCGGACCCGCCCTCTCCGCCGTCACCCCCCTCCCCACCTCCAGCACCCCCGTTTGTGCCGCCAGCGCCGCCGCGGCCACCTGCAAGTGCGTGAGGGACGGGTGCGGGGCATGCAAGCGTATCATGAAGCGGTTCGCACGCCGGCGCCGTGGCCTACGGGCTGCCGGACGGCGCCGGGCAGAGCCCGATGTGGCTGCTTGCTGCAGCCGCCACCGGGGCTGCCGTATCCACAGCACCCCCACGCACTCCTGCCCACCCTGACCCCACGTGCACTTCTTCCAAGCGCACACACCCACACCTACCACCGCCCCACCACCACCACCTCGCCCCTCCATAGACGACACCGTGGCCAGCTTCATGACCACCGCCGCCACCTACACGCTCTACCGCACGCGCGCCTCCTGGACCACGGCGCTGGAGGTGTGCCGCGCGCGCGGCAACACGCTGGCCTCCTGGGCCGCCTCCAACCAGGAGCTGTACGACATCTTCAACGGCGGCTGGGACTACTTCTACGCGCCCGAGTTCTGGGTGGGCGTCATCCGGCGCGCCAACAAGACCATGTACGAGTTCGCGGACGGCGGCACGGTGCCCGCCATCGACGGCACGCCCGTGGACGACTACATCGAGCTGGCGGACCCCGCCTGCCTGACCGACATCCGCGGCTGCTGCGCCACGCTGACGGACCGCATGGTGGGCCCCTACGTGGGCGGCCTGCAGACGCCGCGCAGCCCCAAGCTCATCGTGCGCAACTGCCTCACGCAGTAAGTGCGCGCGCGGCGCAGGGCAGGCCTCGGTGGGGGCCAGGGGGAGGGGGCCCGAGGGGAGGCGCCTGCGAGGATGGACCTCTACCAATTGGGATTGGGCTGGTACTAACAACTCCCTTCCCCCGCCCTCCGCTGCTCGCCCCGCGCCGCAGGTACATGTACCTGTGCAAGGGGCCGCTGCCGCCCAGCCCGCCGCCGCCCAGCCCGCCCGCGCGGCCGCTGGCGGGCAACGTGGTGCTGCGCTTCACCATGGACTACGTCAAGCTCACCACCGTGCCCGGCCGCACCGAGCAGTTCCGGGCGGCGGTGGCGGCCAAGGTGGCGGCCGAGTACAGCACGGCGGGCACCACGGTGCGCGCGGGGGGGGGGGGAGGAGGAGGGGGGGGGCAGGCGGGGCGGGGGCCCTGGAGGCGCAGTAGCGTGCGGTAGTGGGGAAGGCGGGGTGGCGCGCGAAGGCGTATGCGCCTTGCGGCTGTTGGGGCAGGGGCAACGAAACGATATGACAGGCGTGTGTGTGGTCCCTAGGGCAAGCATCTTGGCATCAGCTCATTCAGGCGCCAGCATGCCACCCCCCGCCGTATGCTCGTCCGCTCACGCCGCCCTCCGCCTCCAACGTATGCCCACAGGTGAACGTGTACGAGCTGTTCCAGGACACGGCCAACGACGGCGCGGTGGTGGTGAAGCTGCTGGTGGGGCTGCCTGTCAGCATCAACGAGGAATCGGCCGCCAACTACCTGTTCCGCCTGGTCAACACCCCCTCCATCATCTTCGACAACACCTTCCGATCCGAGTACCTGGTCTCCACGCCCATCATGGCCTCGCTCGCCAACACCATCGAGCTCAACTCGCCACCGCCGTCGGGCATGCAGCAGCTGGCCAGCAGCGGCTCCAGCGAGCAGGACAAGCGCACCGTGGGCCTCATCGCGGGGCTGTGCGCGGGCCTGGGCCTGGCGGTCGCCATCGGCGCGGTGGTGGGCTACGTGGTGCTCAAGCGCCGCCGGGCCTCCATGCGCAAGGTCCACGAGATCCACTAAGGCGGCGGATGCAGCGGCAAGCGCATGCGGCGGGTCTGGAGCAGGGCGGGCTCCGGAGTCCCCATGCGCGCGGCGCGGGCAAATTGGCGGGGGCGGGGGAGCGACTGGGGGCTGGAGGGCCAGGCGTGCGGGCGGGCGCAGCGTGCGCGCCCAGGCCGAGCAAGCTGGGCGTCGGGTCTTTAGGGGCAGCGCCTTGCTTGGCAGGGGCGGTTTGGATTGTGACTCACTATTGCATTGACCAAGACGCTCTGACGCACCAGACTTGACTTTGTAGTACCACCAACCAACGGCGTGCGCGTGGCAGTTCTGGTATTCATCCATCAACTGTGGGTCGAGTGCGAGGGTGTGGGGCAGGTAATAGGAAAGCATGGCCTTGTAGATTACTCATGTGAGTCAAGCAGCTTACCACGGCGAACCTACGCATACGGTGCGCACGCGCGCTGCGTGTACGGCATGTGGAGTTTACCTGCGGGTGCGCCGGTCGCCGCGGCCGCGTGTGGCGGAGGTGAACGGCTCATTCCCTGGCACACGTCTGCATGCGCAGCTGCTGCACAGGGATGCCAAAAGCTTAGTATGGACGGTGGCTGTGATTTGATGCCGGCTGGGTGCAGGCGGCAAGCATGCGTCATGTTTCTGCGTCGACTTGCGCTCGCCGCAAGCCAAGCGTCGGGGCGGCGCATCTGTTCTGCCGCCCCATCGGCATTGTTGCCTGAAGTTGATTGGGGCGGCCCATCGGCTCTCGCGCTGCCGCATCTTGAGGCCTGGCAGTGATTCCTTAGGACACAATACAAGAACGAATCAAGCATGTGGGGTGTGATGCGTGTCATGTGACTTGCGACGGGATGCTGCCGAAAAGGCAGGAGGTGCAAGGGACTGGCTGGCCGGGGCAGTGTTGGTGCATGGGATGTGCTGCCGTGCGCCGGGTGTGTGTGCGACAGCAACCAGCACATGGACTTGGACCTGAGAGCGACGTATCCCGTGCCTGGTGCGGTGCAGTGTGCTGCGGCGCCCCGATGCAGGGCCGGTGGGCAGGGGCCTGCCGCGGATGCTGCCTGGCATGGGGTAGTTGGTTGGCACGTGATGGTGTGCGCGTGGGCATGACGCTTCAGGACAAGAGAGGTGGTCCTCGCCTTCAAGACAATAAATGATGCGCGTGCGTGGCGGTGGCCAAGGGGATTATATTATCTCGAGTGTGACACGAAGATCATGTGCCTGGAGCAGCTTATTACCGTTGTTCGTGACCGACGATCTTGCATTGTGTGTGTGGACACGGGTGTCTGTGTGAGCTGGGGATTGATGTGTCACTGGTGACCGATTGACCGGCCGGCAATCCCAACTAGAACTGCAAACCGGCTGCCGGGTGGGTCACGGCTTGAGGACGTCAACGTCATGGACGGACGGGGGACAAGGAGATGGCGCCAAATGCGCCATTGATGCGTCAGATGTAAGCGGAAACGCTGCCGCGATGGACGGAATCGCTGGTGCATCTCTACCTGCACTGATAGCCCCACATGCAGCCGCTGCCCGGTATACTGTACAGTGCTGATGGGAGGCCTAGGTGCCTAGCTAGTAGCTACTTCTTCTAGTTCTATCGGAAGATTGCCGAATACGAGCTGAGAGGCTGGGGATCAACCGTCAACACCAATGAGTTACAGCCGTACGTTCGGCATAGCTCATGTTTCCTCATCCCTTGGTTTGCTCCGCCCCAGCGCACAGGTCCACCGTCCGTCAGGCCTCATTGCAGACCCTCACCCGAGCGCGCTCCACCACTGGTCCACACCAGCAAACAACCCGTGCGGAAGCCGGCAGTCAAGCCGCCGCCTGAGACACTGGCGACGCGTACCGTATTAGGCCTGTTGGCTGTACCCGTCCCGCCACCAGGCCCGTCTCCAGCTCCTACCACCACCCCATCCACCTTCCAGGCTCCACCTGCGGCACCTCCACCTCCACCACCTCCTAACCCCAGCAGCCCTGCTCATGTCCGCTTGGCGATGGTGATGGGCCCCTTGGACAGCAGCGCCCGCAGCCCCGCCAACTTCTCGTCCTCCTTGGCCTGCAGGTGGCGGGGACATGCAGGCAGGCAGCAGGGGAGCAGATGAGGTTGAGCCGCGTCGTCCTAGTCGCTGTGCAACCTGAGGCGGGATCTGAGGTACGGAGCAGCGGGCCCTCACTCTGCACACGCACAGACACACGCACACACATGCCCCACCTGGAAGGCCGCGGCGCGCTGCGCCACGTCCTCCATCTTGGCCACGCCCCGCTGCCGCGAGAACTCCTGCCGCTTGGCCTCCCTGCGCCGCAGCCGCAGCATACCCGGTAGTGCCGCGGGTGACGTCACATGCTCACAGCATCAGCATCAGCATCTGCGCTTCTGGAAGGCGGGCGTCGCTTCGCCGCTTAACCAAGCCAGTCCACACGCTGATTGGCACCCCGCCCGCGCCCTACAGTGCCATCACGCCCACCTGGCCTTGGCCGCCGCGAAGCTGTCATCGCCGCCCATCAGCGCGTCCTCGCCGCGGCCGCCGCCCGGCAGGAAGCCGCCCGGGCCGTCGTCGTCGCGGCCGGAGCGCGCCAGCTCCCGCCGCGCGGCGCGCTCCGCAACCTGCGGGGTCGGCGGGGGTTACTGTGAACCAATCCCGTAAAGAGACATCAGCCGGGGTCGGCGGGGAAGCGGAGTGGCGGTGGCGGTGGCGCTGCGGCTGCGGGTTGTCCTGCCGCTGTGCGGTCCCCAGGTTGGCCCCCGGCTCAGGTCGCAGCGCCAGGCCGCTCCGACTGGCAGCCGACCGTATGGTAAAGCACGACCCGCCGCATTTGCCTTACGTCCGATGACCCACCTACCCCCCGCTGCGTGCGTCAACGCCCAGCTGACGCCCCCACCAGCTCCAGGCCGATGCCCGCGCCGCGGCCGCCTCACCATCTTGTCGCGGCCGGTCTCCTTGGGCGCTATGTCCTCCAGCAGCTCCTTGGCTCGCGTGCGGTCCTGCCGCCGGCCCTCCAGCCGCGCGTCCTGCTTCCTGTCGGGGGCAGGGGCGGGGAAGAGTGTCGGGTGGCAGCAGTTCAACATGGGGTGGCAGGCGCACACGCCCAGGTGTGGATGGGTCCGGGCAGACCTGCCGCGGTTGCCACCCGGCGGCCTATTTAGGCACCGGGCAGGCATCTGCCCGGCGCGCCGGCATCCCTGTTGATGTAAATGAGTGAATGCTTCCAGCACCCCAGGTAGACCGGATCCCGGGCCGTTGCACACCGCACCGCAGGGGCCAGCCACAGCCCCTGTCGCCCTTGCCGCCGCCTGCAGTTACCCTGCAGCGCCCCCCAAAACAACGGCTCACAGGTTGCGCTGGTCGTCCATGAAGGCCGTCATGCCCATGACGCCGCCGCCGGGCCGCCCGCCACCCGCCGTGGACCCCTTCAGGTTCCAGCGGTACTCGGTACGCCGCGCCGGCGCCGCCACCATGCCCGCGTAGTACCTGCGCGGTGCGGCCCCGGGGTAGCCCCGGTGGAGGGACCAGTGAGTACGCGCCGTTGGAACTCGACGGCGCCGTGTGCGCCCCAGCTGGTTTTCAAACCAATCTATCAGTCGGCGCAACTGGTATGATTCCGTGGCGCACATGACGACAGACAACAAGTCAGAACCATAGCCGTGGCCTGCGCGCCCAGGCCTCTGCCGCCCCAGATCTCCCATGTGCAACGCTACCCGTCACCGCTACCTGGCTGGCAGGCGGCCCTCGTTCCATATGCGCACGAACTCTTCAAAGAGCTCATGGGTCCGCTCCGAGCTCAGCTCTGCAACAGCACGGGATGCACGCGGGGTGGCGGGGCAGGCTTGGAACTAGGCTGCCACTACCCTGGCTGGGCCACAACATGCGCATGCTGGGGGCTCAAGGCATGATTAATTAAGGGGGCGGGGCCGTGGCCCACAGCGCGTGCCTTCCCGCTCTTCCCATTTACTCCATGCATTCCATCCATCCATCCATGCCTCATGAACGCCTGAGTGCGGTGTACGGTGTGCTGCGCCTGCTCTCGCCCGCCCACAACCCCGCTATCCCCGCCCCAGCTAGCCGCCCCGCGCCGCCCCAGCTAGCCCCGCCCCGCGCCGCACCATTGAACTGCGTGCGGCGCTCCTCCGCCAGGAAGGCCGCGAACTCGGCGTGGCGGCGAAAGTAGTCGGCGGGCGTGATGGGCTCCTTCACCTCCGACACCTGGGCGGGCGGGCAGGCCGGTTGGGTGGGCGGGGGTGGGCAGGGCTTGGGACGGGCCGGGTGGGCGGGGTTGGGACGGGGGTGAGCGGGGGTGAGCGGCGGTGCGCGGGCCGGGTGGGCGGGGAGGGGTGGGCAAGCGGGTGAGCGGGTGAGCGGGGTGTGGGGCGGGAAGCGACCCCGGCGTGCCGGGGCTTGCCTTCGGACGGCGCCGCTGTGGACCCGTGGGCACAATTGCTCAGCCGCTACGTCGCCGGCCACTGGTTCCGCACCGCCCTGCCGCCAGCCCCGGGCCCATGCCATCCTGCCGTACGTCACCGCACCAGACAAGAGGTGCGGCCGTGCTCCAGCCGACAGGCGCATGTGATTGCAGGAGCTGCTGCGCCAACGCACAAACACATCGCCCGCCCGCTGTTGCTGCTGGCCGCACGCACCTGCACTGGCGGCAGGGGCCCTGCCCCCGCCGTCGCGCTGTCCACCCCGGAGGGCGGCGCCCCGCCAGCGCCTCCGGCCGCCCCTCCGGCGCCCAGCTGCTGCTCCAGGAAGGCACGTGCCTGGCATGGGGATACCGTACATACGGCGTGCAGGCGTGAGACTCATCATTACATTATCCGAGCACGTGCTCTGTCATTATGCAGCTGGTACCATGCGAGCGTCCCCCTGCGACAGAGCGCTGCCGGGGGGGTGTTAATCGGTGCCAGGCCGCCCAACCGACGTACCTGCTTCACGAGGTCATCTTTGGATTTAGAAGACTTGCTACTCTTCTTGTCCTTGTCCTTGCTCTTCTCTTTGCGGTCCTTGTCCTTCTTGTGCTGTCGTCCGGGACAAGGCGGGGAGCGCCGGAGTTCAGAGCCTGGCAAAAGAGTTGGCTGTACTAGTGGCCTCCGCCGCGAGCCCAGCTCCGTCCACCCCATTCCTGTCCAGCCCATTCCTGTCCACCCCCTGTCCTCTCGGCACCACTTCCCGTGGCCTCAGTTGCGGATCCCTCATGTGCGCCCCGCCGCATGCCAGAGCCGCCAACCCGCTAAGCGATTGTTGCTGCAACATGGCCAAGTCCCTTGAACGGCGTGCCGCCGGGGCCGCCCTTACGGCACGCCCCCAAACCCGACCTGCCTTCTTCCGCTTCTTGTCGCGCCGCTTCTCTTCACCTCTGTCACTCTCTGAGCCTGCATATATCACGCGTTCACGGAGAACCGCACGGTGGTCGACCCCAGCTCAGGAATTGGCCTTTCTTATTAACAATTAAGGGGCAAACGGTCCTCCAGAGGTTCTGAACTGCTTACTGCTTGACGTATATGAATCGCTGGAGTCGCTCCCGGAGCTGCGCTTCCGCTTCTTGTCTTTATCAGACTTGCCCATTTGGGGATCGGCACGCAGTCACTATAACTCGCGAAAGGTGTTGCGTGATGTTATTACACTAGGCGACAGGTGATTTTGTGTGGGCTACCACGCCAGCCACACTCTGAGCCAAACTCGCACGCGTGCAAATGAATCCGGAACTCAGAACTGGGGCCGATCCGCCAACGCCTTGCCCGCGACACGCATGAGCGCGCACTCGCCTTTCACGGTCCGCCGGTGACTTCCCGTGTGGACTGTAGGGCCCCTGTGCAACCCAGCCACACGTGCCCTAGCGTCCAGGGTGCCTCCGCCGTCGCGTGCCCCAATCTTCCTCCAACCTCAACAGAGCCCGGGCATTCCCTGAGCGATGTCAACCCGCAAGCCCCATCTCCCGCGCCCCAGTCGCCCAGGTCAGCGTTCACCCCTGTCAGCACACACACAACACGCACACGTCTCCCCAGTCCCCACTCAATTGTCACCGGTCCGCTACGGTAAGCCGCTTCAGCCCCGCGCGCCTGCGCTCCTCAGCAGTCCTCCGCAGCACCAAGCCCGCCGTCATACCCAGCAGCTCCAAATCACCTCCTGCAGCCTGCGCCAGTCACCTGCCTCACTACCGGCCTTTTGCGCCCGACACGAGCCGTGTGAGGGCGTGGCTGATGAGGCCGGTGGGGCCGAAGAAGAAGCACAGCAGCACCGAGTGCGCGGTGGCCACGCCCGTGCGCAGACCGTCCAGGGCGATCTCACTGCGCGCGCGGCGATGACACACAAGGGGCGGATGGGGTGTCGGGTGGGGTGTCGGATGGGGTGTCGGGTGGAATGTCGATACGGGGCGGCTTCAGCGCTACGCAGCAACAGTAAGTGTGAAGGCCCATGGGGCTCAATTGGGGTCCCGGGGGATGGGGTCTTGTGGCGTTGGCGCCTGAGCCCGCCATCTATGACATGGGTGCTCGCATGTGCGCCTCAACCGCCGTTTCGGCTGTTATGAATGAGCCCCCACCCTACGCCCCCGGCCCCCTCCTGCTCCAACCCCACTCCTTCCATCACTCCTCGCACCAGTCCCTATACCACCCATCCACACCCGCACACACACGCGCTCCTCCCACCCACCTGCACACAATCACCCACGCACCCCGCCCTCCCCCCGCCCTGTCCCCTGTCTAGTTTAGCTTGGTTTAGATTGGGCTGTTGTTTACAAGCCCCCTCTACGCCTTCACGTCTTAACTAATGATGAATGTAACCCCCCGCACCCCCGCCCCACCCGGAATGAACTATCCCCCCCCCCGCACCCCCGCACCCCACCCACCCCACGCACCGCGCCATGACCACGTCCAGCGTCAGCAGGTGCAGCCACGCCAGCAGCGTCACCAGCGGCTGCCCGAACATGGCCGCCAGCGGGCGCAGGTCCAGCGCCGCGGGGCTGCCCGCCACCACCGCCGCCCGGCCCGCCTCCCACATGGCGCCCAGGGAGGCGCCCAGCCCCGCCTGCCAGGCCGCGGCGAAGGTGGCCACGTAGGCGGCAGCCAGCAGGCCGTACAGCGCGGGCGAGTTGAGCAGCGCGTCGCGGGTCTGCGGCGGGGGTTGGTGGGGTTGGTGGGGGTGGGGGTGGGGGTGGGGGTGGGGGTGGGGGTGGGGGTGGGGGTGGGGGTGGGGGTGGGGGTGGGGGTGGGGGTGGGGGTGGGGGTGGGGGGTGGGGGTGGGGGTGGGGGTGGGGGTGGGGGTGGGGGTGGGGGGTGGGGGGTGGGGGTGGGGGTGGGGGTGGGGGTGGCTGGGACGGTGGGTTGGGGTGGTGGGTGGTGGTGGGGATGGTGGCTGTCGTCCGAGGGTTTCCGTCAGGTGGTGGTGGCGGTGCGGCATTGTGGTGGTCGTGGGGAGAGGTTGGGAAAAGAGGGGAGGGGTTGGGAATGTGCACTGGCCCACTGGCGCCCTGGTCGAAGGGGCCCCTGGGCACGACTGCACGACAGACAGCTCGCGTGCGCCTGTCCGCATGACCGGGGCAATGCACTTAGTGCGGGACTAGAGCGGTACGCAGTGCCGACACCGCCACGGCCATGGCCCACCATTTCCATCCCGCCTCACCACCTCACCAGCTTTGAGCCCGGGGCGAAGGCCATGAGCGCATACACGGGCACCAGCAGCGCCGATGAGGCGGAGAAGATCACCGCCGCGGGCACACCAAACACGGCCGGGACGCTGCTGGCACCCGCAGCCGCTGCAGCAGCAACAGCAGCAGCGGCCGCAGGCGCGGCGGCAGCTGCTGCCGATACGCTTAAGCACCGGCGGCGAGGCGCGGGGCAGCGCACTGCGGAGGCGTGGTCAGCAGCAGTTCATGTTGGGTGGGTAGGCGGGGTACCGGACACTAGTTTGCGTCAGCGCCAAGCCTCGTGACCGCAAGATTCGGGATCGACCGGCGCAGTCGCACACAACAAGGCCGGATGCGCGCTCGGGCAGATCACTCAGAGCCAAGGGCGGGCGAGAATCGGGGCCCCTGCGGATGCCGACGTGGTCGACCCTCGGGATAATGGCTCTCCCGCATGACCAATGGCTTGCCTGATAGTTGTAGCTTAGCAGCAGCGCGGCCATCGCCACAGCGAACCATCCGGTGCAAAGCTGATTGGAGAATCATTGCACGAAGAGCACCTCAGTGCCGATAAATCGACCAATCTACAGATATGACGCAGTCAGCGAGCTTGTAGCAATACGGGTCCTTCAGAAATGCCGCGAGCAAAAAGCTTCGGGACGAGTGTTGCGCGACCAAGGAATTTTACAGGCAGACTGGTAGTTTATTCAATCATCGGCTTCTATGTCAGAAAGTGGAGCTACCACCTCAATTCGGGTCGGCTGGAGACGCGTCGCATGACAGCGACTTGTTCCAAAACCTGGGACCAGCGATAAGTCGGGTGATTATACCAAGCTCGCGGATCGCCCACAGCTGCATACGCAACTGCATTCAAGAATTGCTGCTTAGCGAAGGGAGACGTACCGGCATAACACGCCGACGATCGACCACGATCGACGGAATTTGCCTTGCTACACTAGATCCTAGTATAAATTAACTAGCCATGTCGACCGATATAGAGCTGAAGCCGAGCGCCGAGTCGTGCTGGGAATTGTGGCAAGCCGTGCGTGCGAAGCGGCCGCTGGTTCACTGCATCACCAACTTCGTTTCCATGGACATCATGGCGAACGTCCTGCTGGCCGCGGGCTGCTCGCCTGCGATGGTGCGACCGCGCGGCGTGCTAGCCGTGCCACTCAGGGGCCTCTGTGCCAGGGTACTGCTGCCCTTGCGTACCGCGCCTGAAGCTGCGGCTTGATACGGGCGTCCCTCCAGCATCACCGCCCCCTCTGCCCACGCCTGAAATGCCACTGTAATTCGCTGCCGTCGCACACGCTCGCACTCTCATTTACCCTATGCACCCCCACCCGCCCTCCCTCCCCCGCCGCCCAGGCCCACTCCCTGGACGAGGTGGAGGCGTTCGTGGGCATCAGCAGCGCGCTGCTCATCAACATGGGCACCCTGTCGTCGGAATGGGTGGCGGCGAAGAAGCTGGCGGCGCGCCGGGTGCGTGCGTGCGCGCCCGTGGCCCACGGCTGCAGCCTGCAGGGCTGCTGCAGGGGGGCCCCGGGGTCGGCGTAGGCGCCTGCGTGTGCCTGTGGGCTGCCACGGAAGCTTGGGCCGCCGTGGGCCCTTCTTGACCATGCTTTGGCTTTGCCTGCCGCTCGGCCACTGGATCGGTGCCACAATCGCCACAACGTCTCCGCGACCCCGCGGCTTGCAGGCTGTGGAGCTGGGCAAGCCCTGGGTGCTGGACCCGGTGGGCTGCGGCGCCACGCCCGTGCGCACCACCTCCTGCCTGCAGCTGCTGGGCTGCGCACCCACGGTGGTGCGTGGCAACGCCAGCGAGATCCTGGCGCTGGCGGGCGTGGCGGTCAGCGGCGTGCGGGGCGTGGACAGCACGGCGGCCAGCAGGGATGCGCTGGAGGTGAGGCGGTGGGGCGGCTGTGGGCCCGTGGTGCGGTGGGTCCCTGGCGCGGGCCGTTGGCGCGGTGGAAAATTGCAGGCGTGCACCTGGATGTGTTTTCCTGAGGACAGCGCTGCACACGCTTGAGCTCGCCGTGCGCCCGGCTGAGCGTGCAGCGGTCACAACAATTCTTGTGCTGCACTGATGGGGTGTCGCGCTGCAGGCTGCCAAGCAGCTGGCGACGGCGCACAAGTGCATCGTGGCCGTGTCGGGCGAAGTGGACTACGTGAGTGCTGGCCCCTGCCACTGCCACTGCCCCCTGCCACTGCCACTGCCACACCTGGACTGGCGCTGCTCGTGCGCATGCTCGTGGTCGTGCTCCTGCCTGACAGCCTGACAGCGACACAGAACATGGGCCGGCGCTCGGAATATCTTGAGACAGTTGCCGGCGCCGTCTCAGGGCTGGGCAGGCCGGGCTTGGGCTGCCCTGTCATGACTCAGCCTGCCCTCCGCGCTGGGCCCGAATGCGGCCGCTGCACAGGTGACGGATGGCAAGGCGGTCGTGGGCGTGCGCAACGGGCACGAGCTGCTGACGCTCATCACCGCCGCCGGCTGCTCGCTCACCGCCCTCATCGCCGCGTTCGTCACCGCGGCGCCGCGGCAGCCGCTGCTGGCCACGGCGCACGCCCTGGCGGTCTTCGGGTGGGTGCTGCGGATGTGACCGCTCCTCCAGGCATGTGAATTCTCTGTTGACTCGACCTTTGCCAAGCCAGCACCTTCGTGGCATGATTCGCATGTATACGATAAGCCTGCCTGTCACCGCGCTTTCTCTCCTGGCTCGACACCTTGCCCTCGCCGCGCCATGATGCCCGCAGTCTGGCCGGCGAGGAGGGTCTCAAGCTGGCGCCGCGGCCGGGTCCGGGCAGCCTGCGGGTGACGCTGCTGGACATGCTGCACCTCATGGACGAGGTGGGGGGCGGGGCCGGGGGGGGGGCGCGGTCGGCCGGAAGCAAGTCCGCAAGGACCGCATCCAGGGGCGAAGGGCGGCCGTTGTTTACTCGGTAGCACATCAGTCCGCCAGGCCAGAACCAGGGCAGGGGGCATGCCACATGCAAAAAGACTGAGAGGTTCAGTGCCATTGGCCAAGCACGCATCGCTGCCCCCTTGGACCTCCCGTGCCTGCATGCAGGCGACGGTCAAGGCGGGCGCCCGCATCGAGGTCATTGCATGAGCCGCGGCGGCGCGAGGGGGTGGGGGCACGGGGTGGGGGGGAGGGCTGACATGCAGCACCGGTTGGCGCGAAGCCGCCGGCGCACCGTGATGTCGTGTGATCACATCACCGCGTGAGCTTCGGTTTCAGCCAGCCGGGGCGACGGTTGGAAGAGGAACAGCTTGGGCGGTTGACTGCCAGGAATGGACTTCGCAGCTTAAGAGTGGGTTTGCATTTGGAATGTGGTGGCATTGCGTGTCCCGGGGATGTGTTACCCGTGCGTGCTGACCTCTGGTGGGGACTCATGAGGACTGCAGCCGCTGGGCTTGCGCGTGGTGGGCAAGAGTACCGGTATCAAGAGCGAGGTGCGTGCCCATGCCCATGCGCTCCTATATCCTCGGCTTATGTGTCAGCCGAGGGGGCCTGCTGATGAGCCATCCGGCGAGGCCGTGCGAAGAAATGTAGAACGCCGCGACAAGAAATGATGTACCTTGCACTTCACCGTAAAGGAGAGTGACTAGGAGATCACATGCCGCCGTGCTCAGGCAGCGTGACGGCTTGCAAAAGAGGGACCTGCTGGCCTTCTGCTGGGGCTGTGCTGGATGCACGGGCACACAGCCATGGGCCAAGTCATGGCCTCGTGGGCTCGGCACTGACACAAGCGATACAGACTGCACTTCCGCATGTGCACCGCCAACAGACGCAGGTGCCGGCCGAGATGAGGTGCAACACCAATGCTTGTCGATCGTGTCCCCCTTCTGCTCCCCTGCATGGCGTTGGGCTGCACGTGCAAGCCGCCGCGCTCATAAGACCGACTCCTTACACATGTCAAGTCCCTATTGCACAACTCGCTGGGGCTTCGCCAGCTCATGAGTTCGTCCGCAGTAAGCCAGACAACGATTTTGCTCAAGGCCGGAGGCTGCATGCATTCGGTATACTGCAAGCGCCTCCTCCTCAGCTCCCCCGGTTGTGCGCTGCTCTCCCCCCTCCGCCTTCTCCTCGCCTCCTCCTGGCCCGCTGTTCTCGGTCGCCTCGGGCCACGACGCATACAGCCCTTCAGCACCCGTCCCCGATGCCGCCGGCCGGCCCCCCTGCCCCACTGCCGCGCTGCTGCTACTGCGTCAGCTCGCCCAGGAAGATGGTCTTGTCGCTCGAGGCCGAGCCGACGATGGGCTCCTGCAGGCATGGCGGGGCGTGCGTTGGAGGTGCGTTGACAGTTTGTTGTGAGGTTACACGTGTCCTTGCAAACTCAGCGCGCGACCCGGTAGCTGGCGCTGTCTGCCGCTCGCTGCCGCACTGCCATGAACGTCATGCTCCAGGGCCTGCGCTGGGCGGCCCACAAGCCCGCCCAACCCCGCGGCGACCCGCCTCGGCCCCGCGCCCCCCACCCCCGGGCCCTGTCGACCCGCTGCCCGCTGCCCCCACCCCCGCCCGCGCGCACCTTGGGGTGGAACACCACCTCGTTGACGGAGCCGGTGTGGCCGGGCAGCTTGTACAGCAGCTTGCGGGTGGCAGTGTCCCAGATGTACACCTGCGGCCGCGGGTGTGCAAGGTAGTGAAGGATTTGGAGGCAGTGGCCACGCGAGACGGTGCGTGATACATTTGAAGTACGGTAGTGCCGATGTACAGAGGCACAACCGGGCGCAGGGATAGCGCGTCCGACACTTGGCTGTAGCCATTAGTCCGCCTAGGCTGCTAGCTCCCCAATATTCGTCTACGAAACCGGTCTTTGTTACCCTGCCCTCCCACCCCACCCCACCCCACCCCACCCCATCCCGCCCCCACCGACCCGCCCCGCCCCACCCCGCCCCGCCCTGCCCTGCCCGCCCAGCAGACGCACCATGCGGTCCGCGCTGCCGCACGTGACCTTGCCGCCGTCCGGCGCGTAGTCGCAGCGCAGCAGGTTCTTCTCGAAGTTGTGCATGTGGCCGGTGAAGACCTTGGTGCAGCGGTTGGGCGGCGCGTAGGGCCGCACGTCCCACTCGCGCAGCGTGTTGTCCATGGCGTTGGACAGCAGGTGGCCGCCGTCGGGGCTGACGCGCAGCCCCGTGACGCTGTCGCTGTGGCCCTTGAGCAGCATGGCCGGCTCCACGTCCGCGCCGCCGCCGCGCCGCAGGTCCCACACCTACGTGCAGGCGTGCGGGGTGCGTGTGCGGGGGTGGCGGTGATGGCGATTGTTGTTGTGGGAGGGAGGTGCCGGGTGACAAGGGTGGTTGGAAATGGGGAACAGTGGCGCCGGGGGTTGGGGTGATTTGGCGCCGAGCAGGTTGGCGCCTGCGGGCGGCGTCGACAGACCTACGCCGCCTGCTCTACTGTCCTGCTAGGCTGCCCGGCGCCTCAGGCACACCATGCAAGCCTGTATGGCTTCCCAGGCCAGACTGCAGCTAGCGTTTGAACGCCGCAGCGCGTCGGCGGCCCAAGCCGGAGCCGAGTCCAAGCTGAAGACCGCCGCCTGCCGCCGCCTGCCGCCCGGCGCCTAACACATTTGGTCCCTGACGTGACCGCCACCCACACAACCACATCCCCTACCTGCCCACGGCCCCTCCGCCCCCGCATCCCTTTTCCGCGCCCAGCCGCACCCCGAACGCCCGTCTGCCATCGGTACGCTCGCCCTCTATCTACCCTGCTTCACTTCTCTTCCCTTTCCATTCTCTCCCCAACCCGCCGCACCCCACCCCACCCCCACGCCCATCCCCACCGCTTATGTTCCTGGCTATGCCTTCACGTCTGTAATAATCACGCGTGTAACCCCCCACCCCCGCCCCCACCCCAGGCGCCCCGCCGCACCTTGATCACGTTGTCCACGCCGCCGCTGTACACCTGGTCGCCCGCGTCCGCGAACGCCACCGCGCACACCGGGAACTCGCTCCGCAGCGTGTGCACCGACTTCTTCACGCGCATGTCCCACACCTGCAGCACGGTGCGTCCCGTGATAATGTCAGCGCGCGCCGGGCAGGGGGTTTGCGGCTCCGCATGCGCAAGGGGCGCGGCGCGACACCTAGCTCGGCCGGCCCATTCCTCCGCGCAAGCGCAGGTGTCCCTCCGCATACGCCGCCTCACGGCGGGATCCGGGTCCGGCCCTCGCGCCCACTCGCGCCCTCGTGCCCGCTCACCTTGACGCTGTTGTCGTCCGACCCCGTCACGAACACCTTGGCGCCGCGCCGCAGCGGGCAGCAGCTGTTCACCACGGCCGTGTGCTCGCCCATCTTCTTGATCTGGGGCCGGGGCGGGACAGGGCGGGGCGGGGGTTCCATGCATGATTCAATGTGTAACCCCGGTTACATGCACGATGACGGGGGTGGGGAGGGGGGGCAGCCGTGTCAGAGGCAGGCTGGAGTCGCGGGGCGCTTGGCGTGGCCTCATTTTGTGGTCATGCACATTCCGCAAGGTTCGGGGCACGGGCCGGCAGCCAGGCACCCGCCACTGCAACTGCCACTGCCAGCACCGCTCCTGAATACGCGTCGCCCCTGCAACCCTCCAGCACCCTCCTTGTTCGGAAATGAACTACCTGCTCCCCCCCCCGACGGTCAACCCCTGCCGCCCCTGACCGACCGCGCCACGCGGCCTGTCGCCACGCCCCCCCCCCCACCCCGCCGCGCGCCAGCGCACGCACGCACCGGCGCGCCCGTCTCCGCGTCCCAGCAGCGCGCGGTCTTGTCCGCGCTGCAGCTGAGCAGCGCCTCGCCGTCCGTGAACCAGTGCACCTCCAGCACGGCGTTGCGGTGACCCTGGCGTGCAGAGGATTGAGGCAGGCGGCAGGAGGGGACGGCCGGGGGGGGGGGGTTAGGGGTAGAGAGATTCGGGTTGTGGCACGGGGCCATGCAGTGTGCCGCTGGCTTGTGCAACGCCCGGCATGTGTGTGATGGCCATGCGAGCGCTCTGCACGCCCTGCAAAGTCGCTGGCGGCACCAGCGCGGGGCGGAGCACGCTATGTGTCCGTCACTTGGACGCGCTGCCCCGGCGTTGCTCCCGCGCGCACCCCGCGACGTGAAGAAGGGCTGTCAGTGCGGACACAGGCTCGCTCAGCCTTTGCCGGATGCCCCGACCCGTGCCCGCCCAACATGCCGCAGGGTAACCCCAACAGGCCACACACGCAGGCACTACGCACCGCAATGACGTTATAGTTCTCGTTCTCGTCATACGTGCGCCACAAGAATATGGTTCTATCGAAAGAGCCCGAGGCGATGCATTGCCCGTCTGGCGAGAAACGCATGGAGAAGACCTCCCCCGCATGGCCCGACAGCTGGATGATTGGCGCGGACAGGTTGCTGGTGCGCGTGATGCCCTGTGGGGGCGGTGGTGCCAACGTTCAGTGCGCGAGCAGGAGCAGGTCCGGCGCGCACGGACAGCATCCGGAGAAGAAGTCAACAAGCGGGCGCAGAAGACGGGCGGCGTGTGTGCGCGCTGCGCTGTGAGTGTGTGCATGGGCAGCTACCTGGTTTGACTGGCATGCAGGCAGGCGGGGCGCCGCACCCAGCGCAGATTGCGCATTTTGCCACACCGGGTGCCCCCGCCGCCCCCGCCAAGCACCTGGGCACTCCAATCCCGTCGCGGCCCGTCACCACAGCTATTGGACATGCTTTGCCCGACCCCTTGGCAGCGGCATGCGGGCTGAGCAGGCGCATGGCGACACGCAGGCACAGCGGCTGCAGTCGCAGCCAAGCCAAGCACCCAGCCCAGGCACCCTCACAGGCTCACGGCACCCAGGCACGGGCCCCAGCACTGTACGCCGCCGACGAGCACCCACCTCCTTGGTCACTGAGCCCACCACTAGCTGTACGTCCGTGCGAGCCTTTTTGGAGACCACGACAGCGCCGGTGTCGCCATCGATCTCCGCGTCCACCTCTGGTCCTGGCGATTGGGACCTCTCTCGCTTTTCGGCCATTGTTGCCTAGCTACGAGCGGGCCACAGGGCCCCACAACCAAGCGCCTCGGCCACGGGCCTGTCAACTTGTTTGCTGGAGCCGCCTGGTTTTGTTAAAACATATGCAGCAATTTACAAGGTGCATGTATATAGGGAATACGCACTTCACAGGAGTCAGAAGGCGTGTAGCAAAAAGGGAAGGGCTCTGCCATTGGGCAATTTGCTGGTTCTTCTCCGCCCGCGCGCCTTCCGTTCTATAACATGCATACATCCATGACTGCACTTTTGAGCCCATTAGCTAGGTAGCGCTCACAGCCATGTCAACTACGCACCCGCCAGAGCGCGGGCTTGTAGCGCTAATTAAGGGGCTGACCGTCGGAAACGTGCCTGCGCTGCAACCCGATGTATTAGACCTTTATGCGGAGCTTAAGGAGGCCTACGAGGCGCAGGAGCGCGCTGCCCCGACTGACCGGCAGACCGAGTTCGCGGTCAGTTCGCTGGAGTCTCTTCCGCCGGGCCGTCCCGCCCTGCGCGTCTTGGGCGGGCTGAGTCGAACCGTTCGATAATGTGCTTGGACAGGGCGACCAGGACGAGGACGTGAAGCAGGCGTGCAAGCAGGCCAGCCTGCTGTTCGTGGCGCGAGTCCTCTCCGCGGCGCAGAAGAAGGAGAAGGATGGCAGCGAGGCGAAGCGAACGAATTTGGGGCTTTCCATATCTCGCATCGTGGCTGTGGCCGGCATAAAGTAAGGCTTGCGGTCGGGTTCCCGCCAAGACGCCCGCTGAAATTGCCCCCCTCGCCCGACCCTTGCGCCACGCAGCTTGCTGGACTTCATCCGCGAGGTGCAGGTCATCGTCAGCAAGCTGTCGGCCTACTTCGAGTCGCGGGGCAGCAGCTCGAACCAGTTCAGCCAGCAGGCGCTGCTCCAGGAGACCTCGGAAACAATAGTCGTGATGGGGCTTCTGGCCAAGAAATACAAGGTGTGCAGCCGTTGCCGTCCATTTTCTGGCCATGCCATGCGTTCAATTGCCAAGCTGCGGTGCCGGCAGCGCTGGTCCTGGCGCGGTTCGCGGACGGCGCGAAACAGGCGGGAAACGCGTTTCGGCCCCTGCTCTTCGCCTCCCACAGGACAACTTCAACACCTTCCTGCACCAGCTGGACTTCTACAAGCAGGTCGTCCTGCGCCTGGGCTGGGGCGCGTTCCTGGTTTTGCGCGTAAAGCTCCTGAGCGCGTTTCCCGACGTTGTGAGGTGCGCACCCGAAACGAATCCTTCCCGCGAGGAACCCCGCTCCTAGCAAACCCCGCCAAAATCTGCACAATTCACGCGGGCTTGTGACGCAGCTCGTGGGGCCCCTGAGCCTGGACGCGGGGGTTGCCGCGCTTCTTTGTGTTCATGCGTTTCCACATTATTCCTGGTCAGCCATGTTCTTTACCAGGCGTTTTTCCCAACTCACTACCGCACAGCTGTATGGAGCTGCTGCCCTGCATCTTCGCCATCCTCGCCAGCCATGCCCCGCGCCTTCCGGACTGCCTCGCGCACATCACGCGCGAGGACCGGGAAAAGCTGCTCCTGAAGAGCATGGCGGGTGGGTTGGGTCGTGCAGCCGCGGCTGAAGGCACTTGGGCGGGGGCGTTCACCGTGACATGGCAAAACCCTGGCGACGGTGCGGGCCCGCCAGCCAGCGCAACGTCGTCAGTAGTTTGTGTCAGGACCCCAGATCATGAGCTCTGAACTTTCCTGGGGGTTATGATCGCAGATGTGTGCAAGGCGGACTACGGGCGCGTGCAGGCGCGGATGCCGACCGTGGAGGCGCTGCTCACCCAGGTGTTCACCTCGGCCGTGCCCGAGTGGCGCACAGCGGTGGCGGAGGCGAAGGCGTCGAGCCCCGCCGCCGTGGGCGGCATTGACTTGATTGCTTGTAAGTTCGCATGGGATGCGGGGGGTCATGACTCGGCAGAGGGGAGCGAGCTGTCACGGGAGTAATTGCGCGCGGTGGCGCACGCTTCCGTACAATGTGATTGTGTTCCCTCATGTGTGCGCCCCGCCTGTGCCTGCAGCCCCCGTGCTGGAGGGCCTGGTGACGAACATGGAGCGCATGAACCGCGCCGTGGCCGCGCTGGAGCGCGAGTACGAGCAGCACTACTCGCGCGGCGCCACGGAGCTGGACGAGCGGGAGTTCCTGTCTACGGACTTCACCAAATTCGCGTCACCGCGACTCTCGCCGGGGCACATGCACTCCACCATGGCGAAGCTGCGCAGCGAGCCCATGCCTCTGCGCTCAGGCGGTCTGCTGTCGCCGGGCTTGCACACCACCATCCCGGCGCATCCGGGGCCACAGCAGATGCAGTTGATGGGGCCGGCGCCGTGGCTGCACTCGCCACTGCCCATGATGCACCTCAACGCGGGTCCCGGACTGCAGGGTACTCCCATTTCGGAGGCAATGGGCGCGTCCGCGTGGCTGCGTGGCGTGACCAGCAGCATGGCCGCGGAGGTAGGGTGCCGGGGGGCCTTTCGTATGGCGACACGGGGCGAGAGGGATGCGCGGGATGGGTCGCGCCAAAGCAAAAGTGCAATACATGGAACGGAACTGTCACTGGTGACTACACGGTTTGACGATGTGGACGTACGTGTTCCTGCCCACAGCCGTCGCCGGCGCTCCAGCGCCTCTTGGCGGCGCTGCCCATCAACAGCACCGGCTTGGGGCCCACGCCGGCGCAGCTGCTGATGAAGCGCGTGCGGGACCTGGTTGCGTCCGTCATCCCGGACGAGGCCGCGCCCTCCGTGCTGGGCCCGTTCCCTATGCTCAACACCTCGTTCGGCGCGGAGCGGCGTACACAGGCTGCCAGGCTGTACTGCCACAGCCTGGAGACCATTATGCTGAACGAGGAGCGCACCAACGGGCTGCCGGCGGCGCTGGCGCTGCTGGGCTCAGCCAAGTTCCAGCGCGGCCTCATTGCGTGCTGCATCGAGGTGGTGGCGGCCTGCTACCGCATGTCGTCCTGCGCTTTCCCGAAGGTGGGCGCAACTACAGGAACCAGATAGGAGTGGACGTTCAGGCCGGTGCAGGCTAGCTTTTTTTTACTACCTTTGTTTACTTCCATTCCGGATGCTCTGCCCGATGTGCCGCCACAGGTGGTGGACGCACTGCGCATCAAGGCCTTCGACATGGCAAGCATCATCGGCACCTTCGTCAAGAGCATCGCCACGCTGCCGCGTGAGCTGAAGCGCCACCTGTTCTTGATTGAGGAGAAGATCCTCGAGTGCCTGGCCTGGCAACCGGGCTCGTCGCTCTACCACCTGATCGTCAACGTACACGCCGAGAACGAGGCGGCGGCCACTGCAGCTGCCTTGACCATGCAGGAGGCGGCGGCCACTGCAGCCTGCTCAGCGGCTTCAGGCGACGACTCGCAGCACGATGGCGCGGGCAGCCGGGCGGGCCCGTCGTCTACCTCGGGAGGTGCTGGTGCGGCGGCCGCGGCAGAGGGCGGCGCGGACGGTGGCGCGGACGGTGGCGCAGAGCAGCCAGGCGCCTCGTCGTCGCACAACACGGACCACTCGGGAGGCGCAGCACCCACGGAGACGGCAGAGGCGGGTGCGGGGGGCGTGGCGACCTCGGCCCCCCCATCGGCGGCGCCTTCGGCCCCAGCTGAGCCTGCGCCACCGGCTGCTGCCAGCAATGCCATGCCGGCGGCGAGCCACGCGCCGCCGCCGTCGCCGAAGCGGAGCCAGGTCGTGGCATTCTCGGGCATGATGTCGCCGGCCAAGAAGGGTGAGCGGCTGAGTTCGGAACTGAATCACACGCTTGTAGCAAAGGAATCAGGTAGCGATGCATACTGTAGTGTCCGGTATGCTTACATCTCCCCGTCCAGACTTCTTGGCGCTGACCGTGTCCTGACCGTGTTTCTCCCTGCAGGCCGCGGCACGGATGGTGGCGCGTACGCGACACAGGCGTACGTCGAGTCGCTTCCCATCTCGGTGGGCTTCCCACCCGCTGCCGGCACGGCGCACGGCCAGGCGGGCTTGCTGTTCGAGTTCCTGCGCAAGGTGCTGAAGCTGACGTCCTTCCGATTGGCGCTGCTGTGCGAAAACGTCGACTTCGGTCCGCTGGAGCGGCCCGAGGTCAGCAGCAAGGTAGGTTTACGCGATTGTTGGGTGGTGGTTTGCGGGCTCGCGGAAGGAGCTGCTCGGAAGGAGCTGTGAAGTTTGGTTGGCGGCCTGTCAGCTCGCATGCACACGTGCGCATTGGCTTAGGTTCTTGCCCTGGTCCCTTCCGCAGGTGTATGAGACCATCGAGCACGCGCTGTACAAGCAGACGCACCTGTTCTACAACCGCCACATCGACCAAGTGATGCTGTCGACACTTTACGGCTACTGCAAGGTGCACAAGCTGTCGCAGGTCTCGTTCCGCGAGATTATTGCGCAGTACCGCAAGCAGCCGCAGGCGCAGCAGTCAGTTTTCCGCTCGGTCGTCATCGAGCAGTCGATGCCGACGCTGCAGATCCAGTCGCGCGCCGACATTATTGCCTTCTACAACGCGGTCTTCGTGCCCGCCATGAAGAGCTTCCTGCTCAAAAGCGAGTCCAACGGCTCCGGCGCCAGCGGACCCGGTCTGGGCGGCGACAGCAAGCACGCTGCGGCGGGCAACAGTGGCAACGCCGTCGGCGCGGCGGCCGGCGCCGCGCCCGCTCTTGGTGCCGGCGCCACGTCCGCTATGCCCCCGGGCCTGCCGCCGCTGCCGCCCCGCGCGAACCAGTCACCGCGGGGACCGAAGCTGCCGCTACCGCCGTTGGGTGCCATCGCGCCGGCACCGCGCATGCTGGGCCGCTCTGCCAGCGGCAATGCGCGCGATCGCGAGCCGGGCGTGCCGCTGCTGCTCCCACAGGGCCCAGCCGGCAGCAGCACCGGCGGCGGCGCGCTTTCGCCCACCAAGGGCGGTGAGTGCAGCGGGCAGCCCACGCTTGTCGGATCCGTGCCGGTCTCCCGGTCCAATAACGGCGGCCGTGGAAGCGGCAGCGGCGGTCGCGGTGGTGGCCGTGGCACCGTTGAGCACATAATTCCGGACGGCCTAGCGGCACTGCTGCAGGCGCTGGACAGCCAACAAGGCGTGGAGGAGAACGGCAAGGAGGAGGAAGAGGAGGCGGAGGCTGACGCAGACGAGGACACGCAGCCACAGGCACGCGTCACACGGTCGGGGCGCGCGGCGCGGGACCGCAGCACGGGCCGGGAGCGGCGCAGCCGGCACGTGGAGGCGCGGGACGACATGGACGATGCCTCCATGGACGCGGAGTTCTCGCAGCAGACCATTGTTACGGGTCGCCGCCAGCGCACACCGAACCGGCGTTATGGTGCGGAGTGACCGCCGCAAACGGAGGGGGTTCACGGAACTCGCCAATCAGCGGCCCGTTGATGGAGGAGGATACCGGCATCGAAGAGATAGTTTTGGACTGCGCGTTCTCTATGATTCTTTGTAGGCCTGCTTAAATTTGCGCCGAAGGATTTTTCCGGCGTCTTGTTTGTGTGATCGGTCGGTCGGCACCTGGCTGGTGGCCGGTCGCTGAGGTTGAGGCATGCGTCGGCACCGTACGCTAGCCAGTACGATGTATAGTTGGCGCATTCATTTGGATACCCTATGATGATTACGCGCACCCCACTGGCAACAGAGACTAAGGCCATATGCAGATATGCTTGCAAAGCACCGCAGGCAACCATTGCATGTGCCCACGGTGAAGGCCCAGGCGCCGCCGGCGGTGCACAGGCACGTGACCAAATCGATGGGTTGCACAGCGGGGGAACGAGTGGTTGAGAAGTGACGTTCCCACCAAGGGTATGCATGCGAGGGGACAGTCAATATCTGGCTTCCTCCCACCAATAGTGCACACCGCCTTGGTTTGACGCCATTTTGGGATGTGGGCGTGGGAGTTGCAAGTATCTATGTCGATGTTCGGAGCCTGTAGCCACTAGGATGTGACGCATTGCGGATGTGCCTGTGTACAGACGTCGACTGGCGGAACCCGATATTACGTCTATCTACTTCCTTACTTGGTGAGATACAGTTCATGGAGGTCTCCGAACTGCAAATGGAATGCTGGGGTGGGCTAAGAGGTCGCTGGTTCGGTGAGCAGTGGCTGATGCGTCCTGCGCTTCACACTGACGTGGGCTATTGGCTATTTGCCATTGATGGGGAACGGCAGATCTTCTGTTGTATGTTCAAGCGGTGCGTTGGGGTTCCGCGGCTGAGACTGGACGTGGGGCTAACAAGTCAGCGTATGCGGCACAACCCTGGTGCCGTACATGAAGCGGATTCTCGGGTACCGTACCGGTATGTCAGGCTCTATGAGGCTCCTCGAGTGCAGTACGCTCGGTTCAATCTAGTGTAATGACAGAGACGGACCGGCCCGCTAACATCCAAGTGACCGGTGTTCTCCGCGTGCACCGTGCTCCACTAACCTCTTGAACGCCTCTGTCTGCTACACAATTGCAACCACTTACGGCTGCATTACCCATTTACCCCGCTCCTCGCACTCTGGCTCTCCGCCAACTGCACCACCTCTCAAGCTTTCACCACTGGGAAATGCTTTGCCACTTCTCATCCCTTGCCTTATCCCATCAACCTCTCCAGTCTAACCCTGGTGCAGTGGCGCTGTTCCCCAACTCACGTCCCCTACCACAGCCCGACGCAGCTCCACCCAGCCCCAGCCATCGCACCGCAAACACCGCGCACCACCGCACCGCTCACCGCGCCGGCGTGCGGCGCGCGAACTCCGCCACCAGGTCCACAAACAGCGCCGGCATCTCCTCCTGCGGCATGTGGCCGCAGCGGTCCAGCAGCACCAGCTCGCAGCACTCGGCCGGCAGCATGCGCGCCAGCCGCTGGCTGTTCGAGGCGGGCACCAGCTTGTCGTACAGCCCGTGCACAAGCAGCACCGGCAGCCGCCGCGCCGCCACCAGCGCCGCCAGCCGGCTGGCCAGGTCGCTGTCCTCCTCGGCCTGGTCAGCGGCGGGTGCGGCGGCCGCAGCAGCTGCGGTGGGGGTTGCTGCTGCGTCGGCGGCGAAGGAGGAGGAGGACGAGGAGGTGCCGGAGGGGTCCGAGGGTGACTTGGGCATAGCCGCGGCCCCGCGAGAGAGGCGGGAGGATTCCGAATCAGCCACGGCGGCCAGGCCTGCGCCGGCGGCCGCAGCCGCAGCGGAGCCGGAGCCGGTGGCCGCCGCAGCGGTTGCTGCCGCCTCAGCGCCGGTGATGCTGGGCCCACTACCGCTCTCGCTGTCGTCGTCTGCCTGGCTGTCGCGCAGGGCGTCCCGAAAGAGCTCGCTGATGCCGCCCCTGTGAACCAGGCACCAGGGCCAGGACGTGGTGTGTTGAGGGGTGTTGTGCCGCAAGCCCAAGTCGCACTGCTGCATGGCGCGTTGGTCCGGTACAACCCCGCCTTGAGTACCTGCTAGTTGCCACACCTCCCAGCTGAAAGTACTGCGATACACGCTCGGGGCCGGCTGCGGTTCCTTTTCAACACACACATACGCTACACGCACTGTCTTTCTTCCATGTGATCCATAACACATACCTGGGCCGGGTCAGGCGCGCGAGGAGGAAATTTACCATGCCCGCCTCCCAGCCGCGCACCAGCTGCGGCATGCGGTAGCTGTCCACGATGTCGGGCGTGACGCCGGAGGGGTTGTAGTAGGCCTGCTGCAGGCCCTGCGCGCGGAGGAGAGGGCACCAAGGGGCGGTACCGTGATGTGCGGCCGGACAGGAACGACAGGGAGGCGGCACACAGCACACGGTGCAGCACTCGGCAGCATGCTGCATGCAGCACCGAATTGCGCATGCGCCATAGGGTATGCACCACACACACACACACACACCCTGCACCGCCACGCAGCGCGCACCTTGAGCCAGAAGGTGCGGCGGCGGACCAGCGACCTCAGCAGCAGGATGATGACCGGCGCCAGCAGCCGCAGCACCCCCAGCGCCACCAGCGAAGCAAGCCCGCCAGCCAGCCGACCTAGCGCGCGCAGCAGGCGCCCGCGCCGCGCCGGCCGCCCGCTGCCGCTCCGGCTCAGCCCACTACCGCTGCGGCTCAGCGGCTGCTGCTGGCCCGGCCCGGGCTCGGCGCCCGCGCCCGGGCCCCGCTCCTTCCCCTGCTCCTGCTCCTCATGCCGCGGGTACAGGCGGCGCACTTCCGGGGGATCAGTGACATGGCAGCCGCTGGGCTCGAAGCCCAGGTTGGCGGCGGCCTGCGCGGCGGCGGCGCGGCGCTCCTCCGCGGGCGTGGCCTCCACCGCGCCCGTGGCGCCGCCGCCGGGCCGGTGCGGCGTCAGCTGCACGTCCGCGAACTCGGACCCGGGGAAGGCGAAAATCGCGGGCGCCACCAGCACCAGGCCCGCCAGGCCGGCCGGGTCCGTGACAGCCTGCGGGCATCACATCGTACACGTGTGTTATGCTTGGTTGAGTTGCTGACGGGGGGGCAGGTGATGTGGCGCGCGTGGAATCATGCGTGCGCAGCCGGTGCCGAGCGGGGCAGCAGGCCTCACCTCCAGCGCCGCGCACGCGCCGCCCAGGGAGTGCCCGATGAGGATGCGCTTGATGGGCCGCTCCCGCTCCGCCGCCTGCTCGGCTGTAGCTGCTGCTGTGGCGGCCGCTGCAGGCTGCTGCGGCTGTAGCAGCAGCCCCAGCTGCTGCAGCTCGTAGTCCAGCACCAGGCGGCCCAGGCGGCCGTTGAAGGTGAGGAAGTAGGAGGACATGTCGGTGGGGCTGCGGGCGGGGAGGGGTGGGGGCAGGAGGGGTGCGGCCAGGAGGGGAGGGCGGATTCGGGCGCGCACTCATACCGCGTGCTCGGCTGAACAAGCTATCAAAGGACACAAGCTATCACCGAAGCTGGGCGCATGCCCCGTGCCTCGTGCCTCGCGCCTCGTGCCCGCCAGCTCCCCCCACGCCCTGTGCATACCGGTACGCACGCAACCACGCACCGCTGCGTGAGGCCGAAGCCGGGCATGTCGTGCGCCGTGACCACCCCCCGCAGCGCCTCCGCCATCAGCCCCTGCACCCGCTTGTACGAGCCCAGGTTGGCGCCGAAGCCGTGGTAGCAGTGCACCGCCGCCAGGGACCCGTCGCCGCCACGGCCGCCATGGCCGTCGCCGCTGGCGCTGCCGGCGGCGGCGGCGGCCAGGTCGCCGGTCTTTACCTTGACATGCACGGTCAGGGTCTGGGGCGCGTGTCCGCTGCTGTTGCTATTGCTGCTGTCGCTGCTGCTACTGCCACTTCCAGCGCCGCCGCTGCGGTGTGCGGAGGCGGCCACGATGGGCCGGAAGCGCGAGTCACCGTCGCCCAGGGCCGCGTACGCCTTCTCGCGAGCCTGCGGGGCCCCGGGGCGGACGCGTGACGCGGCGCGGGCAGGGTGCAGGGCCCCACACGGAAGGCCCGCTAGGTGCTGTCCAGTGCTGCGCTGGCATCCAGTGGCTGCAACCGCAGCATTACAGAAGCACGTCTGACAGCTACGGGCCCTCCCACACACACAATTGTCACTCGGCCGTGTGCCCCAAAGCTACCACGCTCCGTCCTCGCTGTCTCAGCTGAACTCACAACACGGTCACTTCCCATGACACTCCCCTCCAGCCCTCCCTGGTTCCTCCGTAGCAGCGCCCACCTTGTACTCCCGCTCCAGCAGCGAGGTCCGCAGCAGCGACGCGCACGCCGCCGCCGCCATGAAGCCCGTCAGGCGCGCCGCCCACGTGCCGCCGTGCCAGCGCCCCGTGTAGCTGTAGAGCGCCAGGGCCAGCACCGCCGGCACCAGCACGCATAGCGCCTCACACCCAGCACCCAGCACCGGCACATAGTCCAGATCTATGGACAGATCCTGCTCCTCAGACGCCTGCCCGCCTGCTGGGCTGGCGGCTGTGACGGGGTAGCCGCCGTTGGGAGGCAGCGGGAAGGAGGCTGCAGCCGCGGACGCTGCGGGGCGGGGCCGCGAGGCCCGGCTCGTCCTGCCCTCCGCTTGCGCAATCCTTGAGTTCAGCGCTTCACATGGCGCCTGCATATGCGCGTCAGGGCCAAAACAAGCGCGAAACTTGGGAAATGCGTACTAATTGCACTTGCCTTGCACGCCCTCGACATACCGGATCTGGTTGCAACACGACTTCGCTAAGTTCGCTATGGCTATCACTTTACGCACCTGCTTCGCTTGGCCGTAGTCGCGACCGTCCGGAAAAGGAAGCCATTTGCCGGTCCGCTTGCGCAGCGCCTTAGCCCAGCGCCCCGGCCCGAATGAGCCTAGGAACCTAGTATCCTTGAGGCCCCACATTTCAGGCGGCAGGACGCCCGGGCGCCGGCAAGTCGAAGGAGGACTTGCACGGTGGCGGAGATGCGAGTGCGTGAGTGGGGTTCAGGGCCACGCCCCGCATAGATATCATACCATGCCAGACTCAACAAATGATGCGACGCGACTGAGCTTGCGCGATGCGGTAAAAGCAATAATCGCTATCAGAAAAGGCCCCGCAGCGGTTGTGCACGGCATCTGCGTGGCAAACCCGACACGCGCCGGGGCACGCGCCGGCGGCCCGCCCGATGCTGCGCCCATTTCGGCCCCCTCGCCGCTTCCATCTGCACACCTGTCATGAGCACAACGGCCGTACGTTCGTACCAGCTAGCTTGCCAACGCGCCGCCCACTCAGTCCAGCTCAGTCCGTGTGCCTTGGATGGGACACGTCCGGTTGATCGCGGGCCAACGCGGGCCGGGCAGGGCTGCAGCACCCTCGCCTGAACGGCACTCACAAACCTATACGGTAGCTGACTGCAGTCGGGGCATGTGGGGCTCTTGAAATCCTCTAGCTGCAACACTCCCGCTAGCTGCTGCGGCCTATGACCGCATACTGCGCTATGCTCGCCAGCAAAGACCGCTGTCCAAGCACCGGCCGGTGCGCCGGCGCCGCTTCTTGGGCGGCGCCGCGCTCTCCTCCTTACATACACGCATCCGTACATACACGCCGCCACTGCTGAGCCCAGGGCCGCCCCCGCCGTGAGTCGCTGCGCTCGGGGGGCTTCAATCAGCAAGCTGCCCAGCCGCGCAACGCACAACGCGCCTGTACCTGTTCGCATGCCTAACAACAACCCCGCGCCTAACACAACCCCGCCTAGGTGCCTGCACCAATGCGCCTGCTCTCACCAAAGCCACCCTCATTGCGTTCCCGCCGCGCCCAACGAAGAAAGCATGAAGCCGCCGCACCAGGCCGCCGACACCGCTTCACCGCCGTAAATAATCAAGCGAAGGCATCCAGAACGCGTTCACAAGCAACAACCTGCTGCTCACATCCCGCCGCGCACGCACACATAACACACATGAAAACAAGCTGCCGGCTTAACCCTGAGGTGCCCCACCCAGTTCCGCCTGTCTTCTGCTGTCTTAACGACCCCTCGGGCTGCCGCGCCTTCATGGCGACTGCGCTGCTAGAAGCGTCTGCCTAACTCCTACCTCGGGTTATCCCTTGTTCCCTTCCGCGGCACACCGAGACCCCAAGCCACTAGCGCTACAGCTGCGCAAGGTGTGCGCGACTCGTTGCAAAGACTAAGCCGCGGCAGCCTCTCAACTTTGGTCCCCTGCATGCATCTTGGATCTACCAGATACGTGCAGACTTGGCCACCAGGGCTGCGAGAGCGGCGAGAGCGACGAGGGTGACGATGACGGCCGGGGTGGGCGGTGGAGTGGGCGGCGGTGTGGGCGGCGGCGTGGGCGGCGGCGTGGGCGGCGGACTGGGCGGCGAAGTGGGCGGCGGTGTGGGCGGCGGCGTGGGCGGCGGTGTGGGCGGCGGTGTGGGCGGTGGCGACGGCGTGTACGCCAGCTCCATGACCACCAGGTTGTGGTCCGACTGCGTCTCCAGCGGGGAGATGAACGCGCCCGTCACGTAGCGCGCGGCCTCCTGGCCCAGGACGTAGATGCGGTCCAGGCGCGACCAGCCCCTCGTGTTCCGCTTCCAGCAGTGCGACCCCTCGCGCCCCTCCGGCTTGCACAGGCGGTAGGTGTCCACCAGCGGCAGGTCGGCCGGCGCCTCGCCGCCCGCCGTGAGCAGCCCGCTGCCCTTCGCGACCGCCGCCCTGAACCGGCGCGTGTATTCGGCGTCGTTGGAGCGGCTGCCCGCGCCCGAAGAGCTGTCCAGCGCGGGGTCCTCCACGAAGTTGAAGTCGCCCGCCAGCACCAGCTGCATGCCCGTCTCAGCCGCGTGCGCCGCGACGAAGGAAATGGACTCGAAGACCAGCTCCCGGTTCTTCACAGCCACAGGGTTGGTGCCGGTCGGCACGTACACACTGCAAAGCAGCAGCCGGTGGGGGCCCACCTCCAGCGCGCAGGCGGCGATGCGGCCCGGCGGCCGCTGCGGCGGCTGCGGCACGCACGTGGCGGCCGCGGCGACGTCGAGGCGCATCATGACGGCCACGCCGGCCTTGATGGGCGCCCAGTCCTCCACCACGATGACCCACCCGCGCTGCCTCATCTGCTCCCGCACCCGCTCCAACTTGGCTTGGTTGTGGAAAGTCTCCTGCACGCACACGACCTGCACGCCCTCCCGGCTCCACACCTCCACCGCCTGCAGGAGTCCTGTGTTGCCCCGCACGTTGTGCGCCCCCAGCAGCAGCGTGTGGCCGCTGGCGGCGGCGGGCTCAGAGACAGCTGCGCCGGACGCGCCCGTCTGCTCTTCATCCCGCTGCAGCCGGCCCTGCTGCTCGGGCTGCTCCGTGGGCGGCGGCGCGGGAGGGGCTGGACCAGCGGCAGCCCGAGCCGCCACAGCCGCCGCAGCGCAGGCAAGCCGCAGCGCGCTCGTCGCGGCACACCACAGCAGCGCGCCCGCAGCCACCATGCATGGCAAGGACTTCATTACGGCGTCGCCTAGCTTCCACGAGCCGGGTCGTCGCGCTGCTGCTGGCACCTCGTGTGGCGCTGGGTCTTGCGTCGTGGGCCCTTGCGGCGTGGGCCCTTGCGGCGTGGTGGCCGGCGGCGGCTCTGGCTGCGTGGCGGCCAGCGCCGGTTGTTGCTGCGTGGCGGGCAGGGCCGACTCCTGCTGTACAGCTGGCGGCGCGGGATCTTGTTGCGTGTTGCCAGGAGGAGTCACGTTGCTGGCCGGCTGAGGCTGCGACTGTCTCGTATCAGGCTCAGCAGGCTGCGACGCGGTGGGTGAAGCCGCATCCGGCGGCACCGCCTGTGCACGGTGGGTTGATGGATGTGAATTCACCTCATATGCACGCAGACTCGCATACACACCCACGCACATGAGCAAGTAAGAACACATGTGTGTCCTCTAACATACACCACAGGGGACAGCGCGTTGTGCATCCCGGCACCATACAGCAGGTCGATGCAGCATGCAACGCGTCTTGCGTGATTCAATCCATTGCTGACCCTGCTGCACTGCATTCCCTCTCTACGGCGCGCACCTCAACGCTCGAAAGCGGCGTGGCAGGCCTTGCAGCGGCAGCGGCTCGTGCTGCATGGATCTTGTCCGTGATGTACTGCAGAGTCTCCTGGAGGCCCGGGATGCAAATAAAGGGTTTCAACTATTCATCACGATTCGCGCATGTCATGTTCAGCAAGCAGCGCACGTTGCGGGGGAAGCTCTCAGCAATCAGCATGTGTGGCACCGGGGGGCGCTTGATTGCCTACCTCCTCGCGCGCCTGCTTGCTTTTAGACTGCCGGTCGCGGCGCTGCCTGCCCTTGCTCGCGGGGGGTTTGTCACCGGGCTGCGCGCCCGAGCTGCTGGGGCTGTTGCCGGTGTCGCCAGCAGTGCCACCCGGGCGGGTTGAGCCGTTCAGGTCGCCGTCGGGCGCTCCCCGACTGCCCTGGCCCCGGCCCTGGCCCGAAGCACCGCAGCGCACCGGCGGTGCGCACACGGCCGTAAGCAAGCGAGGGCCGAGCATAGAGCGCCCCCCAGCGTGGTGGCGCAAGCAGACCGGATGGGCGCCCGATCCCGCCGCTGTCGTGCTCCATGCCCCTGCTGAGCGGCCGCGCACCGATGTGCGCCGCATGGTAGCTGCTGCGCCGCCGTGCTGCTGATGGTCGTCCGGACGGGTGTAGAGCTAGGCGGGCAGGAGACGGCGCTCGACATGCGGGTGAAGCCCTGCAAGCGAAAGAAGTTGCGGATGGCGAGGAGAGTCACGGGAAATGTACGCCAGCGTTGCATTTGAGACGGCGGAGCCGTTGCACGCCGGCAGGTAGGAGTGCCTAGCCAGCCCGCCGAGCGGCCCGACCGGGGCGGCCCCCTCGTCCCACGGCCCCGACAGCCCAGCGATATCTGCCTGTTGAATGCAGCGTCCCGCTGCGGTCAGGGCGTTCGCTCAGCCGCGCCCAGCGACACAACATCACATCCCAACACTGCGAGCACTGCCCTCCAGAAGCATGATCCGTGCTTGCCACCTACCCTCACACACAATAGGCATAAAATGTGAGGGCCTCAGGGTCAGAGGCGGCCAGCAAGCGAGGCCCAAAGCGTGCGGCGTGGGCCGAGTCGAGTTGGTTGGCGTTTTGCAGCTGGTGGAGGCAGTGCTAGCCCTGCCCTGAAACATCCACAGCCCAGCTATCAACAATACTTGCGCGAGACAAGCCGATGTGTCCTGTCTCTGCGCTCCTGCGGAAACCTTGCCTCGAACGGGCGCGCATGCAAGCCAGGCCACAAGTCTGCAGGGTGCTAGTACAAATGTATCAGCGCTACGCATAGAGCGGGGCGAATCAGCACCAACGGCGCCTGCCAGGCCTTTGACAACTCCAACTTGAAAAGACCTCTTGGTCTCCTGGCAGGCTTTTGAGCATACCCTTTAATTCAACCCACTCCATTGCTACGTTCAGTTGTGTCCATCCTCCCGGACACCCCAACAGCGAGGTTTGGGGTTGGACAACGCACTCCAAGGGTCGCATACTCGGCGTGCGCCTGGGCAGCGCCCCACCAAACATGCCACAAGCATCACCAATAAGCATGCTGATCCGGCTAATAAGGGCGCTACACGTTGCGATGGTCGCGAAGACTGAGCGCGGGTGCTCAAGGTTGGCTTCCGACGCTAGCAATACAATTCCTGAATAACAAAATATTGCCAAGTGCATAACTGATTTTAGCCTGGCCTCAGGACCGCCATTATTAAAGCAGTTCGGCTAAGTTTGACTCCGAGTCCGAAACTCGAAGAGGGCCGCCTTGACTGGATCTGTCTATAATAATATGGGAGAACCCAGTAAGCTTTTGTCCGAGCTATTGAATGAAACACATCGCGTGTTGTCATGGGCACGAACCCGAGTGACCCGCTGGCCCTTGGGGCGCATCGCAAGGTTTGCAGCTCGGCGGTACTGGGACAGGGCGGGCCCTTTCCCCACTCGCAAGGACACGCATGGTTGCCCAGATGTCCCCCAACCCCCCCCCCCCCCTTAATTCCCTGCGCCCACCCACTTCCACACGCAAGCACACAAGCCAGCCCTCGACGCACCTCATGCGGGCGCAGCTCCTGACCCCCTGCGACCCAGAAATGCCCACCTGCATGGCGTATCTGTGGGTGGAGAGGGCGGGCCCGACCCCCCACTCTCAGGGGCGCGTGTCGCCACCCAGGTGTGCAGCAGTGTGTGCCATCCACCTCCAGCAGTCCCACCCCGACAGCCCATACCCCCGCAAGGACACACACGGCTGCCCAGGTGCCACCCACTCCCCCTGAATTCCCTAAACTTCCACACGCAAGCACACAAGCCAGCCCTCGACGCACCTCATGCGGGCGCAGCTCCTGACCCCCTCTTCACCAGCAATGCCCACCTGCACGTTGCATCTGTGGGCCGCCCGTGTCGCCACCTCCGCCATGCGACACCTGTCTGCAAATAGCTCATTGTGAGCCTGAGTAACTGTGGGGCGGCAGGGCTTGCTTTGGCCGCCACGCCGCCACCTCCGTCACGCGACGTAGCCTTGCAGTGCGAGCACAGTAGCCTGCCCCCAGGACGTATCTCAGGAGCTTGAGCTGCTGCCGGCACGCGTGGTGGACCGCCTGGACTTATAATCCACCGTGCAGCATCTAACGTACATCCCGACAGAGCTGCTGTACGGCCATCCCGCCGCCGATTTGCCTGTGCCCGCTGCACCTCCAGCAGCAGCATGTGCGCAGCCGCCATGCGGCATGCCCGGGCCCCGCGCCTGGGCATCCCACGACGCCACCCCGGCCACCCCACCGCCCCAGTGAGCCATGGTGCGTTGCCTGGTGCGATACCTTCCTATGGAACCGCCACCCGTCGCTGCGTCCCAGCAGCGCAGCGGAACACAGCGGGTGTGGGCGTGGCGACCGCACGCGGTCGCCACAAGAGGTGACTGTGAGTCTGGGACTGTGGAACCGCTGTATTGCCCGGCGCTGAGTCCTTCAAATTACCCAAGCAAAAGGAGTCGTCTGTCCGCGTGTCCGCATGGCCACGTCCGTGCAGCTGGACAACGCCAGCCTCCACGCAAATATGAGGGCGCGCAGCAAGGGGCTTTCCACTCTGCACTGCGGTGCGGCAGCAGGACCTGCCGGAAGCTGCAGCAGCGGCATTTGACGCCACGCAGCACACGCAGGGTGCCTTGGCGCGCCCGTGGCGCTGGGAGCGGCGGCACTCGAGGCACTGGCTAACGTAGTCGCTGTGCCGCTGCCGGGCAACTCCAACTTGCCCCCGCCCAGCTCCTCGTGAGCCATGCGGCAGCGGGAGTACCGTATCGGCCACGCGGGACACGGTGGCGCCATGGCTGGTCCCGCCACCGTCCCCATGATTGAGCGACAGCATAGCTCATGGGACTGCGCGCTTGCCAAGGCGGTGCTGATGCAGATCACTGGTATTGCACACAGCCGGGGTCTTCTCCGACTACCGCGGCAGGTGGCAGGGAGGCACGAGTCCAGTGCTCCTATCTTCCATCTACGCTGTAGAGATGGGGCCGCGCATCTACGGAGCGTAGACGTTTTGTGCGGATTTGGCGGCATCATAGACAGGGAGCGTAGATGGTTTGGGGTTTTTTGGGGGGCGTGCCCCTAGGGAAATTTTCCGGGCGTGGATGGCGCGGGAAGGGTTATCTACGCTGTGTAGACGCCGGGGCCTAAAGCCATCTACATGGGCACTGGGCACGACGGCGCTACAATTCACATGTGCCCAGCACGCAAACTTCTGCATTCGCGCCCTGTGCACTGCATTTGTACGATACTCATCCGTCATCACGCATATCGCGCGCACTTGCGTTCAGCTCTGCTCTACACCTTCGCCATTTAACCCCTCCGCGAGCCCCTGGGGCACATACCCTGCAGGCATGCCCATCGAAACACGCACGTGGCCCGCGGTGCAAGGCGCCGCGGGCAGCATGACATTTCTTCGGCGTCGTCGCGGTGCAGTGGGGCACCGCGAGCGAGGCATCTGATGGCGGCGACGCGTGGCGCGGGCGCGAGGGCTCGGTGGTTGTGGAGTGCAGTCACGCAAGGGGCCGCAGTATGGACTGTAAGATCCCCCTGGGGAGCAAGGCAGCGCCCTGCAGCAGCCGTGAGGGCGATCGGCAGCTGGGCGCGGACCTGGTCACCCGCCCGGCAGCGGCAACCGCAGCGGCGGTTGCGGTGCCCGGCGTTGCTGGTGTGGTTATGCCGCTTGGGCGTGCCCGCCGCGTGTCCAGACGTCCAGTGCTGCTGCGGCGAGCCAATAATGACCGTGTCTTGCAAGCTGCTACATTGTCTGCTGTGTGGGACTTAGGCAGGCGGCAAGAAGATGGATGTCGCCCACACCGGTACATTGAGGGCACTGCAGGAGTGAAGGATCGCCATCGGGGCCCAGGTAGCACAGGCTACTGTACTTCGCTAACACTGACTCCGAATCCCAGACAGTCCCGAAGCCTAGGAGCCCGTACCCGGCAGGAAGGTGGTCGGAGCAGTACGCACCAATGGCGGATGGCACCACCCGAAATCCAACAAGGCGACGTTGAGGCCCCAAGGCACGCGCGCGGCTTACAAGTCTTGGCACCTAACTTCCACCTCCTTTTGTCCAACACCCACGACCGCTTTTGCGACAAGCAGAAGCCAGGAGGCCCGCGGCCGTGCAAGTCGTCTTTGGCAGCCGTGCATGGCCCGGGGCGCCAGGCGAGCTGGGCTCTGAAATAATCTAGTCAGCCCCGAGCATCGCGCACCGACCAGCCAGCGCCCGTACGTCCGTGCCGCCATCCCAGCCTGCCTTCCTCACAGCGGCATCTCTTGCGCGGCCTCAACAGGCAACACCCTGCAACACGATGCGCTACACGGATTCGTGCTCCCAGTACCAGGCCCGTTGAAGCGGTCGCATGCGGGAACGTGTAGCATTCCACCCCCGCTACGCCCGCGCGGTACACAGTGCCTGGCCCGCTACTTGTCCGGCGCTGCCGCGCCCTTCTTGTCGCTGTCCTTGCCCTTCAGCACGTAATCGGTCATTAGGCGGGCCAGCAGCAGGGCGGCGCTGAGCTTGTTCGTGGGCAGGTGCTTGATGGAAGGGTCCAGCTTCTTGATGAGAGCCTGCGATCGAGCACGGGTAAAAGTGATGACATAGAGCGAGCAAGCATGGAGCAGTGGCAGTGGCGGGTCAGGTAAGCCATCGGTGCTCGCAAGGTGCAGGGCCCATACACAGCGGTCACGCTGGCAGGACAATGGCAGCACAGCCACATTTCCCCAGTCCCGCCCACGGGGCGCCCGCCATTCCCAAGTCGCCCCCAAGCTTACGTGCATCTGCTTGAGAGTCAGGACGCCGTCCACGCCGCCGCCACGCTTGCTGTCAGACATGGCCTTGAGCACCAGTGCCAGCGCGCGGTGCTGCGGCGGCGCCAGCGGCAGGTAGCTGCGGGCCACCTCCAGCGCCAGCGTGGGGCTGCCCGAGGCCGTCAGGCGCAGCACCGCCTGCCAGCGCGCCGTGGACAGCGGCGAGCCGCCCTGCGGGCCGCTGCCCGCGCGCTCGCCCGCGGCCGCATCAGCCTCCTCGCCCTCGCCCTCGCGCTCGCCGGTGATGACGGCCTTGACGCCCAGCTGGGTCAGGAAGTCGCCCAGCAGGCCGGACTGCACCACCGCCTGCAGCTCCTCCAGCGGCATCTGGTCCACGTCGCGCGTGCGGGCGGTGCCGGCGAACAGCTTGACGCGCATGTCCTTCACGACCTTGCGCAGCGGCGCCAGGCTCGTCTGCTTGCGCAGCACGGCGTGGACCGTGTCAACGAAGCGCCTCCAGGCGAGCTCGCCGGCGGCCTTGCTGCCATCACTGGGGGCGCCACTGGGGGTGTTGGTGAGGCCGAGCAGGTCCTCGGGGTCTCGGGTCACCACCTCCGCCATGAAGGCGAGGGAGTCCAGCCGCTGGGGGTTGGTGGCGATGCCCTCCGCCACCAGCACCTGCAGGTGATTGAAGCTCAGCCGCACCAGCGCCGCCATCTGCGTGCGCGGGCAAGGTGCAGGGCGGGCAGCAAGGGGGAGGGGGTGAAAGCAGCCAGGTAGATATGAGCTTGACGACAGGCCGCACCGCGGTAAGCGCGCGCAAGCATACACATTGTTTGACGACGACTGGAGGTTCGGAAGGGACTAAGCGCTAAAGCCTCACACGCATGCAGCGGCTGCAGGCTGAAATTCAGTAAGCAATGCGCATCTGCTTAATCTGCTGTGCCTTTCGGACATCCAGACATTGACGGCAACCATCCAAACCCAGAACACACACTTGTGCACATGGGCACGCACGCAGCCCGCCCACCGCCCATCCACCCACCTGCTCCGCCAGCTGTTCCATCTCGGGCGTGTCATCAATGGCATCGCCGGTCACCGCCCTCAGGCGGCGCTTGCGGTCCTTGAGGTCCGCCTGCAGCAGCGATGTCATCTTAGCGGTGTGAAGTAAATTGGGTAAATTAGAGTTTGCGTGAAGTAAATTGGGTAAATTAGAGTTTGCGTGAAGTAAATTGGGTAAATTAGAGTTTGCGCGGCCTCAATGAATCAAGGCCGCCATTGCACACTTCTCGTGGCGCCCTTCTTTCGCTGTGCCTGCTGCTGCCCCGCCCTAAGCCACGCTCCAAGCCACGCACCGCACCGCACGCGCCCGCCGAGCGGTCTAGCAACTCACGATGCGGGCCTCCTTGTCGATGGCCTCAGCGAGCGCGGCAGCGATGTCACGGTCAATCTTGCGGGCCTGTTTCTCCTGCAGCAAGCGCATCCGCAGTAGAGTTCATTACCGAGAAAGGGTGCTCGCACACACCAGGCAGGTCTAAGGGGGGTGAGCGCCCAACCTGCAGCCCCACGCCGTGTGCGTGGCACACTACAGCTGCAAACAGTGGCCTGGTTGTACGAGCCTTTCCCAGCACGCTGCACACCCCCGTCCTAAAACGCAATCGCACCTCCATCTCCTTCTCCTTCTCATACGCGGCCCCAGTAGAGCTGAAAACCTTGGTGCGTTTGGCGGGCTTGCGGCTGGCAGGCAGCAGCGGAGCCGGGGCAATCTGAGAGATGGGAGGGCTCCGAGCGACAGACGGCATGGCACGGCGGTGGCACGCGACGGCCGGTCGGGCAGCCAGGGCGCTCCTGCTGCTGGCAGCAGCCGGGAAGGAGCTGCGCAGGTGGGTCGCCAGCAACATCTTGGATAGGCAGCCGGGCGGAGCTAGCGGAGCTAGCGGAGCTAGGCAAACGAGCGGGATACGATGCCACGGGCGGGCGGGCGGCGGCGACAATTCCTGTGATGGGACAGCGGCAGGGCAACAACGCACGGCGTTAGGCCCAAGCCAGACCGCAGCCCATTTTGATTCCGTGTTTTGTGCATAAGCCTAGCCAGGAGCGTGCATAGGCAGCGACAGGAACGGCGCGACGGAGCCAGCCAGCCGGTGGGAAATGTGGGATGCCATGGATGGCCAAGAGGGGGAGTGCTGGAATTGGTGAGTCCAGCACTCCCAATAGACCGTTTGGTGTATTGTTACCTTTAATTCACCTGAGGATATGCACATCGCAACGTGCGCCGCCCCCGCGGCAATAGCTGACGCGACCCTTAGCATCCCGCCAGCAAGCCATCCCAAACGACTCCAACGGCACCTTGCCGCACAAGCCCCTCACCTTTGGAGGCACACACGGCCTTAAGCGGTTGGACTTGCGAGCAGCCGGGACGGCGCACGTAGTCAGGGCGCGAGCGAGGCAGCGGTTCTCACGCGTGGGAGGGAAGCGAGCTCGGCAGCCTCCAGTGAACCGAGAGTTGATGTTAGTGAGAGGGCGAAACCTTTGAGTGCAAGGTGGAATGAATACTTAGCGCGGCTTTTATGAGGCGGGACGGTGTGGAATGCGGAAAGACGGATGGCGGAATGCGGAAAGGCGGATGGGGAAAACACATTGCGAAAAGGCTCCAACGGACTGGCGGTTAGACGCACGTTCCCAACGAGCAGGCGACTCGGAGCGTATGCCTGCTGGACATCAAACAAAGAGCCGATGCTGTGGCTGCCATTCACGCACGCACACGCAAGACCCAACTTGGCGCAACGCGTCTTCCGGCCAGCCGCGGATGAGACCTGCATGCTGCGGGACCAGGCTGGTTCTACATACGCCGGGATACTCCGCTATTTATCGGTACGCCCTTGCCGGTTGCTGCAGGCACACGAGCAGTCGCGTGGAGCAAGCTTATCTATTCACCCGTAGTAGTTCATTTCTAGGATACACATTAACACCATCGGTATAGTATGCGGCCTAATAGAGCTGAGAACGGGAGCGGCTGCTCTCGCGGGAATGGTGACCTTGGACATCACGCACAGTTTTTAGTCGCCGGCCTCGCGCTGCGTGGCACTTAGGACCCTGTGATGACAACGTCATAGCCTTAGCGCTATATATTGTGATGCGCCGCCCCCGCCAGCTAGGGTGGCGGGGGATTACGGCGGGTGCACGTGTCGGTGACACATTTGAGAATGCTAGTGGTGAGGGCAAGAGCCCTCCCGGCGTTCTGGACGAAGCAGGACGAAGCGTCGGAGGCCGTGTATGTCCCGCCACTGAGTGGGTCCTGTAGACGATGCTTGCACGGGTGTCGAGATTGGGAGCGCCTTCAGCCCACTTGCTCGTGTGAGGATGTGTCGTGCGTGTCCGCCGTGGGAGGACGGTCACTGAGCGCCGTAAGAATGGCCCTGGCCAGGCATAGAAAGCATATCGTTTATAAAGGCTTCTGCAGTCCTGCCTCCTTCCGGGTGGTCGTGAAAATCGGCCATCAGTGCTCCGCGTGTGGGCTGGTGGCGTTTGCACTGCGCGGTGACCGCGCTGGCTGAGAGGAGGACGCATGCACGGATGGGCATCAACCCGGCAGTCTTTCGCCCCCTTTCGTCTCGATTGCTTTTGATATACTATTATGGCTTCCCACATAGCCGGGAGGCCCCTGGAGGCGGCGGTCTATGGCACCCGCACACCCGCAAGCCTGGCTGCGCACGCAGGGCGCAGGGGGGTTGGGTGGGTGGGCTAGCGCCGCGCTCCGGACTCCTTCGTGCGCTATGCTTGCTGATGTTGTCACCCTGTTGGCTGCTGGTTATATGGTAGGAGCGGTAGGGAGGTCCAGGGGCCGCGTCTGCGCGCAGCGGCGGGGCCGGGCGCCCCCGTTGGTCCTGCGCCGGGCACGGCGAGGGCCGTGTGCGACGGCAGGGGCTGGCGCACCTGCGTCATGCGACTTGTGACCAGCGCGAGTATTTCATAATACATATATACTGTCCAGCCATGGTTCATGCTGGGCAAGCCGGCGCTGGGCTGGCGGATGGATTTGTATTCGCGTTTCCAGCGCGAGCGCCCTTCGCGCGAGCGACGCAAGGTCAGGCCAAAAGTCGCCACTTTCCTGGCGTCGGGCCCTTCATATCCTCATCAGCATATACATCGATGCGAACGACCGCAAACAAGCCACCTTGAGGTTGGGGTTGTCCAAATCCTAACGAAATGCGGACCCGCCAAACATGTCGACAGGCCCACTCGCGACGCAGCGATGCGCACCAGGCCCGGCCATTGAGCTCCGAGGACTGTCACAGGGTCGAAAGCTTGAAAGGAGCATGGCGGGACATTTATGGGGCAGCCACACGGGCGCTGGGCTCGTCTACGTGCACAGCGCCGGGCGGGGCGGCCGGGCGCCTGGGCTCGGTACGGCCAGGGCGAAGCTAGTTTCGGCGGGCTTGGTGCAGTCATCGTATTCCATCTAGTGCGTCTTGGCACATCAGGCGGGGCAGCCGCAGCGCAAAGCCTCCACGGCACTTGAGAAGCCCTCACTGCGCCGCAGCAGGTAGGCGCTGGCATGCACCCCAGCATGCACCCTTGCGCACCCAAAAGGCCTGCACGCGAGCCTACCGGTAATCACCTTGAAGCGCCCCGCACCCTGCGGCAGCCCCATTGAATTGCCATGGAACCCCGATCCTAGTATGACGCAGCCGGCAGCCGGCCTGCGCCCAGTGCGTGGCACGGCGGGCTGGTGGCGTTTGCACTGCGCGGTGACCGCGCTGGCTGAGAGGAGGACGCATGCACGGATGGGCATCAACCCGGCAGTCTTTCGCCCCCTTTCGTCTCGATTGCTTTTGATATACTATCATGGCTTCCCACATAGCCGGGAGGCCCCTGGAGGCGGCGGTCTATGGCACCCGCACACCCGCAAGCCTGGCTGCGCACGCAGGGCGCAGGGGGGTTGGGTGGGTGGGCTAGCGCCGCGCTCCGGACTCCTTCGTGCGCTATGCTTGCTGATGTTGTCACCCTGTTGGCTGCTGGTTATATGGTAGGAGCGGTAGGGAGGTCCAGGGGCCGCGTCTGCGCGCAGCGGCGGGGCCGGGCGCCCCCGTTGGTCCTGCGCCGGGCACGGCGAGGGCCGTGTGCGACGGCAGGGGCTGGCGCACCTGCGTCATGCGACTTGTGACCAGCGCGAGTATTTCATAATACATATATACTGTCCAGCCATGGTTCATGCTGGGCAAGCCGGCGCTGGGCTGGCGGATGGATTTGTATTCGCGTTTCCAGCGCGAGCGCCCTTCGCGCGCGCGACGCAAGGTCAGGCCAAAAGTCGCCACTTTCCTGGCGTCGGGCCCTTCATATCCTCATCAGCATATACATCGATGCGAACGACCGCAAACAAGCCACCTTGAAGTGGGGGTTGTCCAAATCCTAACGAAATGCGGACCCGCCAAACATGTCGACAGGCCCACTCGCGACGCAGCGATGCGCACCAGGCCCGGCCATTGAGCTCCGAGGACTGTCACAGGGTCGAAAGCTTGAAAGGAGCATGGCGGGACATTTATGGGGCAGCCACACGGGCGCTGGGCTCGTCTACGTGCACAGCGCCGGGCGGGGCGGCCGGGCGCCTGGGCTCGGTACGGCCAGGGCGAAGCTAGTTTCGGCGGGCTTGGTGCAGTCATCGTATTCCATCTAGTGCGTCTTGGCACATCAGGCGGGGCAGCCGCAGCGCAAAGCCTCCACGGCACTTGAGAAGCCCTCACTGCGCCGCAGCAGGTAGGCGCTGGCATGCACCCCAGCATGCACCCTTGCGCACCCAAAAGGCCTGCACGCGAGCCTACCGGTAATCACCTTGAAGCGCCCCGCACCCTGCGGCAGCCCCATTGAATTGCCATGGAACCCCGATCCCAGTATGACGCAGCCGGCAGCCGGCCTGCGCCCAGTGCGTGGCACGGCGGGCTGGTGGCGTTTGCACTGCGCGGTGACCGCGCTGGCTGAGAGGAGGACGCATGCACGGATGGGCATCAACCCGGCAGTCTTTCGCCCCCTTTCGTCTCGATTGCTTTTGATATACTATCATGGCTTCCCACATAGCCGGGAGGCCCCTGGAGGCGGCGGTCTATGGCACCCGCACACCCGCAAGCCTGGCTGCGCACGCAGGGCGCAGGGGGGTTGGGTGGGTGGGCTAGCGCCGCGCTCCGGACTCCTTCGTGCGCTATGCTTGCTGATGTTATCACCCTGTTGGCTGCTGGTTATATGGTAGGAGCGGTAGGGAGGTCCAGGGGCCGCGTCTGCGCGCAGCGGCGGGGCCGGGCGCCCCCGTTGGTCCTGCGCCGGGCACGGCGAGGGCCGTGTGCGACGGCAGGGGCTGGCGCACCTGCGTCATGCGACTTGTGACCAGCGCGAGTATTTCATAATACATATATACTGTCCAGCCATGGTTCATGCTGGGCAAGCCGGCGCTGGGCTGGCGGATGGATTTGTATTCGCGTTTCCAGCGCGAGCGCCCTTCGCGCGAGCGACGCAAGGTCAGGCCAAAAGTCGCCACTTTCCTGGCGTCGGGCCCTTCATATCCTCATCAGCATATACATCGATGCGAACGACCGCAAACAAGCCACCTTGAGGTTGGGGTTGTCCAAATCCTAACGAAATGCGGACCCGCCAAACATGTCGACAGGCCCACTCGCGACGCAGCGATGCGCACCAGGCCCGGCCATTGAGCTCCGAGGACTGTCACAGGGTCGAAAGCTTGAAAGGAGCATGGCGGGACATTTATGGGGCAGCCACACGGGCGCTGGGCTCGTCTACGTGCACAGCGCCGGGCGGGGCGGCCGGGCGCCTGGGCTCGGTACGGCCAGGGCGAAGCTAGTTTCGGCGGGCTTGGTGCAGTCATCGTATTCCATCTAGTGCGTCTTGGCACATCAGGCGGGGCAGCCGCAGCGCAAAGCCTCCACGGCACTTGAGAAGCCCTCACTGCGCCGCAGCAGGTAGGCGCTGGCATGCACCCCAGCATGCACCCTTGCGCACCCAAAAGGCCTGCACGCGAGCCTACCGGTAATCACCTTGAAGCGTCCCGCACCCTGCGGCAGCCCCATTGAATTGCCATGGAACCCCGATCCCAGTATGACGCAGCCGGCAGCCGGCCTGCGCCCAGTGCGTGGCACGGCGGGCTGGTGGCGTTTGCACTGCGCGGTGACCGCGCTGGCTGAGAGGAGGACGCATGCACGGATGGGCATCAACCCGGCAGTCTTTCGCCCCCTTTCGTCTCGATTGCTTTTGATATACTATCATGGCTTCCCACATAGCCGGGAGGCCCCTGGAGGCGGCGGTCTATGGCACCCGCACACCCGCAAGCCTGGCTGCGCACGCAGGGCGCAGGGGGGTTGGGTGGGTGGGCTAGCGCCGCGCTCCGGACTCCTTCGTGCGCTATGCTTGCTGATGTTATCACCCTGTTGGCTGCTGGTTATATGGTAGGAGCGGTAGGGAGGTCCAGGGGCCGCGTCTGCGCGCAGCGGCGGGGCCGGGCGCCCCCGTTGGTCCTGCGCCGGGCACGGCGAGGGCCGTGTGCGACGGCAGGGGCTGGCGCACCTGCGTCATGCGACTTGTGACCAGCGCGAGTATTTCATAATACATATATACTGTCCAGCCATGGTTCATGCTGGGCAAGCCGGCGCTGGGCTGGCGGATGGATTTGTATTCGCGTTTCCAGCGCGAGCGCCCTTCGCGCGAGCGACGCAAGGTCAGGCCAAAAGTCGCCACTTTCCTGGCGTCGGGCCCTTCATATCCTCATCAGCATATACATCGATGCGAACGACCGCAAACAAGCCACCTTGAGGTTGGGGTTGTCCAAATCCTAACGAAATGCGGACCCGCCAAACATGTCGACAGGCCCACTCGCGACGCAGCGATGCGCACCAGGCCCGGCCATTGAGCTCCGAGGACTGTCACAGGGTCGAAAGCTTGAAAGGAGCATGGCGGGACATTTATGGGGCAGCCACACGGGCGCTGGGCTCGTCTACGTGCACAGCGCCGGGCGGGGCGGCCGGGCGCCTGGGCTCGGTACGGCCAGGGCGAAGCTAGTTTCGGCGGGCTTGGTGCAGTCATCGTATTCCATCTAGTGCGTCTTGGCACATCAGGCGGGGCAGCCGCAGCGCAAAGCCTCCACGGCACTTGAGAAGCCCTCACTGCGCCGCAGCAGGTAGGCGCTGGCATGCACCCCAGCATGCACCCTTGCGCACCCAAAAGGCCTGCACGCGAGCCTACCGGTAATCACCTTGAAGCGCCCCGCACCCTGCGGCAGCCCCATTGAATTGCCATGGAACCCCGATCCCAGTATGACGCAGCCGGCAGCCGGCCTGCGCCCAGTGCGTGGCACGGCGGGCTGGTGGCGTTTGCACTGCGCGGTGACCGCGCTGGCTGAGAGGAGGACGCATGCACGGATGGGCATCAACCCGGCAGTCTTTCGCCCCCTTTCGTCTCGATTGCTTTTGATATACTATCATGGCTTCCCACATAGCCGGGAGGCCCCTGGAGGCGGCGGTCTATGGCACCCGCACACCCGCAAGCCTGGCTGCGCACGCAGGGCGCAGGGGGGTTGGGTGGGTGGGCTAGCGCCGCGCTCCGGACTCCTTCGTGCGCTATGCTTGCTGATGTTATCACCCTGTTGGCTGCTGGTTATATGGTAGGAGCGGTAGGGAGGTCTAGGGGCCGCGTCTGCGCGCAGCGGCGGGGCCGGGCGCCCCCGTTGGTCCTGCACCGGGCACGGCGAGGGCCGTGTGCGACGGCAGGGGCTGGCGCACCTGCGTCATGCGACTTGTGACCAGCGCGAGTATTTCATAATACATATATACTGTCCAGCCATGGTTCATGCTGGGCAAGCCGGCGCTGGGCTGGCGGATGGATTTGTATTCGCGTTTCCAGCGCGAGCGCCCTTCGCGCGAGCGACGCAAGGTCAGGCCAAAAGTCGCCACTTTCCTGGCGTCGGGCCCTTCATATCCTCATCAGCATATACATCGATGCGAACGACCGCAAACAAGCCACCTTGAGGTTGGGGTTGTCCAAATCCTAACGAAATGCGGACCCGCCAAACATGTCGACAGGCCCACTCGCGACGCAGCGATGCGCACCAGGCCCGGCCATTGAGCTCCGAGGACTGTCACAGGGTCGAAAGCTTGAAAGGAGCATGGCGGGACATTTATGGGGCAGCCACACGGGCGCTGGGCTCGTCTACGTGCACAGCGCCGGGCGGGGCGGCCGGGCGCCTGGGCTCGGTACGGCCAGGGCGAAGCTAGTTTCGGCGGGCTTGGTGCAGTCATCGTATTCCATCTAGTGCGTCTTGGCACATCAGGCGGGGCAGCCGCAGCGCAAAGCCTCCACGGCACTTGAGAAGCCCTCACTGCGCCGCAGCAGGTAGGCGCTGGCATGCACCCCAGCATGCACCCTTGCGCACCCAAAAGGCCTGCACGCGAGCCTACCGGTAATCACCTTGAAGCGTCCCGCACCCTGCGGCAGCCCCATTGAATTGCCATGGAACCCCGATCCCAGTATGACGCAGCCGGCAGCCGGCCTGCGCCCAGTGCGTGGCACGGCGGGCTGGTGGCGTTTGCACTGCGCGGTGACCGCGCTGGCTGAGAGGAGGACGCATGCACGGATGGGCATCAACCCGGCAGTCTTTCGCCCCCTTTCGTCTCGATTGCTTTTGATATACTATCATGGCTTCCCACATAGCCGGGAGGCCCCTGGAGGCGGCGGTCTATGGCACCCGCACACCCGCAAGCCTGGCTGCGCACGCAGGGCGCAGGGGGGTTGGGTGGGTGGGCTAGCGCCGCGCTCCGGACTCCTTCGTGCGCTATGCTTGCTGATGTTATCACCCTGTTGGCTGCTGGTTATATGGTAGGAGCGGTAGGGAGGTCCAGGGGCCGCGTCTGCGCGCAGCGGCGGGGCCGGGCGCCCCCGTTGGTCCTGCGCCGGGCACGGCGAGGGCCGTGTGCGACGGCAGGGGCTGGCGCACCTGCGTCATGCGACTTGTGACCAGCGCGAGTATTTCATAATACATATATACTGTCCAGCCATGGTTCATGCTGGGCAAGCCGGCGCTGGGCTGGCGGATGGATTTGTATTCGCGTTTCCAGCGCGAGCGCCCTTCGCGCGAGCGACGCAAGGTCAGGCCAAAAGTCGCCACTTTCCTGGCGTCGGGCCCTTCATATCCTCATCAGCATATACATCGATGCGAACGACCGCAAACAAGCCACCTTGAGGTTGGGGTTGTCCAAATCCTAACGAAATGCGGACCCGCCAAACATGTCGACAGGCCCACTCGCGACGCAGCGATGCGCACCAGGCCCGGCCATTGAGCTCCGAGGACTGTCACAGGGTCGAAAGCTTGAAAGGAGCATGGCGGGACATTTATGGGGCAGCCACACGGGCGCTGGGCTCGTCTACGTGCACAGCGCCGGGCGGGGCGGCCGGGCGCCTGGGCTCGGTACGGCCAGGGCGAAGCTAGTTTCGGCGGGCTTGGTGCAGTCATCGTATTCCATCTAGTGCGTCTTGGCACATCAGGCGGGGCAGCCGCAGCGCAAAGCCTCCACGGCACTTGAGAAGCCCTCACTGCGCCGCAGCAGGTAGGCGCTGGCATGCACCCCAGCATGCACCCTTGCGCACCCAAAAGGCCTGCACGCGAGCCTACCGGTAATCACCTTGAAGCGCCCCGCACCCTGCGGCAGCCCCATTGAATTGCCATGGAACCCCGATCCCAGTATGACGCAGCCGGCAGCCGGCCTGCGCCCAGTGCGTGGCACGGCGGGCTGGTGGCGTTTGCACTGCGCGGTGACCGCGCTGGCTGAGAGGAGGACGCATGCACGGATGGGCATCAACCCGGCAGTCTTTCGCCCCCTTTCGTCTCGATTGCTTTTGATATACTATCATGGCTTCCCACATAGCCGGGAGGCCCCTGGAGGCGGCGGTCTATGGCACCCGCACACCCGCAAGCCTGGCTGCGCACGCAGGGCGCAGGGGGGTTGGGTGGGTGGGCTAGCGCCGCGCTCCGGACTCCTTCGTGCGCTATGCTTGCTGATGTTATCACCCTGTTGGCTGCTGGTTATATGGTAGGAGCGGTAGGGAGGTCCAGGGGCCGCGTCTGCGCGCAGCGGCGGGGCCGGGCGCCCCCGTTGGTCCTGCGCCGGGCACGGCGAGGGCCGTGTGCGACGGCAGGGGCTGGCGCACCTGCGTCATGCGACTTGTGACCAGCGCGAGTATTTCATAATACATATATACTGTCCAGCCATGGTTCATGCTGGGCAAGCCGGCGCTGGGCTGGCGGATGGATTTGTATTCGCGTTTCCAGCGCGAGCGCCCTTCGCGCGAGCGACGCAAGGTCAGGCCAAAAGTCGCCACTTTCCTGGCGTCGGGCCCTTCATATCCTCATCAGCATATACATCGATGCGAACGACCGCAAACAAGCCACCTTGAGGTTGGGGTTGTCCAAATCCTAACGAAATGCGGACCCGCCAAACATGTCGACAGGCCCACTCGCGACGCAGCGATGCGCACCAGGCCCGGCCATTGAGCTCCGAGGACTGTCACAGGGTCGAAAGCTTGAAAGGAGCATGGCGGGACATTTATGGGGCAGCCACACGGGCGCTGGGCTCGTCTACGTGCACAGCGCCGGGCGGGGCGGCCGGGCGCCTGGGCTCGGTACGGCCAGGGCGAAGCTAGTTTCGGCGGGCTTGGTGCAGTCATCGTATTCCATCTAGTGCGTCTTGGCACATCAGGCGGGGCAGCCGCAGCGCAAAGCCTCCACGGCACTTGAGAAGCCCTCACTGCGCCGCAGCAGGTAGGCGCTGGCATGCACCCCAGCATGCACCCTTGCGCACCCAAAAGGCCTGCACGCGAGCCTACCGGTAATCACCTTGAAGCGCCCCGCACCCTGCGGCAGCCCCATTGAATTGCCATGGAACCCCGATCCCAGTATGACGCAGCCGGCAGCCGGCCTGCGCCCAGTGCGTGGCACGGCGGGCTGGTGGCGTTTGCACTGCGCGGTGACCGCGCTGGCTGAGAGGAGGACGCATGCACGGATGGGCATCAACCCGGCAGTCTTTCGCCCCCTTTCGTCTCGATTGCTTTTGATATACTATCATGGCTTCCCACATAGCCGGGAGGCCCCTGGAGGCGGCGGTCTATGGCACCCGCACACCCGCAAGCCTGGCTGCGCACGCAGGGCGCAGGGGGGTTGGGTGGGTGGGCTAGCGCCGCGCTCCGGACTCCTTCGTGCGCTATGCTTGCTGATGTTATCACCCTGTTGGCTGCTGGTTATATGGTAGGAGCGGTAGGGAGGTCTAGGGGCCGCGTCTGCGCGCAGCGGCGGGGCCGGGCGCCCCCGTTGGTCCTGCACCGGGCACGGCGAGGGCCGTGTGCGACGGCAGGGGCTGGCGCACCTGCGTCATGCGACTTGTGACCAGCGCGAGTATTTCATAATACATATATACTGTCCAGCCATGGTTCATGCTGGGCAAGCCGGCGCTGGGCTGGCGGATGGATTTGTATTCGCGTTTCCAGCGCGAGCGCCCTTCGCGTGAGGTAATGCACGCCCGCAGAACGAAGGTGGGCGACGGCCAGCAGTCCAGCACCGATGTGGCACGGGGGGGGCTAGGGAAGCGAACCCTGCACCACTACGTGGAAGCCCACCCCCGCGCTGGAGGTCCACCCCACCCAGACACACACAATCCATGTTGGTGCGCTCCTGGACCTCGCCCACGCACTAAAGCGCCCACCAGACACACGTGTATGACTCGCGCGACCGGCACATGCCCACAGTAAACGCGGAACGCCTAGGAGCCCTGCATCCCCGGTACAAACCGCGTGGCCAGAACACCATGCCCGGCACGACCAAGGATGCGGCTTCGCCGCCGCCACCGCACGCCTCCTCATTCGGTACAAACCTTCAGGGCGCACCCGGTCACCGAAGCCGGCGAATGCATGCTGGCTGGGGACTACAGGAGGTGGAATTCCCTCCCTTTGCCACCTCAACGTGCACTCTGCGTGCTGGGCTGTGGCAGGGCAGATTCCTGCCCATAACGACCCTGGGCGCCATGCAACTGTCGTGGGCTGGTGCGCTAGCCATGCGTTTGGCCCCCCTAACGCCATACAAGCTGTGCAACCAGCAGAATGCAGGGCACACGTGGGCACGGACCGCCGAGGGCGGCTGCTATACGGTAGTCCAGGCGTGTCTGGTCGCGGGCCTAGAAGCAGCTAGGAGGGCGGCTCCCCGAGCTCGAGGCCCCCATTATTTCAGTTTTCTCTGACGGCCTGTACCTCGCCAAATACATATGCGTATCAAATGGCAGTGCGAGCCTGTACTTCTTGGCGCTCTGGTGAGGCCGGACGCACTCGGAGAGCACCGGACTGAAAGCTGCGATCAAGTCAGGAAGCACTCGTTGGCAAGGACAGATACAGGATTATATAGCGGACTATCTGTGTGTTACATCTGTATTATTTGTGAAAGCGTCCGGCGAGAGCGGCAGGTCCATGCGCCAGACCTCGAACCGCTTTAACACCGACATCGCTAGGGCATCCAACTTCATCCTCTAAACTCTGTCTACTCCTTGACACTCTGGCGGGGTCGACGCGCGTGAGCTCCAGCTGCAAGCCGAGAGACCGCGTGCCAGCGAGGGCCTGTTGCAGTGGACAGAGTCGGATTCGAGCTTGGCACCGCCTATCAGTGATAGTCCTGGTGATCGCTCAAGCCCCCGGGAAGAATTGCTAAGTATTGCAACACGACCTTCGTGGACCAACACCAGAGCCTCCAGAGCTGCTGCGAGGTGCTATAGGTTCCCATCGGCCTGTCATATACATTTGTGCCCAGCAAACTATGCAGCAGGTCCCCCACGGTGAAGACATGATGTACCGCTGACATCTTCTCGGCGCGAAAACGAGGCATTGTCGCCGCGGAGTCCAACGACTGACAAACAGAACTCCACTGTGAATACGTTCACGGCTTAGTCTTGGACGCAGCGACCGGGCAAATGCCGACCTCCACCGACCATCCACAGCGAGTCCATGTGCGGCGACCAGAGCCCACCGAGTCCCAATTACCGGTAGTAGCGCAGAACGTGCGGCGAGGCCAGGACGGGGCACGCATATTTGGGAATCTTTGACGGGCAATGCGAGCAGCAGCAATGTGGGGATAGGCACGCGGGGTCGGAGGCTGGCAGAGTGGCCTGGAGGCGGGCCTTGGCAGGGGCCTTGGCCGGGGCACCGTTACCGTATCAATAAGCTGTACCCTGGGTCACCGATGCATGCCTTCTCTACGCTTGATGCCTGCTGCCAACACACCTGCGGGCAAGGCGCCTGCGCTGCCACAGCCCCAACGGCTGCACCACAACGCCACTGAGCGCCCCGGCCCACGCCGCTGCGGTCTGCCCGCCCGCTGGACCTTCCGGGCATCGGCACCTGCATTATGATCATGGGTTCGCTCTGCCAACTGGAGCTCAAAAGCCTGCAGTACAACATGCGGATGCAGTTAAGGTGTCAAGTGGCATGCGGCTGGGCTGCAATACCTTCAATTGCCTGGAACATGGATCTACCAACGGCGTCGCGCTGGTGATGGGCACGGCGGCTCATGGTGGTGTACTGGTGTGGCTCATCCAGCAAAGCTTGAGTGCCTCCGTTCCAGGGTGGTGCATCACTTTCCTGGCATCGGGTACTCCATCCATATCCCTGTCATTACTTGCATGAGGGCAAAACAAACAAATGCTAACGGTCGCAAACAAGCCACCTGGTGGGGGTAGTCCGATGGCACGCAGTCACGCACGCACACGTGCGTCCAAAACACCTGCACGCAAGCGCGTACACAATCAACCCTGAACCCCCCTCGTGCGATTACTTGTCAGTTACCGTCATCGAATGCATGGTGCAGTCGGGAGCAGGCCTGCGCCCAGTCGCACGTCGGACCTGTGGTTGGTGCGCTGGGCGGCAACGCGGGGTGCGAGGTGGTGCATGGATGGCTGTGCGTCCGACAAGAATTCTGTAGCCCCGCCCTCACCGCGCTTGTGGTCGCTATTTACTACATGGCATCCCCTGCAGGATCCGTCCGACGGTACCAGGACACCGGCAAGCCGGGCTGGTCACCGCTCAGCACCATCTTTGACCGGGTTTGTGCGCGTTGACCTGCGTCATGTGCTTTCAGCTCCGCAGCCACCGTGCTGACCCAGAAGTGGGTGATGCGGTGGCGACTGCAGCTATGTGGTAAGCAGTAGCCCGGAGAAGCGTACTGGCCGCTGAAGCAAGCAAGGCTGAAGGCGAGCCTAGGGCACAAGAAACTAGTGCAACCACCTTGTGGAAGCTGCTGGGCAGCACCACTGCTGCGCCTCCGACCGCACGCCTCCATGGCTCCAGGTGGGGCGGCACTTCGCCCTTTGCATACCGGTAATGGGTTTCTCTGCCTGCTAGCGACAGCAACTTTTTCTGGGTTCATGTGTGCCCACATTCGCGATTCAAAAAGCATTTCGGTGGTGAAATGGCAGCACTCTCAGCGCCGTTCAGGCCGCAAGCGGCCGTGCTGGGCCGGGTCACGAGCACATGGGGTAATGCACGAATGTATAATAGGTTGCTCCCAAGAACCTGCCCTCAAGACACACGCGCGGCTAACACGCCTTGGCACTGTCTGTGCACCTGCAAGTGTATTACAACCGAACGCCTACATCCATGGTCGCAATTGATAAGCAGGCCGTGCGAACCATCTTAGGCTTGGCAGCCGTGCAGGCCTCGGGCGCCAGGTGAGCTGGGCTCTGAAACAATCCAGTCAGCGCCCGGCCGTGCTGCCTACCCCACCACGGCACCTGTTGCGCGGCCTCAACAGGCAGCACACGCACACGCACACGCACACGCACACGCACACGCACACGCACACGCACACGCACACGCACACGCACACGCACACGCACACGCACACGCACACGCACACGCACACGCACACGCACACGCACACGCACACGCACACGCACACGCACACGCACACGCACACGCACACGCACACGCACACGCACACGCACACGGGGTTATGTATGATACATGCGGGTTACGCAGGTGCTCCCGAATTTACGCAGGTGCTTACAAGCTGAACGCCGCGCGCCGCCAGTGCCATTCCCGTGCGCTGGGAGCTGCCGCACACGTGACCGTGAACAGTCTGGTCACCCCGGCCGCGGCAACCAACCACAGCGGCTGTGGCCGCCGGTGCAGTGCTCGGCGCCGATGCTGTTTGAGTGCGTGCTGATGGGTGGGGTGTGCCCGCAGTGTGTCCAGTGCTGCTGTGGCTGGCAGGTAATGCATGAGTCGGCGGGGAGAGCCTGACCTCAAGATACACGCGAAGCTTGCGCGCCTTGGCACCGTCTGTGCACCTCCAAGTTTTTACAGCCCGAGCTTCTGCATCCACCGTCGCTGTTGATAAGCAGGAGGCACGCGGCAGTGCAAACCATCTTAGGCTTGGCAGCCGTGCATGGCCCCGGTGGGCGCTAGGCCTGGTTAGGCGATCTGGGCTCCGAAATAATTCAGTCAGCCCCTAGCGCCACGCACTGACCTGCCAGCGCCCGTCTATACCGCCATTCCAGCCTTCCCAAAGACGGCACCTGTTGTGCGGCCTCAACAGGCAACACAATGCAACACAATAAGGTTGATCACACGCATGTACACATCCACACACATACGTACACGTAAACGTACACACGCACATGTATGCAAAGGCACACGAACACGCACAAGCACATCTGCGGGACACCGGGCCAAGCTCCTCGCTGGATAAGGATTCTCATGCATGCGTGTAACAATCCGCCATTCCAACATGCCCCCTACACCCCCGCGTAGAACAAGGCCTGACCCGCTACTCGTCCGGCAGCGCCGCGTCCTTAATTGTTGTCGTCGTCGTTGTCCTTCATAATGTAGTCAGCCACGAGGCGGGCCAGCAGCAGGACGGCGTCGGACTTGATCTTGGGCAGGTGCTTGATGGAAGGGTCCAGCTCCTTGATGAGAGCCTGCGATCGAGCACGGGTAAAAGTGATGACATAGAGCGAGCAAGCATGGAGCAGTGGCAGTGGCGGGGCAGGTACGCCATCGGTGCTCGCAAGGTGTCATTCAGGGCCCATACACAACGGTCACGCTGGCAGGACAATGGCAGCACAGCCACATTTCCCCAGTCCCGCCCGCGGGGCGCCTGCCATTGCTGAAATTTAACCCCCCATGGTCGCACAACCTGAAAAATGCAGTCTGTCTACACCACCCAGCAGCGCAGCCCCTGGCGCTCCTGACGGCACGTAAGCACCCCACAACGGGGAGGCCGATCGTGTTGGGGAAAGTGGTAGACACGGGCTGTGCACTGATGGAGCGAGTGTGCTCCGCGCTCATGAACCTACCGGAACTTGTGATACTCGATGCCAATCTACTTCAAGCGGGGCCATGGGTTTCGCAAGCACCGTTGTGGGGCAACCCAACCTTGACTTTTAGACAGAGAAATGGTGTGAATGTATCTTTGGAAGGGGGCTTCTCGGATATTGTTGCACTAGGCTCAATTACCACAGTCGGAGACGCAGTGAGGGCTATTGATACGTTTGCACGGGTTAAGGAGAAATTGCAAGACGTGCCGGCCAATACCAGAGCCCCACCCCGGATACGGAGTGAATGCACACGCGCTTACAAGGAAGATGTGATTGATGCGGGAATTTTTGGAGGACTAGGGATAGATTTGATGCCGAGGCCCCTGAGGAATGGGATAGATGCATTTCGACGCATGCAAAACTTGATTAACCACCTGCCTGCGGGATGGACAGAAGCGGCACGAACAGGCATGGGACTAAACCAGGATCAAGCATACACGGAAATGATTGACCATATAGTGGGGTGCCTTGGATGGAAGATGAACAATCAACCAATTCCACTGGCGACCGTTTCGGTGAAGCAGGCCACGTACCTGCAGATGCGTGAAGCGTTTGGGAAACTAGCAGAAAAACATGCTGATTTTGTCCACGAGGCTAAGGGTGGTAACGTAGGTGATATAGTGATGGCGATAGAGGACAAGGAACGCATCTCGAGCACATATGAACGCTTGTGGAAGCTTAAATGGGAAGCAGAGCAGAAAGAAGCCTTCTGGAGGCTAGCAGTGGATGGATTCCCAGGCTTCTCGATGCACAGAGGGCAAGGTCATAAATGCCCATGTGGGGTGACGGATGCGCAGTCTGACCGCGCACACCATTTCAGCACGTGCACAATTGCTAGCACGCTACGGCTGCATATTCAGGAAGCGACAGACATAGGTGATGAGGATCACATAATTGAGTTGATAGTGGAGCGTAAGAATCTGTGGCTAGTAATACCGCCACACGAGGCTATCCAGCAACCCATCTGGGACGTTGTATGCCTGGCTGCGATCTCTGCCATGGAGTACGGTAGGAGGCTATTGTTTGCCTCCAGAGGGGAACAAGGCAAGGTAGAAGAAACAGCGATTAGCAGGATTAAAACGCAAGTTATAGCAGACTTTTGGGAGCGTTTGCAGACGTATGTGAGCCTGGGCATCAAGCCAAGGGGGTGGGACGAAATCCCACCAGGCCACCCTTGGATTGAAAGAAGGGAAGACGGGAGTATGTGGATCAATAAGCCGACTTTCATTACAGTTGAAGAGGAAGGAGATTGAGTTTAGAAGATGGTGGCGCTCCCATGGGAGCAAGGCCTATTAGCCCAAGGCGCAGAGTAGGCTGTCGGCGCTGCAGGTGGCGCGCCCCTGAGGTCTAGAGCAGGGCGTCCGTACTAGTACGTGCTCGCTGGCTCGTGAGCTGCGTCAGCAGGTCCCTCCTGTAACCAATGCAATCTGCCATTCCCAAGTCAGACCCCAAGCTTACGTGCATCTGCTTGAGAGTCAGGAGGCCGTCCACGCCGCCGCCCTTGCTGTCAGACAGGAGCATGAGCACCAGCGCCAGCGCGCGGTACTGCGGCGGCGCAAGTGGCAGGTAGCTGCGTGCCAGCGCCCGCGCCAGCTCTAGGCTGCCCGAGGCCGTCAGGCGCAGCACCGCCTGCCAGTCCTGCGTGCCGCTGCCCTCGCCCTCGCCCTCATCCCAAACCTCGTCCTCGTCCTCGTCCTCGCCCTCGTCCTCGCCGGTAATGACGGTCTTGAGCTCGGGGATGGCGGCGAGGAAGTCACCCAGCATGGCCGACTGCAGCACCCACAGCTCCTCCTGGCCCATCTTGTCCACGGCACCAAGCGTGATGCGGGGGTAGATGCGGGCGTACAGAGCGCGCACCATGTCCTTGACGATGCTGCGCTGCAGCGTCAGGATGCCCTTCCCCTTGCCATCAGTGCCCTTGCGCAGCGTGGCCAGCGCGGCGTAGGCGGCATTGACGAAGCGGCGCCAGGCCCTCTCGCTGTCGGTGTAGTCGGTGCCGGCGTCGTCGTCGGTGGCACCGCAGTTGCCATCGCCGTCACTGGCATAGCGGCCGCCCAGCACCTCCTCCATCATGTGGACCAGAGATTTCATACGCTCCGGCTTGAGGGCGAGGAGCTCCGCCGCCATCAGCTGCATATCTGTGAAGGGCTTTAGAACCAGCAGCTCCGCCAGCTGATGTGCCATGCAGGGTGGGCGGCAGTGCGGCACAGTGCGGGCAGCAGGGAAAGGAATGAGTGCGTTGAGACCTTTCGTACAGTAGCATTCATGTGTGAGATGCATGCACGTCTCCTACGTTCGTGCGGGGGCCCTTAGCCCCGAGTGCCCATGTGGGATTGCATGTGGAGGTGCATGCCTTGTTACAGCGCGTGTTGTGACAATCCAGCACATGCACGCACAGGTACAACCGCACGTGCAGCCGTACAGGTACCACCGCACGTGCGCGTACCACACGTACAAACGCATGTCTGACCCCATCCAATACATGCCGTGCTGTTGTGTGCAACTCCACATCACCACCGACTGCAAACACACCTGCTCCGCCAGCACCTTCATCTCATACACGCGTCGGCCGCCCGCCGCCTTCAGAAGGCGGCCCCGCTGCTTGAGTTGAGCCTGTGCAGCAGCGGAAGTGCCGGTGTTAGTTGGCGTGTAACAATGCGATCACACTGCAGTTGGGTTGGATGGGCGCCTATGGGCCGGATGGACACTGCTGATGCAAGGGACTGGGCAAAGCATGCCCCGCCGGGGTTCACACTGGTCCCAGCATGGATGGCACGCCACTGGGGTCAAATCGTCTGCTGTGTCCCAACAGCCACACGCACGTCGCACGTCATTCGTCATACATGGCCCTGCTGCACTTACGACGTGTGTCTCAGCAACAAGCTTCTCAGAGAGGGCCTTGCCGAGCTCGTTGTCGAAATTCTGGGGTAGGCATAGCAACAATAAACAGTGCGGTATGTGCATCAGTCAGCACTACTAGGAGAAAGGGGAGGTGTCCGAATCTTGGCGTTTCCGTCCAAATTTGATCCGAATGTCGTTCGGACGGGTGCATTCGGACAGGGGCGCCCGACCGACCGGACTATTGGTGCACCGCAGCGCTGGCCTAAACATGCGTCAGGCTAGCAAGACACTGTTGGATAGAGGCGTACTCACCATGTGCGTCCGAGACTCGTCGCTAGTAGAGCTGAAAACCTTGGTGCGGTTGGCGGGCTTGCAGCTGGCCGGCAGCAGCGGAGCCGGGGCAGCCTGATAAGTGATGGGAGGAGGCCGGGCGACAGACGGCGCGGCGCTGCGGCGGCACGCCACGGCCGGTCGGGCAGCCATGGCGCTCCTGCAGCTTGCAGCAGCCGGGAAGGGGCCGCGCAGGTGGGTCGCCAGCAACATCTTGAATGTGCAGCTCGGGCGGAGCAAGCGGAGCTAGGCAAGTGAGCGGGATACGATGCCACGCGCGGGCGGGCGGGCCTGTGATGGGACAGCGGCAGGGCAACAGCGCGCGGCGTTAGGCCCAAGCCAAAGCGATCGCGCAGCAACCAGGAGCGTGCATAGGCAGCGACAGGAGCGGCGTCAGGAGCAGCGACAGGAACGGCGCGACGGAGCCAGCCAGTCGGCGGTGGGAGGTGGGATGCCATGGATGGCCAGAGGGGCAGTGCTGGAATTGGTGAGTCCAACACTCCCAATAGACCGTTTGGTGTATTGTTACCTTTAATTCACCTGAGGATATGCATATCGCAACGTGCGCCGCCCCCGCGGCAATAGCTGACGCGACCCCTAGCATCCTGCCAGCAAGCCATCCCAAACGACTCCAGCGGCACCTTGCCGCACAAGCCCCTCACCTTTGGAGGCGTGGAAGGCTGGACTTGCGAGCAGCCGGGACGGTGCGCTTAGGCAGGGCGCGAGTGACGCAGCGGTTCCCACGCGTGGGAGGGGCGGAGCGAGCTCGGCAGGCCCAGGTGAACCGAGAGTTGATGTTGTGCGAGGATTGTAAGGTGGAATGGTTACAGCCGCATGGCTTCTATGCGTGTGCGCGAGTGGCATGAGGCAAGCCGGTGTGCAATGCGAAAAGGCTTCCCTCTGCAACGGACGGGCGGTTGGACGCGCGGGACAAGCGAGCTCTGGGCGCGCGTGCGCCTGCTGAAGACCAGAAATACAGCCGGCGCTGCGACTGCTGTTCACGCAAATCCATACGCGGTGCAACGTGCCTTCCCGGCTAGCCGCGGACATGACCTCAGTGAACTAGGTCGTTGATTTGTTTGGCATCGCTGCGGGCCCACCCGCTTCTCCATGCATGTGGATACTCCTCTATTCGTCGATACGCCCTTGGCGGTTGTCGCAGGCACACGAGCAGTCGCGTGAAGCAAGCAGAGCTGTTTATCCTTGCTTTCTAGATCCAGGTTGCATATCAATACCAGGTGTATACTATACGGCCCGATACACTGGGAAAGGAAGCGGCTGCTCGGCGTCGCGGACTCTGGAATGTTGACTTTGGGGGTTTTCGGTCGCCGGCGCCTTGCGTCGCATTGATGTTATGTTTTTATACTTACGTGATGGGACCATAAAATGGAATAGGAAATGTCCACTTGGATAGGAAACTCATCGCTCAGCGGTGGCATCACCTGGCATCCTCCGACGCACGGACGTGTCGACCCCCTACTTACCCCCCCCCCCCCCCCCCCATCTGCAGCTCGCGCAGCTTCGCCTTCCTCCATCTCCCTTGCTCCATCATTGCTGTCCATATCAGTTAGCATGATTTTACTGCTAGCTCTGGCCTCTTCAAGTATGATGGTTTGATACCCGGCACCAGCACGCAAACTAGGAAGTCTGTGCGCCCCGTACAGTCCCCGAGTGAGGCAACGGTTGCCCACAAAACATGCACGTGTGTGGTGCACAAGCAGCACATGGAGGCATCGAGTGTTCCACCCATAGCAACGACACAAGCAACCAGAATGTGAAGTACCGGGAAAGTCACGACCTGCGTGGGACTGTGAGTCACTGTGTGCCTTCACGCACATTACTTGACATTGGTACCGACAGATTTCTCCTAAAGCTGAATTCACATACGGTACAAGCTAGGTAAGTCTACCGATCTCATTAGATATCCAGCACCAGGGACACATGCACACCTGCACAAGGCACGCGCGACAGGACACATCACCCCAGGCCAGGCCCACTGGTCCATCCGTGCCGAGGCAGCGCGTGCCAACACGCGCCCGGCTGCCGCCGCCACCAGCCCACGGTCTCCACTGTCATCACGCCAGCCGCCACCAACCCTCCGCCCAGGCCCCCGGCAAGCAACACCTCCCCACCGAAGGCTCTAAGCGCCGCCGTAACATGGCATGCTACGATCTCTGCCGCCCCATTGAATCCATTGCGCTGCGCCCGTCACCAAATCCATTGTGCTGCGCGCAGGGCCTCACCCGCGGGCGCGGGCGCGCTTGGCAGACACGCGCTTTCCCACCGCCTCCACCTCCGCCTGCTTCCGCTTCCGCTGCTTCACGCCCTCCGCCGGTGTCACCGCCACCGCTACAGCCGCAGCCGCCTGCTGCAGCGGCTACGGCAGCTGCTGCGCGGCGGCGCGGCGGCCCTGCTGCCGCGTTACCACCGCCAGCGCCTCCGCCTGCTTGCGCTTGCTCTTCCGCGGCGCCACGGGCTTAGACTTCTGCTGTTGCTGCTGTTGCTGCGCCAGCTGCTGCTAGTCCGGCTGCTGCTGCTGCAGCGCAGCTGCGGCACCGGGCTGCTGTTGCGCCTTCGCCGCCTCCGCCGCCTCCGCCGCCGCCGCCGCTGGCCCGGGCAGCTGCACCACGTCCCAGCACCCCTCCGCCTCGCGCACCACCGCCAAGTCAAACATGGCCGCCGCAGCCGCCGCGCCGCCAGCGATGATGGTGCGCCGCGCCAGCGTCGCCTCGCTCGGCGCGTCCTTGCCCCTCGGCTCCGCCTCGCCGCTCGCCACCGCGGCCCTGTGCGCCCTGTCCCGCTCCGCTGCCCTGCGCAGCCGTGCCGCCGCGTACTGCTCCGGGTCACGGTGCGACTTGATGCGGTTGCGGCTGTGCTCCTTGCGCGCGCCCACGCGCCACCGCTCCACCGCCTGCACCACGCGGTGGCGCACCCACGCCGCCGAGCCCAGGCGCCGCAGGTCGCCGGACACGGCGGTGCACCGCTCGGTGCCGTGCGCCACCGCCACGGTGTTGATGAGCAGGCTGGTGCCGTGCAGCGGCGTGAAGCGCAGGTGCAGGTTGCCCAGGCGGAAGGCGCCGCCGGCCAGCTCGCCGGAGCCCACCAGGTACCAGGTGTTTGTGCGTGGATGGGTGGAAGATATGGTCGCAGAGGCGGGGGTGCGGCACTGGCAGCAAACGGCGGTGCGTGCGTGTGTGTGGTTCAGCGCCGTGCCGCCGGCCTCCGTTTCACCCACTCGCGCCCATTGCCGTGCGCCCGCAGCAGTGTCGTGTGGCGGGGGTGCTGCAGCTCCAGCAGCTGCGAAACGGCCGCCATCACGACCTTCATCAGCGCCACACGGCCAGGGCCCTTCTCCTCGTACAGCAGGTGGGCGTAGCTGAGGGGCGGCGGGGCATAGGACGGAGGAATGCAGCACCGGGTCGCCAAGCGCATCCAGGGGGGGCACCAATCCTGAGCCGATACCTACCGTATCTTGTGGGGGGCGGGCAGCCATACGGTAGGCATGGTTGTCGTGCACCCAGCTTAACAATCCCCTCCCGGTGCAATCCCATTCCCTTGTCGGTGCAATCCTTATCCCCCCGCGTGTCAGATCGTACTTATGCCGTCCACTACCAATTCGCCCCGTCAGGCCGTCACTGAGAAGCAGCTCGCTCGATGATGACTTGCTGGACCTGCCTCCCGCTTCCCCCGTGGCCCCGTGCCTTCCCGTTATACCACTGCTTTTCTCTCCACTCCCCCCCCCCGTTGCCACGTCCCTCGCTGCCCCATTCCCTTACATCCGCCATCAAGCACAGAAGCTTCCCGGATTCCCTCTAAGCAGAGAAAGCGATGGCCGGTTCTGCATCCCTCTGCATAGGGGGCGCCCAGTTCGCCATCTCGACTTCGCGATAATCTCAGTTTTCTCTTCCCGCCCTTACCCCGCCAGATACATATGCACATCAAATGGTAGTGTTAGCCTGTACTTCTAGGCGCTCTGGTGAGGCTGGACGCCCTCGCGAGCAACGGACCGAAAGTTGCGATCAAGTCAGGAAGCACTCGTTGGCAAGGACAGATACATGATTATATAGCGGACTATTGGTGTATTACATCTGATTATTGTGAAGGAGTCCGGCGAGAGCGGCAGGTCCATGTGCCAGACCTCGAACCGCTTCAACACTGACACCGCTAGAGCATCCAACTTCATCCGCTAAGCTCTGTCTACTCCATGACACTCTGGCGGGGTCGACGCGCCAGCGCACTAGCTGAAAGCCGAGAGACCGCATCCCAGCGAGGGCCTGTTGCAGTGGACAGAGTCGGATTCGAGCATTGCACCACTTATCAATGATGGTCCTGGTGATCGCTCAAGCCCCCGGGAAGGAGTGCTAAGTATTGCAACACGACCATCGTGGACCAACACCAGAGCCTCCAGAGCTGCTGCGATGTGCTATAGGTTCCCATCGTCCTGTCATATGCATTCGTGCCCAGCAAACCACGTAGAAGGCTCAAGGTGATATCAAGATGTGTTGACATTTTCTCGGCGCGAAAACGAGGGCATGGCCGCCGCGGAGTCAAAACACTGGCAAAAAGACTCCACTGTGAATACGTTCATCGGCTGAGCCTTGGACGCAGCGACCGGGCAAATGCCGACGTCGACGATCCAGCGAGTCCATGTGCGGCGACCAGAGCCCACCGAGTGCCAATTACCGGTAGTAGCGCGGAACATGCGGCGAGGCCAGGACGGGGCAAGCATATTTGGGAATCTTTGAGCGGCAGATAGACATGCGGGGTTGGAGGCAGGCTGGCAGTGTGCCGGCGGCCATGGCAGGGGCGCGGCAACGAGGACAGTCGCTGACACACATCTGGGCGCAGGGGAGGTCTGAGCGACTAGTGGGTTGGGAGCTGATGGGCCGGGCACGGTGCTCAAGTGCGTCCGCCGGTATTGATCAACTGTGCCCGGGGTCACAGACTCTCTGACTCAGTGACTCTCTCGCTTGGTGCCTGTTGCCAGCACCACTTGAATACTGCTGACAAGGTGCCTGCGCTGCCTCAGCGGAAACGGCTGCACAACGCCACTGAGCGCCCCGCCCCACCCCGCTGCGACCTCCCCGCCCGCTGGACCTTCCGGGCATCGGCACCTGCATTATGATCATGGGTTCGCTCTGCCAACTGCAGCTCAAGTTCCTGGAGCGCAACATGCGGATGCGGTCAAGGCATCAAGCCTCAAAGCCACTGGGCGCTGTCCTGCGGCTGGACTGCAATATCTTAAACTGCCTGGAACATGGATCTACCAACGGCGTCGCGCTGGTTGGGCACGGCGGCTCATGGTGGTGTACTGGTGTGGCTCATCCAGCAAAGCTTGAGCGCCAGTGAGCGCCTCCGCCTCGTTATTCCTATCACAGGGGGGTGCACCACTTTTCTGGCGTCCGTTACTCCGTGCCGTTATCCCTACCATCAGCATGAGGGCGAAACACAGCAAAGCAGTAAACTTGGGGTGGGGGCAGGGGTGGGTGGGGGCAGTCTGATGACACACACGCACATTCTTCCGCCCTAAACAAGCGCGCACACAATCAACCCTGAACCCCCTCGTGCGATTACTTGACATTCAACGTCATCGAATGCATGGTGAGTCCGACAGGCAATCGGCAGCCCCCGCCCTCTCCGCGCTTGTAGTCGCTATTTACCACAGACACTTATCACATGGCATGGCATCCCCTGCAGGCTCCGGTCGACGGCACCAGCGCACCCGCAAGCCAGGCTGGTCACCGCTCAGCACCACCATTGACCGGGTGTGTGCGCGTTGACCTACGTCACCACTTTCAGCACCGCAGCCACCTTGCTGACCCAGAAGTGGCGATGCGGTGGCGACTGCAGCTGTGTGGGTAAGCAGTAGCCCAGATCAGCGCAACGGCCGCAGGGCACAGGGGTGACAGGGCGCACCGGCGCAGCGACAAGCAAGGCTGAGAGGCGAGCCTAGTGCACGAGAAACGAGTGGAACCGCCTTGTGGAAGCTGTCCGGCAGCACCACTGCTGCGCCTCCGACCGCACGCCGCCATGGCGCCAGGTGGGGCTGCACTTCGACCTCTGCATAATGGCTTTCTCTGCCTGCTAGCGACAGCAACATCTTCTGGGTTCATGTGTGCCCACATTCGCGATTCAAAAAGCATTTCAGTGGTGAAATGGCACTCTCAGCGCCGTTCAGGCCGCAAGCGGCCGCGCTGGGGCCGGGTCACGAGCACATGGGGTAATGCACGAATGTATAATAGGTTGCTCCCAAGAACCTGCCCTCAAGACACACGTGCGGCTAACACGCCTTGGCACTGTCTGTGCACCTGCAAGTGTATTGCAACCGAACGCCTACATCCATGGTCGCTATTGATAAGCAGGAGGCACGCGGCCGTGCAAACCATCTTAGCCTTGGCAGCCGTGCAGGCCTCGGGCGCCAGGCGAGCTGGGCTCCTAAAGGATCCAGTCAGCCCCCAGCAGCGCGCATCGACCCGCCAGCGCCCGGCCGTGCCGCCTACCCCACCACGGCACCTGTTGCGCGGCCTCAACAGGCAGCATATGCACACGCACACGCACACGCACACGCACACGCACACGCACACGCACACGCACACGCACACGCACACGCACACGCACACGCACACGCACACGCACACGCACACGCACACGCACACGCACACGCACACGCACACGCACACGCACACGCACACGCACACCACACGCACACGCACACGCACACGCACACGCACACGCACACGCACACGCACACGCACACGCACACGCACACGCACACGCACACGCACACGCACACGCACACGCACACGCACACGCACACGCACACGCACACGCACACGCACATGCACACGCACACGCACACGCACACGCACACGCACACGCACACGCACACGCACACGCACACGCACACGCACACGATCTGCGGCACACCGGGGCCAGCTCTTCATCGGCCAAGGATGCGTAGCCCCAGTACCAGGCCCGCTGAAGCAGTCGCATACGGGAACGTGTAACAATCAGCCCCCGCTACGCCCGCGCTTTACACTAAGCCTCGCCCCCTACTTGTTAGACGGTCCCGTGCCCTTGCTGTCGCTGTCCTTGCCCTTCATGATGTAGTCAGCCACGAGGCGGGCCAGCAGCAGGACGGCGTCGGACTTGTTCGTGGGCAGGTGCTTGACGGAAGGGTCCAGCTTCTTGATGAGAGCCTGCAATTGAGCGCGGGTGAAAGTGGTGATATAGAGCAAGGGTGGGGCAACGGCAGTGGCGGGTCACGTAAGCCATCGGTGTCCGCAAGGTGTCATTCAGGGCGCATAGCGGCCATGCTGGCAGGACACATGGCAGCACAGCCACGCAGTCCATGCAAAGGTGCGTTTCATCCTCTTTCCCAGTCCCGCTCACGGGGCGCCCCCATTACCAAGTCGCCCCCCAAGCTTACGTGCATCTGCTTGAGAGTCAGGACGCCGTCCACGCCGCCGCCCTTGCTGTCAGACAGGAGCATGAGCACCAGCGCCAGCGCGCCGTACTGCGGCGGCGCAAGTGGCAGGTAGCTGCGTGCCAGCACTCGCGCCATATCTAGGCTGTTCAAGGCAATCAGGAGCAGCACCGCCTGCCAGTCCTGCGTGCCGCTGCCCTCGCCCTCGCCCTCATCCCAAACCTCGTCCTCGTCCTCGCCCTCGTCCTCGTCCTCGCCGGTAATGACGGTCTTGAGCTCGGGGATGGCGGCGAGGAAGTCACCCAGCATGGCCGACTGCAGCACCCACAGCTCCTCCTGGCCCATCTTGTCCACGGCACCAAGCGTGATGCGGGGGTAGATGCGGGCGTACAGAGCGCGCACCATGTCCTTGACGATGCTGCGCTGCAGCGTCAGGGTGCCCTTCCCCTTGCCATCAGTGCCCTTGCGCAGCGTGGCCAACGCGGCGTAGGCGGTACTGACGAAGCGGCGCCAGGCCCTCTCGCTGTCGGTGTAGTCGGTGCCGGCGTCGTCGTCGGTGGCACCGCAGTTGCCATCGCCGCCACTGGCATAGCGGCCGCCCAGCACCTCCGCCATCATGTCAACCAGAGATTCCATACGCTCCGGCTTGAGGGCGAGGAACTCCGCCGCCGTCAGCTGCAGGTCCGTGAAGCTCAGACCCAGCAGCTGCGTCAGCTGGCGTGCCATGCAGGGTGGGCGGCGCAGTGAGGGCAGTAGGGAAATTGAGTAGATCAAGTTGCTCACAGCAGCAGCATTCATGTGTGAGGTGCATGCACGTCTCCTACGTTGGTGCGGGGGCCCTTAGCCCCGATTGCCCATGAGGGATTACATGTGGGGTTGCATTCGGAGGTGCATGTCTCGTTACAGCGCGTGTTGTGACAATCCAGCACATGCACGCACAGGTACAACCGCACGTGCAGCCGTACAGGTACCACCGCACGTGCGCGTACCACACGTACAAACGCATGTATGTCTGGCCCCATCCACTGCATGCCGTGCTGTTGTGCGCAACTCCACATCACCACCGACTGCAAACACACCTGCTGTGCTACCTCCTTCAGTTCGATCTCAGCAGCCTCTATGCCGCCCGCCGCCTTCAGAAGGCGGCCCCGCTGCTTGAGTTCAGCCTGTACAGCAACGGAGGTGCCAATGGTGGCGCGTAACAATGAGATCACGCTGCAGTTGGGTTGGATGGGCGCCTATGGGCCGGATGGACACTGCTGGTGTACGGGGCTGGGCAAAGCACGCCCCGCCGGGGGGCCCAGCCATGGATGGCACGCCGCTGGGGTCGACTCGTCTGTGCCCAAACAGCTACATGCACCCATCATGACCTTGTGTTGATGTTCGGAGAGTCCGGTCAGCCAACTAGGCCAACCCGTGGCAAACCCATGCAGTGACACGCCGTATGCCGGTGCGCGATATGCGCACTCGTGTGTGCGTACGGTACACGTGTACCGTATACACTGTATCAGTGTTAGCAAGAGACGTGAACAGAGACGGACGAGTTTGAGCCCTTAGTGCGTTCCTTACAGCCCGGGAATGCTCTAAACCTCAACACCGTGCACTTACAACGTGTATCTCAGCAACAACCTTGTCAGAGAGGGCCTTGCCGAGCTCGTGGTGGAGCTTTTCCTGGGGTAGGCACAACAACAAGAGATAGATGCACATCCGTCAGCATACACCGCAGCAGTATTCGTACACCGCAGCGCTGGCCTCACAGCGCTCGATAGACACGCGTTAGGCTAGCAAGACACAGTTGGATAGAGACGTATTCACCATCTGCGTCTCATACTCGTCGCCAGCAGAGCTGGAAACCTTGGTGCGGTTGGCGGGCTTGCGGCTGGCCGGCGGCAGCAGAGCGGGGGCAGCGATCATGGGAGGACGCCGGGCGACAGACGGCACGGTGGCGCGGCGGCACGCCACGGCCGGTCGGGCAGCCAAGGCGCTACTGGAGCTTGCAGCAGCCGGGAGGGGGCCGCGCAGGTGGGTTGCCAGCAACATCTTGAATGTGCAGCTCGGGCGGAGCAAGCGGAGCTAGGCAAGTGAGCGGGATACGATGCCACGCGCGGGCGGGCGGGCCTGTGATGGGACAGCGGCAGGGCAACAGCGCGCGGCGTTAGGCCCAAGCCAAAGCGATCGCGCAGCAACCAGGAGCGTGCATAGGCAGCGACAGGAGCGGCGTCAGGAGCAGCGACAGGAACGGCGCGACGGAGCCAGCCAGTCGGCGGTGGGAGGTGGGATGCCATATTGCCATGGATGGCCAGAGGGGCAGTGCTGCAATTGGTGATTCCAACACTCCCACAAGACCGTTTGGTGTATTGATACCTCTAAGTCACCTCAGCATCTGCACTCCGCAACGTGCGCCGACCCCGGGGCAGCAGCTGACGCGACCCCTAGCATCCTGCCAGCAAGCCATCCCAAACGACTCCAGCGGCACTCTGCCGCACAAGCCCCTCACCCTTGGAGGCGCACACCACGTAGATGGCTGGATTTGTGAGCAGCCGGGATGGCGCGCGTAGGCAGGGCGCGAGCGATGCAGCGACTCACACGGCGTGTGGGAGGGGCGGAGCGAGCTCGGCAGGCCCAGGTGAACCGAGAGTTGATGTTGTGCGAGGGTAAAACCTTTGAGTCAAGATGAATTAAATACCACCGCGTGGATTTTACGTATGCGCACGCTTGGCATGAGGCGAGCCGGTTGCAATGCGAAAAGGCTTCCCTCTGCAACGGACTGGCGGTTGGACGCGCGGGACAAGCGAGCTCTGGCCGCGAGTGCGCCTGCTGAAGACCAAAAATACAGCCGGCGCTGCGACTGCGGTTCACGCAAGTCCCTACGTGGTGCATCGCGCCATCCCGGCTAGCGCGGACATGACCCTATGAACTACGTCGTTAGTTTGTTTGGCCGCTGCGTGCCCACCCGCTTCTCCATGCATAGGGATACTCCTCTATTCGTCGATGCGCCGTTGCCGGTTGTCGCAGGCACGCGAGCAGTCGTGTAAAGCAAAGCATAGCTATTTCACTCTGCTTCCTATTTATAGGTTCTATGTTAATACTTTGTGTATATAATATACGGCCTGGAACATCTAACGGAGCGGCTGCCCTGCGTTCGTCACTGGCAAATTGACTTTTGGGGTTTTCGGTCGCCGGCGCCTTGCACTGCCTTTATGTTAAGTTTTTATACTTACGTGATGGGACCATACAATGTCGCCGTGGATAGGAAACTCAGCTCAGGCGGTTGCTGACACCAGCAGTGCAGGCATCCTCGAGGCATCGCGGTGCACACATTGAGAATCCACGCAACCCGTGAGAATGGTTCCACGCAACGACACAAGCAAATGGGATGCGAAGTACCGGGAAAGTCACGACACATTTTGCTATATCAGCACTATACCGTATATCAGCACTATCACATTACGGTAATCACATGAGCATGAGCATGTTACATGGCTTGAAGTCCATGCGGCCCCACTAACTCCTTTGAGTCCGGAGGCGCGATGATAACTAAACAAAGGGGAATCAGCTAGCGGTTGCGCAATTCACTAGACCGAAGCGTTGTCACCGCGTGCAAGTAAGCAGCTAGCTTTTGAACGTCCGTGCCAAGCATAGCTCTTTTCATATCACTACCTGTAATACCCACTGCTTCCCTCAAGCTCGCGTACTTCGTGCATTCCAGCAAGACGTGCTTTTCGTCTTCCACGCCTCCATTCCCGCACAGCCTACACACCCGTTGCGCCCTAGCCCGGTACTGTCCCCCGCCTGGGGGCGGTTCACTTCCAGGTCCCAGCAGCCCAAACGAAAGCGCATTAGGGCTATCAAATGCTTATGCGCCACGTACTGCCTCATATGGGCTAGTCTGCCTTGCTCAATCGATGCATCTTTTAGTGGCACTCCCATCCACTGCAGATACCTGCACATTTTCACCCCTGGCGCGCCGCCCACAGAGCGCCGCCCCCCACTTTCAGCAAACGATCGCGGGTCAGTGTGAAGACTAGTAGCCTCCCATTCGTGCATAAGTTTGCTGGAAAGCTCAGCTAGGAGCGTCCCAACGGGCAGCTCAGTTCGAAGCAACCATGCACCCAGCGCAGCCTGGCCTTGCGGTCCTTTTTCGGACCAGTCGTAACCTAGCTTCCTGCATACCTTATACAGCTTGCTTACCCAGCACATCCCCTGGAAAGCACTTGCTACTGCCGTGTTCACAGCATCCTCCAAGAACGTGTGCGCGAGTGACTTTTCTTGCTTGACTATGCGGTTCCAAAAACCAAAGACCAGACGCGCCCAATGCAGATGCATTGGGTACGCCGCGAATTCAGCATAAAGCAGCCTGTGTGTTGGCTTACGCACCCCAGCCGCTCTCGCAAGGAAAGACGTCTGCAGCGCAACCATTGGGTCAACCAAGGCCTTCTCGAACAGCGTGCTGGCCTTCCGCCATTTGCCACGTATGGCCCCTTCCTGTGCGCGATCATAGCCACCGTAGCTGACCCCCTCGAAGAGAGAGTACAACGCGTCCGGCCCCCATATCTCTACACCATAGGACAATACCGATCTCACTTGCACATCGAAACAGGTGTGCATAACGTCAGGTGCCAAACAGCCCCTCTTGTCTAGCGCAGCTATCAAACCGAGAGCAGCTCTTTTACCCGCGGCAATCAGCTCCTGGTAGCAGGAATCGAACGTCGTGGCTGGCCCGTAGTAAAGGCCTAGGTACCGCGCGCGCCCCTTCACAGGGATTCGCACGCCTCCGTACCTAAGGGCAGTAGCTCGCACCGCAGACAGTTGCCTCTCTACTGAGGTGCCAGCAAAAACCATGATCTCACACTTGCCTATATTCACACGCATCCCGAAGGCCTCACAGAACTCACGCAACCTGTTTAGCAGGAACTGCATGCGATGGATGGACAGCGCACAGAACGTCAGATCGTCAGCGTACAGCAGGCAGGCCACAAGCTTGCCGCCAATCTCAGGTGCCTCATTACTCCACGTGCGACTGGGTAGTTCGTGCCTATCCCATGCATCTATGTAATCGGCCAGGGCTTCAATGAAGATCCCAAACAGGTCCGTGCTTTTAGGGCATCCTTGCTTAACCCCCTGCAGTGATGCAAACAGGCTGCTTAACTTGCCGTTCACTTTCACCCTTAGGCAGACCTTCTGATAGCATCTCTCTAGCACCGTCAACATGTGCCCGCTCACCCCTCGCTCAGCCAGTCGTTGCCAAAGCACCCATCTAGGCACTTTGTCGAACGCCTTCTCAAAATCAATCTGACAAACAAACAGCGGTTTTGCCCCGATAGCACTGTGCTTATGCGTAATGTGCCGCAGCGCGAACAGATGGTGGGCTGTGCTGTACCCAGCCCTGAAAGCCGCCTGACAGCGATGCCTTCCCTCCGTAACGTCGCCAAACTGTGCGAGCCGTGCCTGGTTGAGGGCGGCGTAGCACTTAGCCAGCGTGCCTCCCACTGCTATGCCTCGGTAGTTCGTACGATCCCCAGCTTCTCCCTTCTTCTTGTACACCGGCGTGAGGTGTGATTCCTCAAACTGCGCAGGGTAATCACCTAGCATCCTAATGCGCTCCATCAAAGCCGTAAGGGCTGGTATAATGGCGTTGACCGTGGTGGGGTTTTCCCCCTCCGTGCGGTAGGTGCATTTCTTGTAGCATTCACTGGGCGCCTCTTCTGGCCCACACGACTTATTGTTGCCCATTTTGCCAACCGCATAGTGCACCTCGTCTTGCGTAAAGCTTGCGTTAAGCACCTCGTCAGCCTGCCGTGTACGTTCTGCGACGGCAGCACAGCCTAGAAGCGTCTGCGTTAATCCCTGCCTGCCAATACCGTTTACGTAGCTCAAGATTTCTACTACCCTGGCCTCCGCGTCGCTGGTGCGCTCGTGCAAGCCTGCATTATAAAGGCCATCGAAATAAGTACTCCACTCTTCAACATCCTCAAGCGGACACTCGCCTGCCTGCCCACCCTTCAACAGCTGCCAGAGCTTGCGGGGGTTTGTGCGGCATGCCTCGGCATGTCCGCGCAGCGCCTGATGCTCGTAACTAGCCTTGGCCTCGCGCTTTACTCTGTTGTAAACACGCCTCGCCTCCCTTAGGGCAGCGTATTCTGGCCCGTCCCTACTTTTGCCCTTGGCAGTCGCTGTCAACTCCAACACGCCACGCCTATGCTCCCCGCATGCCGCGCTCCACCATGGGGCGTCTTGCCCACCTCCACATGGCGGCCGGCTTTGCCCGGAATTTCTCCAAGCCTTCATCATGCATCTACGTAGTAGCTGCGCTAGCCGCTCAACCCCTTGCGTGGTGCTGATGCCACTCGTGTGATCGGCAAGCTCATTTTCCAATCCTGCTAGTTCATTACGGACATGCGTTCCTTCCGCAAACAGATCAGCATAGCAGTCAGTCATGCGCTTATTGAATTCGATTCTCCTTCTCTCAGATTGAGGGCCTCCCCTTCGCCCGTCTCTCCCGATGATGTACGGGGATAGTACCAGTGTGACCGGCTTGTGGTCGGTGACTCTAGCACCGCTCATCCTGTGTGGGAGGTCCCACACCTGCATGTGTTGGCATCTGTCCAGCAGACCCGAGGAACATACGTATAAGTCTATAGTGCTACCCCCACCGTTCTCTGTCGGGAAAGTCACCTTACCCGTCAGATCTCCTCTGACTCTGCCATTGAGAACGCCCACCCCCTCATCGCGGCACAGGGCTGCCAAAGCTGCTCCAAAATTATTAGTGCTATCATCCTCGCAAGCGCGCGCTTCTGGAAAACACGCAGCAGATCGCACGAAACCCGGCATGTCTAGGTATTCAAGCAGCTCGTCTCCCAGGTTGCTCGAAGCGACGTCACTCAGACCCCTCCAGCTTCTACGGCCTCCAGCGCCGGCTTCCTCCTTTCTACTAGAGAGCCGAGCGTTAAAGTCGCCCGCTAACAAGACCTCCTCGTCACCCATTCGTACAGACGCAAGCTCAGCCTGAATGGCAGCAAAAAGGTCCGTAGCAATTTGGCTGCCCGTGCGGCATTCTTCCCCCGCGCCTTGATGAAATTTAGAACCCTCGGGCGCCAAGTAGCAGGCACCTAGCAGTAAGGCGGGCGTCGCCTCATCACGTGCTGTGAGGCGAAGCCATATCATTTCGCCTCCGCCAATATTGCGCCGCCTAACCAACTTGCAGGCAGAGTTAACTGCCGTTCTTACGTACACAGATACGCCCCCAGCGTTGTGGCATCCCGTGCGCTCCATTGAGTAGCGCTCAAACCCTTCCAACTCACAGTTTCGGCCATGCGTTTCAGTGCACACAATGATATCATGCGCGTCCGTTATGCTTCTACAGCTATCCTCACTATGCAGCTTGGCAGCCCCGCCCCTCACGTTCCAAAGCAAGAGTCTCAACTGTTTGCCCCTCGAGTCATGGGGCTCCTACTGCTGGTCGTGCGCGTCGCCCATGGGCGTGTCGCCGTTTGGCGGCGTGGTGGTGCCTGGGTGCGACGCATCCGGTGTCTGCTGCCCAGCCGCGCCTGCTGCCTGCTCGCCGTGTGCAGGGGCACGGCGGTAGAGCACCAGGCCGTTCTCTGACTTGAGCCAGATCTCCGCTCCGTTCCGCCAGGTGGGACCCCGGTTGTCCTTTGCCAGCTGGGTGTAGTAGGGCTGTTGCGCCTGGCGCGCGCGCTTGCCCTCGATGGTGAGGTAATCCTTCACCACCCACCCCCAGCTCTTGCCCTCCTTTTTGGCTGTGCTGATGAGCTCGTCGAAGCCCGAGCCGTCAGCCCAGCCAGCTGCGAACCAGGCGACAACCTGGTACATGGGCAGCTGCGGCCTTGCCTGCGCTTTGGCACCTGCGCCGCTGCTCTGTGCAGCGGCCGCATCTGCAGTCCCTTCGCTGCCGCCAGGTGCTGGTAATCACATATTCACAGGCGGTACAGTACCATCACCGGATGCTAGGCAGGGTCTTCCACTCTCATCAGATATCCAGCGCCAGGGACGCTGCACAAGGCACGCGCGACAGGCCTCGCGACAGCGATCATCCCACCCCCCTGCCCAGGCCCTGGTCCCCACTGGTCCATCCGCGCAGAGGCAGCCACCACTCGTCCGGCCGCCACCACCACCACTGTCTCCACTGCCTCCGCTGTCTCCACTGTCATCACGCCAGCCGCCGCCACCCCCGCCCAGGCCCCCGGCAAGCAACATACACCCAAAGGCTCTAAGCGCCGCCGTAACATGGCATGCAACGATCTCTGCCGCCCCATTGAATCCATTGCGCTGCGCCCGTCACAAATCCATTGTGCTGCGCGCAGGGCCTCACCCGCGGGCGCGGGCGCGCTTGGCAGACACGCGCCAGCCCACCGCCTGCGCCTGCGCCTGCGCCTGCGCCTGCGCCTGCGCCTGCGCCTGCGCCTGCGCCTGCGCCTGCGCCTGCGCCTGCGCCTGCGCCTGCGCCTGCGCCTGCGCCTGCGCCTCCGCCTCCACCTGCGCCTCCGCCTGCTTCCGCTTCCGCTGCTTCACGCCCTCCGCCGGCGTCACCGCCACCGCTACAGCCAGAGCCACAGCCGCAGCCGCAGCCGCCTGCTGCAGCGGCAGCGGTAGCTGCTGCGCGGCGGCGCTGCGGCTCTGCTGCCGCGTGACCACCGCCAGCGCCTCCGCCTGCTTGCGCTTGCTCTTCCGCGGCGCCAAGGGCTTAGACCGCTGCTGTTGCTGCTGTTGCTGCTGGTCCGGCTGTTGCTGCGCGGGCTGCTGTTGGTCCGGCTGCTGCGGCTGCTGCGCAGCGGTGGCACCGGGCTGCTGTTGTGCCGCCGCCGCCGCCACCGCCACCGCCGCCGGCCCCGGCAGCTGCACCACGTCCCAGCACCCCTCCGCCTCGCGCACCACGGCCCAGTCGAACATGGCCGCCGCCGCCGCCGCGCCGCCCGCCATGATGGTGCGCCGTGTGAGCGTCGCCTCGCTCGGCGCGTCCTTGCCCCTCGGCGCCGCCTCGCCGCTCGCCACCGCGGCCCTGTGCGCCCTGTCCCGCTCCGCCGCCCTGCGCAGCCGCGCAGCCGCGTACTGCTCCGGGTCGCGGTGCGACTTGATGCCATTGCGGCTGTGCTCCTTGCGCGCGCCCACGCGCCACCGCTCCACCGCCTGCACCACGCGGTGGCGCACCCACGCCGCCGAGCCCAGGCGCCGCAGGTCGCCGGACACGGCGGTGCACCGCTCGGTGCCGTGCGCCACCGCCACGGTGTTGATGAGCAGGCTGGTGCCGTGCAGCGGCGTGAAGCGCAGGTGCAGGTTGCCCAGGCGGAAGGCGCCGCCGGCCAGCTCGCCGGAGCCCACCAGGTACCAGTTGATGAACGACAGCGCCGGGTCGTCCTTGGGTTGGGGGTTGGGGTTGGGGTGGGAGGCAGAGGAAAGCTATGGAGGCGGTGGGAGGCGGAGGGCGCGAGGTGGGCAGGAGATGGGCTTGGAATGAAGCATTGCATCCCACCCACACCCTACCCCAAAACATGCGCGTCTTCCCCGCCGCTCGGCTCGCCCGCACCTGGTCAAAGTGCACGCGGTTGTGGTAGTTGACGGTGTAGGACATGGAGCAGAACGGCCCCGTGCCCTCGCCGTGGTACCTGCAGCGTTAGTGTGTTTAGACAGCACACGGGAAAAGGATAAGCAAGCAAGATGTTTAGTGTGTGTATGGGTGGAAGAGGTGGTGGCAGACGCCGGAGCGCAGCACTGGCAGCAACGTGCATGATGCGAGCAAACGAACGAGACGCTCGCTCGCTGGCCCCAGGGGTCCGCACACGTTCCCGCGTTAGGTGGCGGTGCACATGTGTGGTTCAGCGCCGTGCCGCCGGCCTCCGCCCCACTCACTCGCGCCCCTTGCCGTGCGCCCGCAGCAGGGTCATGTGGCGGGGGTGCTGCAGCTCCAGCAGCTGCGACACGGCCGCCATCATGACCTTCATCAGCGCCACACGGCCAGGGCCCTTCTCCTCGTCCAGCAGGTGGGCGTAGCTGAGGGGCGGCGGGGCGGCGGCGGGGCGGAGTGGCGGCGGCAGGGTGGTAAGCAAGAGGGCCGGGATTGAGCACGTGGCGCGGGCCGCATGCGCAGGGGCATTCCCCGCGCGTGACAAGATCGGCAGTGACCGGTGATGAGACGCGGGTGGGCAACTAGGCACATGGGTGTGCGGGGTGCGTATGTGCCCGATCTAGGACCCTGCAAAGACGCAGGCTCCATCCCTAGTCCCGTGTCCCGACCACGCGCACCGTCCTCGACGGCAACTTACAGGCCGGGCGCGGCGGTGGGCGTGGTCTTGGCCCACACCATGCCGGTCGTGGCCAGCGGCGGTGGCGCCTGCCGCACCTGACCGCCCCCGCCCCGCTGGCCGCCGCCGATCTCCTCCGGGGCCGGCTCCTCGGCCGCCGTCTTGTTGGGGCTGCGCCGCTGCGTCTGGAACACGCCCGCCGCAGTCGCCTGCTCGAACGCCGTCACCACCTGCTGCACCTGCGGCGCCAGCGAGCCGTCCGCGGGCTGCTGCCGGCACACCACCAGCGGCGTGTAGCGCTCAACGCCCGGCCCCACCGCCGCCTGTGCCGCAGCCGCCGCAGCCGCCGCTGCAGCGGCCTTCTTGCCTTTGCCTTTGCCCTTGCCCTTGTCTTTCCGGCGCTTGTTGCCGCTGGCGCTGCTGCTGGCGCCGCTGCTGGCGCCGCTGCCGGCTGGCGCCGCCGCCGCGGCCGCCGCGGCAGTCGACGGCACGGGCAGGCGCGCGATGACGGCAAAGTCCCGGCCGGTGAGGTCTCGCAGCGCGGGCGGGCAGAGGCCGGCGCGGCGGATGTCGGCCCCTAGGGCCTTGACCGCCTCCAGCTCACACAGGAACACCGCTGCGTCCGCAGCCAGTGGCGTCTGCCAGCTGCCCGGCGCCCCCTGCCGCTGCTGCTTCGACTGCTGCTGGTCGTGCTGCTGCTGCGGCTGGGGGCCTGCAGCGCCGCCCTGGGCGCCGCCCGCAGCGCCCTCGAGCAGGAAGCCCACGGCCGCCAGCAGGCGCTCGCGTTCCTCGCCGGTGACCTCCCGCACAATGCTGCCCTGGTCGCAGGGACGCGGAGCAGCAGCAGGGACATGGCCGCGGCCGATGCCGCTGCTGCAGTTCTTGCGGCCCTGCTCGCTGCTGGGGCCGGGGCCCGCACCCGCTGACCGCTCCGCCGCCGTGCCACACGACTCCTCGCCCGACCTGTCAGCCGGCATGCTGGGCCGGCTGCCGCTGTGCACCGGTGCCTCGTCGACCTCAATGGGCGCGGAGGTAGCTGCGCCGTCTGCAAAGGCCTCCGTCGCACCCGTGGACGCAGCTGCAGCTGGCTCCGGTGCTGGGCCCGAAGCCGCAGCATCAGCCACGGCGCGGTCGACGTAAGCCCAGGTGTAGTAGCCCGGGGTGGCAGGGGCGGGAGGGTGGCAGGTAGCGGCGCCTGAGGCATTCAGAGCGGCGGTCGAGAGGTGCGGCGGGTTCTGCAAGCGGGCGCTGGAGCGCGTGGCTTGCGACCCCGGGTCGCTCGCAGTACACGAGCCGCCTTGCGCTGTGCCGCTTCCGCTTCCTTGCCCTGGGTCCTGTTCAAGACAGCTACCAGCGGTCAAAGCCCGGATGCTGCTGCTCGTGGCCGCAGTCTCCAGAGGCTGCGGCGCTGTGGAAGCGGCGTGTGGGCTGCGGCTGGGGAACTCGGCGACCACCGCAAGCTCCGGTTGATCCGGGGCGTCCTGCCTCACATCGCGGGGCCAAAGCGTTGGGGCCGTGCCGCTCCGGACCCTGCGGTGGCATCACACCATAGATGTCAGGATCTTGGAGTCACCACTGCATACTACCTCTGCAGGCACGTCATGTCGCGTCACGCCAAACCTGCCCACGAAACTTGTCTTTCCCTGCCCCCAAACCTGCACCCGGACCAAAACCTGCTTATCTGCCCCTCCCCCCAAACCTGCCCCTGCCCATGAAACGTGTCGGTGCCTGCCCCCAAGCCTGCCCCCGCCGCACATGATGTTAAAGTGTCCATCGGTGGTGGGGTGCTCGATGGGCGGGTCCTTTTTGCCGCCTCCCGCCTTCGGCCCCGAGTCGCTGCCAGTGCAATAGGCCTTCTTAGGCGGCATGGTATTTCATGTCATTGAGTCTGCAGGCGGCGGTTCGCAGCGAGCAGTTCCCGCGCAAACAGTCTTCGAGCTGTTCGAGGCCCTTTCCTTTGTTAAGAAATAGCACGAATGCGTATGCAAGATACGCAAATAGAATGTTGAGTCTCTCAGTAGTAATGCTCGCGGAAATTGGGCTGTCACTGCTGGATCCTGCTGGATCGCCGACAGTCAGATGATCAGATCAACCCGTTTAGCAATGAAATTTGCGTTAGACAGGAGTATTACAAGAGCTTAGGAGCAGAGGCTTCCCTCCTGCCAGCGTTGGCCGTTGGCGTGCCCTGGCGTGCCTTGCCCGTTTCCAGCGCTGGCACCCATACCTCAACCAGTCCTGCTACGATTCTGCTCGGCATGTGCTGTGTTCGCCTTGCGGGTATGACGCCATTCCTGCAAGGCAAGGCACCCGAGTCAGGCTCGTAGAGCACGTGTGTACGCGCTACCGCGCCCAGGGAAACGAATGGACACAGGGAACAGTCGGGCCGCACACGCGGCCCCAGCTTCCCAGCTTGCTACCCTCGCCGCGCAGAGTCCATGACGATCGAGTATCCATACGCGTTACATGACTCGATTTTATTTGCAACTGGTTCGCGCGCGCGTTGCGTGTCCCTGTCCACTGTCGGTAACACCCCCTGCATCCCGTCAGTCCACCTCATGCCTGCGCTCACACCTGCAAGCTTGGCCCGGCCTCAAGCAATTGCCACAATACAACCTGCCAAACCAATACACAAGATATGCACACAGCCACAGAAGCGTTCAAATCCGGCCAGCAGTGCCACGGGTGCACTGCTACTGGCCAGCCGTGGCATGTGCGTACTGGCCCAGGATGTACGCCCACTGGAGGGTCGTGGCCCACTCGCACACCCTAGCACTTCGAACTTGCTGACTTCTGTTCCCCCCTGTCCCCGACACAGCCGCCGACAGCGGCCTGTCATATACATGCGAAATGTGCTAATGCGATCACCTATATGTACACAAGCGAATAGCGCTCCAGGACACCAGGCCACTAGAACATCACCAGTTCACCACAAGATGCAAGATATGATGCACCCGTAACCATGCGGCTGCGCGCGCAGGCGCTGTTCCCGTATGCTACCAAGATATTTATCAGCGGTCGGCTCATCTTCCAGCGCCTTGTAAGTCCTGCTCAACGCTGCATATTCCCAAAGGTCTTGGAAGGAAATCACTAGAAGTGCTCTGTCAGGACGTGCCTCAAGGGCTCGGTGCCTCATCAAGTGGCGGCACAGCTCATGTCTGGCACCCCCACCGCCGCGCTATCTCACAAACGCGGGCTGAAATCATATGCCCCCATGTAAGACCTATAGCTACGTCACTTCTCACCAAGCCCTTCAGCCAAGATGCCCGGGGCCGTGGTCCCAAAAAGCAAGCGCGAGTGACTGGGCGCTGGCAGCCGGCAGCACGCGGCCCAAGCAACCGGGGCACCCGCCAGTGTGCCCACACCGAACACACACCGGCACGCGGTGGCCCAACCCAGCTCACGCTCGTCACGCTGCTGGCGCCACCGGCACCGGCACCTGCAGGACTTCCCTTGCCAGTCCACTGCCATTCAGCAGCCAGTCCAGCTGCCGCAGCCGTTCCGCCGCGTCAGCGCACAGCGCCGCCTGCTGCCGCATACGGCCGTACGTGTCGGCCATGGCCTCCTCAAAGCCGCCGCCGCCGGAACCGTCACCGACCCCCTCGGCCTGAAACAGCTGCCGCAGCGTGTCCAGTAGCTGGCGCGTTTTGGCGACCCACAGCGAGGTGGGGCTGCTGGCGGCGGCGGGCAGGAGCTGCCGCAGGATGAGGGCCACCCAGCGGCGGCCGCCCGGCCCCCTGCCGCCGCCGCACAGCTCCGCCATGGCCCGCAGCCACGCCTGCTGCGCGCGCAGGCCAGGAGTGTACTTGATCACAGACGCCAGCGTAAACAGGCGGCGGTGAGCCACCCGTTGCGACTCGCTGCCGGTCTCGCCGGGCACGGTGACGGGTGGCGAGATGAGGAACCGCAGCGCGGTGGCGTCATCGGGTATGGAGGCCAGCCAGCGGCTGTACAGCCGCATGCCCAGGATGACGACCCGGTGTGGCTGCTCCTGTTTCGGGGTAGGGGGGTGCAGGTGAAGAGGAATGGGATGACGCCAGGGATATGGGGACAGGGGGTGGATGGGGGCCGGCGAGGTGCAGACTTGGAGGACAAAGTGCGCCGAGTGCGCGCTAGTTGTGGGAGGCGAACCCAAAGCATTCAAAACATGGTAGGTAGGCATCGTGAGAGATTTTACCTTGGCCATCCACAAGTCCTCGAGCGCCGCGTCCAGTTGCGCAGCGATGGTCACAAATGCACCGTCCACTGTCGGCGAAGCCATGTCCCCCTGGCGAATGCCAGTGTTCGACTCCTATGGTAGATGTAAGGCTAGTTTGTTGTTGCGCGCAGCGCACCCAGCTCTCCCGCTCGCTGCGGGCGAAAATCTTGCGGAAACGTCGCGGCGCCAAGTCTGGGCCGCAGACGCCCGAAAAGCAGGAAATCAACACCTGATGCCACCTACATACTATAACCTTCAAGGAAACCGGCCTAGAGAGCTTGCGCGCTGCTCGCGGAAGGTGCGAGCAGCCGAACGGTGGGCCGTTGGGTGCGTCTGCGCAGTGATTTGACCAAAAGCATCAAGGCAGCTTAGTATGTAATTTTGACTGGATGTCTAGGAAAAGGGGGATCGCCGGCGCATGATTGGTACCAGGTGCGATCCAGACCCAGCCCCAAGCCACATTACGGCGACAGGGCAGAAAGCAATGGTGTTTAGATGCACAGGTAATGTGCTGCCGAGTTCACCTGCGGGCGGAGGTTGAACCAGACGCCCGATCGAAACAAGGGCCGAGTGCGGGCGATTCCGCCAGGCTCGCCATCGTGGCTTACAGCATGCCTAAGTACGCATCTCAACATTTGTACTACGAAATCTGGCTAGGAGCCCGAAACCCAGCTGTCCGCCGGAATGTCGCCGCGAATCGGCTGGACCCCGCCGCAACCTATCGCTCCACTGCTAGCACGAACAGGCCGCTGCATTTGCTTACACCTGGCATGTGGGATATCGGGTGCAGTGACAGTTACAGCTACTTCCCACGGCCGTCTGCGCTGATTCATTTTCCCCCACAACACTCAACCCCACCACCTCTCCTACGCCGACCGCACCGCTTCTTCAGCTGCAGTACCCCTCACACCCCCACGCCCTGCAAATACATCCACCAGCACGCTTTCCACCTGCCGCTACGAATTGTCTCCATCCTCTCCACTCCCCACCTCCACCGCTCCCGCCCCCACACCACGCGCCCTCGCCCACGGCTGCCGACCTACTACGCCTTACGCCTGCTGGTAGTGGTGCAGGCGGTACAGCAGCGCGCGGCCCTTGGCGTTGCCGATTGCCAGCAGGCCGCAGTGCGGGCTGAAGTCCAGGCTGTGCACGTAGTGCAGCGGCGAGCGGCCCGTGGGCCAGTTGGAGAAGACGGTGAGCGAGGGCAGGTGCACCAGGCGCAGCGCGTCACGCTTCATGCGGGAGGCCAGCGCAAGCATCTGAGGGGTGGGGTGGTGCAGAGGGGCCAAGAAGGGGAGGAGGAGCAAGAGCGTGGGCATTGTGCATTTGGGAAGGAGGAGCCACGTGTGGGGACAGTGGTGCAGCGACCTGGCACCCACACCCCGCAGCAACTGGTTTGTGGCGGGCACGCCACGCGTCGTCCGCGTCCCCAAGGCTCGCCCGCTTCGGCGGCGAGCGTACGACTCCTGCCCCCACGCGCCGCTCCAGCTCCCCCCATGCCCCACGCGTGCGCCCGCCTACACACACACATACACCCAGGTTGCCCTGGACCCGGCCTCTCTGTTTCTGCGCGTGCCGCTCCGCCGTCGCCTTAGTTGTAACGCCAACCGATGCCTGCCTGCGTGCCCCTAATGCGCCCTAAATACCGACGCGGCCTCTGCGGCCGCGAGCATGCCTGCCTAGCCTCGGTGCCGCCGTGGAGCGGGAAGCGGGGGGCCAGCCCCCGCCAGCCCACGGTGTCCCATACCCACACACACACATGCCACCGCGCGGGCTATGGGTTACGGGCCGACTCCGGAATGCAGGGAATTTGTTCGCTCAGCCCGCCTGCGCAGAATCGGTCCGCGCCTCTCCAACCGCAGCCCGCCACTCGCCCCCATGCAACGGCGCCCTATTTGTCGCTACGCCGCCCCGAAATCGTTCCCTTTCACAGGCATAGTTAGTGGGCGGGCTTTGGGATGCGTGTTAGGTTATTAGATAGCTTGCCTGCTGCACGCCGCCCCCTCTCGCCACCGCCATTTTACATGCCCGTGACACTTCCGCGCTGCCGCCCTGTTTCCTTTGTTTTCCTCTCGCCTATAGGTGAGAATGGATATGCAGTGGACGAGACTCTGGGGGAGTTGTGCCCGGTGAACGTTTTTAGCGCGTCGATGGCGCGGCGCATAGCAACGCACTGGGCGCACGTCGGGGTCAGGTCGTTCGCCGATCGCCCGATGGGTTGGGTTACAGGCTTTTTGCGGGCGAGTCTGACTACCGAGGCAACAGCGCCACCGCGGAGCTCAGTGTAGGTATGCGTAAGTAACAGCGACGCATTGCTGGGCGGGTTTTGGTTTCCGTGTGTTGTCCAACACACACACACACACACACACACACACACACACACACACACACAGACACACACACACACACACACACACACACGCGCGCGCGCACGCACCTGCGAGTCGGGGCTGAAGCGCAGCGTGTCCACGTTGGTGGTCAGGTTCATCAGCTCGCGCGCCGGCGCCACAGACACCCGCCCGCCGCCGCCCAGCCCACTGCTGGCCGCGCGCGCCGCCGCCTCCTCCACCTCCGCCTTGCGGTACACGTTCACCACGCCCGACCCCGCGCCCGTCGCGATCCAGCGCCCGTCCGCGCTCAGCGCCAGGCTGCTGGCGTCGCCGATGTTGCCCGCGTCCGCGAACACCAGGCGGCAGCGGCGCGTGCGCAGGTCCCACACGTGCACCGCGCCGTCGTCGCCGGTGGACAGCAGCTCGGTGCCGTCGGCGGCGAAGGCCAGCGCGCGCACGGTGCCGCTCATGCGCAGCGAGGCCACCCACTGCCGGCTGCGCAGGCTGACCAGCGGGATGGAGCCGCCGTCGCCAGTGAACGCCACCAGCGGCTCGGAGCCGAAGGCGGAGGAGCTGCGGGGGGGGGGGGCAGGGAGGGGAGCAGGGAGGGGCGGCGGCGTGTCAGCGGGTGCACGTGGAATCACGGGAGACACCCACCACACCGTGTCAGCACCCGCACCGGCTTCGCGCCGTGCCCGCCTGCCACACTTCTCGCCCACCCGCTCCCGCCCCCACGTAGTTCATTTCGCTAAGCTTGCGCCAGTGTTCACCACCCCCGCGCCCCCTCCCGCCCGGCCGCACCTGGGCGGCGACACGTCGAAGCGCTCCAGGCTCTTGAGCCCGCAGCCCGCCGGCCCCAGCACCCGCTCCACGCGGCCGGCGCCCATGTCGAACACGTAGAAGAAGGGCCGCCGCCCCGCCAGCACCACCCGGTCCGCGGCGGCGGCGGCCGCGCCGGCGCTGGAGGCGCAGGGCGCGAAGGCGGCGGCGGTGACGGGCAGGTCGTCCAGGTGCACGGCCTGCAGCAGCGGGTTGCGCAGGCCGTCGGCGGTGAACAGCCGCAGCTTCTTGTCCAGGCCGGCCGTCAGCAGCAGCTGCGGGGGTTGGGAGAGGTGGGGAGGAGGGGAGAGGGAGTTGCAAGGATGGTGAGGAAAGTGGTGCAGCAATTGCAACTGTTATACTGAAGCTGCAACAGCAGGCGGGGGAGGCGGCCCTTGTCCGAGGGCGCCACCGCGGAAGAGTGCATGCAGTAGAGTCGGCCAAGAGGAGAGCTGGTGCGGGAGGCCCGCGCCTCGTGCTGACCAACCCCTGCCTTCCGCCCTTCTCCCTCCCTCCCTCCCTCCCTCCGGCCCGCCCGCCCGCCCGCCTGCCGCACCTGGCCGTTGGGGTGGAACTGCACCGCCTGCACCACCGACTCGCTGGGCGCGTGCTGGTTGGCGTCCTTCAGCCGCGTCGTCTCGATCTGCCCCGGAGGCAGCTGCCGGAAGCCGCCCGCCGCCCGCTCCGTCAGCCCGCCCGCGCGCGCCAGCAGCGCCTCCGCCTCCGCCGCCACCTCGGCCTCCTCCGCGTCCTCCTCCGCGTCCTCCGCCTCCTCCTCGCCGTCCTCGTCACGCCGCTTCTTCTTCTGCTGCTGCTGTTTTGCCTTCCGAGTGGCCCACGAGGTGCGCGGGTTGAGCGCCTGGTGCTGCTTGCGCAGAGCCGCCTCGTACTCGGCGCCTGGGATGTTGGTGGTGTGGGAGGCGTGGTTGGTGTGAGTGACGTGCCGGGCAGCAGCGGCAGCAGCGAATGAGGTGCGATGAAATGCAGGTTCCACGGGTGCAAGGAAGGAAGGAAGGAAGGCTGGGCGCGGGCGAGTACAGCAGTGCGGCGCCGTGTGCCCGCCTCCCCCGTCCTCGCTCCTGGAGCACGCGGCGTGCACCTGCGCCGGCTGGGGCTGGGCCCGCCCGCACCACGACGCTGCGGCGCGCACGGCCAGCGCCAGCAGCCCACACGGCACGTACCAGCTGGTCCGCCCGCCCCTTTCCTTCCTTCCTTCCGTCCGCCCGCTGCCCTGTGCTCACCGTCCATGGTGGTCTGCTTGTCGTCCTTGCGCAGCTTGCGCAGGCGGTTCACTTTGGCCACGTCCACGCTGATGGCGGCGTCGTCGGGGTCCGACCACACAGCCACGCGGCCTGACACGGTCGGCAGGACGGCAGGCAGGACGGCAGGCAGAGCCCTTGGGATGAACGAATGCTGCAGCGGGAATACACCTTGTGCAATATGGTAAAGCCCCTGAGCCCATACGGTAGATAGCTAGCAGCGCCCGGGCAGGCACGTGTCCCTTGCCTCCCCCTTGGCCATCCCTCAAGTGCCCATGCGCCAGCCAAGCGCCTCACCTGGCCGGCCTGGCCCAGAGCCCTGCGCGTCTGCTACTGCTGCTACCGCCGCCTGCTGCTTGTCACGCCCTCGCGACGTGCCGGCGCCCTCCGAGCTGCGTACACGCGCCTTCACCGCCTCATCCTCCTCGTCCTCCTCTTCCCCAGAGCTGCCCGCCTTGCCGTCGGCGTCCGCCGCCTCGTCATCGCCCTCGTCGCTGCCTGCCCCCTGCCCAACGCCCGCGCCCTCGCTGTCGTCGTCGTCGTCGCTGCTGCTGCCGCCCTCGCCGCGCGTGTCCTCAAAGAACAAGTCCGAGTCGTGCAGCAGACCGCCGCCGCGGGTGGCCTGTTCAGGGTTTGGCACCACAAACAGATCGGCGTCGTGTCAGCGCGCCGCTGGGTGTGAATCACGCAAGGCGGCGGGGGCAGCACGCACGTCCTGGGGCCCCTGTTCCGTGTTGACACCCCCAACCCTGTGTACGCGCCTCCACGAGAGTCCCCGCGTGGTGCGGACACACCTCCACGCAGCCCTCAAAGCTCCCCCAGCATTCCCGGACTATTACATCAGCAGCCCCATGAAGAAACAGCCGGCGCTGCCACCCCTCGAGTCCGCCACTCGCCTGCTTTATGAGCTCCGCGACGGTCTCCTCGCCCTCCTCCTTTTCGCGCTCGAAAAGGGCAGTGGGGTCCTCTTTCGTTCCAAACAGAAACTCCTCCAGCTCCGCAGCCTGCGGCGCAGACACGCAATTGAGGGTTCGGCCCTGGCGGCGGGCTTCCGGCGATACAGACTGCATACTGCTCCGGCATTGTTTGCAATGCGACACAAAGCTACCGATATGGTCACTAAGCCTACCTTTGAGGCAGCATCCTGCTTGTAGACGATGCGCTGCTTTTTCTTCTGCTTCATTGTACTAATGGACCGCACTATTTGTTATCACGTATAAGGTTCAGAGCCAGTATTAAATAGTGTTCAAGACTCTGTGCCAAATGAGCCCTGGTCGCCAACCGGGTTCCGAGCTGTCTGCGCGCACGCGTGGAGGCGTGGATGCCGGAGTGATTTTGCAAGCTGATGATTGAGTAGCTCAGTTGTATGGGCCTGCCTTGCAAATGGGGAATTTGGAACGGGCAAAGTCCATCCGACTGCATTACACGCCCCTTCTTTGCGGCCCTTTGCTTGAAGTCATCTTGTGAAGCATGGTAGACGCACTTGCACTAGGTAATTAGGGAGACGAGCATGATGCGACCAGCACAGAAGGTTGAGCGTGGAAGAAGACTCAAGAACCGGTCGTGCGCGTTTGCACTGAACTGATCCTTCAAGCATCTAAATGAATCAGCCACCTCCTCCACCGCCACCGTCGCATGGCTATGCGCACGGCCCTGGCGCGAGCGGCTTCGGGGCGATGCCCGACCCGTCCGGGGGCGGAATGCCTCCCGGAATGGCTCCGCCCGTCATGAACATGCAACAGATGATGCAGCCCCCGATTGTTATCATCCAGCAGCCCCAGGGCATGCAGGGCATGCCGCAGCAAATCCTGCTGCACCCGCAGAACCCGCAACAACAAATGCTTGGCATGATGGAGCAGCAGCAACACGGCATAATGATTATGCAGCATCACCAGGCTCATCCGGGGCACGCAGGGATGCAGGCCGGGCACTTCGCGCCCACGCAGGGCTCCTTCCAGCAGGCTCCTCCCGCACAGGACCCTGGGCAGCAGCAGATGCAGATGCAGATGCAACAGCAGGCCCAGCAGGCCACGGAGTACCAGAACCAGCAGCTTCATCAGCAGGCACAATATCACCAGCAGCAGTACCAGCAGCAGCCGTCGCAGCAGCTGCAGCAGCCGCAGCAACAGCAGCAGGCGCAGCAGCCCCAGCAGCCCCAGCAGTTAACCTCGTACCAGAAGCAAATGCTGGCGGAACGTGCGGCCCGGGGTCAGCCGCAGCAGCCGCAGCAGCAGCCCCAACAACAACCGCAACAGCAGCTGATGCAGCAGTCCCACTCCGGACAGCTGCACCCGCATGGCAGTGGTGGCATGATGGGGATCGTGCCCCCGCCGCCGCCGCCGCCGCCGCGTCAGGACCCCGACGGCGGCGGCGCCCCTCCTCCGCCACCCCCGCCTCCGCCATCAGAGCCTTCGGGTGGCCACGCCAGCAGCACACAGGCATCGCAGCAGCAATCCCAGCAACCCCAACAACAGCAGCAGCAGCAGCAGCAGCAGCAGGAGGCTGTGCCCGATGCCGTGGAGCAGCAGGCGTTCGACAGCATGACGCCGGAGCAGCAGGCCGCCTACATGGAGCAGTGGGCGGCCTACTACCAGCAGCAGCAGCAGTACTACTACGGCGCGGGGGCGGCGGCGGCGGCGGCGGGGCAGCAGGGCCACGAGGCGTACGGGTACGGCCAGGTGCGTGTGTCGGTGTGGGTTTACCGGTATGCGCGGATGCAGGTGACCCCGGTGACCCCCGCCTCAACTTACGAGTCCTGCCCGGCCCCCCACGCCCCCTGTTGGGTCCGTCATGCAGTACGGCTACGGCATGGAGGGGCAGCAGTACGGCTATGGGACGGACGGGTACGGCGCCCAGGTGCGTGCATGCAGAGGGGGGAGGTCGGGAGGAGGCGGCCGGGCGGGTGCTCACGGCCTCACGGGGAGGGGCTGGCGTGGGCTGCTGCTGTTGCTGTTGCAGTGGTGCGTTGGCGCGGTCTGGGTGCAAGGGTGGGACTCCCAGTCGCTGTTAGCTGTTAGCGGCAGCGCCCGCCAGTTGGCTGCTCCCGCGCCGGCCCCACTCGAATGACCTGAGCTGCAGCTGAGCATCTGCCGGGGTATGGCTATGGGCTGGTCGCAGGCGGCCATGTACGGCGGCGGCGCCGGCATGATGCAGCAACAGCACGCCGCCGCGGCGGCGGCGGCGGCGGCGGCTGGGTACGGTGCCGGCTACCCGCAGCACCCGGCGGCGGCCCACCAGCAGCAGCAGCAGCAGCAGCAGGTGGTGGGCATGATGGGCGGCCACGCGCACGCGCACCCGCACATGGCCATGTCGGCGGCCGCGCACGGCGGCGGCTTCATGGCGGGGCGGCTAGGTGAGGGCGCGGCGGTTGGCGGGAGGGGGTGGCAGTGCGGGGGCGCTGCTGCTGGGCGCGCGTGTTTTGTGGCAGCAAATGCGGCGTCCGTCAAGGCGCTCGCGTTGCACGGTCCTTTGCTGCAAAATGCTGCCTTTTCCAACTCTTTTGTCTCTGCCGCCGTTGGCCCTCCATCTTTCGCACGCCGGTCAGACGTGTCGGGCGCCGGCGGCATGATGGGCGGTATGATGGGCGGCGGCATGGCGGCAGGTGGCGGCGGCATGACGCCGGGCGGCGGCGCGGGCGGCGGTGGCAGCGGGCGCCACATCCCGGACTGGCTGCGGCAGGAGCTGCTGAAGCGGCAGGCGGCGGCGGCGGCAGCCAGTGAGTGGGGTTACGAGTGGGGCTGTGTGGGCGATGTGACACATGCTGTGGGCCAGAAGTGCACTGCGCGGACGTGTGGCGCAGGTGCAGGACGCAATTGCACGCGTGGTGCGTCGTTGTTCTAGGCGAATTAGGCCCCTTGGGTGTGCAGGCGGTACAGCGATGCCTGACGGTCCCGTGCCTGTGTGTTGCGGGCGGTGCCGCCAGGCGCCAAGAAGGGCAGTGACGACGAGGACGAGGAGGACGACGACGACGAGGAGGACAGGTCCAAGAAGGCGGCCGCCAAGCCCAAGCGCCACTTCACGGAGGCGCCCGGCGGCGGCGCAGGGGGCGGCAGCCGCTGGGGCGGGCCGGACAAGGAGCCGGGCGGCGGCGGCGGCAAGGCCAAGGCCGGGGCCAAGGCCGCGGCGCGCGAGGACACAGACGAGGATGAGGAGGTGCGGCGGCTGGTCTGACCAACTGTGGCACGAAGAGCAGCGGACGAAGTCGTCATTGGGTGGGGTTGTAAACACCAGCCCAATCTAAACCCAAGCGAAACTAGACAAGGGACAGGCAGGTGCAGTTTGCGACAATACAGGGTAACGGGATACTCTTGCGGTTCGGGTCGAAGAGCTCAGACGGGCGAGGCGAGGTCGGCGCGCCGTCGACGAAATGCCACCCAGGCTCGGCCGCGCACAGCAGAAACAGACACGCAAACATGCAAATGCAAAACACACGACTGGGGCTGTGCAGCTGCAGGGTGTGCACGCACGCACACGCAACGCCCGGCTGCTGCCCGGCGTGCTGGTGTGATTACGTGGCCTCATCACTGCCCCCCCCCCAAGATTGTCTACCGTCTACCACTTCCTTAATTAATGATGAATGTACCCCCCCCCCCCCGCGCCGCCGCCCCCCCCCCGTAGGAAGCCATCCGGCAGGAGGTGGTCCAGCGCGAGATAAAGACCAACCTAACGCAGATCCTGGTGGAGGTCACGGACGCGCTGTTTGGTGAGAGCCGCCTGCGGCGCCGGCCTGTCTGTGGTGGTGGTGCCTGTGGTGGTGCCAGGGGTGCTGGTAGCTAGTGGCTATTGGTGCTAGCGGCTGGTGGCCTGCCCGCCCTGGCGTGCTTCCTGAGGCGCGCTCGTCGGGGGCCAGGAGGAGGGGCTGTGCGCGCGGCTGTAGGCTGCGGGTCTGGCACGGCCGGGGCACGGCCAGGGTCACATGTGGCAAGGGGCGGCCGGGACCGGGCGTCGCCGTTGGCCCAGCGCCGCCATCCAGGCATCACCGCTGGGACGTCGCCGGTGGCATGACCGCGTGCGAGTTGCTGCCCCGCCCTGACCGCCGCCCTGGGCGCCCGCCTCTTCCCTTCACCCCTTCCCACCCCCCCCCCACCTCCGCCGCGCAGAGGAGGTGGCTCGCGAGGTGTACGCGGAGACGGCGCCCGCCAAGAAGTCGGCGGCGGAGGGCGCCGTCAAGCTGCAGGCGGGCGCGGCGCTGGTGGCGGGCGACGACGACGACGGCGGCGAGGGCGGCGGCGGCGCTGCCGGGCTGCTGGGTCTGGGCTATGGGTCCGATGAGGACGAGGACAAGGACGGGGACGGGGAGCGGGACGGGGGCAAGGAGCCGGCTGCAGACGCGGGCTGCAAGGCCGGCGGCGCTGCTGCTAGTGATGCTGGCGGGAAGACGGGGCCCGCAGGCGGCAACAAGGGCGGCGCGGCGGGCATCGGTGGCGACGGCGGCGACGGCGGTGCGGGTAGGCGCGTTGAGTCTGAGTCTGAGGCCGCGGCCGGGTCGCAGCGTGAGGGGGCGGTCGGCCCGCCGCAGCAGGGCACGCAGGTGGGCGGGGGCGGGGGATGGGGCGGCCGGCTGGCGGTGGGCGGGGGAGGGAAGCCATCATCCTCGTGGACGGGGGAGGGCCTTGGCGGTGTGGCCGTGTTAGGGCCCCAGGCCAAGAACGGGCATGTGCCTGGGAACGGGCATGTGCCTGGGTACACATGTGCCTGGGTAAACATGTACCGCCCGTAGGCCGCAGACGCATACCCGCCCGTGACGCCCCCGATATTGCTGCTGTGGTACTGACGTTCGCGTGTGCTGTGTGGTGCGGCGTGGCGGGGTGTGTTCTCGCCACGGCCCGGCCTGCCCTTGCCCGTGTCAGCAGGCGGTGGCGGCACAGCCGTCCGCGACCGCGACCGCGGCGGCGCCCGGGCCCGAGCGCCAGCCGCTGTACGCCAAGGGACAGAGGTGGGTGTATGGATGTTTGGGGAATGCAAGGATTCCATACCTTCAAGTTGGGGTGTCAGGCGGCATGGGTGCAGAATGCCACGCAAAACCAGGGCTGTCGCTCTGTGGTGCCGGGTGAAGCGCGATAAGCCTCTTTTGTGGGGGAGGGGCTGGCCTCGCGCGCGCGCTCTTGCTCACCTCACCCCGCCTCGCCTCTCCCCGCCCCGCCTGCCACCTCCGCGCTCGCGCACATGCGCGCGCAGTGTGTGGCTGCTGGCCCGCGAGGGCGACGGCACGCGGCTGCCCGCCAAGGTCATTGCCGTGCTGCCGCCCGCCGCGCCAGGTGAGTTGCGCCCGCTGGCCCCTGGGCTGTTAGCTCCTGGTCCTGGCCCTAGCCACTGGTCGGCGGCGGCCGCACCGCACTATGCGGCACTGCGGATTCACGGCGATAGGGCGATGCACTCAGGCGCATGGGCGTTGTCCACGTCACACCACGCCACACCACACCACACCATACCGCACCACACACAACCACACATCACCACCACCTGCTGGCGCCCGCTGGCTCCTGCTGCACCGAGCCCGCACTCGCGCCCCCGCCCCCTTCCCCCCTTGAAGGCGAGGCGCCGCGCTACAGCCTGGTGGCGGAGGGCCGCAAGGTCGCCGCCGCCGAGGCGCAGCTGGCCTCGCAGGAGGACCGCCTGCAGCCGCAGCTGCAGCCGCAGCCCGCGGCGCCGGTAGCGGCGGCAGCGCCGGCGCCGGCAGCCACGCCTGCGGCCGCAGCGGCGACCGCACCGCCTGCGCCACAGCCGGCGCACGTGGCTGTGGCGCACGCAAAGACTGAGGTGGGCATCCTCTCGGCTGCGGCTGCGGCTGAGGGTGCGGGTGCGGCTGGCCATGCCGCGCCTGTACCGGCAGTAGCCGCGCCGGCCGCAGTGACGGCAGCGTTGCCGGTCGCCGCACCTGCACCTGCACCACACGCGGATGCCAAACCAACAGCAGAGGACGGCGCGGCCAAGAAGGGCCGCAAGGCCGAGGAGTCGGAGTCCCGCGGGGACAAGGCGCGGCGCCGGAACTCCAGCCGGAGCAAGAGCCGCAGCCGCAGCAGGTGCGGCTTTGCGGGTTGTTTTTTTGTAGTTGTTTGCTTGCTGCCCTAGAGTGTGGTGCTTTTTGTCATGTTGGCCTGCGGAGCAGGAGGGGGTGGAAATTTCGTGGCGTATGCCCCTGTTGTCTCCACTGCAGGGACCGTCGGCGTAGTCGCAGCCGCAGCCGCGGCCGCGCGGCCCGCTCTCGCTCGAGGAGCCGGAGCAGGTGCGGATGCGGGTTGGGGGCTGTGGTCGGTCACTTCTGTCCCTGCTGTCACTGCAGGCGACGCGCGGACCGTGCACTCGATGGCTGGAGCCCGCCTTTTGTTCCCACGACATTTTGCCAACCTTCAACAACGTGCGCGGACTCCATGAATGCGCAGGGATCGTGGCGGCCGCCGCGACCGCAGCCGCAGTCGCAGCAAGGACCGTGGGCGCGACCGGCGCAGCCGCAGCCGCAGCCGCGACCGGGAACGCGACCGGGAACGGGAGCGCGAGAAGGAGAAGGAGAGGGAGAGGGAGAAGGAGAGGGCCCGGGAGCGCGAGCGCGAGCGAGAACGGGACCGGGACCGGAGGCGGCCGTCCCGCAGCAGGTCCCGCAGCCGCAGCCGCAGTCGGGACCGGAAGAACCGCAGTGCCGGCGGCAGCGACCGCGGCGGCGACCGCGGTCGCGGCGAGCGGGAGCTGGAGCGCCAGTCCAGCGGTCGGGACCGGGACCACGGCCACGGCCGCGAGAGGGACCGCCGCGGCGCCAGCCGATCACGGTCACGGTCGCGCGAGCGCCAGCGGGAGAAGGAGCGGGAGAAGGAGCGGGAGCGGGGCCGTGATGAGGTCAAGGGCCGCTCGGAGAAGAGCGGCAAGAAGGAGAAGAAGGAGAAGAAGCGGCGGCGGGAGGGCGCGTCGCCAGCGTCAGGTTCTGGTAGTGACTCGGATTCCGGTAGTAGCCGCTCACGAGACGAAGGTACGGCCTCGCGCGGTGCTCCTCCCCTACTGCGTTGTGCCTGGGGCTCGTTGGCATGCGTGGCTGCGTGTGTTCTGCTGTGCCGCCCAGGCGGCCGTCCGCCAGGTGCTATCCTGTGCCCCGTGCGTGGGGGCCCGCGTTGTGCCGCGCGGTACTGGCAAGCGGCCCGTTTTGTTCTGACGCCCTTGCCTGCCGCGGCTTCGGCTGCTGGGCGGTTCCCCGCCGCCTGCCCACCCGTTCATCCCACTTTGGGCCTCAGGTCGCTCGCGGAAGAACAGCAAGCACAAGGGAAAGGACAAGAAGAGCCGGAAGGACCGCTGAGCGGGAGGCGCAGCCCGGGAGGCGGAGGTTAGCCGTTGATGGGGAATGCGCTCTTGCGCCAGGCAGGTTGGGGGCCTGCCGTTTGCGCATTTCCGGTACGACACGAGCTCGGCGCGTATGGTTATGGCAGGGTCAGTTGGAATGTCAGGGGCGGGCTTCGCTTGCGCACGCGCGTCGAAGGTGGCGTGTGGTATGTGCGCAGCGCGTGGCGGCCTGCAGAGCCAAGCGTATCTGCGCGGCTGTAAACTTGACTGCTAATGTCCCCATGCGCTGGCTGCTTTGAGGACCCAACCAAGCGAGCACCCAGTCCGGGGAATGGGTCTGCGCAGCGAGCGGGGCCAAGGGCCGGTCGTGTCACACACAGGTCGTGTCAGGCCGCGGTGAAGGAGGCCGTAACCGTTCACCAACCGTTCTCCATGCATCTTCGCTGGGTATTTATCGGGCAACTTGCTTTTCCACATAAGCTTTCCGTCAAATTGGACTCGCTTCAAAATGATGCAGCGGCTCGCACCAGCCGAACCAAATGCGCGAGGAACTTGCCCGGATGAATGCCCGCTCGGGGGCGTCGCCGAGCAGGCCTTCGACTTCCTGCGTTCCGTGTTGAAACCTCAAGTGGTTGTTATCAGCACGCCTCGTCCCGCGCCGTCCCTGCCGCCCGCGATGTCGGCGAAGGACGCCGGCCGGGTGAGGATGGCGGATGGAGATTGGCATAAAGAGAGGCTCAACTAACACCCTGTGGCTGCCTTTTGTTATCGCGTAGGCGTCTATGGTGCTAATAGCCGGATCGGCGGCCTTTGCCTGCTTTCTAGCGTGGGAGGTATACCTGTCAGTTCAGGTGAGCACCGGGGGGCAGCAGGAAGGTGTCATGTCCCCCCGTACGTGGGCCGCTCTAGTCCTCCAGCATGTAACCACACACCGTTACATCCACACGCAGCTGGAGTCAAGTGCCCAGAGGATCCAGGCCAAGGTCAATCCGGAGGCGCAAGAGCCCCTGGCACTGACCTTCGCGGAGGTAGGCATGGTCATGTCATGGCACGTGTGACCTCCGCTGTCATCCGCTGGTCCCAAATAGCTGCCGCCTGCCACACTAGGACATGGTCACTTATCATCATTACTCTACACCATCAATCTTGACTAGCCATGCGATTCTTGCATGCAGATGTGCCTGGAGTCGTGCGTGAAGGGGCCGGCCGACCTGGGCCACATCCGGCTGTTCGGCGCCGACCCGGGCCTGAGGCAGAGCATGGTGGGCGGGTGCCCACGCTGCGGTCTGTGCTCCCCGCTGATAACTTGGAGATCCCGGCATGCACGATTAGTACGGTTCGTTGATATGCGGCTTGCGCCACACGCGTCACGCGCCTCCTCCTTGTGTGTACGGTATGCCCCGCAGGAGCGCGAGGTGCTGCGGCCGCTGCTGCAGCCCGGACTGCTGGCGGCGCCGGACCTGATCCACGGCGCACACCTGGAGCCGCCCTACCTGGTGCAGTTGTAAGTGACCCTGGCACGCTTGCGCCCTCACATGCGGCGCCTTGAATTGCTACACTCCCGATGCCTAATGTGTTGGTTTGTTCTGCCCAAAATTTGGTACTTTTGCGCTCGCTGCTGCCTGACTGCAGCCACGGACCCGCCGAAACTGGCAAGAAGTCAATTGTCATGGTGAGTCCATGTCCACACCGTCACACACAGTGTCTGCGGCGTTTTGGGTCCCCGGTCACGCCTGCGCGAGGCATGGCATCAATCTTCGGGCCTGCGCCGCTTGTATGCTTGGTGATTGCAGGAGCTTGCGCGCAGCAACAACATCCCGGTGCTGCAGCTGGACAAGGCCTCGCTCGAGAGCGCCCAGAAGGCGGCGCGGTGGACGGCGCTGAGCTGGTCGCCCGGCGGCAGCGTGGTGCGGGCGGCCTTCTCGCTCGCCAGGAAGCTGCGGCCCTGCATCATCCTGCTGGGTGGGTGCCGCCGGCGCCTGGATTTGGTGTGGGGAATGAAGTCCGACTGAAGGAAACCTCGTAACCACGTCCTGGTGTGTCCGGCCCCCGCTGTGTGCGCAGACAAGCCCCACGAGCTGCCAAGAGCAATGCAGGTGTGCGGTGCGGTGCGTTGCGTTCTGCTGCTGCCGCCACTTGTTGTGGGGTGGCGTGCAAGTTGATTCCCCATGTCGGCAGTCTGTGTGCTTGCACTTTACCTTGCTTGACGTCTTCCCCTTGCTTACCATGTGTTCTGCTCAGGCGGCGCTCCGTGCCGAGCTGGAGCGGCTGCAGCGTGCGCCGCACAACTGGCCGCAAGAGCGCCTGGCGGTGGTGGCGACAAGCGCAGAGCTGCTCTGGCAACCGCCGTTCCAAGCGCCCGTCCGCCACCAATTTCAGGTGCGCACCCTTTGCACGGTGTGGCGTCCAGTTGGCCGCGTAAAGCAATCCTCAGGTGTGTGCCCCCTCTTTGCCCCCCTTTTGCCATTCGCTGCTTCGCGACCTGCCTCTCACGTACACAGACGGCCCTGCCGACACCCGAGCAGCTGGGCGCCATGCTGCACGGCTTCCTGCAGCTCCTGGAGCAGGGCGTCCAGCAGCAGCAGCAGCAGCAGCAGCAGCAGCAGTGGGCCGGTGGCCAAGCTGTGCAGCCGCAGCTGTTGGCGGCCCTGGCGAGCTATGCAGACGGCGGTCCGGCCGGCGCTGCTGGCGCCGCGGCTGCGGGCGGCGCCTTGCACGCCGAGGTGCACCTCTTCCTGCTGTCGCTGCAGGGCCGCACTGCGGCGCAGATGAAGCGGCTAATGCTGCGGGCGCGGCAGCTGGGGGCCGGTGCTAACGACGCGTGGTGAGTGCTGTAATGCGCGGGGCAGAAGCGGCAGATTTAATGGCCAAGTGGCAAGCGCGCACAACCTTCGCAAGCTCCGGTGTTCCGTAATTCCTCGTTCTTCACTTGTTTGTCTCGTTTGCCACGCAAACGTGAGGCAGCATCGCTTCACTCACCTGTCAATCCGCCGCCGCTCTCCCAACCCCAGGGGGCTGTTTGAGCCGCTGGCGCTTGGCCACCTGGAGGCGGCGCTGCAGGACCTGGTCCAGGACGAGCGGCAGCGGCAGGGGGTGTGGTGGCGGCCCGGGAGCTGGTCGGCAGGCACCCGCTGGGTATGCGCGGGGCTGGTCGGTGGCGTGGTGGTGGCGGCCGCCCTGCGGAGCGAGGGCGGCCGGCGCAGCATCGCGCAGCTGCTGCCGGTGCAGGTGTCAAAGAGCTGATGTGCTTGCGGGCTAAGCCTGCACGGGCACTGTATGCGACGGCCTTGGCCACGGCGGCCTGCTTGGCGGCTTGCATGGCAGGAGTAGAAGCTGGAGCCTGCATTCGCATTCGCATTTAGAAAGCATTTCAGTAGAAGTGTCCAGGGTTGAAGCGGAGGCAGGGCGAGGTCGTGATGAGCAGGATAGGCTGGCATGCAAGGCTGGCAGGGCAGGTGGTGGCGCAGCGGCTGACTCTCCTACGAGAATGAGGGTGCAGCGTTTATCAAAGTCACATCACATAGCGTCAGGGTGTTCAACCTCTGCAGAGCGGCTGCGGTGTTGCGCGACCAACCGAACACGGCGCAAGGGATCGGCAGTAGTCCAGGGGACTCCTACAGGGGTGGAACGTGGTGGACCCCGAACCCCCGGGTCTCTTATACGTATTGAATGGCGATGGCTGTAAGATCAAGTCTGGATACTTCGTCGGTGCTGATATGCTTGGGTTTTTGGCACACACACCCATTTGACCCCCCAGCGACCCGGCCTTCGCAGACCCGCATTCGGGAGCGAGGGGTCACGGGGGGCCGGTCGTACCGTATTCCGCGCCTCTCCAACTTCCTTTCGCGCCTGCATCGGATATGCACCCCAATATTTCATGCTTATGTACATGTACCTGAAATATATGACGTTTATATCAAAAGCTGAACAAGCACGAAAGGAGTTACTGGTGACAATTTCCTGCGCACAGCAGTCGAGGAAGCGCTAGCCTTCCTGTATGCCATGAGAATGCAATTGCTTGACAGCATTTGGCCTAGACCAGCGCCACCCCCACCGCCAGCGATATCGGCGAAGGGCAAGGTGGGGATGGGTGCCTTCCGATGGATTGATGGGCCTTGGCTCGCACCTCAACTGACATGTTGTGGTTTCCTTGTGCTGATGCGCAGGCTGCTCTGGTGCTGCTAGCAGGATCAGCAGCCATCGGTGGCCTTGTCGTGTGGAGACTGTGCCACCGGTCGGCTCAGGTGAGCACGTGAAGGGCGGAGGGCTGTCGGGAGGGGGGGGGGCTGGCCCATCAATGCTCCCTTCACTGGCCCCTCTAGTCCTCCAGCATGTAACCACACATCCTTACACATGCACGCAGCTGGAGGTAGGTGCCCAGAGGATCCAGGCCAAGGTCAATCGGGAGGCGCAAGAGCCCCTGACACTGACCTTCGCGGAGGTAGGCACGGGTCACGTGTCCGGCGTGCACACCGGCGCGTTTCGCACCACTGCCGCCATCCACGTCATGCATGCCACTAACAACTGGAGTCCTGCGGGTAACGCTGTACATGCATAATACGTGCACCAGCATCGACCACTTGACCACCCTTCGCTACGCGCGCATGCATGCATGCAGATGTGCCTGGAGTCGTGCGTGAAGGGGCCGGCCGACCTGGGCCACATCCGGCTGTTCGGCGCCGACCCGGGCCTGAGGCAGAGCATGGTGGGCGGGTGCTCGCGCTGCGGTCTGTGCTCCCCGCTGATAACTTGGAGAGCCCGGCATGCACGATTAGTACGGTTCGTTGGGATGCGGCTTGCACCACACGCGTCACGCGCCTTGTGTGTACGGTATGCCCCGCAGGAGCGCGAGGTGCTGCGGCCGCTGCTGCAGCCCGGACTGCTGGCGGCGCCGGACCTGATCCATGGCGCACACCTGGAGCCGCCCTACCTGGTGCAGCTGTGAGCGCCCCGATCTTTGTGCTTGCGTGTTCATGACATCAGGCCCGCATGGCCGCGTCATTGAGTACCGGCAGCCATGATGAAAGCTACCGCGCTGAGCCGACAGCTCCACACACCCGGGCACCCGCTCACGCTCCTGTGGCCCCGGCTTTCACTTTGTGCTTTCGTTCGCTGCCGTCATTTCATGTGCGTGTGTGCTCAGCGTAGGACCAGACCAGACCGGCAAGAAGTCCGTCGCACTGGTGAGCCTTTGCTTCACGCAACCACCGCCTGCGCATTTCTATAGGCCCTACGAAGTCTACCGAGATCTGCCCTGTCCTGTTGAAGCTCACTTCTACGTGCCTACTTCGCATCCCTTGTATCTCAGGAGCTCGCACGCGAACACGGCATCACAGTACTACAGCTGGACAAACCATCGCTGGAGAGTGCCCAGCAGGCCGCGGGGCGGTGGCCGGCGGGGCTCGGCGGCGGCGGCGGCAGCAGCAGCAGCTGCAGCGTGGTGCGGGCGGCCTTCTCGCTCGCCAGGAAGCTGCGGCCCTGCATCATCCTGCTGGGTGGGTGCCGCCGGCGCCTGGATTTGGTGTGGGGAATGAAGTCCGACTGAAGGAAACCTCGTAACCACGTCCTGGTATGTTCGGCCCCCGCTGTGTGCGCAGACAAGCCCCACGAGCTGCCGAGAGCAATGCAGGTGTGCGGTGCGGTGCGGTGCGTTCTGCTGCCGCCACTTGTGGTAGGGCGCAAGTTGATTCCCCACGTCTGGAGTTCTGTGTGCTTGCGATTTACTTTGCGTTGTGTCCTTCCCTTGCTTGCCACGTGTTATGCTCAGGCGGCGCTCCGTGCCGAGCTGGAGCGGCTGCAGCGTGTGCCGCATAACTGGCCGCAAGAGCGCCTGGCGGTCGTGGCGACAAGCGCAGAGCTGCTCTGGCAACCGCCGTTCCAAGCGCCCGTCCGCCACCAATTTCAGGTGCGCACCCTTTGCACGGTGTGGCGTCCAGTTGGCCGCGTAAAGCAATCCTCAGGTGTGTGCCCCCTCTGTGCCCCCCCTTTGCCATTCGCTGCTTCCCGACCTGCCTCTCACGTACGCAGACGGCCCTGCCGACGCCCGAGCAGCTGGGCGCCATGCTGTACGGCTTCCTGCAGCTCCTGGAGCAGGGCGTCCAGCAGCAGCAGCAGTGGGCCGGCGGGATGCTTGGAGGCGGCCAAGCTGTGCAGCCGCAGCTGTTGGCGGCGCTGGCGCACTACGTAGACGGCGCTCCGGCCGGCGCTGCTGGCGCAGCGGTTGCGGGCGGTGTTTACGGCGCCGAGGTGCAACGCTTCCTGCTGTCGCTGCAGGGCCGCACCGCACCACAGATGAAGTGGCTGGTGTTGCGGGCGCGGCATCTGGTGGCCGGGGTGACAGGCGGCGCGTGGTGAGTGCGGTGCGCGTGCGTGCTGAGGGCAAGTGCACGGTTGTGGACATCCTGTCCATTGCCCTGCTGCCAGGCGTACGGAACGAAGTCCGATCAACACGCAGCCGTTTTGCTTGAATCCCGGATTATTGTGTTGTTCCGCTGATGCAGGGGGCTGTTTCGGCCGCTGGCGCTTGGCCACCTGCAAGCCGCACTGCGGGACCTGGTCCAGGACGAGCGGCAGCGGCAGGGGTTGTGGTGGTGGCCCGGGAGCTGGTCGGCAGGCGCCCGCTGGGTATGCGCGGGGCTGGTCGGTGGCGTGGTGGTGGCGGCCGCGCTGGGGAGTGATGAGGGCGGCCTGCTGCCGGTACAGGTGTCAAAGGGCTGAGGTGCTTGAGGGCTAAGCCTGCACGGAAAATGATGCCATGTATGTCACGGCAGCAACTGCATGCGTAGCAGAAGTAGAGGCGTCCAGGTTTGAAGCGGGGAATGAGCTCATCTGCGAATGATGATAGTGGATGGCAAGCACGGCAGCGGCGCGGGGTGGTGCCAGCGTGGTATTTGCATAGATCAGCTTGCTAGTGCAGGAGCTGCATTTGCCAATGACAATAACGCAGAATCGATTGATGGGCCCAGGGTGCGTCGACAACACCGGGGGGTGGACACATCCACGCAGGGAATCGGCCGTGAATCGGCGTTGGAAAGTGCACGGTCGTTAGTGCCCGCAAAACAGCCCCATAAATATGAGGTTGCATACTGTATGGGATCAAGTAAACTGCGCTCAGAAATCGCCCAACTCCAGCCGGCGTCGCTTCATGGACTAACGGTCCATTGGAAGAAAATTGAAGACCGATGCGGAATTTGATGCACGGGCGGAATGCTTGCACTACCAGTATAAAGGTATACTCTTACAAGCCGCGCCGAGCTAAGGAGGCTCCGCTACGCTGCCGAGTCCTGAAATTGTGAACGTTTTCCGAACATGGACAACGACTTGCACTGGGAGCACCTGCAGGACATACATACATTCGTCAACCATGGCATTGAGGTAAGGGCCTGCCTCGCGGCCGCTTTCTGGACGCTGAGCTCCGCGATGCTTGATGTGCGCAGTCCTCGGATGCCTGGCTGGCCGCTGTCCTCCTGAAGCAAATCCTGGAACGCGGCGCCATCGCACTGAATGCGCACCTGCTGGTAAGGTGCAAGGCAATCCAAGCGCCGTATGCGACGGGCTGAGTGACCTTATGAGGGCATGCGACGCGTGCCGCCCACGGTGCCGCCCCTCATGACCCCCTGCCGTCACTGTGTGGCGTCAGGCCCGGTCGGCGGCCGCCCGCCTGCGGAGCAACCTGCCGGGTATCACCGCATCGACAGACCTGCGCTTGACGACCCTGGAGGTTTGTTGCGGCTTTCGCGACTTTTGCGCTGTTGGTTGTGCACACTTGAAGGCGCCCGCGTATGTTGCCCGCCCGCGTATGTTGCGAACCAGGTTCTTGCTTGCCTTGCTAGACAGCATGTGCCGACAGCTCCGTTACCCATGGCCTTGCCACTGCTCAGGCGCTGGTGGCCAGGTTCGTGCAGCTGCCGTGCCTCGACGCGGCAAAGCCAAGCAAGTGCGAGCTGTGCCGCGCCAACCCCTACCTCTCGCAGCTGTCGCAGTACATGGTGGGCGGCGTTGCGGCCATGAGTGCGGACCAACCCAGCCGGTGTAGGGGCCAGGCGTTGGGCAACTTGGGACGTGGGCTAGCGGCGCCAAGGACACGCCCGGAGCTCAGGCCAGCTGGCCGCAGGGTATCCTTGCGTGCGGCGCCCGCCGTCGCGGTCTTGTCAAAACGCATAACGGCTGCGTTATGGCACTCTGATTTTGCCCTCTCCCCGTGGCTTGGTCCTATCGTTGCCTCCCGGCACCCCGACATGCGCCCCTGGTCAGCGCCAGGAGGCGGTGCCGCACCTGCTGCAGCCGCCCCTGGACCTCAACATGCCCTCGCGCGGCCTGCTGATGTAAGCCAGGTCGCAACCGCAGACACGCACGGACCGGATATGCAAGCCGTGCAATGCTTCTGTCGGTTTCTGCCGGCTTATAACCTCTGTTGCACATGGGTTCAGGCACGACCCGTCCGGCGCTGGTGTGGCGTGCCTGCTCCAGGTGGGTGCGGTGGGGGCCGCAGGGGAGCGCTGCAGCTGCAGCTGCTGCGTCGGCGATCTTGAAGTCTTGACTTCGCGGCTTGTGGGCCTCCAATCCCGCGGCAGGCGCTCGCCGCTTACAGCATGCCCGTGAATGTGATGATGTTGGACGCGGGCGTGGTGAACGCCGTCTGCGAGGCGGCCTCCGGCAGCCTGCTGCTGCCCGAGCTGAAGAGCCGCCGGCTGGTGGTGGAGTCGGTCTTCACCCTGGCGCGGAGGCTGAGCCCCTGCGTTGTTGTTGTAGGTAGGTCACGCACTGCAAGGCAGGCCCGGGATGCGACACAGTCGTACATGCGAGCGCTGCAGCGCGGGAATCCTGCCACACACACAGCATTGAAGCCCATGGGCACCTGCGTCTGCCGCTGACGTGCGTGGTGGCCCCTTGCAGACAAGCCGCAGGAGCTGGAGCCGTTCCTCCAGGTGCGCCCCCGTTTCTGGGAGGGGAGGCGGGGCGGCATCCCCGCGCTTCCGCACACATGTAGCCCGCAACCGAAGCGCACCCCAACGCCTCAGCGTGCATCAAGGCAGCTATGCAAAACGCCATCGGGACATGACCTGCATTTCAATGATCACCGTCCGCGCGCTCCGCAGGCGGCGTTCATCAAGGCGTGGCACCGCACCGCCACCACCGCACCCGCCGCGGGCAGCCGGCCGCCCTTTGTGGCGGTGGTGGTGCGCTCGGCGACGCCATGCACCTTCCTGGCGCCGCTCTTCTCCCGCCGGCCCGCGCTCGCGCTGGAGCAGCTGGTGCCCGTGGCGCTGCGCCTGGCGGTGATGTACGATGCCCGCGTGGCGCGGTACGTCGCGCTGCGGCACCCGCAGCACGTGCAGGCGGCGGCGGCCGCGGAGCTGGCGGTTGTGGTGGCGCGGCAGGCTTGGAGCGAGGGCGCGGCGCGCCTGACGGCGGCGATTCAGAAGTGGCTGCGGGAGATGCGCGCCAGGCTGGCACGCCGGCCGGCCCGGAGGGGCATTGCGGGCGCCCTGGACAACATCCTCGCGACCTTCCAGCAGCGGAGCTTCTTCGCGTTCTGGGTGGCGGTGACCCTGAGCGTGGAGGTCCGGGGTGTGGGGTGGTGGTGAGGGGCTGGCGTGCAGAGGCGGGGCAAACTGCGAAGGCGCGGCAGGTGAAGACGGACTGACGGATTGGGCTGTCGGGGTGTGTCATAACTTCATGATTACTGATTATTTTACGTTCATCAGCACGCTTTCGCACAATAACTGGAAGGAATGCGCCTCAATTTACCGGGGTGGCGGGGGGGGGGGCACATCGCCGGCGTTCAGTTGCCGCCGCTGTGCGCTGGAACTGATTAGGGCTCTAGGGTGTCACTGATGCCTTGCGCTAGCCCGGGGCTGTGCGGACGGGTTGAAGGCGTGAGACAAGCGCAAGACGCATCCAACGTTCACAGTATGATAAGGCAGGCCGTGGTCTGCAGCCCAAAGACGGCTGCGCGTCGAAGGGTGACGCAAGGCATCCCTCTTCGTCGTGGCCTTAGCCGGGCCGCGGGCGCAAGTCAGGAGAGGTCGAGAGGCGAGTCAGCTGGTAGGTATGAATGCGGGAAGCCCGACAGCTGGTTATAGAGAAATCAGGTTGATTGCAGCTGTTGTGTTAAACAAAAAACAAAGACGGACCAAACCCGCCAAAACACGCGCGCAGCTATTGTGTGTGTATGTGTGTATACGTGTGGCCGCCTGGGTACGTTTATTAGGTAGCAGGTTGGCTGCTCCGCTGGCGCGGCTGCGTGTCGAGCAAGGGCAACGCGGCACACCCACAGATGTAGCACTTAAGCACATGCTACATGTCTCCTTTGCGAGAGCATCATGGGCCATTTTGCAGCTCCGTACATGTAGTCCACCAAGAGCGCGCCGTCACTTTTTCGCCGCACCCACACCCGACTGCTGCGCCGCCATCAGCCTTACAACCATCCTGCTCACACACCCACGCCAGCTGCATCCCAAGTACACCCCCTACGCGGCTGCGGGCCGCCCAAGCCCCACCAGCAGCTGACAGCCCCGTCCGCACCACCACGCGCCCCCGCTCCAGCCCCAGCCGAGTTCCTCCTCCTCCCGCTACCGCCCCGCGCCCGCTCCTGCCCCGGCTGCTGCTGCCGCCGCCGGCGCCGCCGCGACCGGCCCGGCGTCCTCCTCGTACAGGACGTGGTTGGACATGAAGACGTTGACCTGCGCCTCCAGCTTGTTGGCCAGCTTGTAGTAGATGGTGTCGGGCGCGTTGTAGAGGCGGCAGTTGTCGAACACGCGGCGCAGGTCGGCGGTGAAGATGTCCAGCGTGGCGTAGTAGCCGCGGCTGGCCAGGCGCTCCTCCATCAGGTCCAGCGCCATGGGGTCCTTGATGATGTCTGCGGGGGTGGCGGGCGGTGGGCGGGTGGGCGGGCGGGAGGTTGTGGTGGAGGGATGGGTGGGCGGGTGGGCGGGAGGTGGTGGGATGGGTGGGCGGGCGGGAGGTTGTGGTGGAGGGATGGGTGGGCGGGCGGGAGGTTGTGGTGGAGGGATGGGTGGGCGGGCGGGTGGGCGGGCGGGAGGTGGTGGTGGAGGGATGGGTGGTGGTGGACGGGTGGGCGGTGAAGGTGTGGAGGTGTGGGCGGCGCCTCCATCCACGGGGGGCGCAGGTGAGACGGGCTGGGCGTGCGTGGCCACAGCGCGCGGTGTGAGCTGGCGCGCATGAGCTGTCCTCGCTCGCCCCGCGCTGGCGGCTCCGGCGCCCAGTAGCGCCGGCGTCATGCCCATCTCCGTCCTTGCGCCCACGGCATTGGCTCACCAGCGCTCCCGTTTGCAAGGCTATCCATCTCCGCCGGCCGCCATCACGGGCAATGCCGCTTGGGTTTAAATTGGGCTGGTGTTTACAACCCCCCCCATATCATTGCACCCCCCCCCCGCGCCCCCGCCCACGCACCGTAGTAGTCGGGCGCGTCCTGCACCGCCACCCGCTCCCGGAAGGGCCACGAGTCCTCCAGCCCCTTGACGTGCTCCAGCAGCATGCCCAGGAACGCGTGCAGCGCCTCCGGCCCCGCCTCCACCGCCGGCCCCGCCCCCGCCTCGTCCAGCAGCAGCCGGTAGCGCGGCCCTTGCTGCACCATGTCCGCCGACCAGCCCGCCTCCCGCACGCCCGGAATGCCGCCAATGTCCAGCATCCGCCGCCGCAGCGCCGGGTCCGTGTCCGCCGTGGCCGCCGCCCCTGCCGCTGTCCCGCCGGCGCCCTCGCCCGCCCCTCTCCCCCCTGCCGCCGCCGCCTCCGCCTCCGCTGCGGCCGCCGCCGCGGTGGCCGCCGCCGCCAGCCGCGCCTCCTCGTCCAGGAAGTGGCGCAGGCCGGGCCGCACCACGTGCGAGTTGGAGACGGTGCGGATGCGGTCGTCCAGCGCCAGGCGCTGCGTGCGGACGAGGTCGGGCAGCGCGGTGTAGCTGATGCGCGGGTGCATCACGCACTGCATCAGCGTGCCGCCGTCGTAGTCCTTGATGTAGCCCTGCCAGCGCTCGCGCGCCAGCGAGATCTCGCGCGTGAAGCCCTGCTTCTCAAAGTACCCCACCGCGTTGTTGTCGGCGTAGGTGAGGAAATGCGTCAGCCGGTCCACGGTGCGCGCGAACTCCTTGGTCTGGTTCATCAGCCGCGTGCCGTAGCCCTTGACCTGCTCGTGGCTGGTCACGGCGCAGAAGGCGATCTCGCCGAACGCCTGCTCGTGGAAGGCGCGGTAGGTGATGCCGCCGATGACGGTGCCGTTGCGCTTCAGCAGCGCCACGGAGCGGTGCCGCCGGTCGAACACCAGGCGCACGATGTACTCCTGTGGGTGTGGGTGTGCAGGGGTGTGCGGGGTGTGCGGGGTTGGGTGGTGAAGCAAACATGTGGTTGGGTGCGCGCTCCGGCCGCACAGCAGCCTCTTGACGGGCACGCGCGCGCTTGGGTTGAGGTGGGGTTGGAGGCGGTGGCGGGGGTGGGCGGGTGCAGGCGCGGGGTGCCGGTAGTGGAATGTGCTGGTGTTGAGGGGGGAGGGCGACTGCGGGAGTGGAGCTGGGCAGGGTGGACTGCCGTGAGTGGCGGTCGGGGCAGGGGGGAGTCCATCCCTAATGTACACCGATCGTGCAAACCCCTAAACCAGGAGACCGCGATGCGCGCCACTCCGACATTAGCCCCCAGCGAAGGCTACGGGCCGAGCTCACATTCTGCAGCACCGTTTTATTTCCCGCCCAAGCTCCTTTCAGCTAGTACGCCCCTCGTAGGCCCCGACCGGTGTGTGAGCGGCACGGTGCGGTCAACCAGGCCGCTCCACCAGCCAGGCCCTCACGCCCCACGGCGGCGCCCACGGCGCCCCCCTGTTTCCCCCTCGTCCACGCGCTGCTTCGCGCGTCTTCCACCGCACCTTGGGCATGTTTGGCAGCTGCTTGGAGAAGATGTTCTTGAGCCCCACCAAGTAGATGAGGTTCTGCGGGTCGTCGTTGTTGAACACGTAGCGGAATGCGATGTCTCCATCCTGCTCGCGCTTTATGAGAGCCTCCTCTCGCTGCGAGTAGGCGCCCGGAGTGATGTAGGGCCGGTCCCGCGCTGAGGAAGAGCTCGGCCCTGGCCCGGCGGGCTCCTGCACCAGTTGGCTCGCTGCTGTCCGCTGCTGCTCTTCTATTTGTGCTATCTGCTGCGTAACAGCTACTGCCGTGTCGCTGCGCGGTTCAACCTTGACTTCGCCGTTTGGCAGCGCAGACGTCGTGTCTACCGCTTCTGCGTTGCCGTGCTCTTGTTCTAGACATTGTCGTTTAAAGGGCGGTTCTTCGTCGCTCATGGACGTTGACCAGTTGAAGCTCTAATTTTGCGCGCTTCGCGGCCCCCAGCAGGTGCAGTGTTTACAATAAATATAAAAGCAAGCCAAGGGAATTTTGTTGTAACGAGGGTGGAGTAAGCGGCATTCGGCATCCGACTTGCATGAGCGCGAGTCATGCGTGCAAGTCATTAAATTGGCCCGCACTCGCACATCTTCCGTATCCTTCCCAATTCACCAGACAAGTAGCATACACCATGGCCCTCATGATGCAGAAGGTTGCTGCTGCTCCTGTTTCTCGCCGGGGCCTAAAGGTGGTCGCGCAGGCGACCCCCAACGCTGCCTCGCGTCGTGCTATTCTGGGAGTGGTGCTGCTGCCTGCTCTGGTGTATGCCCCCAAGGCGCTGGCTCTGATTCCTGGTGAGTCGCTCCCGGGTCGTGTGGCTGCGGGTCACCTGGCGCGGGGGGCTCCAATTGTACAGTCGGAAGTGCGAAATATCGGCCAGATCGCTCAAATGCGATCACTGACTGGTCAGCGGGGCTCGGAGCAAGCCGGGCAAGTCCTCGACGGAATGCAAGCATGCCGACGAGAGGCTGTTGGCACTGCCTGCCCAGCTGCTGCGTCTAGTTGTTGACTGGGTTGATGAGTTAGCAATCGTCGAGGGTTGGGGATACGAGCCTGGTCTGGGCGCACCTGTCAGCGTTATGAGTGCGTGACCTCTCGAAGGCTGCCTGGCCACGGCCAGAGTTTCGGGGACGGCCCCGCCAGCTAGCCACCCCCCTTTCCAGCCCCAGCAACCTCATGCTTTTGCGGCTCACCGTGCGCAACCCACCGACGTCCCTCTCCTTTCCCCTCCCTCTCCCCCCTTACCACCCACCCGCCAGACGAAGAGGATGAGGACCTGGTGGAGAAGGCCAAGGCCAACCGCCGCGCCCGCCTGGCGCAGCAGCGCGGCGTGACTCGCGATTTCATGGCCAGCGAGAACCTGACCGACCGCCGCCTGGAGCAGGAGCTGGTGCCGGTGCAGAAGGCCGTGTACAAGCTGGCCAAGAGCGGCAGCCAGCTGGAGAGCGGCGACCTGAAGGGCGCGGCCAGCACGCTGGCCGAGTCCTGGGTGGGCGACTTCAGCACCGTCGCCTCGACCGTGTCCGGCAGCACCACCGCCGGCAAGCTGGTGGAGGGCATCAAGAGCGTGCAGGCCGCCGCCGCCAAGGGCGACGCCGCTGGCTCCAAGCGCGCGTACGTGAGCCTGGTGTCGGACCTGCAGAGCTGGGCCGACGCCGCTGGCCTGGCGACCAGCCTGAAGGGCCTGTAAGCGGCAGAGCCGGTGGTGTTAGTGATGGGTTAAGATCTGCACAAATGGGAGCTGCGAGGAGCGGCTGTTGACGCCGGTGGGCTCGGGCCCCGCAGGCTGTTGACGTCGGCTTCAAGAACCGTTGCATTGAGTGTGGCGCAGTTGGTGGAGGTGGTCAGAGGTGCGGCGGTCACGCCGGAAGGATGCAGACAGCAGTGGGACTGCAACATGAACACATTGGCAACATTTTACGTGTATGTTAGCAACGTGCGAGTCCTGCTGCGCATCGGGAGGAGAAAGATGCTGTTGGGTCGTCTGAAGGTGTGTCGAGGTTTGGTGTGCGAGGTTTGTTTGACTCTTTGGATGTCTGCTTTGGCACGTGCGGCGTATTTTTTATTTTGCCGCGGTATGGTCTTTTTACTGCATCGACCATGGCGGTGCCAAGCAAGTAGCTAGGGTGGAGGACGGGCCACCAGGCGCAGGATAACAGGAGACGCAAAGCCACAATTTTGACGGTCAATACGGCTGTGCCGAACCTACGTACGCCAGGTGTTTGAGTACGGTTATCCCTGTAACTAGGATAAGCGATTCGACAGAGCCGTGCATACGATGCCGGGTGGTGCGCTCCAAGCGGGCCGGGTTCCATGGGAGCAAACACTCTGCGTCAGGGGAGCGGCCCCACCCCGGCCCGCACTGGGGGGGCTGGAGAGGGGCCGCCCACGTGAGGCCTGCTCCCGCTTGCCCGCCATTCGCAATGTGCCGACTCCCTTATGGAGCTGGTGGTGTGGTAGGCGGCGAGGAGCTGGACTGGGGGAGGACCATCCGAACTCGGGCCCATGCGAAACAGGCCGCGTCAGCCGTGCGGCTGGGCATCTACGCTTCGCGCCAAGTCTATCCTAGCACCCAACAAGCTTCCGACAAAGCCGACTGCATTTACCTTCACATAAATTATTCCAAAGCCGAGCACATAATACAAGCGCTTGCAAAACGACACACCGGGACGTCGCCTGCTGTCTGTAGGCAGCTTTGAGTTTGCTGCTATTCTCACCGTTTAAGTCACAGCGTGTATGAGCTGTGAATGCTAGCTTTTCTCGGTCTGAACCGCAAAAGTCTTGTTGAATCGTCTGTTTCTTTCCTATCAGCCATGTTCTACCGCACGGCTACCGCGTCTCAGCAGATAGCGGCATCCGGTCGCCAAAGCAGCGTGCTGCACCGACTCGCTCCGCAGCTGCTGGCCGCCCGCCCGAGCGTCTCGCAGCACCACCAGCTGAACCCGGCGGCCCCGGCCCAATGGAGCTCAGCAAACAGGGTAAGCTCGAAATGACTGGCGAGTTGGCGGCCGACCTGCAGAGGCGGAGAGTCTCCGTGCGAGAGATTTTTGTCGGTGGCTTGAAGTCCGCCTGTTTTGCGGTCGGCTCGAGATCCTGCAACGCGTGGTGTATCGCTGATAATGCTAAGAGGGTGTCTGATGCCGTCGGCCCTCCGCAGAGCGCGGCGCTGCTAGGGTTGACGCGTGCGGGCTCACTGCTGGCCATGTCTTGCCTTGCCGACGAAGCGATGGCAGCGTCATACACGGAGGAGCCCTCGGTTGCCGCATCCAGCTTTGCTGCGGCGTCGGCGGTGGCGACGCAAGTACCAACTGAGGGAAACGGGAAACCTGCGAGGTGAGGGGCCCGTTGAACGGGGTCCGCTGTGTCGCACGCTCAAGGCGCGCGTTACCTGCGGCTCACATGGGAAGCCTGCATTTGTCACGCGGCCAGGCTTGGGAAGGGGAACACAGGACGGCGCGGGGGGCTGGGGCACGTTCAGGACGCGAGGCGATGCAACACCCCTGCCGCACACCGCGTGGGGCCTCTGCAGCGATCCAGGGTGAATCAGCCTCAGTGCAGCAAACTCACCAACGCAACCCGCGATTGGCCTTCGATCATCCGTTCCATCGCACGGCGCACGTGGAAGTCTGTGCTGCAACCGTACGGCACCCCCACTGCGGCACTCGCCCCCATGCGCAACGCGGTGGCCGCGCCCATGTTTGCTAGTTGCCGTGTGTGTGGCGGCATTTGGTCTCATGCAGGCCCGGCCGCGCCGCAACATAGCTCACTAGCCAGCTGGCCATACGGATGCATGGGTGTGCTGCGGCGCTGCTGGGGGGCTGCACGCCGTCCCGGCTCACTTGTGTGCCATTTCTGCATCGCAGCTGTTTCCCAGCCAGCCCTCTCGAACGACGCGCACACGTAGAGCCTTTATGCGCTGTGTTAATCATCGCCCGTCGCTCGGATCTGCTGCACCGCAGCAGCGGGGCGCTGCTGCTGACGTCCGGCGCGTTCGTGCTGCCGCACCCGGACAAGGTGGCCAAGGGCGGCGAGGACTGGTACTTCATCGCAGCCAACCACCGCGCCGTGGGCGTGGCGGATGGCGTCGGCGGATGGGTGAGTGGTGCAGTCCCCGCACGGCCGGGCAGAGGGCCGGGGGCCAGGGGACGCTCTGAACCACTGCAGTGGAATGGATGCTTGCATCCAAATTTGCATCCAAAGGGACTCGATATTCGCAGAAAGGACCACAAATGAAGTGGTTTCGGAGCGAGGTGCTCTGTGATGGCGAGTGCCCCCAGCCTCGCCTGCTTCCGGTTGCCGGCATTTGCTGCCCTCCCCTCTGGTCTGCTGCAGCAACCTGTCAACAGCATCTCGTCTTGATTAACCATGCATTGAACCCCCCCCCCTGCAGTCCGAGGTGGGCGTTGACGCCGGCGCGTACGCGCGGCAGCTGATGGGCAACGCCGCCACCGTGGCGGACGAGTCCACTTCGTCGGTGCCGGACGCGCAGGTGGAGTTGCCGGCGCAGGTGGGCGCGTGGGGCGCCGTTCGTTTTTAGGTTGGGAGCGTGATGCAGCATGCGGGGACGGAAGTTGGTTTGGAGGGGTGAGGCGGGTTCACGTGCAGTTTGGCAACGCGCTGCCGCAAGTCTTGGCGACGAGGATCCGGGGAGGGCGGGTGGGGATGGGGCGAGTAAGCAGGCGTCTGAGCTTGTCGCTGGCCAGCCGCGCCCGTGACACGCGGACACGCAGCTCACTGTGGAGTACATCCGGCAAGGAGCGGCTGAGGGCCGCGCCACGAGCTGGCTGGGGGCCCCACCGGGCCGGCGTCCGCATCTGACTCGCATGTTCACCTGTGTCCTGTGCGGGTGGAGGCACGGCCGTCTTCACGGCAGCGGTATGGGCCGGCCGTGCACCGCCAGCTCACAGCCCCCCGAGCCGATTCCGCCGGGCCTGCATCTTTGCCCCTGCGTCTTTGCCCCTGCTGCTGTCCTGACCCTCCCGCTCGGGCTCCGGCTCCGGCTAACTGCCCACGGGGGCACTGCAGGAGATCCTGGAGCGCGCCTACAGCCAGACCACGGTGCGCGGCAGCTCCACGGCCTGCGTGGCGGTGCTCAACGGCGACAACCTGGTGGTGTCCAACCTGGGCGACTCGGGGCTGCTCATACTGCGGGCGGGTGCGTGGGCCTGAAGTGGTTGGGGGCGTGGGTGGCTGGGGGCCTGGGGAGGGGGGTTGTGCGGTCAGGGATGTGGGCAGGGGTGCAGGGGGGTTTCAAGCACGGACGTCACGCGCCGTGTGGAACGAAGAGGCAAGATGGCAGTCGGCCAGCACACCGCCACAAGTGGCCAGCGATGATGCACGGCAACAAGGGTAATGGCTCGGCGTGACGTGACGTGGGCAGCCAACTCTCGCGCTCTTTCACCTGGCCCCGTACCTCATGCCTGTCGCCCCTCGCCGCTGCCCCGCACCCCCGCCGCCGGCCCGCAGGCAAGGTGGCGTTCCACACGCCCCAGCAGCAGCACGGCTTCAACTTCCCCTACCAGATCGGCAGCGCCGACTCCATGAGCGACTCGCCCTCGTCCGCGCAGCGCTTCGAGGTGGCGGTGCAGCCGGGCGACCTGCTGGTGCTGGGTGAGTGGGCGGACGGGGCCAGGGGCGGGGCGGGGCGCGAGTGTGCGGCGAAGGAAGTGAGCGGTTGGGATCTGGCGCGGTGCAGTGGCGGCAGCATGTCGCGTCGGCGGGCAGCGATCGACGTACCGCAATCATGGGTGTATGTTCACTCCGCTGCGCATGCACGTGGGCAAGCACGTGTTTGCCGGGATCATCATGCTTGATCACAACGCCGCTGCTTCGCCTCGTTCCGCGTCTTGACCAGTCCAGCCGCGCCAGCTTCCGCGCACCCTGACCCCGCACCCCCTCGCTACTGCCGCTGTTGCTGCTGCCGCAGGCTCGGACGGGCTGTGGGATAACTGCTTTGACGAGGAGGTGGCCAGCGTGCTCAAGTACTGCGGCGAGCAGAAGATGGAGGTGGCCAAGATGGCGCAGGTGCTGGCGCACTACGCCCGCCACCGCGCCTCGGACTCCAAGTTCGCGTCGCCCTTCGCCTACGCCGCGTTCCAGGTGGGTGGGGGCGTCGGTCGGTCGGGCGGGGCGGGACAGTGAAAGGCTAGGGAGAGGGGCAGGCGACGGCTGCCTGCAGTGGGCGGGAGCGGTGACGTGCTGCGCGTGACCACCATAGCCATGCGCACGTATGCCGTGCGCCCTCGTTATGCGCCTCCCTGTGACCCCCCGTCATGGACGGCTACCCCCCGTCGCCTCACCCCATGCCATCTCGCCATTACTGCATCATGCATGGAACCCCGCGCCACGCCGCCCCACGCAGGCGGGCTACGCCTACATGGGCGGCAAGATGGACGACATCACAGGTGCGTGCCAGCAGTGCTTGCGTGCCAGCAGTGCGTGCCAGCAGTGCGTGCCAGCAGTGCGTGCCAGCAGTGCGTGCCAGCAGTGCGGCCGCGCATGGCCCAGGGGGCTGCGGGGCTGGGAGCGGCTGGGGGGCAGGCGCTGCAGGGGATGTGAGCTGCGGATGCGCAGGAGGGCGGAGGAGGTAAAGAGGCCAGATGAGGGAGAGGCCAACTGGCAGCCACAACAGAAGTATTCGTTCTGATGTCCTGGTGTGCCGTCTTTGCCCTCATGCCGCCCCACCCCACAGTGGTCATCTGCGCGGTGCAGCAACCCGCCAAGCTGTGAGCTGTGGTGCCCTCGGGGCCTTCGTGGAATACAGAAGCGGTTTCAGCGCCAGCACATGCGGCCGCGGGAGTAGCAGCAGCAGCCCGTGGCGCTGGCGGCTGAGGAGGACATGGAATAGGGTAATGCGAGGCAGGTGAGAGACGACGACAGCGAGAGTAAGGGCGTTATGGAATAAAGCGTGAAAGGGTGGCCGAGAGCAAGTGAGGCTGAGAGCGCGTGCGGGTTGGGTTCGGCCGAGCAGAGAGTGCGCGTGTGAGTAGAAGGATGCGGGCCGCAACGCAACGCGTTCGAAGGGACAGCACTATGCCGTTTGGGTTCGCGGCGTTTGGCTTCCTGCCCTTTCCATCTTCTTGGTTTGCTGTGACGCTGTCGGTCTTGTATGACCGGCTGCCTGCCGTATCTTGATGAAGTGGCATTGGTGTAGCAGGGCGGGGCTGTGGCTTATTTGGATGGATGCCGCAGGTGGAGGGACGCAAGCGGAGACGCAGGGATGCGCCACGTCGTACAGCAGCCCAGCAGCTGCGGCGTGCTTCCTTGCGGCGGCTTGTGCTGCGTCGTGCCGGCAAGCGTGCATGTGGGTTGGTACGTCTGGCCATGTGTGTGGGTATGTCTGTGTGTCTCGGTGTCCTTTGGAAATCAAGGAATGCGCGGAGGACGGTCGAACGAAGCAAAAGGCAACGGCGGTGTGGGCCATCACTGGAGTAGAGGCCGGCGCTCCAAGATGGCTTGCGCGCCCGGATTATACAACCCTGCCGCAATCTCACATGGCATTGCGAAGGGAACGACTCGATGCGTTCTATGGGAGGCGCGGTTCGTCGGTTACTGCTGCCAACTGTGAGTCGCATACGCTTAGGTATGTTCTCAGAGGCGAGGCGTGGCACGCGCCCGCGATGTGAATGTAGTACTTATGGGCCTGGCCTAGTGTGCTTGCGGTGGTGGCGGTTGACGGAACGGATGCATTGCGGAACTGGTGTGTACTGCGGATTGCCGAGGCGGGGCCGCCGGAGATCTGCCGGCTGGTCCTGGAAGAAGTTGCAGAGCACGCCCTGGGAGATGGTCGGCACAGCGGAGGCTGCACCGCCAGTCCCGGCATGGTGGGCTTGGTGCTTCTAGGTGTGGCCCAAGGTGAGCGTTCGGATGCAAAGTCTGGCAGCAGGCCAGGAGGCCGGTAGGGGCGGGGTAGAGGTTGCGAGCTTCCTGGTGCAGGGGCCCAATTACTCGGCCGCGCGGTGGGATGAGGCTTGAAGCGAGTCTTCCGCTGACGCGTGTCGCAAGTTGTCGTGCAGTGTAACGCGTCTATTACTGCGCACCACCGCAACGTTCCAATGCAGTCTAAGCATAGAAGTCTGTCTTACAGCTGCGAGGAAAACGCCGCGTCTTGTCACGATGCGGTTGTCGGTTACGACAAGACTTGCCACCTGCATTTATGTTTGCCCCATGGACGGCCCGACCTTTGCTGTGCTATAGACACGTTGTAGGACCTATAAGGTTGCCCGCAGCGCCTTACACTCCTCCCGGCGACATCCCAGCGCCATCTTCGCCAGAACCGGCTAGTCCGCAGCTCTTCCCGGATTTCCTGGAGTCATGCTTGCACACAGGTAAATCGGAAAGAACTGTTGCATTCTTTGTGCGTCGCGGACACGTAGTCGCGAGTCCAAGTCGCAGACCTGCGACATGCGCGATGCCGGGTTGCCGCCCCTAGGCCACAGCCTTCTTCGAGCGAGATGTTGTTGGGTTTTCCCCTGACATTCGCTGTAAGGATTGACGGCTTTACGGCCGTGCGAAGTGTAACGATGGTGCTGACACGACCGTTCCCCGACCGTTCGACCGTTCTTCAGGCTCGCCTCCGGAGCCAGAACCCTCGCGCCGGTCGCAGGCACCTCATCCACCGTCTCTATACTCCGTGAAGTCTCCAGCCAGCAGGTGATTCAGAATAAACGTATGCGGTAGCAATCCGTGTGCGTGCGCGGGCGGCGGCAGGTAGGGGCCAGGGGTACGCGCAGTGGTAGCAGCCCAGGCTGGAGCAGGCAGAGCAAATAGCGTAGTGGGGTCCCATAACAGGCTTATTACGGTCAGGGGATGTTGAAGGGTTGGCGCGGGCCGGCAATGATGCACTTAACAGCGTCGGCGTGAATTGAATCAGCTGCGTCCAGTGGCCGCGATGGACATCGACATGAACAACTGCACCTGTCATGTGTGTGTGACTGGCGCGGTCTGTGCGGTCCGTGCAGGCACCTGGAAGCGGCGCCAGCGCTACTGCTGCTGGCGGCGGCGACAATACCGTCGCGGAGGCCTTTGCACTGTGCTCCCGCCTGGACCCAGACCAGCTCACTCAAGTCCTCAAACGGCTGTACGACGCTGCCGGACCCGACCGCGCCCTCAGCCTGCGGGCCCTGCATAAGCGAGGCGTGGGTGTGGGCGCGCTAACCCCCACCACACGCGCTGCGCTAGTGGAGGGCTGTCTCGTGTCCGAGCAGCGGCAGGTGCTGCTGGAGCTGCTGCGACAGGACGTGAGCCGCGACCTGCGCTGCAGCGTCCAGGCCGCCCTGCTGCGCGTCGCGTCCAGCCCGCCGGCGAGTGGCTCGGCCGCCGCTGCTGCTGCCGCCGCCGCCGTTGCTGCTGATGCCGGCATCGACGTGGCGGCGGCGGCGGCGGCGGCGGCGGCGGTACCTGTGCCGCCCGCCGACTGCGCCGGGTTCGAGCGGCGCGTGCAGCAGCTGTCAGGCGAGCAGCTCGCCGCAGTGATGATGGAGGGACCCTGGCTGCGGCAGCTGATGCAGCGGCTGCAGCCGCACCTGAAGAGCGGCGACTGGGACACGGCTGTGGCGGCGGCGGGCCGCATCAGCCCTACGCTCAGGGAAGTGCTGCGCCGCACGCCCTGCCCCGCCGTGGCGCCCCTGCACCACACGGCGCAGGCGGTTGCGGGGCTGCTGCTGTCGGGCGGCCGCCCCCGCGCCACGCCCCATCTGTGGCCGTTAACGTCGCTGCGTATTTCGGTGAGCGGGCCATTGATACTTGCATTGGTGCATACAGTGCTGCTGCTCAGCAGCAACTCACGCCACAGTCGCAGCACTCCCGCACTCCCTGCCCTCAGTAGCGACCCTCCAGCCCCCAGCGTAGCAATTCATGCATCCAACACCCGCGCCGCACGGTACACTTAAACCTCACCCAACCCTGATTGCATTCCCACGCGCCCGCTTACCGTGCCACCTTTGGTCCTTTCTTTGCGCCCGCCGCAGAAGCTGCTGCAGCGGTGCGGCTACTACAGCTGCCTGGTCCAGGAACCCGATATCACCCACTCCCAGCAGCTGCAGCAGCTGCAGCCGCGGCCGCAGCTGTTGGACCGCCTGCCCAAGGCCGCGCTGGAGCGCCTGCTGCTGGAATACATCCGCGGTGCGCACGCCCACCACCAGCCCGCCAGCCGTACCGCGCTGCTGCCTGACGCGGGGCACGGGGCGGCCGAGGCCAGCACCCACGACGACGCCCAGGAGCAGCAGGAGGCGGCGGCGGCGGCGGCGGCGAGGCCGCAGGAGGCGGCGAGCCCGGGCAGCGGCGGCGGCAGTCGCATGCGCACGACGGTGCTGGTGCTCGGGGGCTCCCTGGTGCTGGTCACGGCGGGCGTCCAGGCTGCACGGTGGTACTGCTACGGCCGCAAGCAGTGATGGTCACAAGGGCCGCTTACCCTAGGACGGTGCTTGTGAGTTGGCAGCGGAGCGACTGCCGAGCCATAAAGGCTTAGGGGCGGGCATGGGAAGGGCCTGTGCGCGTTCTGTGGCACACGGAAGGATAAGAAGACAAAGTCGCAAACCGCGTTTACATGGATTCGAGCACGCCGTGGGCAAGCGTCGTGTGTGCACCGGCTTTCCCCCGGATTTCGTGGCCCGGCGTCTTATGCACCGTATTCGAACGTACTGTATACGGTAGTACGCGGTCTTAATACGCATATAATAGAGAGAGGTTGTACCCCGCTGGGCGCTGCATGCCCTCCAACTGTACGCACCCCTACAAAACGTTTCAGCATGCCACCTTGCCGAGGTGCACCTAAACGCGGTGTAAAGCAGTGTCCTCCGAGCATGGCAGGAGGAAAACATGCGCATTTGCGCATTCCTCTCATGCTGCAGTCGCGTCGTCAGTTTCAAGCAATGTACGCATCTTCCATTGACCAGCCGTTCCAGTCTCTCTCCGTTCAACTCTCCATCCCACCCCACTCTGTTTCGGTCAACTTCACTTAGTTCCTTTCGGGCAATCTTCATCCGCAACAGGTAGGTGCACATGCTTCAGCAGCAACCTCAACCCGCTGCAGCGCATGCCTCCTTACTCGTACGATCACGAGCGTACATGCACGTCACGCTGCAGTGTTGTCGCTGTCGTGCGCCTTCCGCTGAAACCATTCTCATCAATCAATCATAACCCGACATGTGCCCGCAATCCGCCTGCAAGCGGACCGACCTCCAGTGCGGAAGCCGGATGCTACTCAGCAGCGAGGCGGGTCGTACCGCGGGCTGTTCAGTTCAGCTTGAAAGCCGCCAGGCCGTACTTGGAGGTGCCCGCGCCGAAGCCGAAGCGGCGGTAGCCGACACCTGCGTGCGTGCGCGGGTGCAGTTCACCGTGGTGGGCGGGCGGGTGGGCGGGGGCGAGCGGGCGGACTGCATGCATGTGCGCATGGTTCACGCAGCGTAACGGGGAGGCGTGTCGTTGCATTGACAGGGGGCGCATGGCACGATTCACACACCGCTGACTGACGCGCGCCACCCAGCCACCCAGCCACCCAGCCACCCAGCCACCCAGCCATAGAACCATGCACGCCCGTGCACGCCACCGAGTAATGCTCCGCCGCCTGCTTGAATGAACAATCGCGCCAGCTTCGCCCCCCGTCCTGGCTGCGGCGATGGACCCCGCTCGCCGCACCCCCCGCCCCGCCCCGCCCATCCTGCCACGCCACGCCACGTAAGCCACTCACCGACGTACAGGTAGCCGTTGGCGACGGAGGGGCCGGACACGATGGAGCCGGGCCCCGCAACCAGCGTGGTCCACACGGCGCCCGAGTCGGCCCGCAGAACCACCAGCTTGCCCTCGGGCGACAGGGTGGGGTACACCACGTACTCGCCTGCAGCCGCACCAGCGGGGTGTGTGTGTGTGTAATGGGATGGGGATGGGACCACGGCGCAGAGGGGAGGGGACCTATGGTCGGCGGCACATAACGCTAAGGTTGGCCGAAATGCTAGATAGCCAGAGACGCCTAGTGTTATGTAGGCTCTATAGAGTGCTAGCATATCCAACTAGCACTAGATTGCTATGCTAGACGGTCTGATGCCTCTTGCCCTCCCCTGACAGGGGGGTCACGGACTGGGCAGGCACGGCTTTCTGCAAGCGCTTTTAGCAGACAACCATAGCCTGTTCTGATAATTTTGCACGTGGCGCCCTGTCCACGCCGTCTCATGGTAGCTATACAGGAAGTCAGGGGGAGTCCCCCCCCTCATCCCTCGTGCAAGCACCAGCTCCAGTTGTTAACGCACTATGATCATGCATACCCATGATCGTAAATAGCGCAGAGGACTTCGTGACATAACAAGCAGCAATCAGCCCAAAGCTGCCCAGTCAACGCGCAGTCAACCTCGACGTGTGCCACGAACCGTGTGCCATCCCGGTTACCCCCGGCTGCCAACGTCAGCCTGTCCGCGTCCCCGTGGCCTTCCCTCGCACCAACCGCGCACGTTTGGCGCCTCTGATCACAAGCCCGAGCCCCTGCTGTGTCCCTGGTGTGCTTGAGCGTACTGGCGCGCTGAAACAGCTGGTAGGAGTAGGTTTTCTGTGCGCGATCTAGCGGCAGCACGCATGCATAACACTAGATAGTGTTACGATAACACTAGTCTAATGTAGCACTGGCCTATCTATAGCATCAATTTTCGGTTCCGCCATGCTAGGTAGCCTCTATAGAGCATACATAGACGCTATGCTCGATATCTATACATAGCACCGTGCCAACCTTACATAACGCACACTGCTCTGGGTTGCGAGTAAGGCCGTACCAAGTTGAGTGAGCCCGGGTAACAGGCCCGACGCCCAACGCCGCCCCGCCCCGCCCAACCCCAACCGGCCTCGACTCACCGCCCTTGGCCAGAATGTACGTGGGCGGGCCCATCTGCAGATCGCAACCGTACAATTGTGGGATTGAGCACGGCGTTCATTCGTACGTCATGTGTTGGGCCCACGCGAGACGTGCACGGGACGCACTGGGGCATCATGCGTACATGCACGGGCCGCACAGTCGCACACCCAGCTAACCAAGCGTTCTGTTACAAATAGTGTACGGAGCAAGATCGAGCCGGCCTACGTGCACGCTGGCTGGTGGGCGGCCCTGATGGCGCGTGCGATCTATCCACGATCGACCACAGCAGCAACCGACACGCACAAGCGACCCGCCACCACAACAGCCACGCACGCAACTCACGGTGGAGCTGGCGGAGGCGGGGCTGATGGGCATGGCGGACTGCCACTTGATGGCGCCGGTGCACACGTCGATGGCGGTGCCGAAGCCGCCGCCGGCAACGGGAGCGCTGCCGGGCGCAGGGCTGTTGGTGGGACAAGTGAGGGGAGAGGGGAGAAAAGCATGAGTAGCAGGTACGGATGGGGGCGAGCGAGGGGAGGCACGCATGTCACGCCACGACCTGTACGACTGCCCGCAGCAAGGACACCCGCGAAGCATACCCGAAAACCGCACCGAAATGCGACTCACTTCACGAGGGTGACGTTGGAGAAGCCGAAGTTGGAGTTCTGCAGGAAGACGGTGTGCTTGCCGTCCGTGGCGGAGCCCCTGATGACGGACGATGGGTTGGTGCATGATGGGGACAGCAGGCTGGTGGGTAGCTAGGATGCATGGTGGAACTGGGTGAATACCGGCGAGGGCTCAGCAGGAAACCCGCCCATCCCGGCCGATCGACAGACATGGAGACATGGAGACATGAAATCTTGCCCATGCCCACAAGAAGTGCAGTTGCCGCCCGTCACGCGGGCAGATAGGGGGGCGTGCAGACTCTGAATGGGGAGCTAGCTCTCACCACTGGCTGCCGCCGCTGGCGCTGCCGGGGCCGGCCGACTTGGACCACAGCATCTTGCCGCTGAGCGCGTCGAAGCCGTACGCCCAACCCTGGAAAGCGACACAAGAAAGCGGATTCCCATGGCATCGTATGGCGTGACATGGCAGCAGCCCTGGGGACGTGAAGGTGTGCGGTGTCTGCTGGCGGCTCGCGCGCACGCACGTACGGCCAACATACACGCACCGCGACAGGAAGCAGCTAATGACATGGCCCACACATTTGCACGTCATCGCGCGTTTGACAGCAGGCGCATGCATGTTCGCTGGACGTTTGGCTGGACTTGTACACAGCTGCTGGACGGCTCACCGACTTCTGGGCGGCCACCAGGATGTCCTTGGTCGCGGAGCCGCACTTGATGCCAGGGAAGTAGAGGGGCGCCTGGCCGAAGTCTGCATGCGTGAACGGGTGTAGGGTGTATGGCAGGTTTCGAGTCGCATGTGTGCGTGTGGATGTTAGGGAAACATGCGAACGGTTTGCGGTGGTAACTTTGAAATGAAGCTGAGGGTACCAGCCCTTCTCGTCAACGGGGTAGCCAGCTGGGCCCAAAATTGTCCGTGAGAGCCGGAGGTTGTTCTTGCTGCGTTCACGCGCTGACATCTTGCACAATAGTGTGTAGAAGTATAGAAGTACAAGAAAGCACAAAAAAGCACGCACCGTAGTCGGGGCTCTCCTTGACGGGGCAGTCGGTGACGGCGGGGTTCAGGGGGATGCAGGTGGCGGTCCACACGTCGTAGTAGGAGACACGCGAGCCCCAGGCCAGGCTGCCGTTGGACATGTGGATGCCCAGGACCGCGTTGAACCTGCAGCCAGCAGCAGGGGCAGTCGGTTAGGCGGGCGGGCGGGGGGTGCGGCGGTGGGGTTGCAAGGAGTTTTGGAAAAAGCGGTACAGGTGCACTGAATGCTGGGGTGGGGGGTCCTGCCAGGCAATGTTGCGCATCGACACACGCATCGATGCAGTTCTGCGCCCGCGCTCCCGCACACTTTCAGACGTGTACCTGGAACTCGCCCTCGCTACCCGCGCGCGGCCAACGCTGCACCCACACCCACAGCTACCGATGCGAGGTGGCGCACGTGCGCTCCATGGTGCGAGGTGGACTGGTGGCGCCCCATGCAGCGATCAGGCCGACGGATCATGCACTACTCACCAGTTGCCGGGCACTTGCACGCACTTGCCCTTATCCTCAGGTGTCTTGGCGTTGGTCAGGCACTGCGATCATTTGGAAAAGGGTGCAGGGCTGTCAACCATGGTATTTCAGTCCGCCGCAAGATTAGAGTAGCACGTCACGGCCCAGCCAGCCCCCGCGCGCATGCCTCGCGTCTCCAGCTAGATAGAGCTGCGTCAGCACCTGCTGACCACGCATGGTGTTCGCCAACAATCAGCGCACGCGATTTGGTCATCTATCTGGATCCCTTGAATATGTCTGACCGCCTGATCCATCCCCCGTATGCAGCTGCCGCACGCGAGCAAAACCACCGTGTAACAACAGGCAGGCAGCAGTCTCCACGCACGCACACACAAATATCCATCCACGGCACCCACGCACCTGCTCAACATCGGTGGGCACCGTGTAGGTGTTGCCGGTGCCCACCACCACCAGGCCGTGCTTCTCCACAATGGTGGGCGAGGAGCCCCTGCGCTCGCAGACAGTAGGGAACGCACATTCATCACGGGTGCCGCACAATCAAGTGAGCAATCAAGGCAAGCACGTGTCATGGGTCAGGTCAGGAGCTCAATGAGCAGAGGTAGGGGCGGCGGGGCATACATCAATAGCGCGAACCCCACTGCGCTCACTGAAAGCCTTGTTTAAGGCATTGTCAGTATGTTTCCTTTGCCAAGCACTCACCACACGGCGTTGCCCGACCAGCCGCCGGTCTTGCCGCCGTTCTGGGGCGCCGTGAAGAACTGCCACTGCTTGGCGCCGGTCTTGAGGTCCAGCTTCACCACGCTGCCGCGGAAGCTGCAGCACTCCAGGCCGATGCCGTCCACCAGCTCCTCCAGCGAGGACACGCCCGTGTACACAGAGCCTGTGCGTGTGTGTGTTAAAAACAATCAAGCAGACGGACAACAAAGCCCGCCAAACACGCGCGGTGCGCGCGTGTGTGTGTGTGTGTGTGTGTGTGTGTGTGTGTGTGTGTGTGTGTGTGCGTGTGTGTGTGTGTGCGTGTGTTGAACAAAAAAGACGGACCACCGTGTGCGTGTGTGCATGTGTGCCGCAAGTGCGGGTCGGGGCGCCGGCGGACGGATGCGGAAGTCGATGGGGGTCACGGATGCGTGCGTGTGGTCGTAGTGGTGGTGCTGTGCGTGTGTTCGGTGTTTGGGTGAGGCCGCACGCAGTGGCTGCACGAGCGGCGGCGGCGCGCACGCCGGCTTTGCTGGGAAGCAAGCAAGGAGTGACACGTAGCGTGCGTGCGCGTGTAGCGGCGGGTCATACGAAGGCAGGCAGGCAGGCAGGCAGGCAGGCAGGCAGGCAGGCAGGCAGGCAGGCAGGCAGGCAGGCAGGCAGGCAGGCAGGCAGGCAGGCAGGCAGGCAGGCAGGCAGGCAGGCACGCAGGCACGCTAGGCATCAGCAGGCGAATTGTGTCACCACGCGTGCGCGCTCACCCTTGTACACGGTGGGGGAAGTGGTGATGACGGCGAAGGGGTGGGAGTCCGGCACCGCCTGCACGCACGCACGCACGCACGCACGCACGCACGCACGCACGGTGGTGGTCAACAAGCCGCACGCAATCAATGACTCTTACTTCAAGGACACTTGCACATCACATATCACATGCACAGATCTGCACCGCGTCCACTGGTGCTGCCGACCTCACGCTCGCCCATCTGCCATCCATAGCTCCAACTCACCCGCCAGTTCACAGAGCCGTCCGAGGTCTTCACAGAGACCTGAGAGTGTGTGAGAGTAGTGAGCGATCACAAGGGGAACGTCAACAAAGGCTTGTGTGCGCGCGCGAGCGCGGCGTGGCGGGGGCAGCAGTTCGCCCCAGCTGAGAGCGCGGCCACGAAATTGCTTGGCGCCGGAGCTTGTCGCCCCACCCCGCCCCTGCAGCTCGCTCTCACCAGGTAGCCCTGGACGCCCTTGGGGTTGCCGGGCAGCACGTAGGTCTGGGTGCCGATGATGATGTTGCCGGCGCCGTCGTCTGTGGGCGAGGTGCGCGTCTGCAGCACGTTGGTGGCGCCGGCGCCCTTGGGCCACACCAGCTCGGTGACGTTCAGAGCCCAGGCCACCTGGAGGCGCGCGCGGACAAGAGATGTATGCGAACGAGCGAGTCCATTCGTCGGAATGAGCGAACCAGGCAACGTCTGGCAAACTTGGTGTGGCGTATAGCTAGCACGCGCATAACACTGCATCACTATAGACGTAGGGAAACTGTGGTGGAGAGGAATGAAAGCAACAGTGCTGCCAGTCAGCTAGCCATGTGTGTGTACGTGGCACGAAGCAGATCAGTGCGTGATGAGCGGTAGCGTGTCACGCGGACATGAGGCCCACGCACCTTGCCAGTCACGGCGTCGACCTTGTACAGCTTGCCGGCCCAGTCGCCGAAGTAGACATAGCCATCGATGACGGTGGGGGTGCACGACACATCCTGAGCGCCGGTGTCCACCTTAAAGGCCGCCTGCAGCAGCCAGCGTGCAGGGAATGGTCGGTGAATGCAAGTGGATGAGATGGTTTGGGGTTGTGGCAAGGAAGCAACCAGGTGGGTTGCCACGTAAACAGGTGCAAGCAGGAGTTTGGACTTGCTAACGGGTTGTAACCATAGCACGGCCTGCTGCTGAGTCCGCTGCGTTGATTGGTAAGGAGGGACCAGGGGGTTCACGGGGGTAGCCATTGAGGGCGGGCGGGGCGGGAAGGTACGCGTGCAAGGGTCACACGACTATGAAGCGGGCGGCGCATGGCATCCCACACATAGCGTCCGCGCTGATGCTGTACTCGGAATATGATATAGCTTGCAAATGGGTTGTAAATATAAGCAAGAGCAGGGACCCCGTGGCGCGCGCGCTGGCCTGCAGCCGCCGTGTTCATGCAATTGACTCGCCCGCCCGTCCGCCGGTTGCGGGCTATTGCGGCCGTCTGGGTGCGGCCGCTGCACAAGATCCCATACCTCCCTGTTGTCGCGATTATGCACAGCGCTACCGACTTGCCTGCGCACTGCGCTTGAATGGACCTGCGATGTGGGCGCTCCTCCAGTTTTTGTTGGGGCCAAATTGCGATCCAGCAAACGATCCCCATTTCTTAGTATACTCTGCACTTGAGTATGCTGTCAGAGCCAGCAGCACAGCAATCAGCAGCGCGGAGCCACGCGTCTGGCCGGTCATCGTTGCACTCGACTTCGCTCGCGCGCGTGCACGCAGATCGTCCGCTCTGTGTGGAGTCGGCTGGTGAGTGTATGCATGTGAGTGATTGATACGTTCGTGTTCAGTAACCGTGGGAATTCATAGCGAACGCTGGCAATTGGCAATACGGGCACAAAGGAATCTAGGGTTTCAATGGATCGGCTGCCACTGTTTCGCCCATCTGATGCTCCACTGTAAATACACCTAAACACAGCACCATGCCTGCACAAGGCTGAATCAACAGCGCTTTGGTCGCGCCGTTTATCACACAAACCTTGCAAGCCTTCGTTCGCATAAATTGCTGCCGGCATGCACATGACATGCAATGTGGGATGCAGGGCTGAGAGAGTTTCCAACGCTTGCTGATGTTGCGGCTTTTACGGCGAGGCCGTTTGGCGCCTTTTGCGCGGGCGCAGGCCAAATCGAGTCGCTCATGCCTAAGACACAATTGTTCTGCATGCAATAGGCTGTGGTGGTCTGTTTGCTTTGACAAGACGCGGCTGCACAGTCAGTCGAGTCGAGTGCTGCTTCCAACTGCCATGCATCAACATTTGCGGCTGCGCAGCTTGCCGCGAGCTTGTATACCGTGAACACCGCCGCTGCACGAATGCGGGTGAAGTTGTAGGACGAGTTTCCGACCAGTCGACCCTGGCCCCGAGCCTGCCCTCCATAGACACAGGCGTTGCCCGGGTCGAGATGCCAACTCAAGTGTCAACTTGGTTTGCAGGCGCGGCCTGGCATCCGCGGAGCTGACGCCTGAGCACCGCTTTCGCAGCAGCGCCCTCACCTTCGCGCCGTTTGTTCAATTCGAGGCGCTTTGGCCGGGCCTGTAAATTTCAGTCCTGTGGGAAGGGTCGGTGCGCGTGGTTGAGGTGTTCCCTTGGGTGTTCCATCGGGGTCGCAGCCCGGCCCGTCAACGCCACCCCCTGCCCATTCAAGTTCACGCCCCCCCTGCAACGTGCCCCCTGCGCAAAGTTGCGGGGCATCTGTAGCCCACTCAGTCCCTGCGTGCCTTGGATGGGGCACCACGAAGACAGACACAGACACAGACACAGACACAGACACAGACACAGGCGTGTGAGAAGGCCCAGCGGGCAGGGTTCGGGAAAGTAGGCAGGCACGGGTACTGGGGCCAGGGTGAGAGGGGCTGTGGGGGCTGAGGGTGTTAGCGGGTTGGGTGCTGGAGCACCTCGGGCCTCTCGGCCTGGACCGGCCTAGTGGTCAAGACGCGTTTGTGGCTGCCCGTAGGCATAGTCTGCCCTGGCGTCGAGTGCTGGTTAGGTTGAGGTCTTGGTCGTGTTAGGCTGCGAGGGTCGCAGGACTCAGCCCCGCAGCCTATGGGTGTCTTGTTGAGCGTGCGTGTGCGTGCGTGTGCATGTGTGCGCGTGTGCGTGCGGTGATGGGTGTTAGCTGGTGTGCTCTGGTGTGCCTTGCCGTTGCCTAGAGGTGGTTAGCCCGCTGGGCCCTGCGGCGTTTTGGTCAGGAGTAACCCAGCTGAGGTTACTGGTGTGGCCCGGGGTTGGTGCGTTCTCTCCGGTGGACTCCAGAGCAGGATGCGCTCTGGGCAGGAGAGGCGCGTGGTAGCAGCAACGAGAGCCTGGAGTGCCCGTTGTTTGCTGGTTGTCCCGAGTACTCGATCACGAGACTCGATCAGTCAACCGTGGAAACCGTAGTTACACAGACACAGACACAGACACAGACACAGACACAGACACAGACACAGACACAGACACAGACACAGACACAGACACAGACACAGACACAGACACAGACACAGACACAGACACAGACACAGACACAGACACAGACACAGACACAGACACAGACACAGACACAGACACAGACACAGACACAGACACAGACACAGACACAGACACAGACACAGACACAGACACAGACACAGACACAGACACAGACACAGACACAGACACAGACACAGACACAGACACAGACACAGACACAGACACAGACACAGACACAGACACAGACACAGACACAGACACAGACACAGACACAGGGACATTGAATCACCACACAAGTGCGCCAGCGGGCACGGATGAGCACCGTAGACGGAGACTGGTGTCTTGAGTATGTATTGAGCACCCAATAGGAGGTAGTGGCGCTCCCATGGAAGCAAGTCCTACGAGCCCAAGGCACAGAGTAGGCTATCGGCGCTGCAGATGGTACGCCCCGGAGGCCTAGAGTAGGGCGTCCGTACTAGTACGTGCTCGCTGGCTCGTGAGCTGCATCAGCAGATCCCGCCTGTAACCAGTGCAATATGGTGTCATGTAAACAGCGTGCAGAAAAGCAATAATGGCGGGGTGGCAAGCAGGGGCAAACACAGATTGCATTAGTTACAGGAGGGACCTGCTGACCACCGGCACCTGCCGGCACGCTCCTACCTGACGCCATCCCTTCCGTGGCACTCCTAGAAAGACCCGCGATTGTGAGCATCTTGTTCTTGCTGCACCCGATTGCTGTCCTGTGGCATTGTTGTGGCACCTCCCTAAGCCGTGCGTGTCCTGGCACGCTTCATTGCCGACAGGGCCGATAGCAGCAGCACCATATGTCCCACCACTACCGTACGTGTTGCATGCCCCACGGCGGTTCCGCTAGCCAGCTGCTGTTGGGGGATGGATGAATCCACTGCCGCATTCATCTGCACCAGCACTGCTTGGGCCACGGGGTACTGCCAGAATACTTATGGACTGGAGGCGAGCAGGGTGTGTCGTGCGCTCCTCCAAAAGAGCCACAGCCTCGCGCTCAACACCCGGCGTGTGGTGCACTGACGTGCCTGTTTCCCGCCAGCAGCACGCCTCCCTCCGCCAGTCACCACATGATCCCATTTGCTCTCGCTCCCACTGTGTGTACCACATTGACCCATCATCACACGTATGTACCGGATTATTGGGTACCACCGCACTTGGAGGTGATGCTGTCGCCTGGCCTACCTGGCCGCTCCCAAGGCCAAGCGGGGGCGGCCCGTCACCTGCGAGTGCGGCAAGTGCCCCAAGTGCAAGCAGCGCGTGAGCATGCAGCGACTGAGGGCAGCCCGGTTGAAGTCAGAGTGAAGTAAGCAGGGCCCGCCGCTCGCCCTATCGTGCGGGGCATGGACGTAGCCTGCGCGCCTGCAGGCTGACTGCGAAGGCCCGCAGTCGGGGGGGGGCGCGAAATGGGTATCTGCGTAAGCCCAGCCTGTTGACACCGCTGCCATTGCCTCCGCTGGTGAAGCGGCTCCGCCGGGCATGTGCCCATTATGGTTTGGGGCAGGAATGCGGTTAGAGGGACCAGAGGTACGGTCAAGGTGAAAGGCGCACACGCCACACATGTGCCTCTTGTATACCGCGGACACGATATGGTGCGTTGGTGTACCGCCGCTCTGCCTCCCCGCCGCCCCGCCTCCCCGCAGCCCCGCAGCCCCGCCGCCCCGCCATCCCGCCGCCCCGCAGCCCCGCAGCCCCGCAGCCCCGCCGCCCAACCGCCCCGCCGCCCCGCCGCCCCGCCGCCCCGCCGCCCCGCAACCCCGCAGCCCCGCAGCCCCGCAGCCCCGCAGCCCCGCAGCCCCGCAGCCCCGCAGCCCCGCAGCCCCGCAGCCCCGCAGCCCCGCAGCCCCGCAGCCCCGCAGCCCCCGCAGCCCCGCAGCCCCGCAGCCCCGCCTACCGCGCCACAGCCCCACCTACCGCGCCACAGCCCCACAGCCGCCCCACAGCCGCCCCACAGCCGCCCCACAGCCGTCCCACAGCCCCGCAGCCCCGCAGCCCCACAGCCCCGCAGCCCCGCAGCCCCGCAGCCCCGCAGCCCCGCAGCCCCGCAGCCCCGCAGCCCCGCAGCCCCGCAGCCCCGCAGCCCCGCAGCCCCGCAGCCCCGCAGCCCCGCAGCCCCGCAGCCCCGCAGCCCCGCAGCCCCGCAGCCCCGCAGCCCCGCAGCCCCGCAGCCCCGCAGCCCCGCAGCCCCGCAGCCCCGCAGCCCCACAGCCCCACAGCCCCACAGCCCCACAGCCCACTGAGCTCAGCGCAGAAAGGCGGCCGCTCAAACTCCCAACTCGTAACAAACAGATTACGTAGATATCAGTGTCCGTGCATCCATACCGCCATGCAAGGACACGTACGGCCACTACTGTGGCTAATGTGCCAGCTTGAATGGATGCTGCGCGGTAGCTTTTGCGGCGCCGCTCCCCGGGAAAACTTTTGCGACATACCCCCCCCCCCGAGGTATTGCTGATTCTGCCGAGGAGTGGGGTCTTAGATCGTGGACCTCAAAATGAGCATTGATCGTCCCCAACTTTCGTGAGTGTAGGCGTCGTACGCGTCGTTGCGGCTGACCGACTGCCGTCCGTGCCGCCGTCTCTATCTCCCTTCGTGTATTGCGTGCCACACTGCCATGCCGCAGCGGTCGTGCCAGGCCTCAGAGGCCACGTCATCCTGATCTACTCACTGCCTTCACTGTCAGTGCCGCTCGCTCACGACACAGCTTTCGTTCGTGTCGAGTTCTGGCCGTGGTGTCCGGCCCACATGTCTGGCCGTGATGTCCGGCGCATCTTAAACCGACCCCTCCCTCTTGACGACCACTCTGCATCGATACAGCTCGGACTTCCAAACAGTTTCGAATGACCTAGTCCGTATGGCGATCGAATGCCCAGCCAGGCGAATCGTACGTGTGTGACGTGACGCTCGCCGGACGGGCGCCATGCTGGCTCCAGATAGGCGCTAGATTATTCTGTAACAGGACCTCCGCACCTAAGCAGCCAACCGGCCGGCGGGCCCGGGCACCGCGGAACAATCAATTTACGGCTCATGTGCTGTAGGTCATTCTCCGCAGGCGCGGGAAGGTAGAGCAATATATATGAGTGCATACAGTACCGCGACATATAGGCGACTTCCTCAAGTTCAAAACCTTACGTGTGAGGCTACTGACGTTTCGGAGCTTCAGCGACACGCACTACGGGCCGCGCGGCGATATGAAGTACCTCATGTGGCTGATATTGTTTGCGTTACTACATTGTACCCTCAGTACAGACGCAGCGAAGCTGACGGAGTGCTGCAAGTGCGCCAAATCGAATGGCTGCTGTAAATGCCCCGTTCCGCGGTCGCCCCCGGCACCGCCATCGTCATTGAAATCACCAAAGCCGACTAAGAAGCCTGCTAAAAAGGCGAAATCTCCGCCCCCGACGTCGTCGGGACCTCCGAAACCACCGCCATCGCCACGAACCCCAAGCCCAAGTCGATCGGCGGGGTCTCCCCCTCCCGTGTCCACACCCTCCCCCCCACCGCCCCAACCTCCCCCGCCTCGTCAACTGGAGCCGCCCCCATCACCGCCTCCCCCTCGGCCGTCTCCACGGTCGCCATCGCGTGCCCCGCCGCCGCCACCTCCGCCGCCTTCGCCTCCTCCCGTCCCACCGCGGAGCTGCCCGGCCGGGCAGCACCTGTGCCGCGGCTTCAAGTACATCTCCAACATCTACGAGCTCAGACAAGCGGGGCCCTTTGAGGAGGTGCAGACGTGCTGCGCGGGAGGCTGCTGCGGCGGCATCTGCTGCCCCGTGACCTGGCGGGTGCTGGCGGTGGTGCTGCCGCACGTGGACGCCTTGCTGAACAACCCGCCCGTCAGCTACCAGCCGGTGAGACGCGACATCACGCTGCCCGCCGAGCTGGTGTCCAGCGCGAAGGCCTTTGCAGCGCAGCAGCTGCCTGCCTGGCTGTCCCGCGTCTCGGGCGGGCGGCTGCAGGCCGCGGTGGATGTGGAGGTGGCGAGCGGCACGGTCACCTCCATGTTCTCGATGACGTCACAGTGAGTGCGTGGCTGTGGCGCGGATGCTGCTTGGATGCATGCATGCATGTGCCGGGGGAGCGGGCATGCATGCGAACATGTAATCAACGTGCACCGTGCCTCATTTGAGACACGGACGTTTCCGTTTCCCCCAACACACACACTAAACACGCACACGCACACGCGCAGGTACCCCGTCCCCGCCATGGGCGATGACCTGGTGGTGGCGGCCGCGCGCAACCGGACGTACGACCTGATCCTCACCCTCTTCCCCAGCCACCTGGACCCCGCCGCCTTCCAGCAGCAGCAGCAGCAGATGCAGCAGTCGAACCAGCTGAGAGACTGGATGCACGTGGCCGGCTCGTGCTGCTGGTACTTTCCAAACTCCAACTTCCTGGGCCCGCGGATTGCGTACGTGTCCGCCGGCATCGGCGCGCCGTACCTGCCCTCCCAGTTCGCGGGGTTGAAGCACGCCCTGGTCGGGGCGCTGGCCCAGTTCTACAGCCAGGGCCTGGCCGGCACCTCCGTCGCGCTGCCGTCCCTGGACGCCCCCGGCGAGCACGGCTACGGCTACGACCCCGTCACACAGTCCTGGGACAGCTGGTACGGCGACTTCCTGACGGTGCGTGTGTGATGAGTGTGTGTGTGTGTGTGAGATGAGTGTGTGTGTGTGTGTGTGTGTGTGTGTGTGTGTGTGTGTGTGTGTGTGTGTGTGTGTGTGTGTGTGTGTGTGTGTGTGTGTGTGTGTGTGTGTGTGTGTGTGTGTGATGGGGTGGCGGTGGGGCATGAGGGGCGGGGGGCCTACCTGGGGTGTCACACCTCAAGGCAAGTCCATGCACGCGCCTATCCCTACCGGCATGCTGGGGTGCCTTCACCACATGCCTGCTCAACACTTGATTGTTTGCCCGCAACTTCCAGGCCAACATATGGACGGTGAAGCGCGGCGGCAACTTCGGCAACGAGTACGCCTTCGCTGGCCTGACTGCCGCCCTCATCGGGTTTGGCACGCCATCAAACCCGTACCAGCCATGGGACCCCACCACTGTTCCCACTCCGGCGGCGCTCTTTGCCGCAGTAACGGGTTCCGCGCCGCAGCAGCAGCCACAGCCACGGCCTGCCGCTCTGGCGGCCGTCACCAGTGGGGGTTTTGTGTACGAGGCGTTTCCCTTCACGGCCTTGTGGGACAATGCGGAGCACTTCTGCCACGACACCCGCGGTGGCCACCTGGTCAGCATCACGAGCCAGGTACGTCGGTGAACAGCGGCGGCGGCGGCGGGCGGCGGCGGCGGCGGGGGGGGGGGGTGGCGGATAGGGTAGCTGCCATCACCCGCTGTTGATGGTATTGATAGGGCTGCAGCCGCATGGGGCCGCAACCTTAGTTAAGCAAGCGAGCTGGATGGATGGGTGAGGGCCGGATGGAGCCTGGGGCTGGATGGGGACTGCGGCGACCGGGGGCAGCCGCGGGGGGGGGGGGGAGAGGTATGTCAGCTTTTTGTAGCCTGGAAGGGCACCACGCTTCTGTGGCTGGTGATTCGGGTAAGTAAGCAGCACGCCCGCACGCTCCTGTGCTCGCCTTTGCTGCTGCATGCAGGCGGAGGCCGACGTCGTGCAGCAGCTGGCCAGCAGCAACAACATGCCCACCGTCTGGCTGGGCCTGCGCTGCGTCCCGCGCCTGGGCCGGCTGGTCCGCGCGGTGGCCGGCCCCCTGAGCCGCACCGACTCCGAGCGCTGCACCAGCGATGAGGAGTTCCTGTGGAGTGACGGCACGCCGTACAACAGCAGCGCGCGCCGCGGGTACGCCAACTGGAACGGCGGCACCAGCTACATAAGCAACGAGCCGCCCTGGGACCTGACCATCGCCGGCGAATGCGCGCGTATGATCAGCGGCTCGACCCCCGGAGGCGCCAGCAGCATGCAGTGGGCCTCCACAGCCTGCTACATGGCGTCCGGCGTTGTGTGCAAGACGCCCGTGGCGGCGGCGGCGGGCGGCGGCAGCGGCTCCCCCGCAGCAGCCAGCAGCCAGCAGCAGTGCCCCGCCGGCCAGCAGCTGTGTGTCGGCGGCGCCGGGCCGGGCTGGCCCATGGCCCCACTCCTGCAGGCCGGCGGCGGCGGCGGCACATGCTGCCCTGCGGGCTCCTCCTGTTGCGGCGGGAGCTGCTGCCCCGTGCAGTGGCGCGTCCTGGCGGTGCTGGTGCGCGCCACCAGCTGCAGCTACCGCCAGAACTCCAAGTCGCAGACCGCCGCCGGGGACATGTCCGCCGAGCAGGCGGCGGCGGCCGCCGCCTACGTGCGGACGCTGCCGGAGCTGGCGAAGCGCCTGTCGGGCGGCCTGGTGACCGCGTCGGTCGAGGTGGTGGAGTACACCCAGGTCGTCAGGATGTACTACTCGAACGACGAATACGACGTGTGAGCGCGGGCGGGCGGGCAGGCGGGGCTGTAGCCAGGCAGGGGGGCGCATGCGTGCGCGTGCATGCATGCGTGAACGCGTGAACTGCACCCGGGCCATGTACGGCGCCATTGCCCATTGGTCGATTGCAGCTCAGGTGGCGGGATGGGTGGGTGGCGAGCGTGGGGCCTAGCTAGCCATTGGCGTAGCGGAGGGCAGTAGGGCAGAGCGTAACATTCCTATCCGCCGCCATGCGCTCCGGGGTCGGGTGCTGGGGCACCGGGTGCTGGGGCACCGGGTGCTGGGGCACCGGGTGATGGGGCACCGGGTGATGGGGCACCCGGGACCGCCGCATTTTCAGCTTGTCCGGGTACGGGGCACCGGGTGATGGGGCACCGGGTGATGGGGCACCCGGGACCGCCGCATTTTCAGCTTGTCCGGGTACGGGGCACCGGGTGATGGGGCACCGGGTGATGGGGCACCGGGTGATGGGGCCGTGCCACCAGCAGGGACGTGCAGCAGGGAGCACACCTTCGCAACGACCAGCAGCAGGCGCCGCGCCCCCCTTGGCTCCCGGGGAGGCCGCAGCCGTCCAAAGACAGGGCGGCCTTCGCCCTGATGTTGTCTTCTGACTTCTATACCGCGCCTGGCGATATAACACCTGAGTGTTGGTTGGGTGTGTGCATACAATCACGATAGCACCTACAATAGCTAGCAGCGCACCTATCTTTGTGTATGCGGCACAAGTGACTTGTCCCCTCCGCGGGTGTATGTATGCGTGTGTTTGTGTGTGCGCCCGCCCGCCTGCTGCAGGCCCATTCTGGCGGATGCCAACCTTCTGGACGTGAGCAGCATCCTTGTCGCGGCGGGCAACAAGGCCTACGACTCCGTCATAGGATTCTACAATGCGCCCATCCCGCAGAGGCGCTACAGCAGTAGCGGCTCCTCGGCTTACCCATACCCCGACTTCAGGTGGCACCCGCTGCCGTACTGGTGCGTGGGGCGGGCGGGCGTCTCCGTGCGTGGAAACTAGCGACGGCGGGCTGGGCCCCGGGCAGTGTGCGTGTTGTCACGGCACGCACGCTCGTCGGCTGTGGTGGACGTGCTTTGGGCCCGCCGAGTCAGCTTCCGACCCGCAGCTGCGCCACACTAGGCCAGATGCTGATATCATTTTGTGCCGCATGCTGTATGGCACGGTGCGCGCGCGCGATCGACGGGTGCCCGTGCCTGCTGCCCTGCTCACACGCACCCGGCGGGCCCGCAGGCGCCAGGGGCTGTTCAACACCCGGAGCGACGTCGACACCGACATGCTGGCCTACGCCTTTGTCGGCATGCTCGAGTCCTACTACAGCACCATGCCGGGCGTGAAGCTGCCGTGCCAGGAGGACCTCGCCGGCCCCAATGACCAGCACGTGGACTGCATCAAGGCGTACGGCTACAGCAGCAGCTGGCGGTCGTGGCTCGAAGACTTTGCGACGGTGAGGCCTGCCTGCTGGTGCTGATGGTGCAGTGTGCGGTAGGTGGGAGGTGCGCAAGGAAATTCAGATGACCACAATGAAGTGCTGAAAACAACCATGGTTACTGCTGTTGCTGTTGGTTGCGCCTGCTTACCTCTATGTGCCCCCGGTCACACGCAGGGGCGCGTGTGGAGTCCCGTGGATGGCGGCCGCTTCCTTGGCCTCAATGCCACGGTGTACAGCTTCGGCACCCCCACAAACCCTAGGCTACCCACACCGTGGGTGCCTGCGGACAGCAGCAGCAGCTCCCAGCTGCAGCCGCCCGCGCCCAGCATACCTAGCAGGCCGCCGCCGCCGCCTCCCCCGCCGCCGCCACCGGCAGCCAGCCAGCAGCAGTGCGCCGCCGGGAAGGTGCTGTGTGGGGAGACGCGCGGCCCCTGGATGGTGCAGCTGCCGCCCTGGTCCGCGGAAAACCCGTTGGTCACCCCGCGCCCGCCGGTGTGCTGCGACGTGGGGATGTGCTGCGGCGTCAAGTGCTGCCCCATCACGTGGAAGGTGCTCACGGTCATCATCCCCTCCGTCAACATGTACTACACCCGTATAAACAGCTCGGGCCACATCATCGCGCGCATGACAGATGCGGTGATCGCGAATACGATATCGTACGCAAACACGCTCCCAGACATCCTGGAGCGCCGGCTTTCCAATGGCTGGCTGTCCGCCACCGTGGACGTTGAAGTTGCACCCACGACCCTGACCTCCATGACCTACGTTGACGGGCCGGGTCCGGGGTAAGTTCGGGGTTTCGGGTACAAATACGTTGCTTGGCGGCGCACGTTTGTTGAGGTTACAGCATGGCGCGGGGCGGAGGGAGGGGAGGGCGAGGGCCACCAAACCGAGGCGCGCACCCCCCAGGCCGTTCCCCCGCGGCCCCCGGCCCTCATTAGTTGCTCGAGTTGGTCCTCAACTTAGTATACGGTAGCAGTTGGTCCTCAACTTAGTATAGCCCTTTCCGCCTTCCTGCCTCTTCATGTACGGCACGTCCCCCCCGCAGGTGGTACGCTGCAGCCTCGGACACCCAGCAGATTGTGACCGCCGCCGCGCGGGGCCGCACCTATGACGCGGTAATGGTGCTGTACCCGGTCGATTTCAAACTGGTCAACGACAGCGCCACAAACATCAGCACCCTGGCCTTCCAGGCGGATGCATGGGGCAGGGGCGGCTGCTGCTTCAGATTCAGCGACTGGAATTACGGGGCTGGGTACGTCTCCATCCGGCTGCCCAATTGGGAGGACAACCTGTTCAGCAGCAATGATGAGATCGTGTTGGCGCACGAGTTTGGCCACGTCCTGGAGTTCTTTTATAGAACCCAGCCCGGCGTGGTGGACACCTACCTGCCAGCAAGCACCAACGGCGTCCTCGTAGATCCTTATGGGGGCTATGTGCACGACCAGGGCAATGCGGACTTTGGGATGCCTTTCGACTCGCATTGGACCTGGCTGCAAGCGATCTTCTCGGTAAGTACTGTATGTAGGGGGTGGTTGGCACACCGCAACGTCCATATAGCAACACACGCACTCACACGCACGCACGGAGCGTCATGGGAGTAACGGGTGTAGATGACCTAAGCACGTACGCCGTACATTTTCTTTACCTCGGCCGTGCGTGTTCGTTTGCCGCATGCAGGGTCGCCTCTGGAGCCGGGCCCTGCAGCGATACCTGGGCCTGAACAATGTTGCGTATGGGTGGGGGACACCCTCGGACCGAGCTTGCCTGGGTACAGCCAAGGTCGATGACGAGGAAGAGCTGATTGCCTGGCGGAAATCCTGCTTGTCACGGTTTTGAGAGACGATTCGAGTGTTATGACTTTCAGTTGTATGTACATGTGAATCGGGCCCTTAACGGGGATACTGTATGGTGTAAGGAGCGAGGACCGCATTGAGGCGGGCTGCATGCCCAAGCGCAGCTGCTTGGGGCAGTTCGTTGGTGAGGGGCGCATTGGGGTCGCCGCGTGCATGGCACTGCGGCAGTTTTGCCAGCTGCGCGCCAGTAAAGGGCGTGCCTGAATGGTTCGGAATGTTCAGGTTACATAGCTGAGGCTCCGCGTCCCCAAACGCGCCGGCCCCGCGGCCGTTGCAAGCGTGCGCAACTCAATTATCAGAACGCCCCAACAAAAACATTCGTTGCGATGAACATCAGCGAATCCCTGCTCACACGCGAATCGAGATGCCAACGACGAGCGGCACTAGGTACATCGATCCCCGCCAGCCGGTAGTGAGCGGTGTCCCCCCAGAGGCCCCTCTGAGCGGCCCAGCCTAGGGCGCGGCGCCATCCGCCAACAAGAGGCCAGGGCCAGGGCCAGGGCCAGGGCCGTACCAGTGTACCACCAACAGCCCTGCACCCTACAGCTACCTCGCGGCCGGCTCACCGGCGAGAGATACGCTGGCGCTAGCCATGCTGTGCTGCCCCAGCCGGTAGGCTGCGGCCACCCCACAGTCCAGACCCAGGGCCGCTTCCGCTCCGTCACCCACCCCCACCCTCCAAAGCCCGCTGCCTCAAGCATCATGCAAGCCATGCGCCGCCAGCCCCTCACTCATCATCAGTCCTGGTACTGCCCCTTGCCGCCCCCCGTGAGCGGCCGGCTGGCCGTCACCGCCTCGTCCTCGTCCTCCTCGCCGCCCAGCGTGAAGGGGCCCGACGGCGCAGCCGGCTGCGGCACGTACGTCCGCGACTGCCGCCCGCCGCCGCGCGCCGCGCCAGCCGCCGGCGGCGGCGGCGGCGGCAGCGCCACCGCCGCCCCGTAGGACGGCGGCGGCGGGAGCGTGCCCGCCGCTAGCGTGCTCACCGGGAGCCCGCTGGCGGCGCCGTCGCTTGCGCCGTTCGCTGCCGCTGCGCCGGCTGCTTGCCCGCCGGCGTAGTAGTTCCGGATGTCGGCGGAGGTGGTGGCGAGCGACGGCAGCTGCCGGTAGCGGTCGTCGTCCTTGCCCGCCTTCTTCGCCGCCTTCACCGCCGCCTTGGCCGCCTTGGCCTCCGCCTTGGCGGCACCGCGCGCGCCCACAATGGTGGCGGCGCCGCCGCCGCTGCTACTGCCGGCGGCGCCGCCGCCCGCCAGCGCCCCGCTGCTGCCGCCGCGGCCCCCGAGGCCTCCGGGTCGGGCGGCGCTGCTGCTGGGGCGGTTCAGGCGGGAGATCTCGTCCTCGTCCGAGTCGTCGGGGCCGTGGCCGCCCAGCTCCGCCATCGCGATGCCTGTGCGTGAATTGCGAATGGTGTGGATGGCATGTTGTGTGAGCTCAAGGCGGAAACGCGGGATCAAGCTGGACGCCAACAACGCCGCGCTGGCGTGGGATGCAATGTCGGTTTCTGATGCGGAGCGCTGACGGTGACGGTGCGAGTTGCCTGCCGGCCGTCAGCCTGTTATGATATCCACTGCCGCACCCATGCATCCCGCTGGCACCATGCCCCCCCGCCCCCCCCCCAGGCACACAGCACACGCCCCGCTCCCGCCCCCCGACGCACCCGTGGACAGCTGGTTGACGCCCTTCTCCTCGGCGTCCTCCTCGTTGAAGCCCACCATCAGGTACGAGCTGGCCTCCTGCGGCCTGTGGGGGCGGGCGGGCCGGCGGGCGGGGCGGGCGGGGCGGGCGGGGGGACGGGCGGGTGGGCGGGTGGGGACGGCGGCACACGAGCGGGAGTGTGAGCTGGTATGCATACCCGCTGCCCGTCAGCGGACACCCCACGGACACCCCATGGACACCCCACGAACACACAGTGGATCCACAGCGGATGAGTCGATGTTCGCAACGTGAGTACAAGGAGCACCCTCGTGCCCTATTGGCGTGCTTTCTGCGCGCGACAGCACCACACCCCGCCGCCACTGCCCCCCGATGCGCCGTCCACCCCGCCGCGACCACCCCGGCCTTGCCGCAAACCCGCTCGCCCCTCCCCGCCCTCCACACGTCCCTCGCCCCTCCACGCCCCTCCCCCCGCCCCTCCCCCCGCCCCTCTCCACGCCCCTCCCCACGCCCCTCCCCCTCCCCCATCCGTCACCAACCGTCACATGAACGGCTAACCCCCCCCCCCGGCCCCTCCACCTCTCTCCCCCCCCTCCCCCCCTCCTCCCCTGCCCCCTCCCCCCCACCTGAACAGCACCAGCAGCACCACCGTGAACAGCAGGTAGCACAGGAACAGCAGCGCCTGCAGCGTGGACTGAACCACGTGGTTGAAGAACGCCGGCAGCAGCAGCACGCCTGCGGGCGCGTGCGTGTGCGTGTGTGTGCGCACGAGGGCGGGCGGGCGTGGTGAGCGGTTGGTTGGTCGGTTGGTGGCGCAGCTGCTGTTCGGAGTCTCGATGCCACGCGCCTCCGGGGCCTCCCCAAAGCCCGCCTCTCCCCGCTGTCCTCGGGGCCTCCCATGCCGTCCGCTCCTCGCCGCCGCCATCCGCCCGCCACCCGCCCGCCACCCGCCCGCCACCCGCTAGCCTTCCCACCCGCCCGGCGCCACTCGCCCCTGCCCCCCAGCCCTCCCCCCGCCCAGCCTTCCCATCCCCTGCCTCCACACCATCCTGGCCCGCTTTCCAAACCATCCTTTCCCACCCCCCGCCTGCCCCCGCCCCCCACCTTCACCCCCGCCCGCCGCCCGCTAGCTCACATATGTCCGCCACCAGGTACGCCGCCACGCCCGCCGAGAAGCGCGACAGCAGCGTGCGCTTGGCGTTGTAGGCGATGTGGTCGGCCACCGTCTCGCCATTGTCGGCGCCGCCCGGCCCGCCCGCCTCCACGTCGCCGGCCGCGGTGTGCGGGGCCGCCACCGGCACGCCCACCGCCACGCCGCCGGGCGGCGCCAGCGGCGCGTAGCCCGGGTGGCCGGCCATGGCGGCCACGGCGGCGGCCTCGGCGGCGGCCTCGGCGCGGCGCTCCTCCTCCAGCTTGCCGGTGCGCGCCTTGTAGTCCTCCTCAAGAGTCGCCACCTCCTTGCCCAGCGCCTGGGAGGGGAGGGGGGGAGGGGCACACGTTGGTGAAGGAAGTGGTAGACCGTGGACAACCGCCGGTGACGGGGGGAGAGCGGCGGTTGCTGGTCTGGCCGAGGCCGCCCGCCCGCCCGCCCCACACATGCCGCCCGCCTGTGGCTGCTGCTGCTGCTCCCAACCCCGCGCGCCCGTTGCGCTCCAAGGGTGGTCCGCCGGTGTGGCGCCGTCCAGCAGGCGCTGCCCGCGTGAATGGCCGCAACTCGCAACGCGCCGTGCCGCCTCATTTAGCTCCCACCTCTCCATTTTGCCCAGCGCCCACAAGCTCTCCCTGGCCTCTCTTCATCACCCATCCCCATCCCCATCCCCATCCCCATCCCCATCTCCAACCCCATCCCCATCCCCATCTCCAACCCCATCCCCATCTCCAACCCCATCCCCATCCCCATCCCCATCCCCATCCCCATCCCCAACCCCATCTCCATCTCCATCCCGCGCACACATGCCCACACACAAGCCCACACACACACGCCCCGCCGGGGCGCCGCCGCCGCACCTCGAAGATGTACAGCCAGGCCAGTATGAGCGCGGCCAGGTTGAGCACGGAGCACACGAACCACATGCTGGCGGCCAGGGTGGACATGGTGGACAGGTCGTAGGTGTCGGCGTGCGGCGAGGACTGCAGCGCGAAGAACGAGTAGTCCGTGATCTGCGGGTGGCAGGGTGGGGTGGTAGGTGGCAGGTGGGGTGGGTGAAGTGGGGTGGGGTGGGTTGAAGAGGGGGGAGACGAGGGGGGCGGCGGAAGGGTTGGGCGGATGTGTGTGGGGGTTGGGGGGGAGCAGGTGTTGCAGCACCACACCCTTGGGCCAGCGGGGCAGCGGACGGCGGGTCAGGGCAGGATGCGAGGTAGAGCTGGTGAGCGGGTGACGGCGGGTGGTACAAACCTACATGCACGCGCGTCCGGCCCACCACTCGGCGCTGCCGCTTTTCCCCACCCCATCACCTAACCCTCCCGCCTCGCAGCTCGGCCCTGTGTGTGTGCTGGGCCGCCCCCACGCGCTGCTGCCCCAACCGCGGCGCGGGAACACGCTGCTCCCCAGCACCCACCAGGCCCGTGACCAGCACCGTGACGGGCACGAACACCACGTGCTGCTTGTGCGGCCCCAGGTCGCTGCGGGTGATGCAGTAGCCGCTGGCCACCACCAGCAGCACCGCCTGCAGCAGGCATTGCGGGGCCGTGCAGCCGTGGGAGGGCAGGTTGGGGAGGTGCTCGCGGTGCAATGCAACGAACAGGGAGTCATGCTGCGATGCAGGGGGCTGTTGGTGTTGACGAAGGAATGGGCTCGGGTGGTGGTGAGGGATGGCAAGGGATCCGGGGACAGCTGTGCGGTCGTGTCGCCGGTACTTGCCAGGAAGGTGGCGCGTGCGACGTTGAACGCGAACAGGTAGACGAGGTAGCCGACGAGGCCGCTATGTCCCTTCTGGACGTGGTCCGCATAGCCAACGTATGCGGACGTCTGAATCGCGTTGAAGAGACACGAAAAGACGAGCATACCGTAGATAAACCACGCCCGGCTGGCCACGTTTCGCTTCCGGAACGCGTAAATCACCGCCAGTAGCCATAACAACCACCAGCATGCGCATTTCGCTGCGTTGAAGCTTAGCGCGAAAGAAATTGTCACCGAGTTGTCCTCGTAATCGGCTGTCAAGTCCTGCGCCGAGCTAGCCTCTGGCGCAGCCATCTTAGAGTTCTTGTGCGGGGCTCAAGGGCCCCGGCTACGTAGGGTTGGGCCCAGGGAGCGCGGAAATGGATCAAAGTCGTATGTTGTCCCAGCCGCGATAACAGGCGGAAACACGTTTGACACCGTATGTATGCAACTTAATTGCGCAAGTATGTCTGCTAACAAAGCCTGGGCGACCGTGTTCGGCCCGGGCGCCAAAACCCTGGGATGGGCCCTGCAATCCCGGTGGGCCCCCAGTCCCAGTCCCGCTCCGCGCGCGGAAGCTTAGCGGCTCCTGTCCCACGGCGTACGCCAGACAAGAAGTCTAATTGATGCATGTGCACGCCAAAAAAAGCCGCTGCTGTCAGCCTGTCACCAGTGGGACTGTGGGAGGCGCCTCCAGCACAGTCCCCATGCCGAGTGGCCGCACAGAGCAGGCCGAGTGGCGAGTGGCCCGGGCCTGGGGCGCCTACCGTGCTCAGCCAAGACTGCTGCTACGGGGCTGCACCACCAAAATGCGCAGACTGCGGCTGTGACTGGGTATCAGCAATGACCTCCAGGGCCCCAACGAGGCTGAGCAGCTGCGCCCACGGCAGGCGGGATTGCTTGACTGCCAGGCGAGTACAGGGTTACACCGATACCGTTACGGAATTCATTGCCCCTCAGCACAGGAGCACCAACGTTACGGTGAGGCCATCAACGGCATGCGGCTTCTCGTCCTGTCCTATCACGCACACAGACACACATACGCGGCCCAAACACTGCAAGACGGGGGGGGGCACTTGCGGCGCCACTCTCAACCCCTCATCGCCCCCGGGGCCTCAAGCTCAGTCCTGCTGGCCGAGCGCGGCCCCCCTCGCCGCCCCCCGCACCACCCCGCGCAAACGTCAACGAGTCCAGGAACCCGCCGCCCAGCCCCCCGCCGCCACCGCCGCCGCCGCCGCCCACGCGCTTCCGCTGCTCGTCCTCCAGCGCCGCCGCGTACTTGTCCGCGTCCGCCGCCTGCGCCCGCGCCCGCTCCGCCGCGCGCTTGGCCAGCGCCGCCGCCACCAACGGCCGCGGCGCCAGGTCGTCCGCGAACGCCGCCGCCGCCGCCGCGGCCGCAGTCGACCGGCCCGACCCGCCGAACCCAGCGCTCGGCGGCGCCACGGGCGGGTCGGGCGACGCGGAGCGCCGCCAGGCGGCGCCGCCGCCGTCCTCTCCGCCGCCGCCGAAGAGGTCCTCCAGGGCGCCGTAGTTGATCTTGTTTGACAGCTTCTTGGCCTCCAGGATGTTGCGGGCGGCGGCGGCGGCGTCCTCCGCGGCCGGCATCTCGGCCTTGGGCTGTGTGCGGGCGATGGCGGGGGTGGAGTGGGGGTGGAGTGGGGTGGGGGTGGGGAGGCGCGCGTCAGGCGTGTGCACACTGGGAGGCGCCGTGCCAGCGCCGCCCGCACGGCCGTCCCGAATCGACCGTGCGACCGCGGGGGGACTTCAAATCCACGCATCACGCGCACCACGCCCCTGCACCCGCACCCGCACCGGCCAGAGGCGCCGTGTCACCGCTGGCCCCGCCCCCCCCCCCCGCTTCCCCGTCCCCATCCACCCCCCCCCCCCGGCCCCCACCTTGCGGTTGTACTTGCGCTTGGCCTTGTCCGAGCCGGCCTTGCTGGGGTCCTTGGCCGCCTCCTCCGCCTCGCGCCGCTTCACCTCCTGCTTCTCGATCCAGTCCTTGTTCATCTCCACCCACAGCGACTCCCGGATGCTGGCCTCCTCCGACGTGGCCAGGTAGCAGCCGATGTCGTCGTCCTCCACGTCAGACAGGTGGTCAGACAGCGCCTCCTCCTCCTCATCACCCTCGTCCGCGGCGGCGGCGGCGGGCGCCGCCGCCGCCGCCGCCGCGGCGGCCCGGCGCTCCGCGTCCGCTGCCGCGGCCATCGCGCTGGAGATGCCGCCGGCGCCGCCGGCGCCGCCAGCTTCCGCTTCCGCTTCCGCTTGCGCGGCTGCTGCCGTTGCTGCTGCCCCTGCAGCGGCTGGTGCCGCTGCCCCAGCCGCCGCCGCGCCAGCTTCAGACGCCTCCGCCCGCCTCCGCTTGGCGCGCGCCGCGTCCTCCTCCGCGGCCGCTTCCCCGGCCGCCGCCTCCTGCTCGGGGCCGGGGCTCGCCGCCCCCCGCAGCGGCGCGGTGGCCACCGCCGCCGCCTCTCCGCCCAGCGCCCGTGCCAGCGGCTGCAGCTCCGAGCTGTGCAGCGCGGCGTCGAAGTCGTCCTCCTCCGAGCGCAGAGCCGCCGCCCGCCGCCCACCGGCGACCGCAGCACCGCCGCCCGCCGCCGCCGCGGCATCAGCAGCACCTGCGCTGCTCGGCCCCGCCCCCGTGCCGTCCTCCGCGCGGCTGCCGTACGCGCCCGTGCCGCCGCCGGCTGCGGCCGCCCCTGCCCCGCCGGCTGCCGCGGATGGCCCCGCGGAGCCGTCGCCGGCGCTTTCCCCGGCCTTTGCCCGCTTCCTCCTGCCGCCGCCGGCCGCTGCCACTGCCACTATAGCGCCGTCCTTGCCCGTGCCCTTGTCCTGCTGCTGGGCCGGCTCCCCGCTGGTGCCTGCCTCCAGCGCCTCCTCGTTCTCCAAGTGGCGGCCTGCGGGGCGAGGGCAGCCGCAACCTCAGTGGGGCTCACCGGGGAGGCCTGCAACCCCACAGGGCCGTCGTACTGCTGCCGGCTCCACACACATACACACACATACACAGACACACGGCACATGCACGCGCGCACGTGCACATGCATACGGCACACAAGCTGTCGCCCCCCTTCCTCCGCCCCTCACGCCGCTTCCCACTCCCCACATCGCCGCACTGCACCCGCACCCGCGCCCGCACTCACGCCGCTGCAGGTCCTCAAACGCGTCCTCGCCGCCGCCGCTGCCGCTGCCGCCCGCCCCGGCGCTGCCTGAGGGACCCGGCAGCGCCAGCACCTCGCCCGAGCCCTGAGCGGGCGGGGAGAGAAGGACCGGCAAACATGGTGACTGGGTGGCCCCCGTGAGTGCCCCATACAGGCAGGTATGCAATGATAGGCCCCGCCCACCGCTACCCCTTTAACCTTGCATCCCCGCCGAGGGTATTTCATTATAATTCCCAAATTGCCCACCGCCACCCCACTGCCCCAGCGCCGCGGCGGCCAGCCTGTGCCCCCTGACGCGCCCCTCACACACGCCTCCCAGCAGCTCCCCACTATCTCGCTCCGACCAACCCCCTCACACGTGCCCGCCCACCACCTGCCCGCCCGCCCGCCCCACCTTGATCAGCAGCCCGCCCCGCTCCGCCGCCAGCTGCTCGCGCACGCGCTTCTTCACGTCCCGCCGCAGGTTGGCGATGTAGCAGGGCGGGTCGTTGGTGCCCTGCGCAGCGGGGGGTGGGAGGGTGGAGGCGGGAGGTGGAGGGGTGGAGGCGGGGGTTGGGAGGCGGGGTTATGAGGCGGACAGGTGGCGTGAGCGTTCGACGTGAAGGTGCCCTGACCAGGGGAGGTCAGGGCACCTGGCCCTGACTGCGTTACTCTGTCCTCCCTCTTACAACCTCCACCTGCAGCCAGCCCCCCAACTGCATGTCCCGTACTGCCCGGCCCCCCCAGCTCACCGTGCTGCCCCACCCACCAGCCAATTACGGCACAGGCAATGCCGTCCGCATGGATGGCACGCCCCCCCCGGAGAAAACCACCCGCACCCCGCCACCCCCCCCTGCCACCCCCCGTTGACTTGGGAATTGGAAAACACTACCCCCCCCCGCACCTGCGCCGCCTGCGTGACCACCAGGTAGTCCTCCAGGCAGCCGCGGCACATGCCGTGCGCCAGCAGCGTGGCGCCGGCGCGCACGTGCTCGCAGAAGCGGCCCACCTCGTTGGGGTCCACACCCACCACCGCTCCGCCGCCGCCCTCGGCGCCGCCGCCGTCGCCGCCCTCGCCGTCGGCGGGCTCGGGCGGCGGCATGAGCGCGGGCGGGCGCTGCGGGTTCTCGATGGCCTGCCGCTCGTACTCCAGCAGCAGTTGCTCCTGTTTGGGGGTGGGAGAAGGGGCGAACTCCGTGGATAGGATGCAGAGACGCGTGAGGGGTTGCCGTGCCCGTGGCCGTGGCAATGCACACGGCATTCGGCCGTAACCAGATAATAGAGGTTGGCTCAGCCGCAGCCGCAGCGGGGTACACACCCTCCAGACCATCGTACCCTCCAGACCATCACACCCAGACTTCCACATGCCCCACCCAAGCAACCCTCCACGCACATCCCCCCTTCCGCACACATATACACACACGCACATACACACACGCCGCCCGCCCCGCCCCCCCCCCCCCGCCCCACCCGCTGCTCCTCCACCGCCTTGTCGCGCTCGCCCAGCTCCTTGAGCGTGAGCTCGGCGTCCCGCGTCTCCGCCAGCTCCATGACGCGCTTCTCCACCGTGGCCCAGCCGATGTGCACGATGGCGATCACGTCCTGCGCGGCGGCGGCGGCGGGGCAGGAGGGGGGCAGGAGGGGGGTAAGGGGGGCGGCAGGGTCAGGCGGGTGTGTGGGGGTTGTGCGTGTGTGGCGTTGACTGGTGGCCACTTTCACTTCTGCGTCCGGCATTGCACGTGGTCTGTGGTCTGCGGTTCTGACGACCAGTGACACCGAGCCCGGGCCCATGGAACGCCGGTACAGGGAGAACCCTGTGCGTTATCGGCCACCAGCCCCCCCGCCCCCCCCCCGCCCCGACACCCACACCGCCCTCCGCCCCGCCTCCATCCCCCCGCCACCCGCACAGCCCGCACCCTTTTGGTCTTCTCCACGCCGTGAATGTGCGCCGCCAGGAACAGCGCCGCGCCGCACACGCCGCTGGGCCGCCGCCCCGTCAGCATCCAGTCGCGCTTCATGGACTGCACCAGCCGCATCGCGGTGTTGCCCACTTTCTGCATGGGGGCACGGGTGGGTTGGAGGGGGGGGCCAGGCGCGCACATGAGCGGCCTACAACGAGCGCCATGCAGCGCTGCACACGCACACACGCACACCCTAGCACATGCCTGAGCCCTGTCGCTCACGCGCCGCCCTCCAGACCCGCCTGTCCAGTCCCCAGCCGCGCACCGTCTTGAGGTCCTGCGTGGGCAGCCGCAGCCGGTCCACGAAGCGGTTGAGGAAGATGGAGGGGTCGATGGGCTTGGTCAGCGTGGCGTGCTCGTCCAGCCGCAGCAGCTTGAGCAGCTGCAGGAACACGGCGCCTAAGCCGGAGGCAGGGGGACGGGCAGAGAGAGAGACACTGATTGGCAAAGAAACCAAAATAGCTAACGGTCTCAAGCGTGTAATGGTTGGGGGCAGGGTGGTGTCGGGGGCGCGTGGTGCCGCGGTATCATGAACACGTGGTATGGCACGGTGGAGGGGCCGCCGCCCGCCGCCGCCCGGCCCCGCCTCTGCGCCGGCACCCACCCAGTGCGTACACATTGACGGACAGGTGGTCGGAGAAGTCTATGAGCATGTAGGGGCGGCGCTCCAGGCGGCAGAAGATGTAGAGGCACACCGCCGCCACCTGGGCGGCAGGGAGGGAGGGGACGGCGGGGGAGCGAGCAGCAGGCGGGGCGCGTCAGCCAGGCCGGCCACTGTCGTGTCATGCTCGTATCTATACGCCTGCCCGTCCTGGGCAGCGACGCCGCTCACACGCCGCACGCACGCGCGCCCCCTGTTGCCAGTGTCCAGACCAACCTACCTGCCACAGCGCCCCCTACCCGCTACCCGCCAACGACTCCAGCGCCGAGCCCTGCCCCACCCCCAGCACCCCAGCCCCCACCCCCAGCCACTGGTCTTCAGCGCCTGCTGTACCGCATTCCCAATCATCCTTGCAACCCGCACAGCCCCACAGCCCCACACAGCCCCACCCGGCCCACCCGGCCCACCCGGCCCACCCGGCCCACCCGGCCCAGCCGCCGCCGCCCCCCTGTCCCTTGTCTAGTTCAGCTTGGTTTAGCTTGGGATGGTATTCACAAACCCCCCACCTGGTTGACGCGGCGGCCGCGTGTGAAGTTGCGCTGCAGCGCCAGGCGGTACAGCCGGTGCGCCGCCTCCACCGCCTCGCCACTGGGCGAGATGCGCAGCGCCTCCACCAGGCTCACGATCTCGTGCCGCCCGCGCGACACGGCCGCCTCGTGGCTGTCGCCCTGGGGGCAGCAGCCGCAGCCAGGAGCCAGGCAGCCGTGGAAACACTTGGCGCCGGAAACGCCAAGTCCGGGTGTTCACTCGCCCTTGTTTCGGCGACATGTCGCGGCCTGCCCGCCAGCCTGCCCCTGGTCCTGCCCGAGCCCTCTGCCAGCCCGCCCACCTCTGCTCCTCTCCTGCTGGTCCCGCAGCGCCCGGCCCCCCTCCCCCAGACGCCGCGTAGCCACCTCAAACCTCGCATGTCCCACGGCACACCCGACCGCCCTCTTCACTCCAGCCCACCCAGCCCGCCACCCGCATACCTCCTCTCGCCCCGCCCCCGACCCCCGCCCTGCCCTCCCGCCCTCCCGCGCACTTCACTTACCCCGCTGCCCCACATGCGGCCGCCCGAGTAGCGGCCCAGGCCGCGCGCCTCTCCGCTGGCGCCCACCATCTGGCCCACCATCTCGCCCTCGCCGTCGCCGCCCTTTGTGAACATGACGTCGCTGCTGAAGGCCGTGTCCTCCACCACCCGCCCGCACTGCGAGGGAGGGAGAGGGGGGGGGCGAAAGCAGGGGGGGAGGGGAGGGGCAGGCGCAGGGGGGAAAGGGAGGGGAGGGAGGGGGCTGGGGGTTAGGGGGTGCCGGCGTACGGGGTGGAGGACGCGCGGCGGGGAAGGGTGCGGACGGGTGGGAGGGGTGCAGGGGACTGCACGGCCGTGTCAAGGCAGTCCAGGAGTAGGTCGCAAAGCAGGGGCCTGCGTCCGCGGCTGAGGCGTTGCGAAGGCCTTGTCAAGACACCGGACGCAACACCCTTGACGGCGTGAGCCATCGTTGCCCTGGCCGCAGCACCCTCCCCCCCTCCCAGGCGCGCAGCCTGCTGCCGCACAGCACGCACACCCCCTGAAGCTGAGTCGGGAAGCGCACCTGGACGCAGCATGCGAAACCATTTTGGTCATCCGTCTCCACCTCCACGTCCGCCGAACACTGAGCGCACCAAACCATCGTCGACAGCGGTTGCCGCCCGGCCCGGCAGCGCGCAGACCAGGCGTCCTGAGAGCCTCCAAGCTACAAGGCTGCTATCTTTGCCTGCAGCGCGCGCTAACGCTGCACGAGGGGCACTCGCCGCTCCCCTCGAGTCGCGCGCGCTGTGCCCTCTTTGCCGGAGCTGCCTTGCCGCTGACAACGAGGCAATGCGTAGTACCAATATGGACTGGTATATAAAATGGTAGCGAATCAGGGCTGCGCACGGCGTGCGCGGCCAGTCGAAAACCCAGAAGGCACTTTCTTGCGCAAGCTCGGGCCTAGGAGTCCCTGCCGAGGGCTGATGTGTGCATTCTTGTAGCAGTGGCCAGCGGGGTCGGCCACGTCCCAAATTTGGGAAGCGGAGTTGGGCCGATGCGAGCGTGACCCCCCGATTCCGCCATTTCCGCGACCTCGCACCCTTTCGCCTCCGGTGACTTTGCAATTGAATCTTCCCTGCTCTAATTTCCTCGATAATTTGCCCTCAGCCATACGGACGCAACACGAGTGCATTCCTGCGCGGTGCTTCCATACGCTTCGATGACATTGCGCTGAAATGATATCGAGAATTTAACACTATTCTGATTTTATCAGAGGCGTAAACAGCAGCACTCTAGACGCGCGGCCCCTGGCGCTGCCCAGGACGCAGCGCCGGCTCTGCTTTAGGTTGCCATAGCTGCTTGAAGCCCAAAGACAATGGTGCGTAAACAATAAGGGTCGCCGTGCGCGAAGCATCGATGTGACATGGGCGCGTCTGGTGTTGCTGGTGTTTTTGCATGCGTGCCGTGCATACTCTATGTCTGAGCGTTGCTTAAATGCGCCCTGCAGGCGCGGAACCTGGTGTGGAAGGACCTCAGCTCGGCGCAGCTTGAGTCCATCCGCCACCCACACCCAAAAAAGGGCCTCACCGGGCGGGACTTGTTAGCCAAATACACGGGGCTCCATGACTACCAGACGAACCCAAAGACAGCCATCCACCTGGACCTGTACGTGCACGCGTTGCAGTTCGGGGACTCGCTTAAGTTCACGGATGACAAGCTGTCGGGGCTGTTCTCCATCGTCAAGCTGGTGCACCACCGCTCCATCGACGAGCAGCTCACCATGGAGCGCTCCTTCCTGCTGTTCAAGGAGCTGCTGCTGGCGCACAGCGTGCAGCGGCCGCCCTACAGCGTCGGGCTGTTCTCGTTCATGGAGATGCAGAAGGTGATGGACTGGATGCTGGACAGCTACTACCGCCACTACAAGCTGTACATGTACAGCTACACCAACAGGTGGGGAGCTGGAGCGGGTTGTGAACACCAGCCCAATCTAAACCAAGGGGGAGCGGGAGGCACGGGGCGGGGCGGGGTGGGTTGGAGGACGGGGGTGCTGCGCGGGGCCCTGCATGCGTACAGCTCTGAAGTGAGTGGCGGCGGGCCGGACAGGGCAAGGTGATTGGGTGAGGGTGGTGAGCAGGCTGGGCGCATCCTCATCCATCCCCGTGTGTGCTATCGGGGGCCGCACCAGCAGGTGGTGGGCTCAGCCCGCCATCGCCGCCTGGCGCTGGCCCGACGCACGTCGCTATCCACCGGCCGGCACTCTCCCCACTGCCGCTGCCGCTCGCTAACCTGCCGCTGCCCCTCCCTTTCTCTCACCTGCACCCACCCGCACGCACACCCGCACGCACGCGCCAGGGTGACTCTGAGCGCCAGCTCGGTGCACCCCAGCGACGTGGTGGAGCTGGCGCCGGAGCTGCCGCCGCTGCTGGAGGCGCTCACGCAGGAGCAGCACGAGGCCATACTCACGGAGGAGGAGCGTAAGCGGGAGCAGGTGGGCGGGGGGAGGCGCGGGGGCGGGGTGGAGGGCGGCGGAGGGGAGGGGCAACGGGGGCAGCTGGGTCACATAGCACAGGTCGATGAGCAAGGCCTGTAGCGGCGCAGCGGCGCCGCAGCGGTGCCGCAGCAGAGGGTGCCTGCAGGCAGGGCAGCGGGTGGGCCACTGTGGAGAGAGCGAATTGCAGCGGGCGGGGGCGTGCATGCGTTTGTGGTTCACGCGGGCACTGACGGTTTGGTGCCCGACAGGAGGAGGCGGCCGCCGCGGCCGCTGCTTTGGAGGCTGAGGAGGCTGAGCGGCAGGCGCGGCTGCGTGAGGAGTACGAGGCGGCCATCCCGGAGGAGGTCAAGGACCGCGTGGCGTCGGCGGTGGAGAAGGAGCTGGTGAGGGCGAGGGGGCGGGCATGTGTGTGTGTGCGGGTGTGCGTGAACGTGAGGTGGGGTGCGCGGGATGACGGGGCTGGTGTGGGTACCGACCCAAGGGGGTTCATAGAGGGCGGCCGGAGCACAAGCGAGCTATGTGTTTGCATGGCTGACAGCGGCACCAAGGACAGCGGAGAAGCTTCTCCAGCCCATGCCGCACCACGCTTGTATCATTGCCCACCGCCACCGCCCTGACCTCCACCCGCTCACCACCCTGCAACACAGGCGCGGCTCCAAAAGGCCATGGAGGAGCAGTTCACGGCGCAGACGGCCGCGTTGATGGCCAAGATCGCCGCGCTGGAGGCGGGCGGCGGGCCGCCAGCGCCGGCGGCCGCCGCGGCCGCCGTGCGGCCGCCCAGCAGCCAGCCACCCGCTGCGGCGGCGGCTGCAGCGGCGGCGGCGGCGGTGAAGCCGCCATCGGCCAAGCCGTCGTAATGAGCTGCTACGTGTGGGGCGGGGGCGGGGGAGGGGGGGGGGGGGGTAGTTTTCTCCAATTCCCAAATCAACCATTGCCAACCCAAAACCCATGTGCGGAGGAGAGCGGTATACTCGTGTTCTTGTGGGCGGTCTTTGTGGGGGAGATGACGAGGGGGGCGGTAGGAGGGAGGACAAGGAGGCGACTGCGCTGGAGGGGGCTGGGGCAGCGTATGGGTGGAGGCGGTGTCGGCGGAGACAGCGCCAGAGCTGCTCAAGGTGTTGTGGGGCTGTGGCGTCGTCGCAGCGCCGTGAATGACAGGCACGCTCTGCTGAGCAATAGATTTCAGCAGCTGTAGTACCGCAGCTTTGGGGACAGCGGTCATAGCATCTTACGCGATGGTGTAACAACCAATGTGCGCTTCCGCGCCTTTCTGCACGTCCACGGGGGATTTACAGAGCTGCTTGTGCGTGTCGATCAACCAGCCGGTCGCTCTGGTGCACCTAGCGCATCCTGCTGCGTCTCGGCATCCAGCTCTTCTCATCAGCGTCTCTTCCCCTTTCGTCAGCGCCCCGTAGATCGTCACTCCGGCCACTGAGGCGCTTGCTAAAGCGATGCTCCATTAGCCCATACGCAAACTGGGTCCAACTGACTGCCCCTGCAAGCAACCCAAATGCAACGCAACATGAACCAGCAGTGCCGGCGCCCATACATCCTGGCGGCTCCGTCCGTCTACCTCCAGTCGATGCGGGTGGCCACGGCGTTGCGGGTGCGCGGGTCCTGGGCCACCACCGTGATCTCGGACGTGCCAAAGCGCAGGTCCGCCTGCACGCATTGATGAGCGCATGATTGCCCAGCCCCATTCCCGCATGTCCCGGCGTCATAGGCGGCTTGGCGAATCAGCGCGTAGAGTCCACCCTAGTTAGCCCTGCCCACAGCCCACTGCGCATGCACACGCACCTCGAGGCCGTAGTCCTGCCGGCGCGCCACGCTCTTGCGCCATTCCTTGGGGAGCTCCAGAATGACCCGGGCCACTTGCTGCACGCCGTCGTCCTTTATGTAGCTTGCGCCCGGTGCGGACGTGGAGTAGAGTTCAAATGAGACGGACTGCTGGGTGCTGCGGTGTCGCAATCGATGCGTGGGAGGAAGCACATTAGTAATGGGTCAGTTACCAGGGGGTCGCTCTACCCCCAGCACGCACCTTAAGTGGGGGACGTAGCTGTGTGTAGCGGTTGAGTGCGTGTCCACCAGCTGACCGGCCCGGACGTATGTGTCAAACAAGTCTTCTGTATGACAACGTAAGAGCCAGACAATCGCGCGTCAGCCAACATTATAGTGAGGCCTCGCACGCCAGAATCTTCACCTGCATAGTACCGCAGCTCCTCAGGGTGCATGAACTTTACAGGATAACCGAAGGTGGTTGCGTGAGCCTCATCAATGTCGGTCCACGGGTTGTGGATGCGGATGCCATAGGTGAGGCGGCAGCGCCGTGCGCGCACCAGGCTGGGCTCGGCGCCCAGCAGCGCCGCGCCTGTGGGGGTGACATGGCAGCATGCGGGTTGTTGAAACCATAACACTGTAGCGGACTGCTGTTAGACCGCTTCCAGCCTCAAAAGGATTGGTAGCGCGGCTGTCGCGCGTACCTACCTGTGACCACGGCGGCGCCGGGGTTGGGCGGCAGCAGCAGCGGCACGCCCCACCCGTCCGCCATGCGCAGCAGCCGGCGCTGCAGCAGCCGGGAGTTGCCGAAGCCGCCCGCCAGCAGCACCTGGTGATGATTGGCAGGACGCATTGCATGGGCCGGATAGCCCCACGAGTAAGCCAGGTTACCACGCTCTCTACACATGTCCCTATGACCCCACAGCACACACAAGCAGCCACCAGCCAGGCACAGCCTCAACCCTCACTGTCTCATGTTGGATTCCCGAACGCATGCGGTCACCCAACAAGCACCTGCCTTGGTGACCGCCTTGCCGCCGGCCAGCCCCGCCGCCTTGACCTCCGCCGCGGCCGCCGCGATCTGCTCCATGACCGGCCCGAACACGCGCTCCGCCAGCACCGCCTCACTCAGCTCCACTGCGCCGGTCAGGGGGCACACCGTGGCGCCGCTGCTGCTCGCCTGTACCGGACATCAGGAGTGGGCACCGCGGTCAGCCAGCACCGCCCTGTGACGCCACAAGCAAGCCACCACATCGCAGAATCCATACCCGTAGCTGTCCACAGCAGCCGGCCCTCCAGGCCACGCACCTGGCGCCCTGGTGCATATTATGGCGTTGCTGTGATGCTTCCAGCTACTGCCGCTGTCCCTCGGCACCACCGGCTACTTGCTACTGCCACATGGCTATTTACCCAACCTCCATCACCAGCTGGCCCGGCCGAGCAGGCTAGCCCCCGCACGCACCTGGCGCTCCGGCATTGAGTCGCTGCCGCCACCCAACTGCGGCTGCTTCTGCTGCTCCTGATGCCACATTGCCAGCAGCCCCGGGGGCAGCTGCAGCTGCGCTGGGCCGCCCTTCACGGCCCGCTTGGTGGCCTCCCACCTGCAGGCGTCATCAAGGGCAGGCTCGGACCACGGCGAGCATGGACAACCTCAGGCAGCGCAGGATGGCTCTGTGGAGCTCTCTAACCTCCCTCATCGCCAGTTGCCACCTAGTTCACGCCGCATGTGAGGAAGCCAAGCTGCGCCCCCTTGTTCATCACGCACACATCACCTGCTGGCCAGGTCCGTCCACTCCCCCGGCTGCTGCTGCTGCCACTGATCCCACACGTGCGGCCCCACGCGGCCGCGCAGCAGCTGCCACAGCGCCGCGTCCACGTAGCGCCCGCCGGCGAAGACGCCTGCACGCCACGCCAGGCCGGCACGCAGACTACCATATGAACGACAATGACTGACTAGACTGACAGGGGCGGCGACATACCATGCCTAACTGACGGGTGCAGGGGGAGGACACAGACGTACGGGGTGTGGGTGGCGGCGCGGCAATGCAAGAGAAGACAAACAGCTGATGATGCGGCGGCCCGCCCACCTTTGCCCACCGCGGCCTCCAGCAGATGCACTCCACCCGCCGGCCCGCCGCCACCGCCGCCACCGCCGCCACCGCCGCCGCCGCCGCCGCCCGCACCCATGGCCACCTCGTGCAGCGTCACGTCTGCGGTGCCGCCGCCGCAGTCCACCACCAGCACCACGTCCCCGTCCACCAGCCGCTGCTGCTGCTGCGGCGGCTGCGGCCCCGCTGACGCCGCCGTCACCGTGGACAGCTGCTGTCGCTGCGGCGCGGCGGCGGCGATGGTGACGGCGGCCGCCTCCGGCTCGAGCGCCAGGACCAGGGACTCGGGGCTGGCAGCGGTCACCATGCCTGCACGGGTAGGTGCGGATGGGTGGGCTTGGCTACGGACGGCAGGAGCCCAGGAGCCGATGGATACGCCTGCTGTGTCGCACCCATCAGCAATGTTCAGTGCGCCCGCACGGTAGCCAGCGATTACGAGCCCAGCTGCTCGGCTTACTTCACGCATGTATTGGCGGGACACACGCGCACGCACGCACGCACGCACGCACGCACGCACGCACGCACGCACGCACGCACGCACGCACGCACGCACGCACGCACGCACGCACGCACGCACGCACGCACCTGCCCGGTTGGCGGCGCTGCGCAGCTTCTGCTTGGCTGCCTCGTCCCACATGGCCGGCACCGTGACGCACCACACCACTGAGGCCATGTCCAGCGACGGCGACGTCTTGCGCAGCCGCCTCGCGACGAAGCTGCAGGCGGACAGCAGGGCCGGCGATGGCCTTTCGCCACATCACCATCCTATGCACGTGCCCATTCGGCATTCAATGCACGGCCCTTGCATATGCATTCACACTTGTAAGCATTTCTCTAAACGTGCTTCCCACGTGCCCTACGTGTCCCCGCCACGCGCGCACACACAACGCACCGGCGCAGCTCCGACAGGAAGTCCGACGCCACCTGCGTCGCCGTCAGGCCCGGGGGCAGCTGCGCGCTCACGCCGCTGGCGACCGGGTCCGGCAGATTGCTGCCTCCGCCGCTGCTACTGCCGCCGCTGCTACTGCCACCGCCGTTGCTACTGCCGCCGCCGCCGCCGCCCAGCAGCAGCAGCTTGAAGCCCTCCAGGTAGCAGTAGTCGCCGGCGCGCCGCTGCAAGTAGGGCATCTCCGACCAGCGCTTCCACGCGCACCACCCCCAGGCGTCCTGCTTGCGTGTGGCGTGTGTGGCGGGGTTGGTGGTGGGGGCGCGATCGGCCGGCTGAGCACGCCACGCACGCAACCGTCACGCACCCAGTTTCCCCCCGCTTACTCCTAGCCCGCACGCGGCACACGCGCCCACTAGCTACGCTCACCACCTTGCCGCCCTTGTACAGCAGCGCGGTCTTGGTCTTCACGTCCCCACCCGTCCCCACCCGCGGTGGGGTCATCCGGCCAGTTGCCGCAAGTCACCAGCTGCTGCAGCAGGGTCTAGGCCGTAGGAGCCGCGCCCTGCCAGAGCAGCAAGCAGCAGCGGGACCGTCAAAGTTCAAACCCACTTATATCCTGATTTCCTTATGCCTGGGGCGGGTGCAGTCACTCCCGAGCTACTTTAGGCTAGTACGCCACTGTCGCACCTGCTGGCCCTCGGGCGGCAGCACCGCAGCCGCGTATCCGGATGCCGAGGTGCCGAAGTCCACCCCGATCACTGCGCCCGGCTTCCCGCGGCTCGCCGAGCCGTCCGCTGCGGGCGATGGCTGCTGCGGCGGGTCGGGCTGGGCTGCAGCCGCGGCCACCTCCCGGCGCCGCCAGCTCGCCGGTGACGGCGCGGACGCCACGCGCCGAGCCAGCACTGGTTGCTGCGTGCTGCTGCAGACGCAACCGCTGTTTGCCGGTATAGTTGATGCATGTCGGCCGCGCATTAAGTGGAGGCGCGTTGCGGGCGCGGCTGCGGCCGCTACAGCTCTGACGCACGGGCCACGGCCAGGCAGCCGCTGCTGCCGCGAGAAGGCTGCGCACACCATGTTGGCGGCCTTTGCTTGCGCCTCGTACGTTCAAGCACGAAGTAACGCTGTGTTCTTTTGCTTCAGTGCGGAACTCGGCGTGGCTGGCCCTGAGATGGGCCGAGACGTCGCCGTGAAAACCATGGCGAAACGCCTTCGCTCACAAACTTGCTCTGCACAGGAGTATCATGGGACGACATACAGCAATGGACATGAACCCCGGCAATGCGCAACGGTGTTTATAAAACAAATAGAACACCGGTAGTGAACCCCGTGGGACCTGCCAGTCACAGCCGCCTGCCAGTCACAGCCAGAACCCGATGTCGACAGACGTTGCAACCCCTTGTGCTAGGATTCCTTCATGGCAGTACATGGGCCATGCTGCTGATTGTGTGGACACTGTGGAGGGCCCTGAGCACCCGCCGGCGCTGCATTCACCCCACGCCGCATGCGCCCAAGACGGGTTGTGTAGGTACCGTGCCGTGTCCCAAATGGACACGTCTGCACTGCTGATGAACTTCAAGCTCAGTTGGCTCGGGCAAGTCCCAGGTAGGACACGTTCAAACGCCGGTTGGCATCCAGATTTGACACTGTAGGGGGTATGGGGGGTTGCACGTAGCCTGCCTCAAACCCACCTCGCGGCCTCCCTGCCCTCCAGCCTCCTCTGGACGAGATGCAAATGCAAATCCTGTCGCACGTCATGGCCTCACCGTTAAATCGGTATTTGTGTTCATGTTTACGTGCACCAGTCGCCTGCAACACGACCAGTCCACACGACCAGTCCACACGAGCGACCGGTCTACGTAGCGTTTATGACCCGGCCCGCAGCATCTACGGTCAAAAAGGTTTCCCAACGTGAGGTTTCCTTCCAACTGAAAATTAACCTCGCTTTCTGCATGATGAAGCCGGCAGCCGGTCTGCGCCCAGTGCATGCATGGCACGGCGGGCCTGTGGTGTTTGCACTGCACGGCGTTGACCGCGCTGGGTGAGAGGAGGACGCATGCACGGATGGGCGTCAACCCGGCTGTCTTTCGCCCCCTTTCGTCTCGCCTACTTTTGATACACTATCATGGCTTACCACATAGCCAGGAGGCCCCTGGAGGCGGCGGTCTATGGCACCCGCACACCCGCAAGCCTGGCTGCGCAACGCGCAGGGGGTGTGTGGACTAGCGCCGCGCTTCGGACTCCTTCGTGCTGTGCGCTTGCTGATGTTTCCACCCTGTTGGCTGCTGGTCATATGGCGGGAGCGGTAGGGAGGTCCAGGGACCGCGTCTGCGCGCAGCGGCGGGGCCGGGCGCCCCCGTTGGTCCTGCGCCGGGCACGGCGAGGGCCGAGTGCGACGGCAGGGGCTGGAGCACCTGCGTCATGCGACTTGTGACCAGCGCGAGTATTTCACAATACATATATACTATCCAGCCATGGTTCATGCTGGGCAAGCCGGCTCTGGGCTGGCGGATGGAATTGTATTCGCCTTTCCAGCGCGAGCGCCCTTTGCGCGAGCGACGCAAGGACAGGCCAAAAGTCGCCACTTTCCTGACGTCGGGCCCTTCATATCCTTATCAGCATATACATCGATGCGAACGACCGCAAACAAGCCACCTTGAAGTGGGGGTAGTCCGAATCCTAACGAAATGCGGACCCGCCGTGTCGACATGCCCACCCGCGACGCAGCGATGCGCACCAGGCCCGGCCATTGAGCTCTGAGGACTCGCAGAGGGTCAAAAGCCTGAAAGGAGCATGGCGGGACATTTATGGGGCCGCCACACGGGCCCTGGGCTCGTCGACGTGCCCTGCGCCGGGCGGCGCCTGGGCTCGGCACGGCCAGGGCGATGCTAGTTTCGGCTTTACTCTCCCCTACCACACTACATATCTTATATCAAATTGTAGTGTGAATCTGTACTCCTAGGCTCTCTGGTGGCGCACTCGCGAGCAGTGGCACGAAAGCTGCGATCATGTCAGGAAGCGCTCGTTGGCAAGGACAGAAACATGATTATATAGCGACCTATCTTTGCAATAGTTTCTGACTGATCTTAAAGCACCCGGCCACAGCGGCAGGTCCATGTGCCAGACCTCGAGCCGCTTCAACAATTACGCACTTGGGGCATCCAGTTTCATCCGCTAAATTATGTCTACTCATTGATACTCTGACGGGGTCGACGCGCGTGCGCATTAGCGGAAAGCCGAAGCTGCGTCCCAGCGAGCGCCTGTTGCAGTGGACAGAGTCGGATTCGAGCATTGTACCGCTTATCAATGCTAGTCCCGGTGATCGCTCATGCCCCCGGGAATAAGTGCTAAGTATTGCAACACGACCATCGTGGACCAACACCAGAGCCTCCGGGGCTGCTGCGGGATGTTACAGGTTCCCATCGTCCTAGCATATGCATTCGTGCCCAGCAAACTACGCGTAAGGGCCACGGTGAAGACATGATGTGTTGACATCTGGCTCGGCGCGAAAACGGGGACATTGCCGCCGCGGAGTCCAACGACTGGCCAAAAGACTCAACTGAATAATCTCATCGGCTTAGCCTTGAACGCAGCGACCGGGCGAATGCCGACCTCGACCATCGAGCGAGTCCTCCATTACCGGCCGTAGCGGGCGGAACGTGCGGTGAGGCCAGGACGGGGCTAGCAGTCTCGACGGCAATGCTAGCAGCAGCAGTGTGGGGATAGGCACGCGCAGACACGCGGGATCGGTGGCAGGCTGGCGGAGTGCCGGGGGCCTTGGCACGGGAGGGGAAACTCGACCATCCAGAGCGAACCATGTGCGGCGACCAGGGCCTGGGCCAGGGCGCCCCAGGGCGTCCCACATGGCGACTAGCTGTCGCAGCAGGCACAGGCGCCGGGGGAACCAAGGGCGGGAGCTTTCGTATCGAGAGCTGATCGTTGAGCTGCAGGCGTTGTCGACGTTGGGTCCCTGAAGCTTTTCATATCATACTTATGTCCAAAAGCCCATAGGGGCGCTGGGCCCGTCCCTAGGCGCTGGGCCGTGTGGGGCAGCCGGGGTCCTTCGGCAGGCTTGAGACGGCACCCCCCCCCCGGCACAAAGATAGATACTTCGACCCGTTCAGCAATGCTGGCCAGCACACATATTATACCGCGACTTTCTAGATATCGGGCTCACGCCATATTGCAAAAGGTAAAGAAAAGGTAAAGGGGACACGGCACGCACATCTCTGGAGTGCAATGACGTTCTCTGTGGATCTCTCAAGGCGCACAAAAGCACACTGAGCCGCCGCACCCCATCTGGGTACAGTACTCTTATCCGCACTCAAATTCTCTTCGCACAAGCATGAAGGACGCTGCTCTAGCGGTACAGCGGAGCTAAGAACACACCGCCCCCCACGCGTCGATGCACAGCAATGGACGTTCATGCAGTTGTGGATAATTGGGCGATGGAGCAAACGTGTGCGGGGCTCTCGCAAAAATCGCGCTGATGCTTGATTTGAAAGTACACACGCGTTGTCGGTGATTTAAAAATCTCGAAAGTGCAATGACGTTGTCTGTGGATCTCTCAAGGCGCACAAAAGCACTCTGAGCCGCCGCACCCCATCTGGGTACGGTACTCTTATCCGCACTCAAATTTTCTTCGCACAAGCATGAAGGACGCTGCTCTAGCGGTACAGCGGAGCTAAGAACACACCGCCCCGCACGCGTCGATGCACAGCAATGGACGTTCATGCAGTTGTGGATAAATGGGCAATGGAGCAAACGTGTGCGGGGCTCTTGCAAAAATCATTTTGATGCTTGATTTGAAAGTACACACGGTACATGCGTTGTCGGTGATCTAAAAATCTCGGAAGCGCAAATACATTGCTTGTGGATCTCCCAAGGCGCACAAAAGCACACTGAACCGCCGCACCCCATCTGGGTACGGTACTCTTAACCGCACTCACCAGTTCTCTTCGCACACGGACGCTGCTCTAGCGGTACTGAGGAGCAAATATCACCCCGCCCCGCACGCGGTCATGAGGGTGTGAATAAACGGGCATGTAGCAAATCTTCTGGTGCGGACCTCAAAACATCGCTCTCATGCATGATCTGAAGAGTTACACTATCCGTAAGCATTCTCGTGCACGCGACACGCGTCACACCATGCGGCGCGGCACGCGACATGCGTCACACGATCAGAAACCACGCGCCGTCAGAACTATTACCACGCGGTGCGCGGCCCCGTGGGGACCACCCGCATGGCACCTCGTGCCGCACGGCGCCACCGAACAAGTACATAGACCGTGAGCGTCATCAGCGCCAGGCCGCCCACTGCGGCGGCCACAGACGCTGCCACAGGCACAGCAGTTGCAGAAGGCGCTGTCGGCCTTCCGGAAACGGTGCCGTTCGTTGCACTATCCTTTTCTATCGCATTGCTACGGCCTTGCGATACGTCAATTTCACCGTCGGTGCGGTTGTTCGGCGCAGCAACCGCCAAGTCAACCACTTTGTCATTCGGAGCCGATTCACCCGAAGTAGTGCTTGGGCTGCTGATGCCTGCGTAAGTGTCCTCGGTAAGCAATGATGGCTGGTCACTTTCAACGCCGCCGATGCTACTGCCCGGAAACGATGCAGTAATTTGGCTGTCCCTTGCAACGGACACGCTCGACACTATTGGAAGAGGGCTTGGTGGGGCTGGGCTTGGTGGAAAAGGAGGGCTGGCCGGCGCAGGGCTGGGCGGCACAGGAGAGGGAGGCGCAGGGCTGGGCGGCCGGGGCGACGGCGGCCGAGGCGACGGCGGCCGAGGAGAGGGAGGCCGAGGGCTGGGAGGCAGCGGGGACGGCGGGGGCGAGGGAGGCTGTGGGCTGGGCGGCACAGGCGACGGAGGCGGGCTGGGAGGCGCCGGCGACGGAGGCGATGGGCTAGGTGGCTCCGGCGAGGGAGGAGGGCTGGGCGGCGCAGGGCTGGGCGGCACAGGAGAGGGAGGCGCAGGGCTGGGCGGCCGGGGCGACGGCGGCCGAGGCGACGGCGGCCGAGGAGAGGGAGGCCGAGGGCTGGGAGGCAGCGGGGACGGCGGGGGCGAGGGAGGCTGTGGGCTGGGCGGCACAGGCGACGGAGGCGGGCTGGGAGGCGCCGGCGACGGAGGCGATGGGCTAGGTGGCTCCGGCGAGGGAGGAGGGCTGGGCGGCGCAGGGCTGGGCGGCACAGGAGAGGGAGGCGCAGGGCTGGGCGGCCGGGGCGACGGCGGCCGAGGCGACGGCGGCCGAGGAGAGGGAGGCCGAGGGCTGGGAGGCAGCGGGGACGGCGGGGGCGAGGGAGGCTGTGGGCTGGGCGGCACAGGCGACGGAGGCGGGCTGGGAGGCGCCGGCGACGGAGGCGATGGGCTAGGTGGCTCCGGCGAGGGAGGAGGGCTGGGCGGCGCAGGGCTGGGCGGCACAGGAGAGGGAGGCGCAGGGCTGGGCGGCCGGGGCGACGGCGGCCGAGGCGACGGCGGCCGAGGAGAGGGAGGCCGAGGGCTGGGAGGCAGCGGGGACGGCGGGGGCGAGGGAGGCTGTGGGCTGGGCGGCACAGGCGACGGAGGCGGGCTGGGAGGCGCCGGCGACGGAGGCGATGGGCTAGGTGGCTCCGGCGAGGGAGGAGGGCTGGGCGGCGCAGGGCTGGGCGGCACAGGAGAGGGAGGCGCAGGGCTGGGCGGCCGGGGCGACGGCGGCCGAGGCGACGGCGGCCGAGGAGAGGGAGGCCGAGGGCTGGGAGGCAGCGGGGACGGCGGGGGCGAGGGAGGCTGTGGGCTGGGCGGCACAGGCGACGGAGGCGGGCTGGGAGGCGCCGGCGACGGAGGCGATGGGCTAGGTGGCTCCGGCGAGGGAGGAGGGCTGGGCGGCGCAGGGCTGGGCGGCACAGGAGAGGGAGGCGCAGGGCTGGGCGGCCGGGGCGACGGCGGCCGAGGCGACGGCGGCCGAGGAGAGGGAGGCCGAGGGCTGGGAGGCAGCGGGGACGGCGGGGGCGAGGGAGGCTGTGGGCTGGGCGGCACAGGCGACGGAGGCGGGCTGGGAGGCGCCGGCGACGGAGGCGATGGGCTAGGTGGCTCCGGCGAGGGAGGAGGGCTGGGCGGCGCAGGGCTGGGCGGCACAGGAGAGGGAGGCGCAGGGCTGGGCGGCCGGGGCGACGGCGGCCGAGGCGACGGCGGCCGAGGAGAGGGAGGCCGAGGGCTAGGAGGCAGCGGGGACGGCGGTGGCGAGGGAGGCTGTGGGCTGGGCGGCACAGGCGACGGAGGCGGGCTGGGAGGCGCCGGCGACGGAGGCAATGGGCTAGGTGGCTTCGGCGAGGGAGGAGGGCTGGGCGGCGCAGGGCTGGGCGGCACAGGAGAGGGAGGCGCAGGGCTGGGCGGCCGGGGTGACGGCGGCCGAGGCGACGGCGGCCGAGGAGAGGGAGGCCGAGGGCTGGGAGGCAGCGGGGACGGCGGGGGCGAGGGAGGCTGTGGGCTGGGCGGCACAGGCGACGGAGGCGGGCTGGGAGGCGCCGGCGACGGAGGCGATGGGCTAGGTGGCTCCGGCGAGGGAGGAGGGCTGGGCGGCGCAGGGCTGGGCGGCACAGGGGAGGGAGGCACAGGGCTGGGCGGCCGGGGCGACGGAGGCCGAGGCGACGGCGGCCGAGGAGAGGGAGGCCGAGGGCTAGGAGGCAGCGGGGACGGCGGGGGCGAGGGAGGCTGTGGGCTGGGCGGCACAGGCGACGGAGGCGGGCTGGGAGGCGCCGGCGACGGAGGCGATGGGCTAGGTGGCTCCGGCGAGGGAGGAGGGCTGGGCGGCGCAGGGCTGGGCGGCACAGGAGAGGGAGGCGCAGGGCTGGGCGGCCGGGGCGACGGCGGCCGAGGCGACGGCGGCCGAGGAGAGGGAGGCCGAGGGCTGGGAGGCAGCGGGGACGGCGGGGGCGAGGGAGGCTGTGGGCTGGGCGGCACAGGCGACGGAGGCGGGCTGGGAGGCGCCGGCGACGGAGGCGATGGGCTAGGTGGCTCCGGCGAGGGAGGAGGGCTGGGCGGCGCAGGGCTGGGCGGCACAGGAGAGGGAGGCGCAGGGCTGGGCGGCCGGGGCGACGGCGGCCGAGGCGACGGTGGCCGAGGAGAGGGAGGCCGAGGGCTGGGAGGCAGCGGGGACGGCGGGGGCGAGGGAGGCTGTGGGCTGGGCGGCACAGGCGACGGAGGCGGGCTGGGAGGCGCCGGCGACGGAGGCGATGGGCTAGGTGGCTCCGGCGAGGGAGGAGGGCTGGGCGGCGCAGGGCTGGGCGGCACAGGAGAGGGAGGCGCAGGGCTGGGCGGCCGGGGCGACGGCGGCCGAGGCGACGGCGGCCGAGGAGAGGGAGGCCGAGGGCTGGGAGGCAGCGGGGACGGCGGGGGCGAGGGAGGCTGTGGGCTGGGCGGCACAGGCGACGGAGGCGGGCTGGGAGGCGCCGGCGACGGAGGCAATGGGCTAGGTGGCTCCGGCGAGGGAGGAGGGCTGGGCGGCGCAGGGCTGGGCGGCACAGGAGAGGGAGGCGCAGGGCTGGGCGGCCGGGGCGACGGCGGCCGAGGCGACGGCGGCCGAGGAGAGGGAGGCCGAGGGCTGGGAGGCAGCGGGGACGGCGGGGGCGAGGGAGGCTGTGGGCTGGGCGGCACAGGCGACGGAGGCGGGCTGGGAGGCGCCGGCGACGGAGGCGATGGGCTAGGTGGCTCCGGCGAGGGAGGAGGGCTGGGCGGCGCAGGGCTGGGCGGCACAGGAGAGGGAGGCGCAGGGCTGGGCGGCCGGGGCGACGGCGGCCGAGGCGACGGTGGCCGAGGAGAGGGAGGCCGAGGGCTGGGAGGCAGCGGGGACGGCGGGGGCGAGGGAGGCTGTGGGCTGGGCGGCACAGGCGACGGAGGCGGGCTGGGAGGCGCCGGCGACGGAGGCGATGGGCTAGGTGGCTCCGGCGAGGGAGGAGGGCTGGGCGGCGCAGGGCTGGGCGGCACAGGAGAGGGAGGCGCAGGGCTGGGCGGCCGGGGCGACGGCGGCCGAGGCGACGGCGGCCGAGGAGAGGGAGGCCGAGGGCTAGGAGGCGGTGAGGGTGGCGATGGGCTGGGTGGCACGGGGCTTGGGGGCTTTGGCGACGGTGGCTGTGGGCTTGGCGGGGATGGGCTGGGTGGTGTAGGGGGCGAAGGAGGCGCAGGAGGAGGGCTGGGAGGCACAGGTGACGGAGGTCGTGGTGATGGTGGTGTAGGAGGCGAAGGGGGCTTTGGTGCAGGTGACGGCGGCCGCGGCGAGGGGGGCATGGGGGGCGAGGGGGGCGCGCGGAGCATTGATGCAACAGTCGCGAAGGTCAGGGTGATGATCGTGTCGTTGGCCAGCACGTACCCATCGTACAGCACGTGGATGTAGTCCATGGCCCGACTGGGATCGCTGTATGCCCTGTTGAGGAGGGCACGTGGGTAGGGGGTATCGGTAAGATGGCCAGCGCGCGATGCATGCCAGACCGGCCGCTAGCATGCTACTCTAAGAGCGCATACCGCCACGGTATATCACCTAAGCAGCACAGTACCGGAAAGTGGTTAGCAAGGGCAGTTCCTGGCGGCCCCACCTGTACGACGTCCATGCGTTGTACGGAAGCTTGATCTGGGCGGGGGCGGCGGCTGAGCCGTTGGGCGCCGCGCTTGCCTCTTTGATCACCCACGCCGTGCTAGGCCGTAGTTCTGTCGGCGTGTCCAGCCGTATGTATTGCCAGCCGCCAGGGCTACTTCCAGCCGGTGACTGCAGCAGCGGCGGCCGGGACAGCGCCGAGCCGCGCACCCGCAGCGTCACCTTCCACCAGGTTTGGTCAAATCCGGGAGGCGGTGACACGGATTCCACAAGCGTCGCCACCAGCGCAGCGGCCTGCACGGCCTGCACGGGAAAGACGGTGCCGTCCCGGGAGCTGTGCAGCTGCGTGGGCAGCGGCATGGATGCGTTCAGGAGGGAGGCGGCGGTGGGGTTCGTGTTCGTGGAGCTGGTCAGGCCCACAACCAGCATGTCGGGCAGGCCGTCCTCCCACGCCGCGCCTGTGTGTGTAGTGTGTGTGTGTGGGGGGGGGTAGGTTTCTCCAATGCCCAAATCAATGTGGGGGGCATGAGGACATTACACGAGTAGCAGATACGAGAGAGAGGAGTTAGGCGACAGGGCAACAGGGTGGGCTGCAAAGAAGTGTGCACCAGAGCAAAGTGGAGAGCCGACTGACCCGTTATCCAGGAGAGGTGTGCCATGTCGTACAGGTCAAGGCTGGCGATTGAGCTGTGCGAGACAGGAGCGATCCAGGCACGGGGAATGTAACGGAGGGCGAGGGCGGAGCCGTGGTTGCTTGCACATGCATGGACCCGTTCGTCATGTGTAAACGTCTGTATGCCTGGTTTACCTGAGTGTGGGGTCGTTCAGCGGGTTGCGAGCAACGAACGTGGCGTTGATGCCGGTGAAGGTGCCCTGCAGCGTGCACGTCAGCTCCCACGTCACCAGCGCCGAGCCGCCGGCCGGCACGTCGCCGATGACTGCACGCAACGCCCTGCGGCGGCGGGCGGTCACAAGGGCGAGAGAGCGCAGTGCTCGTATCTTCCATCAACGCTGTAGAAATTTGCCCCAAATCCGCCGAAGGCGGAGAAAAACTTTTGGGTTTGGGTTTCGGCATCTACGGAGCGTAGACGGTTTGGGCGGGTTTGGCGGTCTTTCAGACAGGGAGCGTAGATGGTTTCGGGGATTTGGGGGCGTGCCCCTAGGAAAACATTTCCGGGCGTAGATGGCACGGGAGGGGTCATCTACGCTGTGTAGACGCCAGGGGCCCAAAGCCATCTGCATGATACGGGCACTGAGAGAGCGTAAAGAAGACTTCAACAAGAAAGCTGCCCCTTAACTACTGACAGACTAGTTGGTGGCACAGCGCATGAAGCACGATATCACAGTGACGGCTTGACCACTCACTCCTCCTGCCGGGCGCCGTTCACAGCCACGCCCGTGATGTTGAATCCCACCAGCAGGCCCTTCTCGTTCTCCACAATTTTGGGCTGCAGGCTGTCCATCACCAGGCCCCGCGAGGGTCCGCGGCCCACATTGAGCAGCAGCGTGGCGAGGGTGGCCGGCAGCGGGGGCTCCACCACGCTGGGCGTGAAGGGATTGTCGCCCTGGGGGGTTGACAGCGATGGTGAGCACAGCTCGTCGGAGATCAAGGCAGGGCAGTCAAGGGAGCTGCGAAATGAGCCTTCATGCGTGCATCCCCGACGGCTTCACCCCAGCCCGCCCGCCCGCCCACCTGCACGTCCTTCTCGATGTAGTACCTCACCGCCAGCCGCCCCTCGGGGCTGACCTGCACGTCCGCCGGCTCCAGCGGCAGCAGCTCCAGCGGCAGGCCGGGGCCCGGCGCGTAGCTGTGTGAAAGCCAGCAGATACGGTAGATGCAGGTGACGGCCGCACAACGCGTCCACTGATCAATTGCATGTGGGGAGAGCCAGACGGTTTGTCCAGCAACCTGTCTAGATGCGGTACGCACCTGACCATGCCGCCGATGAAGTACCAGGTGTCAACCGCCAGCGCCGCCGCGTCGCGAGGAACCAGCAGCCAGCGCACCGTGGCCGTCCCGCCCGCGGCCAGCACCCACGCGCCCGGCACAGTCGGGTCGGGGTCCATGCCCTGCATGCCGCGAGGCGGCGGTGGATGCATGTACAACAAGAAATGTATTTAGGGGGAGCATGACGGCAACGCCACAACGTAGGCCCTCAAATTAAGGCTGCCCGGGCGCCATGGGCCCGCGCACCTCCACGAATGGCTGCCCCATGGCAAACGCCGCCGCAACTTCCGTCCCGTTGTCCTTGAGCCAGGCCGTGAGCGCCACCGACACGTTGGTGAGCGTGTAGGCACTGTCCACATTGTCCAGAGCCAGCGATGCCTCGAACGCCTGCGGAGCAACCAATCCAATACCGGTATGAAGCAGCAAGGTTAAAACGAGAACGGAGCAATGTGAGCAACTGTGACGCCCGCCAAGACGCATGCCATCTCATCTCACCTGACGTGTCAGCACCAGGCGTTGGCTGATCTGCACCACCACGCGCGCACACACGCCGCCGCCGCTGTTGGCCGCAGCCACGTGCTGCGCCACCACAGACATGATCGCCCGGTCCAGCGCGTCAAACACACCTGCTCAGTGCACAGTGCGTGGCGTGCGTGGTTGGTTGGTATTTGGATCATGGGTCATACAGGGGTCATACGGTGGGCGTGCTTACTCGAGTAGCCTGACTCCAGGGCGATGCGGGTCTCATCCAGGTACAGCAGCTGCGCCTCGGCCACCAGGTCCAGGTCTATGGGGGCGGGTGGGGTGCCGTACGTGATGCTGGAGGCCCAGGCCGGGTCGAAAGTAGCGTTCCACCTGTCAGTGTGCAAAACCACAGACAGAGTTTGGCCACATTGGCCACTTGAGTTGTGAGGCAGGGGGGGGGGGCGCAACAACGCGCGCGTGGGGTTTGGCCACATTATTATTGGCCCGAGATGCAACGCATTAACGCACCTTGCCAGGAGCGCCTGGCGTGCTTCGACCGGCACCAGCGGCGTGAATGCGTCTGACAGAAGCGCGGGGGCCTCGCTGGCCCAGTCTACCCGCACGCCTGCGGCGGAGCTGTCCGACGTGGCGGCCTCCCAAGCCTCAATCCAGGCCACATTCACATCCTCTGGGTAGTGCGGATTCAGCCAGGACCTGCACACGAACCAGGTGATGTGGGTGAAGGGGGTAGGCAGCAGTAGCAGCAAGTGTGTTGGCTGGGTGCTCGCTAGCGGCCCAGCAGTTATCAACAGGCAACGAAATGAGCGCATGGGCGAACTTACGGCCCGGCACTACCCCGGCACTCTCACATGTAGTGGTCCAGGCCCCACATCTCCGCGGCGGCCGCGTGCATGGCGATGATCGCTGAAGACCAGCGGATGGTTTCTTTACCTGAAGTATTATTGGCGCGTGCTTGTGTGTTAATTTACATGCCCGAGCTTGCGGGATGCAGCCCCTCTGCAACTCTGCAACCCAGAACACCGACCTGCTGCGGTGTACAGGACGGGGTCGGTCTGCTGCTTGTCGGCATAGAGTCCAGCCATCTGCCGCCTGTTTTGCTGCCGCGCCTCTGTGGGTCCGGAGGAGTCAGCTGCAGGCAGGCTAGCGCCGTACGTGCTGTGATTGTCCCATTCGTCAAAGTTGGCGTCGTAAGAGGGCCCGAACACCTGCGATAGCAGCCGACGCTGCTGGCCGTCTTGCAGGCCGCCAAGCGAGCCCATCAGGTGGGCAACCCCGTTCTCTGCGACATTGTGCACAGCATCAAGGGCCAGTGGTGGGGCACGCGCGACATAGCTGACAAGCCATGGGGCACACATGTTCCTTTGTTCCCAGACTCACTGACGGCGGGCCAGAAGCCAGCGCATTCCAAGGCGGTATTTGCAACACAGCCCAACAAGGGGACGGCTTTGACCGCCTCGGATACCATGGGCTTTAAGATATCCTGCACGCAAAGGCACCGCCCAGCAATCAAGCAGGCAGCAACAGCAGATACGGTGAACAAACTCACCAGCACAAAATCCTCTGGGCTCCTCAAGCCCGTCAAGACCATGGCGCCACTGGAAATTTGCACCACGTTTTTTGTAAGGTATTCGGGTATTGACAACCCGTTGCGTCGTTGCACATGCCTTGTATTCGGGGCATTATTGGCCAACCTGTCACCGGCGGATGCCAGAACGCGGCCCACTGCATCCTTTGTGGCAGCCGCCGGTGGGAGCACGGCCGAGTCACCATAGGGGCTGGCATCGTACTCCCCCAGCAGGTTGCGACGACGAGGTTGCGACGACGCTTCTTCAAGTCTGTGATAGATGCCTGCGTACAACTGCGGGCAGTACAGTAGATGTTATTGTATTCCTACGCTTTCGGTGTACTGCACGTGGCCCTGCACGGGTGCTCCTCACCATGGTGCTGATGCTGTACACCTTGCCAAGCGCTGAGAGGATGCTCGCAGGCGCCTTGCTCCAGGGCGCAACCAGGTCCTTGCCCAGGCACAGGCCCATCTTAAGCAGGTCGACGGAGCACTGCGGGCAGATCATTCATACATTTGGAACGCACCAAAAAAACAGGCGTGACGGAGAAATGCAGCATGAGCAAAAAAATGGAGCGTCAGGCTGCTGCGCAAGGTAGGCCAGCGTACTAAGCCATGCCTGGCAGCTGCATTTGCTACTGCTGTTGCTGATTGTGTCGATGCTTCATCAGCCCTAGTTAGCCCGTTGTTACTCACTTTGTCGCAAAGTGACATGCCTGCATTGGGCAGGGAACGAACGAAAGTATTACTACACTTACGGTACCCTACAGCCCCCAATACACACAGTATGCTGCGGCATGCACGTCATCCCAACAAATGTGAGCACATCTCAAGCGAGCAGTGCAGTAAAACAGAGCGAAGCTTACCGCTGCCAGCGGACGAGCCGCCAAAAGCCAGCCCCGGAGCACCGCCGCCGCCGCCGCCACTGCCACCGCCGCCGCCATCGCCGCCGCCGCCGCCGCCACCACCACCGCCGCCGCCGCCACCACCGCCACCGCACTGTGCGTTTCTGTGATCATGTGCATGGCGTTTAATTGTCCAAGTTCGTAAAACAATTTTGCAAAGCCGGAGCCGCGGATGCCCACCTGCTAGTGATGGAGTTGCCGCTTTGCACGTTGCTCTTGGAGGCATCACAAGGGTCCGAATGCGCCTGGGTAGAACAAGCGCGTGTACATGTCATGGATACGGGAAGCAATGCCTCATCACGATGCGTTTTTCAAGCTCGCGGCCTCCCACGCCTGTTTACAAGCTACCCCTCGCACTATGTGGCCCGTTCCCAGCTACAATCTGCCACAGCACAACCAGCGGCACCAACAATTGTGTACATAGTGCTACGCTCTCTTATACTCACAACTTGGGCACCGCCGCCCCAGCAACCGGCACCGCCCTGCAGGCGCCGCCGCCCAGCTGATGGTCCCGTCGCCGCCACTGCAAGCCAAGTTGCACAGCAGGTGTCAGCGCAGGGCACAGGCAGCCTGGCCCGCCCATCCAGCGGTACCCACCGTCGCTGCGCTTTGCAAGCACAGCCAGCTGAACGACAAGCTCGCTCATGGCAGGCAGGCGGCCGATCACGATGGTCATTGGGGCAAAGTCTTCAGGAGTGATGTATGATTTCACGTCAGTTTGCAGCCGGCGGCGGCGCGAGCCGCTGCCAATGGCCGGGTCTGCGACGTCGGGGGATCCAGTCCATGCCGCGTCCGCTGCCGGACCGTAAGGGTAGACAATGACATCAGCGGTCTCGTTGCGCGTAACGTTCTCGGTCTGTGACCAGTAGGCCCCCACAAAGACGAGGTTGAAGTCCTGTAGGCAAGGAGAGCACGGCTTGAATCACGACAGGTCTCAGTTTCGGGCGTATTGCTTGCCAGCAGCCAGTTTCATGTTCTCCTGCCATCCAGTAGCTTTCCAGAGCCCCCGCCCTGGCAGGAGTGCCCTAGAGCGGGTGATAGGTTGAGGCTCCTCAAATGGCGACTGCGCAAGTCCTTGCTGAATAGCACGGGTGGTCACCACTACCAGCTCGAGCACTAACCGGAGTGTCGGTGGGGATGCGCAGGCGCGTGTTGAGGGCAGCCACAAGCCCGGTGTTGATTACACGCATCGTGCTTGTAGATCCCGCTTGAGCTAGAAGGTCCTCAATGAACCTGTCCAGGGTTTGGTAATGGAAAGGTGTCATGGCACATACCTTAGTGTACGTAGCGCAGCAAGCAGCAGTTGAGAGATGCAGGCCCCGGTCCCTCAGCAGGCCGGGTATCAAATGCACTCACATGAGCGCGGGCTCGAGGCGCACCACGGGCATAGGCACAAATGTCACATACTCCACGTTGACGATGAACTGCACCTCCTCCTTGAAGCTAGTGGGCACCACCGCGAAAGTGGCCTTGACCGCCACTCGCGACAAGAAGATGCGCAGCACCCGCAGACCGCCTGCGTGGCAGTTGGGTAATCAGGTGCAGTAAGAGGCCAGTACGTTGTTCCCAGCCACACAGAAAGGCACACAGGATTCATCGGCTCCCTGTGCTAGATAGCTGGATAGAGGCACGCCGGGAGGAGGTTCGGTGATCATGCGTCTGCGGGCCTCACCCGTGATGGAGACGGTGCGGGTGGCGGGTGTGTGGTTGGCGCTAAAGGCGTCCACCGAATACGTGTAGCCCGCCGTGAGGTTGGTGAAGGTCGCTTGGCCGGTTGCGTTGGTGAGGCCCTCGCCGACCACCTGCGATCAGGCCGGTATTGATGATGCGCAACGTCGTGCATGACTGGGCCAGGCTGTGGGCTGCGCACTCGAACCGATTGTGTGCATATCGCCCGAATCAGAAGAATCTGACTCCAAGCCCAACCTCCACGCACGCTCGTGCTCATCCCACATGTTTGCGCTCGCCCCATACGCTTCCGCTCGCCCCACACGCTTGCGCACAGTCCATCGCTGGTTCACCTGCCCGTCCTGGGACCGCAGCCGCAGACGGGCATTCGCCACCTTGGGCGCTGCGGGGTCATACGTCGTGTACTCGTCGACCACCGTAACCTGCGTATGCGTGCGTACATCGCAAATTGGGACCACCAGCGGGCTGGGGCGTGCCACACAACACGACGTAGGCATTCCGCCAGGCGGTTTACGTCCGAGTAGGACCCGTGCATGATGGTCACTCACCTCGAGGTTGCCCACAGGATCCGACGCAACCGCCAACTCGAACATGAGCGGCGAAGATCCAAGTCCGTTGCTGCCCCGGACCTCGGAGCTGGCCCTAAAGATTTGAGCGGAATGAGAGGGTAGCTGCCGTCAGAGACTGGTGACGGATACAATCATCAAGTACGACAGTACGGCACGGCGTTGAGTTGACACAGTACGGCACGCACGCACACCCGAGGCCACTCACGTGTACACGTCTCCCAGCTGCGCCCCGAGCGGCACCGCGAAGCGGTAGTCCACCAGGGCGGTGGCGCCGGGGTTGAGCGACGGCAGCGGCAGTGCTGTGAGGCAGGTCAGCCAGGAGCCGCCGGCAGGAAGCAGCAAGTTCCTGAGGGTGCCGGGGTTGTGCGATTTGGATGCGCGGAGCCGGATGGACGAGTGCGAGGCATTGCAGACATATCAATGAACTTCGCTGCGCTCGGTACGGACCAAAACAATGTGGGCAGCGCACAAGAGAAGGCCAGTCGTTGATACTCACGCGGACGGCACGTTGCCATTGTTAACGATGGCAAGCCGCACCACCGCCGCCCCGCGCGGCGGCAGCACCACCGCCAGCCGGCCTCCGGGCGGGTCGGTTACCAGCGCCACCCGCGCCGTGTCCACCAGCACACGCAGCAGCAGCTTAGTTGCTGCGCCCGACACACCGCCGCGCAGGTCGATCGTCACCTGTGAGTGTCACGTGAGCGTGTCAAGTAAGCGAGAGAGCGAGCAGTCGTTTAGGTATACATCAGTCACCCTGCGCTTCGTTCGGCTCGCATCCACCAGGCACCCACCTCAAACTCTGCTGCTGACGTTGCGCCAGAGGTGTTGGTCTGCACGCGCAACCCCAGCCGCGACACACCGGGGGCAGTGGCCGCGGTGGTGTTGACGACGCTGCCACACAGGCCGGCGATTGTGGCGTTGTCGAATCCATACGTCAGCGAGTCGTTTGCGATGGCGCTGCCGCACAGTGGGCTCGGCGAGGTGGACGTCGTGATGTTAACCTGGGTGGTCACCAATGGGCCAGTAGCCAGCATGAACGAAACATCGTTCATGCGTGTGCCCCGGCCACTGGGGCGCTCTTACAATTGGGTGCCAGTAAGCTGCTTGATTGTGCGCACCTGGAGTGAGGGTGGGGCCGCGCCCCCAGCGGTGTACACCAGGCGACTGCGGAAAGAAGCGACCACGGCGCGGAGGTCCTGCGCGTGCGCAGCGGGCAATGGCGCGGTTCACATCAAGCCAAATAGAGCCATGAAAATCAGCAGGAATTACAGACCCCGCATGCCCCATACTTTACGCTGCACCGCAGGTTGGTGGGCACGCACGCGCGCACCTGTAGCGAGCCCAGCAGGTTTGCGAAGGGGTCCACCAGCGAGCTGCGCCCGGGGTCAATGAGCAGGGTGGGCAACGCATATCGTGGGTCCAGCCCGCCAGCCGCATTGAAGGCCGACGGGTCCACAATGGCGGAGACGAATGACACAGAGACCTGCACATAGCGCTGGTACGGCTGGGAGCCGGTACCGGCGCTGGCAGTGGCACTGGTGTTCACGGCGGCGGCGGGGTGCAGCGCGAAGACGTCATGGGCCCTGTTGATTGATTGGTGACGAGGAAGCAGGGGGTTGCAAGGATTTGGTGACGAGGAAGTAGGGGGTGGTGGTGTACGTGTTACCGTAGTCAGGCGCGCCATGCAAGGAACCAACTCACCCCTGGGCAGCAAGCGGCACGGGCCACTCCACCGCGAACGTGCCGTTGGTGCCCACAGTGGCAGCCAGCTCTGTGAAGCCGCTGTTGACCCCCCCAACCATGCCAGTTGTGGGGTTAGATCCTGCCAGCAGCTGGGGGCGCACCAGCACCACCACCCGCCGCCCCACCAGCAACGGCAGTGTGGTGTTCGTGCCGTTGGTGCTCGCTGCGTGACAAAGGGCCAGGCGTTGGAGGTGGGCGTCAAACTTTGCAAGGCGTGAAGCAGCTGCGATGGCACACCCTCCCACGAGCACGCTCTGCAAAACCTACCGGCAAGCACAGAAGACGCATTGGCCGTGTAGCTCACGCGCCCGGAAAAGACTGCCCGGCCGCCCGGCACCAGCCCGCCGCCGACAGAGCCTGCTGGCGCAGCGCTGGCCGCCGTGGCAGTTGAGTTGAGCCGCATATCGGATATGTAGTACAGCGGCACGACGTCCAGGAAGAAGCTGTACGACACCACGCGGCCGCTGATCTGGTCAATGACGGAGATGGTGAGGGCAGTGAGGTTGCTGCCCCTTGCCACGGCGGCGGACCATTTCACAAACCCGGTGGTGGCGTTGATGGACATGCTACCCTCGTACTCAGAGCTGAGGACCCAGGCGGCAGTGGCCACGGGCTCCGCCAGCCGCGGCTGAGCCGTCCAGCGGGCGCCCTCCAGCACCCGTCGCGTGCCGCCGGCCGCCGGCGCGCCTGCGCGTGGGTGGCGAGTCGCGCGTTTCAATTGGGTTGGCAGAGGGCCTATGCACACGCGCGCCTGCCAGATAGCGCACCGTCTACGGTCGTGATGCGCGGCAGTGGCACAGCGGTGGCGCAGTCGGCCCCGGTCCAACCCTCTTGGCAATTGCATGAGCCCAGGCGACACAGCCCGTTGCCGCTGCAGTCCGCCGGGCATGGGCCGTAGTACCTGTGGGCAAAATGTGCATGCGCGCCCATCCGTCACGCTCATTCCCTATGCGAGGCACAACGCGCCATGTTGACCATCGGACGGACTCACGCGAGGGGGATGGCGATCGATAGGATCTCGGAACCGCTGCCGAACCCGGGACGAGCAGGGCTGCGAGAAATGCTGAGTTGCAGGGTGGCTGCCGGGGTGGGCGCAGCGGGCGCGTCGCACCGCAGAGTGGACCCCGACGCCGCGCGGATGGCCTGTCACAGCGGATCACAGGGCATGGCAGACAGCGAACACGCACGTTGGGCAAGTTCTGCAAGAATCGCTGCTGCGCCTTTGGATACGCTACATCCTCACTTAGCGCTCACTCCTCACTCCTCACCGTAGCGTTGCTGCGCTGCATGCCGGCGACCAGCGCCGGGTCGGTCAGCGCGAACAGGCACGTGAAAGCCACGCCGCCCTCCGTGCCGCCGACGTCGAACCGCCCGGTGATGATCAGCTGGCCGCCTGCCTGAGGTAGCACCGAGGGAATGACGGTGCCCAGAAGGAATTCCGGGCCTGGTGGCGGCGGCGCGGGTGGTACCGGAGGTGGGCTTGGCGGGGACGGCGCGGGGCTGGGCGGCAACCGAGGCGGCCGTGGCGCTGCAGACAGCAGGGAAGAAGCGAGGTTGATAAACTGGCTTCACACGTTCAGACATTGGGCACCCAGGCGCAGTCCGCAACAACGGGTGTGCCACTGGTATATGCTCGTAAATCCTACATGGGGGTGATGGAGGCGGCCGGGGCGGTGCGGGAGGAGACGGCCTAGGGCTTGGCGGCTCTGGGCCGGGCGGGCGCGGCGATGGCGGGCTTGGTTCTGGTGGAGGCGACGGCGGTGGGCTCGGCGGAACGGGCGGCGACGGGCTTGGGGGACGCGGCGAGGGCGGTGGACTGGGGCTTGGGGGTTTCGGCGGTGGGAAGGGCGGCCGCGGCGGCGGGGAGAGGATGAGCGGACCTGCGCACAGAGCGGCATGTACGCGGGTGAAACCGCCACAACCAATGTGTGGTCGCCGACGTGATATTGCAACGCAAAGCAAGGCTCACCGTCCGGTGGGGCTTTGCAGGTGATACCGACAGTGTATTCATGCCATGCCCTGATGCTTTCACCCCGTACTGTCGAGCTCTTCTGGGCGCCGTCATACAGCACTGTGGGCTGGGCCAGCCGGCTGCATTCCCACAGACTGTACTCGGTGCCAACGCAGGTCCAGTTGAAGGCCAGAACCGGCACGCCCGTGTTCGGCACCTGTTGAAGGACGAATAATGACCCACGTATGCGTATTACGGTATGTGTGCGGCAGCATTTGTTGCAGGCGGGCAGGGGTACGGACGCAGGCTGCGCAGGCTGCGCAGGCTGCGCAGGCTGCGCAGGCTGCGCAGGCTGCGCAGGCTGCGCAGGCTGCGCAGGCTGCGCAGGCCTATACCACACGTCTCTTGAGAGCACTTACACCAAGACCGCTGGCAAGGAAATTGTGGGACGTGTTGCCATACAGGGGCTCGTAGCCTGCAGCGAGGTGGGGAAGCGTCAACAACTCAGCAGCATGATGAATTAAGCTGTCGCTCGGCCAAGGGAGAGATCCCTTCAAGCTTACCGAGGGCCCGACACGCGACGGCGGCTTCAGTCGAGCCGAAGTATGACAACACGTTGCCATTTTGATCCACTTGATTCGCATACAGAGCGCTCCATGCTCCATTCCACCAAGCCTGCACGCAACGTCGTGCATCACCAGCATCGCAGTATCAAATCGATTGTACCTCCATCTGCACGCATGTCACCGCCACACACCTGCGCACACAAGTTTCATTCACACCCACCTCCAACCGTCCCACGTACGGCGCCGGCAGACCCGTAAGACGCAGCGCCATAATGGCGGGCGGGGTGGAGTTGGAGCACTCCAGAACTACACGGTGCCACGCGTATATTGGTTGTCCAAATGCGCCCACATCACCACTCCAGCTATCTGTCACCTCCGGCGGCGGGCCGTACAGAGTGCCGTTGCGGCACTGCGACAACTGTGTCTCATTACCGCGGCACTTGACAGATCCCAGCCATACCGGCAAGCCGTTGAGGGGGTAACCCGCATGATAGCGCCAGGAGGAGGCCACTGCAGGAGGGTGAATAGGCTCGGCCTGTGACTTGCCTGTGCATCCTACTCTACTGCTGCGGACAATGCAATGCAATGAATCGTGCTTTGGAAAACAATCTTCCACAGATCCTAACCGCCGCACCGGCGAGGCACACGCGACGCCGCCGCGCCGACGTTACTCACTCTTGTACCCGAGGCTGCGGCACGCCACATGGCTCTCGGGCCAGCCCCAGCGCGGGCCGTACACACTGCCCCACATGCCGCCGTACGCCACCTCCAGCCGTCCGAGCCCGGGCGCGTCGGGCAGCACGCCGGCAAGCCGCAGCATGCCGGTGACTGGCAGCGTGTCTGTGTTTCGTAATAGCAAGCACATGGAGTGCGGATGTGCGTTGGCTTGGTAGCTGGCACGCAGCAATGCGGTGTCCGCAGGTCGACCTCACCGTTGCTGCAAATGACTCCCGCCTGCCTCATGTAGTAATAGTTGTAGGTATAGTAGAGGTAATCATAGAACCGTGCATATGCATACGTATTGTTGTTGTTCTTGAAGCAGTCTCTGTACGGCAGGCAGCAGTCTTCGTTGACGCGCACGGTTTTAAAAGGCAGGCATGGCGGACTCACGAAATTTTTGCCTCCGTGCCCTTACACACAATGTCTGCAAACGTGACGGGCAAGCGAGGGCGCAGACGAAAGGAAGGGAGGCAGTGGGTTCAGTGCGTGCGTGGTAAACTGGTGGCTATGGGGGCGACATTGCGATATGGGGGCGATGGGGGCAATATTGAATTACCACCTCACCTTTCAGCCAATAGTCGAACGATGCGCCCCAGCCTCCATGCACGGCAGGCAGACCGCTCTTGTACCCAAGCTGCATTGACGCATCACACGACCGGGTAGACTCTTAATACCCTCGTTCAAAATGGTTACTGTTCGTTCGTGGCGTCGTCAGGATACAGTGTGCATCGTCACTGAATGCTTCGGTGATACATTGCACATGCCCGCGTACCTGTTTGCACGCTACAATGGCGTCTGGCAGGTCCCATCCGTTGGGCCAAGGTGGTATGCCTGTGTAATACCTCCAGTCCAAGCCCACCCCCGCCCAAAGGTTGCCATAATAAACCTCAAGTATTCCCTCAGACGGCACAGCACCTCCGTGCAGCCGCAATGCACCGGTCACCGGCAGCGTGTCTGGATTGGGGGAAAATGTTGGGCATTTGCTTGTTGTTAGGGCTCTGCATGTAGGGCCACTCTATGTAGGGCCACTCAGTGGGCCTTCCACGACATGGCTTGACACACGTCTGGCTTGACATGCACACATACACTTCCGCACCCCCGTAGCACCAAGGAATGAATCAAAGGTTGCATGCATGCACGATTGCGCACCATTAGAACACACAACTCCAACTTCATCGTAGCGTGTGTAGTAGTCCGACCTCCAACCCTCGCTGTGTGGATTCAAGGAGCTTGATGAAGTACCGGTAACACCGCGAGAAGAAATGCGCCGAGCACAGCACAGCCGGCACCTACCTGGGACAGTCTAGCAGACTGGACTCGTTGCCGACACATAGGACGTTGCTGTTCCAGATGGGCCTTCTGTCATCGTCAAAGTAGATGCCAAAGCCCCGCGCCTGCACCGCCCGGCCCCCGCGGTAGCCAAGCATCCTGTGTATGCATTTAATTGAGGAAGGGAACGAAGCAAGGTGCTCGTGCCGAGTCCTGCCGAGCGAATCCCGCAAATACATGCATTTGAGACATGGCTAATAGCAGCAGAGGCCCCACGCACTTGCACGCCACAATTGCGGTGCCGTCGTCATCAATTCTACCAGTGATGACGATGGAGCCCCACCTGCGGCGCATTCACGAAGAAGCTCATGTTGAAGAAACAACGTTTAAGGAGCCGCTAGAACCGCACGAAAGTGCTCTCCAACTATCCAGCCCACCCAGCACTCACCGTCCACCCCAGAACACCTCCAGCCGGCCTGCAACAGTCCCCATCAGCCGCCGCGACTTGCCACCAGTCGCCCACAGCAGTGGCTGGTCATCTCGCAATCGCAGCGCACCCCACGCGGTGGGCAACGCCTCTGCAGGACGCGCAACCAACATCATGCACGCACGTGCAGCGAAGATTGGTATGCATCATCTATCTCCAACATGCAGCGGCGAGTTCCGTCAGCACCCACCCGAATTGCAAATCGCGCCGGCTGTGTAGGACTGCAGGCCGTAGTTCTCCACTTGCACGAACGTGCAGTTAAGCAAAGAACGTTCGAGGCCCTGGGGGGTAACAAAATGTGCACAGAAATATCAGAACCCGACCTGCTCCTGCTACAGGACATGCTTGCGCATGTGACCGGGTTGAGGCTGCCGCCGCTACGTGTGCCAACTCCACTTACGGTGCAGTTAACGGTGGAAGCCAGATGGGACAGAACACCCCTGCCGTAGATGTTCTCTGCTGTTGATAACGGTGTGCCGGCAGCCCAACCCAACTGCAGCACGCAGCACGTTTGTTAATGCTCAGGTGCAGTTCGATTAGAGATGGCGAAAAGCGCGTCTTAAGATACGATTCCACGATAAGGTCGCCGGCCGACACAGCGCCGGCCCCACGCACCTGCTTGCATACTGACGATGATGTCGCCGGCGCCGGTTGGTACATTGCAGTTGCGCGTCAGTATTGGCGTCATGGTGAAACACTGACACTGGACACTAGCGAGTGACAGAGTGAAAGATTACCAGGTGACTTACCGACTCCAGCGTCCATGTAGTCCCAAGTGTCGGCGTACATAGTTCCCCACAGCCCTGCGAGGCGCAGGTTGTGAGGCGGTAAGGGCGAATAGATGGACGTGGTTGGGACAACCAAATCCACTAGTGCCGTGACCCACCGCCAATCAGCATCTCTAGGCGTCCCTCCTGCGGAGACGTGCCCCCCGCCAGACGCACTGTGCGCTGGCCTAGCACGTTCACGAAACCTGTTGAGGGCAGACATGTGAACAACCATATATTCAGAAGTTACGGTAGGTGAAAGTTACAGCACTACACATTAAGTTCTCACCAGCCGGCATGTAGCAGCACTGGATGCGAAGACCAGTCATGGCTGTGTCGTCACAGTCGCCCTGAAAGCAAGTGTGCGAACGGCAAATGATGGTGGGGCATAGCCACACATGCACGCAATACCTCTCAGAATCTCACCGCTCCTCCAGTGCATCCAGTGAAGTCCCTCGTCTGAGTAGACATGCCGCACAGGGCTGTGCCAGATGGGCACGATGTCCAGGCGCCCCATGTGCCGTTGGGCATACCCGCACCCATGATGGTGCGGTTGTTGCTGCAGCATGGATGGCATGAGCAGCATACGATGGGCGTAATCATGCGAACCGCTGTTTCTAATCGGCCCAGCAGCCCAACCGACATACACGTACCTGCAGCGGAACTCTACGTCTGTTACGCCCAGCGCATCCACCGAGTCGGCAGCGTCGTTGGCATCCCCCAGCACCCGCAGCCGCACGGCCGTAAGGTATGGGCGAACAGTGTTACTGCCATTGGTCACGGTTTCACACGTGGCGGTTGGTGACCAAGTGCCGTAGTTGGCCCAAGTCCAAGGCCAGGGAAGGTCGGCCTGAGACAGCGTGGTCAGCAGTGCGCCGTCCTGCAGGTACGACACGCAGCGAACAAGTGGCATCTAACGCGCACTGCTCGTAGCACCACTGCTCTATGTTAGATCCATACGCCTGCAGGTACCATGCACTCGCCGCACCTGGTAGCAGTCCAGCTTGAGGTCAGTCACCCCCGCCATGTCGCCATAATCAGGACCCCAATACGTAGACTCAAACGCAGGTGAGTCCAACTTGATTGAAAAGCCTGACGGCAGCGAGTCGTCCGGGCAGGAGAGTGTCCCCTGCAGAGCGTCATACGCGCATTGAGTATGTAGACTGTCTACGGCACGAGACGACACGGATGCACACTAAGCCACCCCTCACCCGCCATTCGCCCAAACGAGAGGACGCCTGCCTTCCCGCGTCCACAACCGTCAGGCCCGAAGCCAACGGCCCTGTAATGATGACGTGGTGCACGTGGAAGGCATAGCACCTTTGTTACAAAGCAACAAGAACTATATCGCATGCATACTGGCAGGACGAAGCCTCACCCTGGGGCTTGGGGTTGCACATGACGTGGATGCTATATCCAGACGGACAATTGTAGGCCAGTGACGGCGACACCACACCAGGGCAGGTCGAGATAGACGGCTCAGTTCCAGTACAGCTCATGTTGTACAGTAGCGTCAGCGAGTCGGACACCATGTTGCCGTATCCAAACTGGGAGTAGGAGTCCGGAGGGATGCGGCCGCCGGTGTAACCGAGTTGCCGGCAAACGACCTGTGGCGCGCGCGGCGGGCGGGGCGGGCGGCGCACATGTAGTTGCATGCTATCACGCCGGCACTTCATGTTCAGATGGCGCACAGCTCCGCGATCGTGCACTTTGTAAACCACCCCATGATGGCCCGCCGTAAGTACAGCGAGCGAGCTACCCGCCGCACCTGGGCGTCTGCTGGCGCGAAGGCATACGGGCATATAGCACCCCAAACCTGCACGTAAATGCACAGCAACGGTATTCTGTCCCGTGATCGCCAAACCCTTATTACTTGGTCTGTAATCCATCCCACATGTCACACATTCACATGCTACACAACGGCCATGCATGCAAGACCCTCCCAAAAGACTCACCCCCTGGTAGAAGACCTCTGCCCGGCCCGCCCACGCGCCCGGGCCATCCATCAGCCGCAGGCTGCCGTCGGGAGGCTCGGCGTCTGTGGCATGCAACGAGCGATGAGGGAGCGCCACGGCTTGAATGGAACCAAAACCAACAGGCCCAATCGCGCAGACCAATAATGAACTAAGATCATGATTAACCCCACCTGCAGCCGCGTCACACCAGATGCCGATGTCTAAGTTGTGGTTGTCGTAGCAGTTGATCAGGTCATAGCCGGCGTTGACGTATGTGGTATCTGGGTACGCACAGCTGCTCAGATGAGGCTCCGTGCCACTGTAAGCACCGGAGACAGTGATCTTTTAACCTGCACGCACTTGATCGCTAGCCGAGCAGAAGGAACATGCTACAGGCTGGGTAAGATGAGGCAACGGTTCTTCGTTGAGCATGAACTTACTTGCAAACGCTGCGCATCATACTTGTGACCGGCTGGAACAACCATGGCGGATAATCGATGCCTTTGCCAAATATGGCAGTATCCAGCAGCCTACAACAACACATAGCGTACCCCGGTAGTGGGGGCGTACAGGTTACGGGTTGGGTCAATTTGAAGCGATCCGCGCTTGCTGGGCACCCGGGCACCCGCACCGCACGCACCCGCAGCCCAGCCATGCCGACGCCACGACAGCGCAGTCATCGCAGCCATCGCGCTCGGTTTTGACAACGTTGTCAAAACCGATATATATAAAACCGATATATCGGAAGCGGACAATCGGATGTCAGCATCTCGGCGCAGCAGAGCCAGCAGTGCCGCCGCACCGGCCGGCCGAAATCATACATGGGTCCCGCTATAATTAGAACACTGCGCAGTGAAGGGTCCGTGTGCCGGGTGCCGCACCAACCGCCGCGCGAGACTTTTCGCACGCCTAACCGCATCAAAGCAAAGCAGCAAACACCTGGGTCCCTCTGGGCGGCGCCGGCCGCGTACCGTGGGCGTAATTCGGGTGGTCTCTTGCATTGACACAAATCTAGTGCTCGTTGTGTGAGTCCTGCTCGTTTTTGAGCCATGCCGCCCGCGGGGGAAAATTGGGGGTGCTCTAGATACAAAACTGGGTCCCTTACGACTGGTCCCAGCCCATGATTCGGGGGCCCGCGACCGCCCGAGTCCAAAAAACTGGGTCCCTCGAGACCAAAAACTGGGTCCCCCGAGACCGCCCGATCCCTCGCGGCCGGGGCCGCCGGCCCCGCGCCTAAGTCGCGTACGCCTTAAGGTTTTAAACCCGTTTAAAACTCGTTTAAAACCCGTACGCCGGGGGGCGGCCCCGGCCGCGAGGGATCAGGCGGTCTCGGGCGGTCACCGGCGCCGCCCCCCCCCCCCGACGGCTCGACCACGCGAGTACTGTGCTACGGTTATGTTGCGTGCGCCGGCATCGACGTTTTACCCCAGGGCCTACCACGTTCGTACGGTGTGCACGTGCACTGGCACCCACCCACCTTCCGCCCTTGTATCCCAGCTGTCGGCAGATGACCCGCACGGTCCTCCACGTGAACCAGTCGTTGCACATGCACACAGTGCTCCAGGTGGGCAGGTCCGGGTTTGCCTCGAACACCTCAAGGCGCCCGGCGTAGGGGCCCGGGCCGCCCACCAGCCGCACCGTGTGGGCTGCCGGCTCCGGGTCTGACGCAAGCAGCAAGTGGGCAGGCGGGTGGGCAGGCGGGCAGGCAGGCAGGTTGGATGTCGTGCGCGCCGTTTCTATGCGTCAGAACGTGGAGCTGACGGTTGGAGATGGGAAAACCGATTGCTACCGACTCATGTACACGGGTTCCAATTAACTTGGCAGTGCGGTTCCTGTGCACTGCTTGCTCGGTGCTCACCTGAGCTGCAGACCAGGCCCGCCACCGGATATGGATGCCCGTACCTGCCGTGTTTGTCAACCATCTGACGTGTGTGAACCAAGTTAAATCAAGGATGCATGCAGGCAACTTTAGTATGACAACAGCTAGACGGGCGTACCACTCACCCCTGTGTGTTGTCGTCTGCTTCGTACTCGCAATCGACCAGCCTCGTCTCATTACCCAAACACTGCACATCGCGCATCCAGTACTTGAGATCCAAGCCTGCGGCACGCACCAAGGCATTCCATCCGCACTTGTATGGACTCCAAGGATCATAGAGATAAGTTAACATGCACTAACTGGGCTCCGCCCTCGGGGTCCGACCCACAGCAGCCCTCGAGGGGGGCAGCTCTTCCCCCCGCCCCAGCACACAGGTTACTGGCCCTTCCACCGCGCGCGTGACCGTGCTGTAACCTTTGTCAGCAGCCACAAATGCATCCATCCGCCCCCCGAATGTACCGCCGGAGGCTGCGTCCTCGGACCCATTACGTTGGAGAGTCACTATTTGCAGTTGTAACGCGGTAACGTATAGACTCTACGTCCACAACATGTTTCCGGAAAGGGAACATCACGTACGCGTGTGAGTATCACATGCAGGACCGATACGGCTTCACGGATGTTGAACACTGGTTTAAACGGGTTATCTCGTCCTTGCTTGCACTCCTGCTGTCAATCGATGCAGCCAGGCAGCGGCTGCAGCTGTGCAGGGTGTCACGGGAGTGGCCCAAGAGACCGAGAACCCGCCCATGTCAGTCGCGCACCTGGGTCATACGACACGCCGCCCACGGCGCGCCCACTCTTGAATCCCAACTGCCGGCACGCGACACGCGCATCTCGCCAACCGAACCTGAATACATGCATGGCCTCAGTGACGAGGACGACATAGGGCAGGGTATAATTGGTGATGCAAGCAAGTCAGCGGGCTCACCCGTCCTGAGACACCAGGCCCCAGCAGCTGTTCCGCAGCACTTGCAAGGTACCGTAAGAGCTGTTGGGCAAGGAGTTGCCCAAAACAGCAGCCAGCGAGCCGGTGGTGCCGTTGATGGGGCGCACCAGGCGGAGGCTGCCGTCGGGCGGCAGCGTATCTGTGGTGGGAACAGTTGGCTTCAGACTGCCACACATGAACGGTAGAGTGCCTGCGGCCGGCGGTGCTGACTAGACGCAGCAGTAGCACCGTGCAAATGTGTCACTGCGCACCATTGCTGCAAACCACCAGCAGCGGCCAGCAGTTGTCACAACCGGTCTCCAGCTGGAGCTGGCTCGTCCAGTAGCCGTTGTTGTTGGGGCATTGTGTCAGCCGCGTCTCATTTCCCATGCCTGGTCGGTCGTGCAGGCAGGTAAGTGCAAGAAGTGAATGAACGGAGTAATACAAGCAGCACGAACCGGCTGGAGTGCTTGTGCATACACCGCATCCGGCGGGCGCGCGTAACATGTACCATTGCCAGGCCTTATTCCCAGCGACTCAGCACTTACATGTGAAGGTTGTCTTCCACATCGGCGCGAACCGGGTGTTCACAAGGCCAGGTGACTGCGTAAGCCAAATGCACACCACCAAGAGGTGTCAGTTGGCCTCTCCACGCACGCTGTTACCCGCTATGTCCAGCTTATCACGCTCTACCCACGCACGCGTCCACCAACATGGCATGACAGGGGTGCCCGACCCCACCCGATGTCCCGTCTCAGCCCAAAGCTTTCAAGCAACCACCTCTTACCTCCTTGCCGCGCATTGCTTGATCGAACACGCCGCCGCCAGAGAAATTCAGTTGCCTGAACATTTAAAGAAGTACTATGAGCAATGAGAAAGGCATTCTTGCATGCCACGCGATGCAGCACCTGCAGATTACTGATAAGTCGATGCGTCGAAGGTCCCAATTCCACAGGCCGCCCCAAGTGCCGCTCCAGAAGACCTCCACCTGACCCCGGTTGGGGCTGGGGCCGCCCACCAACCGTACCGCGCCCTCCTCCGGCTCTTGATCTGGTGGGACCAATGCCAAGACAAATCAGTTTGGAGGTGGTAAAAAACGGCAGGCAGTTTCAGTCTCACCATTGTTGCAAACAACGCCGACGTCTTGGAAGCGGTACTCTTGGGAGTGGTACTCTTGTTGTATTAAGTAGGAATTCTCGCAGTCCACCAGCCGCGCCTCGCTGCCGTTGCATGAACCCGGCATCAGCCACAACCCGTCTGCGAGCGCGACCATTAGTTAAGGCAGCAAATTACAAGGTCTGGCAAGTATCGGCGGCTTACCTGGTGACTGCCCGAAAGCGCTGTTGTACACTGGACGACCGTTGGCGTACCCCAGCTCGCGACACGCCACCCTGCAAGGTCAAGGCGGAGCGGGCCCGGCTGTACGTGACTACATACTAATGCATTGACAAATGGCAGCTGGTGGCATGCACATGCACATGCACATGCACATGCACATGCACATGCACATGCACATGCACATGCACATGCACATGCACATGCACATGCACATGCACATGCCGTACGGTCTGCAGTTGCCGTCGTCGCACGCACGTCCGCACTGACGCACCTAGCCGACCTCCAATCGAAGGAGCTGGCATCAACGGTGCCCCATGTGCCGTTGAACCAGATCTGAAGCACAGCAGTGAACGTTTAGCGCTAGCGCGCCCGGTGATTCATCCTCACCCAGCCCATGCAATTGCGTGCATGTGCGCAAGCATGGCAGCGGGAGTCGGGGCCGCGCAAATATGCAGCATTGTGTCATGCGGGGCCATGTCGCGCCCAACAACGTTTCAAAAATGTTGCCAAAGCGACAAATGCCCCCGCATTCGATGGTCTCGAATGCCCAACCTACGTGCACCAGGCCCGAATTTGATGTGGGCCCGCCCCACAGCCTCAGCTGGTAGAGCTGTCCGTCTGGTTCTGCATCGTCGGGCGAGCGAAGTGTATAACAAGCACTCGTCAGCCATGGTGACGCATGGTGACATAGCTATCCTGCTCAGCATTCCAGCAAGTGTGCATGCATGCGCGACGACTATCTGTCCGCTCATCAGGTCGAGCCCTCAAACCCTTGATCTCCTCACCGTTGCTGCACTCCACTCCAACCAGGTTGTTTAAGCCACCGGCCTCCTCCGCGTACTCGTCGAAATTAGGCCAGGCAAAACTGCAATTGCTAAGCCGGCTCATCCAGTACTCACAGGTGGGGCCAGATAACCTGCAGGTTCAGACAAGTAGGGTTGCTTTGTGAAAGGCGATGCGAGGGCGGGCCCTTCTGTGCGTGCGAAAAGCCAACAGCAAGTCCAAGTATGCAGGTACAATCGCGCACCATGCTGGTCCAGGTGATGGCCATTGCGCTCCAGCGTCATTTATCAGGCGGCCCGTCCTCCAGCCCATCTTCGTGCGTTTACGAGTACGGGACGAGTACGGGACGAGCGGCAGCAAGGCAAGTAAGCGTCTAGACGACCTGTTAAAGAGATAGACTGATAGCGCGGGGGTTTTTGAGGGCGGTTTTGGGGGACCTGGCTGGGGCGCTGGTCCATGCATGTTATTCGCTTGGACTAACCCACCTGCCGGCACGCCACTCTCGCGTCAAGCCATCCCCAGTAGTCCTGAAGCAGGCTGCCCCTGCACGTGCGCGGCATGCACACCTATAGCTCAGGCCTGGTGTGCACACACGCACACACAAGCACGCACACACACACACACGCGCACACACACGCGCACACACGCGCGCACACACACACACACACACACACACACGCGCGCACACACACACACACGCGCGCACACACACACACGCACACGCATACGTCCCGACATGTGTAAGCCCCCGTCCCAGCCGCAACATGGACGCACCATACACCGTTGTGGAAAAGCATGAGCACCCCCATGCCATGACTGCTGTTCGTGCCGTATAGGCGGAGAGCGCCTTCTGTCCCCGGCGGCTCTGGCGCACGCAGTCAAAATCAAGAGCGGGGCATGTAAACGATTCAGCATGTAAACGAGTCAGCGAACTCGGCGTATCATAGTGAAGCCGGGGTGATGACTGCGACCTAGCACGTAAGCCGACGTCAGAGCCCGAACGGCCCCTATGCCCCCCGCCTCAGGAGAGCTGAGCTCCAGGCGCCAAATCCCTTGCGAGCCCATGAGCTAGCTGACAAGCAAGGATGCCGCTGCTTGCCCCGCAAGGATAGTCCCTTGCCACCACCAATGGTGAGTAGCGGCGCGGGACTAAGAGGACAGACACTATAGTTTCTACCAAGTCAACCATTCCATGCGCAAATTTGAATTATGTTGCGATGTTGGTGGTGCGGAACGCACCGTTGCGGCACCGCACTCCTGCGATGGGCTGAAAACTGGTGTCCGCAGCAGCCGTGTCGATGGTGTAGGTCCAATAGCCCAGGGGATAGGAGGTGGGGCAGTCGAGGAGACGGTCGTGTTGCAGTTTGCAGTCGGGGCCTACACAAAAGGCCACGATTTGTGACTACGGCGGCAACTGACCATTACTTAGGTGCGATTTAGTACTATTTGGTTCAACTCCTCACCTAGGTACGCAACGGGACCTAGCACAGTGCCGTACGTGTCAGCCGCGTACGGCACAGCCGTGCCAGTAGTCCACCCAAGCTGCCGACACTGCGCAACCAAACCATTCATTCACAGTCAGAGAGTTGGAGGCATGCGGTCGATCGTGCGTGCGTGCACCGCCTGCTGCTGGTCGTGCTCCCCCTCAACCACCTCACCACCGTACGGGCGTCAAGGCGGCCAAACCTAATCGGGTCATCTTGATGCAAGGTGTACCTGTGTGATCGCAGGGATACATGTGAACTGATAGGAAGGGAGGAGGCCACGAATGAACGACAGCCTGTTCAACTTGCAGTACATGCGAATAATGCTCAAGTGCACTTGCGCCCCTCCCAGGTAGGGTCACGGTCTAGGTTTGGGTGGGCTCCCATCCATGCACGGTTTCGCTAACATTCACCAGCAGCGGGCACCACACACTCACCACACACCGCTACTGAAGACTTGCACCACGCCCTGCCCCGGGGGCAACGTGGTGGAGTTGGATACCAGCCGCACAGTGCCGTCTGCGTGCAATCGAACATGAATTGAACATTACCGTACCTTGCTTGGCCCAGTCTCCGCAGCCCCTTCGCCCTCTGCCCCCTTTGTTTGCGGGACACTCCTTGGCGGACTTGAGCTTCTAATCCCCTTCAGAACGAGTGTGCTTCTAATCCCCTTCTAATCCTCTTCTGAACGAGTGGGCAAAACGCCCCGCGAGCGATGATTTTGGCATAAATTGCGCGTCACGAAACTAGTTCTCACGGGAGGGCAAAGATCCTGCCTGCAATAACTTTTTAATTTACTTGTTGACCGTGCAGCGAGTCACCACTGCGTCCCAGTTTTTGGACACGTACGTCAAGTCACAGCACAGTGCCGATTTCGTGGGTTTTCCTAGTTGACTTCAGGTTGCCCGTGGCCGGACAACGGCCACTTGAAGGCCAAAATATATACGTAAAAGGCGTGTGAATGTTTACAATATTCCGCGTTCGTTGTCTTTGAGCACCGAGTTAAGCGACCGAGTCGCTCGCTCGGCTTGCTGAGATTAGGGGCCGCCGGCACCGCTGCCGCCGCTGGATGACGCTAAACCGCGTGCGGCGCTGCTTTTATATCATTACTGAATACCGGATTGCGCTCCGGAGCTCGCAACACGCAGCGACCCTCTCTGGAATCTCTCGCGCCTACTCACCGGCGATCGCAGCGCAGCACGTCTGCAGCAGCAGTGTAATTAGTATGAAAGAAAATATGGTTGGTCGCATTTTCGCCAAGGTCTCTCCTAAGAAACCCGGCCCTCTCAAACTCCTTGCTGACTGGCGCATGTGTCCATAAAACGATGCGTTTATGTGTGTCGACTTCAATTATGTATTTGTTTGAACCCGCATGGCTGGAACTGCTGAACGACCTACTACGGCTGAACTGCATGGCCGGCTGAACGACCTACTACCAGCCGCTATGTGTCATTGCTGTCACTCCGCTCACCTTGCCTCAATAAAAGTGAGCTTAAAACTGCAGATTCTTCAAATTACCTGCTGGGATGAGAGGCACTTGACGGCTGGCCGTGCGGTGAATTTTTTGGGGTAGCGACCCAAATCAAGCTGCCACTAGCGTGCCCCAGGTGCGGCTAGGCGGTATCTTCATGTGCAGTGGGGTGCACAGGGGCCTGGGCCGGACAGAGCAGGGGAGGACAGAGGGTCCCCAGACGTGTACTGGGACTGCACGCCAAGCCAGCTTCAGCCACCCAGACACGGAATATCGGTGTGCAGTATCATAAGATAACCCACTTCGAGACTAGTGGCAGCGTAGGCAGGGGAACACGTTTAGTGGCCTTGCCACCGATAGATGGAAGGGGCGGCACACATGAGCATGGCTGGGAGGTTGTGGATGGTTGGAAGCGTGGCGGGTATGACGCCGGTCTGGGACGCCAGGATGTGTTCGCAATCCCCTGGTTACCAGCCTGCTTGTCACACTGTCGCCCGGCCACTGTTTTGCTGCACTCGGTTCGCATTCTCCTGGTGTCCGTCGACGGCTCTCATCCGTGGACGCTGGTCGCCTGCTCGCAGGTGTGCTGCGACGATGCGTCTCCCACGGTGTGGCGTCGCATGTGTCTGTCTGATGCTCTAGCCTGGCTGGGTGCCCGGAGTGTGAGGAATGCGCTTCAGCAAACTGCGACAGCCAGCCGTGTAGCGCGCATCAGTACAGTAACCGCGTTGCACAGCCGCAACTCCTGCCTTGCTACCGCGCAAGGGCTCGTTGGGTTCGGGGATTCATCTGTTACCACTGGGGCATGCCGCTCTCATCCCATGCCCTGGTCCTACCACCACTCCCCTGGTTACCAGCCTTGCCCTTGTCGACCACTCCCTAGCTGGGCCTCCGGGAAGTGTGTTCATGCCTGCTCGACACGGTGTAAGACCTAATTCCATTTTCCCAAACCTTGGCATGTCGTCAGGCAGCGTCATCCTGTGCGTACCGCCCCTCACCGCAGCGTCCCCTCACCAATCACCCATGTGCCCTGCCACCCCGTGCTCACCTCCTTGTCCGGATGGGTGCACTGCCAATTCAGCCGCGTCCAAACCCACCGCCGCATCCACCAGCTGCTGCAGCCGCCGACTTTGCAGCCGCCGACTTTGCACACACACAATAATCATCGCGCCGTGCTGCCGACCAAGTGTAGGAGGTGCACATGCCATCACATGGGGCTCAGGCACAAGACGCCCCTATTACAGGTGGCTGCCGGGCGGGCGTAGCTCGTGTGTGGGATTGCCCGGGGGCTGTGGCGGGCAGCAGAAGCAGGGGGTGCACCCGAGGATGGGGTAAGGGCCGTAAGGCTGTAAGGAAGGCGATATTTTGACGGGGGCAGCACGGGAGACTGTGGGTGGCGCTGGAGGTTCCTAGAGCCCTAGAAGTCAGCCACACAACCTTTCCACCTATACATCTATCGCGAATGTTGTGGCGCTGCTGGGGCGCTGATGATCGTTTGGTCCCCGAAACGCAAACTGCGCGCCCATTTAATTTCTTTTTCATTATTGGAAAATAGCCTCACCTAAACTTAAAGTAAAAGCGCTCCGGCGCTTTCCGCAGGTCCCGACAGCCAGCGCTGCCCCTCAAGCAGCACCAAACAATCTAAGCCAACTCATCTATGCATTGGCGCTTACGGTCTGGTCCAAAATATTCGATTTATTTGAGGCTAAAATATTCGATATGTTCGATATGTTCCTCGATAATACGTCAAATACACAGTGCAGCCGGAAGTAAATGGAATATCGAGTTGTGGCGCGGAAGTCCGCACGACTGTCAGAGAGAACGAGAGCGGGTTCGGTCACCAATCCGCCGACATCGACCCCTGTGCCCCCCGTATCCCATGAAATCCCGGGATAATACGAGGCGGCTAGGCGATGCGAGCCATCTGTTCCTCCTCGAAGCCCCGCCCCCGCGCCCGCGAGTGTCCCACACACCGCACGCACGCACGCCGCCCAGCCCTCACCACACCGAGTCCGCCGCGAACGGTTATACAGGAGAGCGGGGCCAGGCGTGGGTGTCACGCGGTGGCTTCCTGGCTGGAACACACCTCCCTCGTCACCCATTCCCATCCTCAGATCACTTCCTTCGAACCCATCCCAGGTTAAGGCGCGTGCCACATTGCGGCATCCTGGCGGGAAAACGCTTGCCTCGCCACCCATGTTCTCGCAACCACCGATCATGAAATCACCTGGTGCACCTGCCGCTGGATGAGCCCTCCCAGGCATTCCACCCCAGGTTGATTACACCCAGCGCCTGTCTCTCTTCGTCTCACCCATCGCTCGGTGTGGTCCACGTTCTGGTGCCCAGGCGGAGGAATGGGGCGGGGTCGCCGGCTCAGCTCAGATGCGTGTGCGCGGCAACCAAGATGCCTGCGCGGGGTCGCCGGCTCAGCTAAGATGCGTGGGCGGGGCAACCAAGATGCCGCGGCAGGGTCGCTGCGTCAACCAAGATGCGCGTGCGGGGCAGCTAAGATGCCTCGGCGGGATCCCCCCCAGCCAGCCAAGATGCGTGGGCGGGGCAGCTAAGATGCCACGGGAACCCAGATGCCCGACCAGACCCACCCCCCAGTCACCGCACCCATCACTTCTCCGCCCTGCGCCACTCCCACCAGATGTGCCTCCTCGTGCGTCAATCCCAGCACTCCCGCAATGCCCGGACCCACCCCACCCCGCCCCTCCGCCCCGCCACGTCCCGCCTACCCCGCCACTCCCCTCCCTACCCTACCTCGCGACGTCTCGCCCGACTTCGCCCGGGCCCTCAGCTGGCTGAGTCCCACATGGCATGTTGTGTGTGGTTACAAGGTGGTGGCATTCCTGTCCTTGTAGAAACCGAGGCCCGGGCCGGGGGCCCTTATAACGCCTGCAACACTTTTATAGGCAGCTACGGTAGGTTGGTCCCCGAAAGGGGGTGCATTTGCTCCTGTGCTCCCAAATGGAATCGAGTAGCGCGGCTAACCTGGCTGGGTCCGTTTTCTGCATAACTGCTTGCATCCCTCCTGTCGATGTTACTGTCAGTACGCAACTGTTGATAAGCCGTACACCGCACTTCATTTGCAACACATAACGGGCAGATGATGGCATGCCCATTGGATTTGGGCAGCTCCGCACTGCCACGCCCCACGATGCCGGATTGCCGGCAATGACGGACGGCTCTGTGACACGGCGGCGGCGGTGGCGGCAGCGGGCGCAGCGGGCGCAGCGGGAGGGCGGGAGGTGGATGGTGTTGTCTGTAGGGTTTAAGGAGCAGCACCACACCTCCGCGTCTGACACCACAGGCACGCAGGTGCGGCGAGGCAGCTTTCCAAGGACCGCACATGCGCCGGTGGTGCATCGTATTCAGCCCGCCCGCTCCCGTCACCTTCGCGTTCGCAGCTCCCGCACGCACCTGACCACCGGTACGGGCGCCCCAGACTACTTCCAGCCGCAAACCGGTCGGTGGCTGGCTGGTTGGGGGCTGCAGGCACCAACATGACTCGACAGGTCTTCTCAGTGCGGCACGGCCCCGCGGCGCCGAGTCCCCTGGAAAGCAATCTGTGACTGTGCCAGGGTCCCCGTACAGTGGATCCTGCTGCTGGTTGCTGCTGTGGAGTGCCCTGAGCACCCGGTGGCCACCCCGCGCACACCCGGCGTTACATGCATGCGCCACGTTCCGTGCGCGGCAAAGACTGGCTGCGCCAGCCAGAGGCGGGCCGTGCTGGCGACGTGCCGTGCACCGAGTCTGCTTTGGACCACCGGATGGTGAGCGCGCTGCGCGAGGCGCGTGTGCCGGATGCTAGAAATGCGCGTCAATGGTGCGGGATGGCGGGTCAGGGCGGGTTGCCGGCTGGTGTACGAACGTGGATGGTATGTGTGAGGGGTGGCTGCCAGACACCTGCAGGGCTACAGTGAGGGCCCGAATCGAACGCAACCGCTGCCGTAATTTAGGACGCCGCCCTTGTTCTTGCCCTTGTTTGTCCCTCTGTTTCCCAGTGGAGGCTCCCTTGCAGTTCGCATCACGAGAGGTCCTCCCATGGTTCGCATTCCTTCTGGTGTTCGAAGAGGAGTGTGCAGAGCCTGGCGGAGACAGGGGAGAGGGGAGGCGGACCAGGGGCGCTCCCGCCGACGACGCTCATCCGTGGACGTTGGTCGCCTGCTCTCAGATGCCCTGTGTCGATGCATCACGCGCGGAGGGGCCTGGTGTGGCGTTGCGCGATGTCTCTCTGGTGCTTGTGCCTGGCCGGGCTCCCGGACTGTGCCCGAGTGCGCGGACTGGACTGAGGCTGCCAGCCAGCGCGTATCCACAGATCCCGGGCTTTGTTCTTCGCGGAATGGACTTGCTGGGCACAGGAATTAACCTCCTGTCCTCCTATCGGGAAGGCCACTTCGCAGGCCACTTCTCATTAGCTATTCCCATCAAATCCCATCAACTGCCGCGGAATAGAGTCTCGGCACGGCCAGGGCGATGCTAGTTTCGGAGGGCTGAGTGCCGTCATCGCATGCCAGCTAGTGTGGCTTGGCACAGCAGGCGGGTCAGCCGCAGCGCAAAGCCTCCCCGGCACTTGAGCGGCCCTCACTGAGCCGCAGCAGGTAGGCGCGGGCAAGCACCCTCGCGCGCTCAAAAGCCTGCACGCGAGCGCAACCACCTTGAAACGTCCCGCCACCTGTGGCAGCCCCACTTTAGTAACATGGAATCTCGCTTTCTGCATGATGCAGCCGGCAGCCGGCCTGCGCCCAGTGCATGCGTGGCGCGGCGGGCCTGTGGCGTTTGCACTGCGCGCTGACCGCGCTGGGTGAGAGGAGGACGCATGCACGGATGGGCGTCAATCCGGCTGTCTTTCGCCCCCTTTCGTCTCGCCTGGTTTTGATACACTATCATAGCTTACCACATAGCCGGAAGGCCCCCGGAGGCGGCGGTCTATGGCACCCGCACACCCGCAAGCCTGGCTGCGCAATGCTCAGGGGTGGGTGGGCGAGCGCCGCGCTCCGGACTCCTCTTGCTCTGTGCTTGCTGAGGGTAGCACCCTGTTGGCTGCTGGTCATATGGTAGGAGCGCTCGGGAGGTCCAGGGGCCGCGTCTGCGCGCAGCGGCGGGGCTGGGTGGCCCCGCTGGTCCTGCGGCGGGTAGGGCGAGGGCCGTGTGCGACGGCAGGGGCTGGCGCACCTGCGCCATGCGACTTGTGGCCAGTGCGAGTATTTCACAATTCATATATAATATCCAGCCATGTTTCATGCTGGGCAAGCCGGCGCTGGGCTGGCGGCTGGAATTGTATTCGCCTTTCCAGCGCAAGCGCCCTTCGCGCGAGCGACGCGCGGTCAGGCCAAAAATCGCCACTTTCCTGGCGTCGGGCCCTTCATATCCTTATCAGCATATATATCGATGCGAACGATCGCAAACAAGCCACCTTGAAGTGGGGTTAGTCCGAATCCTAACTAAATGCGGACCCGCCAAACATGTCGACATGCCCACCCGCGACGCAGCGATGCGCGCCAGGCCCAGCCAGTACGCTCTAAGGACTCGCAGAGGATCGAAAGCCTCGAAGGAGCATGGCAGGACATTTATGGGGCCGCCACACGGGCGATGGGCCCGTCTGCGCGCACTGCGCCGGGCGGGGCGGCTCGGCACGGCCAGGGCGATGCTAGTTTCGGAGGGCTGAGTGCCGTCATCGCATGCCAGCTAGTTTGGCTTGGCACAGCAGGCGGGGCAGCCGCAGCGCAAAGCCTCCACGGCACTTGAGCGGCCCTCAGGAGGCAGGCGCTGCTGGCAAACGCGCACCCTCGCGCGCCCAAAAAGCCTGCCCTTGTTTCCGCTCATTAAACAAGCTGGTACCTGTTACCTGTTATCGGCAAGGCCACTGGCCGGTCCCATCAACGACCGTGGGGGTCAACCACCAAGGCAGCGCTACTGGATTCGTCACGTTCAGCAAGGTCTTTGCATGTATATTGCTACACAATAGTTCTATTCACTATACCTACATTGTCAGTCGCAGAGATCACTTGTTCTCAGCATCCATTCTTGCGGCCAGCAGCCCCGGTGCGCGCGGCTCCCGGGCTGCCGAGGGTGTTTCGATTTCCATGGATGCTACGGCGTGTCTCTGGGCGTGTCTGTGCTGGCAACCATGACACCCTACAAGGACAAATTAGGGCACTGGGACATGAATGCGCGCGTTTTGCTTGCAGGCACCTGGACGGGCACCTGTAACAGCACTCCTCGTTTAGCTATTAACCGCCCGGCTATTAACCGCCCGCATACGCGCGACCAACAACAACGCAGCCGCGACATGGACGAAGACAACCCCCGCCAGAGGCCCAAGCGCATCCCGAACCCGAGCCCGAGCCTCAAGCTCAGGCCCCGATCGGCACCGACTGCGAGCCCCCGAGGCAGCATGACACGACCCTCGACCCCCCATCAGCCGGGCCCGGCCAAGCGCGCCCCGTGCCCGTGGGCGTCCCTGCGCCGCAACCCGAGCCGCATGCGCTCCCCGACCTCCCCATCACGGTCATCTTCGGGGCCTGCGGCCTCCTCGAACCCAACTTCCAAGCATGCTGCGCCCGGCTGGTATGCAAGGCCGCCGCAGCGAAGTTCGGCAACGTGGTGCGCCTCTCGCAGCCCTGCCCCGACCACGCCTTCGCTGCCCACTGGGGTCGCGACGGGGCCACGCGGCACCTGTCGCTGGCACAGCGCCGCCAGCTGATATGCCTGGTGGCATCAAGCGGCGTGCTCGCAAACGTGCAAGTGGCGGTCGACGCCGCCTGGTGCAGCGTTCCACCGGAGGCACTGGCCGCGGCGGCCGCTGCGGGCCACCTGGAGGTGTGCTGGCCCCTTGTGGACGAGCGTTGCAGTAGCGGTGCTTCCGGGTGCGGTGACGGTGGCGGCGGCAGCAATGCCCACCCGCCGTATTCGCCGCCGCTTCACCCCAACGTGCGGCTGCAGCAGCTGGCGCGCCGCGACCCGCTGGTGGCCGCGGCCCTGGCAGGCCGCCCCGAGGTGTGCGCGTGGCTGCTGGCGCAGGCGGCGGAGCAGCAGGGGGCAAGCAGCACAGGCGGTGCAGGCTGGCGCCCCGTGTCCCTCGACCTCCCCTCAGCCACCCTGGCAGCGGTGCTCGGTGGCCACGCCGCCCTCTACCGCACCCTGCTGCGTGGCAGGCTGGCCGCCGCCCCCGGCCGCCCTGAGCCGCTGCCGCTACTGCCGCCTGCACGGCTGTTGGCGGCTTTGACGGAGGCAGGCAACGCCGCCGCGCTTATGCGGGCCGTGAGCCAGCTGCGCCAGCAGCGGCCATTAGACTGGGTCGGGCTCCGCATCTTTATCTCCAGCGACGACGGCGGCAGCGCGGTGCTTGCGGCGGCCGCGCGGAGCACCACTCCCGACTGGCTGGACAAAGTGGACTTCCTGCGAGGGACCGAGTGCCGCTTCTCATGGCCGCACCCCGGCTCACCGGCGCACGACGCAGTTGCAGAGGCGGTGCTGCTCCGGCCTGGCGCCGACGTGCGGCCGCAGCTCACCAGCCGCGGCTTCTGGGCAACACGGTCCGCAGCGGGCTTCGCGCGGTGGCTGCAGCAGGTCAGGCGGGCATTCTCGGAGAGCTGCTGCAGGTCGAGCGGGAGCGCGAAGGTGGCGGCGCCGGTGCCGGCGGCTGGGGAGGCCATTTGACGTACGGATACGTCGGCGAAAGATCCCATATGATGGTCTCGTCAGCCGCCGCTGTGGCTGCCGCGGAGGCCAACCAGCTGGAATGTCTGGATGTGGCGCTGCAGCACGCGCCACCCACCGTGCGCAAGACCGCCCTCCTGGCCGCCTGTCGGCACGGACACGTGGCAACGGCACAGCGGCTGATGGACCCCACGCCGCCCGCCGCCCTGGCCACCAAGCTGCTGGTGGCGGCGGCTGGGTCGGGCAGTCTGGAGCTGGTGCGGTTGCTGGTAGAGGACCGGCACCTGCACCACGGCCTCGGCCCGCAGGTGTTCAAGGCGGCGGTGCGGGGCGGCGGCTGCGAGCTGGTGGCGTGGCTCGTCGCCCGGGGCTGCGCTGACGGCGTGAGTGCGTGCTGCTGCCACTGCGACGGGATTGTGTGGGGCCCTTAGCTGCGGGGCGTGCTGAGTGCAGAGTGCTGACTGCTGAGTGCGCACCAGACCAGGCCAATCCATGTGACCGCGCCCATGTCCACCCACCTGCCCCCTCCCCCCCCCCCCGCAGCGCACGCTGGCTGGCATCTTGGAGCTCTACACAGCCGCGCGCCGGGCGGGAGATGTGGCCATGCTGCAGCAGCTGTCGGACAGCGCGCGTGGAGCCGCCGGCCTCGAGCAGCGGCCAGGGCGGGGCCGCTGCGAGGTGTGCCTTGAGTGGGCGGAGCACAGGACGCGGTGGGATGCTGGCGGCCCCGCGTTGTGCAAAACCTGCCACAACCGCAACTCACGGCGCCAGAGCCGCGGCATGCCGCTGGAGCGGGCGCTGCTGGAGCTGCTGAAGGGTGCCAGCACCTCGAGGGACTGCAAAGATGTGCGTTACAGGCAGAGGCGTCCTCTGTACGTTATGTTGGGTCCCAGGGCGCGACAGCGACGGCAGCGTATGAGCGGCGCGAGTAACGGCTTCCCTGAATGAAGCTGTTAACCTGTTTGTTGAGCTAGTTTGCTGTGCACAGGCTGGGTAGTATGGAGGCAGGCTGGGTAGTATGGATGCAGGTATGGAGGCAGCGGTTACGTAGACATCTCAGCCGGAAGTGCCCCCGCCGCGGCAAGGGCATGGCCCTGCTGCCCGTGGCGAGGTACCCATACGGTACCCAGAGGAGTAACGAAAGGGATGGCCCGAGCTCGCCAGCAGGTTTGGCATCGGCAGCCATCCCCCCCCCCAACGCATTGGTGGCGTGAGGATTGGGGTTAAGTGAGTGCGGCGGCCTGATACTTGAACAATATGAGACCGTATGTAGCCAGCAGGCCTTGGATGGCGCGCCTTGGCCCGTTGGGGACGACCTGGGACGACACGGGCTGCGCAGCTGCGATGAGTGGGCGTGCCAGACTAATACTGGAGAGTGGAGCTATGGCATCAGTTCCATCGACACGGTAGCAAGTCAAGTTGACAGTGAATCGTTGCAAACGCGTGTGATGGAGGCAGGCTGAGGACAAGGGCAAGGAGGTAACCGAGGGAGGCGCCTGCATCCCGGCAGCACCAGCGCCAGCAGGTGTGGCCTGCACAGCCCGCTCAGCATGTTGAGCATATCTGGGCCTACTTTTGGGTGGGGGCAACAGCTGAGGCCTGTTCGTAAGAGGAGGTAATGACGCAGACGCTGCGCAGGTCGGGGGGCATGGCGCTGCGTGGAGATGGGCTCGAGGGTTGCTCGGTGTCCTGGTCGTCTCGTTCCCCCATCCCCTGCTCCCCATCGCCCGCGGGGCTGTTGTACCTCAACGCGGGTCCATAGGTTGATTACCGGTATCAGCACCATACATACATTTAGGACGAGTATGCATCAAGCACTTGAAAGGACGTTGAGGACGTGCTTTACACGGTAGCCTCGCTTTCCGAGGCGACTTTCTTTACGCTCACGTTTTCCTCAAAACCCGCTCGCTATGGAGAAAACAGTCTGAAGACTGGAGGAATAATCGCACGCGGAGCCGCTCAGGCACGCAGAGCGAGTAAGCTTCAGAGCCAGTCGCTGAGCAGAGCGGCGCAGTGATGGGCTGCTCGGCAAGTGTAGCAAGGAGTGGCGCAGTGGATGTCGTCAAGCGCCAGGAGGTAAGGCCCCGCCGGAGGGTCAAGCGCTTGTGATGCGACATTTCGCCTGCGCGACTGACGTCGGTTCGGACTGAGTTCGGAGCTGAGTCCGGTCGACGCCGGCCTTTCATTAAACCAAGCCACTGAAACCTTCCCGCGTCGGCCGGCGTCGTTGGGCGCCCTTGTCCAGCTCAGTCCACCTCACCGAGGCTTTAGCGCGACCTGCGCATTTCGCGCGACAGTGGACCCAGCAAGTAACTTTAGCTTATACAGCTTGAAATCGAAGTGGAAGCAGGGCCGGGGATCCTCGCCCGCAGACGCGCCAGCCCTGTCAGCGCGCCATGTTTTTAGGCGAGGGCGAGAAACGGAGCGGCTGGAGCCGCGCATAAGCCCAAACTTTATATTTCTTATGCGCACGGCTGGGGAGCGGGGGTCAGGGCTGACACAACTTTCAGTAATCTGCGGCCCGTCAGTGACGCCCCCACCTGCGCGCCCAGGCGGATGCGCAGCTCCCCCCACTCGGCTTGCTGAGCCCGGTTGCCTGCTCCTGTTGCCCATTCCACCCACGTAGGATGTGGAGCACTCAGGCTACTCGGCCGCCATGAGCACGGCGCACAGCCGCTTCTCGCTCACCATCTCCCGCACATGCACCGAGGGCCCCATCAACGCAAGCAACTCGCTGCACCCGGCTTCGCGAAAATCCAACACCACCACTGGGATCGTCTCGCCCGGCGTGGTGCCAGCCGCCGCCGCCGGAGGTGTCTCGCCTGGGGCGGGGCCGCCGGGCTCCCCCACGCCCTCGTCTGGGGCTGGGTCGTCCGCACCCGGGTCACCGCAGTCGCAGGTGCCCACCCCGGGCTCCTCGCCCGTGTCGCCGCTCGACCTGGGCGGGCCGGGCGTGGCGGGCTCCGGCTACGCCGGCAGCAGGGGCGGACTGCACGCCGCCGCCAAGCCACCGCAGGCGCAGGCGTCGCAGGGACCACAGCAGAAGCCAGTGATGCTGCCGGGGCTGCCGCTCGCAAGCGCGCAAGGGTTAGCGGGCGCAGCGGGCGTGCCGCCACCCAGCCCCTTCGCGACGTCGTCCGCCGCCGCCGCCGCCGGCAGCAACGGCTCCGACCTCAGTAGCAGCGGCCGCGCGCCGGCGCCTGCGACGCCGCCGGCGTCGTCCGCGGCAGGCGGGGCTGCGGCGGCTGGCTTTGCCGGCGGCCTAGACAGCAACAGCAGCAGCGCCGGCGGCTCGCCGGCCCGCCTCCCCACCGTGCCGCACCCAGTGGGGGGCTTCTTCGGCAGCCGCCCCGGCAGCCCGGCGCCCGCGCTGGCGCAGCAGGCCGCCGGTAGCTCCGCCTCCGCCTCCGTCATCGCCACGGCGGCGTCGGGCGACATGCAGGCGGCGGAGCCCAGCGGCGGCGGCGCGCCGTCGGGTGCGGCCGCCGCGCTGTCGGCGCCGCCGCGGCCGGCCTGGGCGCGCAAGCTGCTGGGCGAGCAGGCGTCGGGCGGGGTGTCCGCACTGTCCTCGCAGCTCTCGTCGGAGGCGGCGCCGGGCCGCGAGGCGCTGTCGCGGCAGGGCTCGGGGCTGCACGCGGGCGGCATGCTGCCGCCCATCCTCGGCGCGCCGCTGCCGCTGCCGCCCGCCGCGGCTGCACTGCTGTCCTCCGCGGGCAGCAGCCGCCTCAACAGCTCGCGCGTGCTGCCCGCCCTGGGCACCATTTCCACCTCGGGCGTGCCGCCGGTCGCGGCTGCGCCCGGCGCGCCGGCGCCTGCCGCCGCGCCGGCGTCGCCCGTGCACGCCAAGTCGGTTCTTGGGCCGGCGCCGCCGCACCCTGCCAAGGTCGTGGTGCACGGGGCGGGGCATGGCGCCGCAGCAGCTGCCGGCAGCGCCGCCTCTGCGCCCGTGCCGGTCCCCACGCCGGCGGCGGCTGCGCTGCAGGGCTCGGGTCAGAACACGCCAAGCCTGTCCACCACGCCGCCCGCCGCCGCCGCCGCCCACCCAGCTGCTGTGGCTAGCCCGACCAGCAGGGCCGAGCCCACAGCGGCGGCCGCGTCGCCGCCTCACCCGGCAGCAGCGGCAGCAGTAGCAGCAGCGGCGGCGCCGAGCCTGATGCAGCGCGCCAGCGCACCGCCGGTGCTGTTGCCGACGGGCGCCGGGGTGGCGGCAGCTGCGGCGCCTGCGGCGCCGTCTCTTGCGGCCGCTGCAGCGGCGCTGGCCTCGAGCCCCGGCGGCGGCGGCCGCGGCGGCGGCGTGGTGGCGCCGTCTGCAGCGTCGCTGACGGCGGGCAGCCGCGGCAACCGCACGGCGGGCCTCTCGGCGGTGCGCGGCGGGCTGGTGACGCTGGCCTACGTGGAGGCCTTCCTGCGGGTGAGAGTCAAGTCAGCCGGGGGCTGCGTGGCGGCGCGCTAGTAATGGTGCATGGCCAGCAACCGGCATTTTGTGTCCACGGTCCCGTCGTCCTCGCATGCCGTGTGCTCACCGCCGTGTGCGCTTCCTCCGGCTTGTACCCATTTTTCATCCCCCCCCCCTCGCTCAGACGCACGTGCTGGGCCGCGGCCCCGGCGCCGGGCTCATGACCACGCGCCAGGTGGTGGAGCACATCATCGCGCCCGCCTGCGCCGCAGCAGCCGGCTGCCGCTTCCCGGACGCGCCGCCCCCCGCCGTCCCCTCGCCCTCAGGTGTCGGCGCCGGCCAAGGCGCTGCGCACGACCACGCGGCACTGGGCCTGCCGCCGCGCGCCGCCACCTCGCCCAGCGCCTTCCCGGGCGGTGGCGGTGGCGGTGGCAGCACCAGCGTGAGCGGCGCCACCCCCGGCTCAGGCACCTCGGCTGACAGCAGCCACGGCAGCAGCCACTGCAGCGGCACCAGCAGCAGCGGCGCTGCCAGCGCGTCTGACGCGGCCGCCGGCAGCTCCCGGCCGGTGGGCGGCCCCTCGCTGCACCTGCGCGACTGGGCCGCGTGCAGCCTGCCCGGCGGCGGCGGCGCGGCGGGCTCGGCGGCGGCGGCGGCGGCGGCTCCCAGCGGGCGCTACTGCTACGTGGTGCACGCGGCGGACAGCTGCTTCGCGGAGGTGGTGGGGCTGCTGAGGAGCCAGCTGGCGGGCGTGCCGGTGAGAGAGGGGCGCCGCACTGCGGGAGAGGGGTAGCAGTCATTTCTGTTCCCTAAACCACCATTGCCAACAAAGCGGGGGCACAGCTCTGGGGGCCGGAAAGCGACACATCGTGTGGGAGATGAAGCGAGCGGGAATGTCTATGGGTGTTGCTGCTGTCTCAATCGACAGCCTTTGACGCTCCGCCCTTCCTATTTGCCGCACCTCTGATGCCCACCGCCCCGCAGCCCGAGGAGGCGGTGCTGTGGTTCGACATCTTCGCGCTGCCCCAGGAGCCGGAGCCCGCCGCCTCCGCAGCTTCCTCGCCCAGCGGCGCCCACCTGGCCCACCACCACGCCGGCTTCGCGCCCGGCGGCAGCGGCGCCTCCTTCTCCGCCGCCCTGCCTGCCGGGCGCGCCGCCCGCGTTGACGCCGCGCGCGCCGCCATCGCGCACGCCGGCTGCGTGCTGCTGTGCCTGCTGCCGCCCAGCGCCGGCTGCCCCGCCTATGCCACCCGCACCACCAGCGCGCGCCACCTACAGTTGCAGGCGCGGCTGGCGCCGGCGCTGGCGCTGCCGGGCGGCAGCGAGGACCCCGCGGCGGCGGGCGCGGAGGCGGGCGGGCTGCCGCTGCCGCTGCGGCGGACCTGGTGCCTGTGGGAGCTGTCCACGGCGCTGCGGCTGCGCGGCCCCAGCGCCCTGGTGGTCCTGGAGGGCGCCGGCTGCGGCGACGGCGTGTCGGCCGCGGCGCCGGAGGACGGCGGCGCGACCTGCAGCGCCGCCGCCGCCTTCCCCGTGCCCCGCGCCACGTGCGGCGGCGGGCTGTGGCTGGCGGCGGGCGTGTCGCGCGCCCGCTCGCTCAGCCTGGCCCGCTCCCAGCTGGGCGGCACGCTGGCGCCCACGCCGCAGCAGGCGGCCGACCGCGCCGCGCTCATCGCCGACATGGTCGCCAACACCGTCTCGCCGGCGGGGGCAGCAGCAGCAGGGGCAGCAGCAGTAGCAGTAGCAGCAGCAGGGGGCCACGTGGCGGCGGCCGGCTGCGCCGACCTGGGCGGCTGCGCCGCCGCCGACGTGGAGGCGGTGGAGGCGGCGCTACGGCTGTTCTTCGCGCTGGCGCCCACCGGCTACGGCGAGGAGCTGGCGGAGCTGGCGCTGAGGGCGGCGCCGGAGCAGGCGCCCGCGGCGCGCGGCGCGCCGGCGCTGCCGGGCAGCGGCCCCGGCGGCAGCTCCGCCGCCGCCACGGCGGGTGCAGGCGTCGCCGGCGCGGCCGGCGGCAAGAGCTGCTGGCGCTTCGACGCGCTTTGGGAGGCGCTGAGCGACCAGGCCGGCCCGCGCTGCGTGGTGGTGGCGGCGCCGCCGGGCGCCGGCAAGTCCACCTTCGCCGCGGCGCTGGCCTGCCCGCCGCCCACGCCGCCCACGGCGCCGCAGCCGCCGGCGTGGCGCTCGGTGGCGGCGCTGCACCTGTGCCACGCCGCGGACGGGCGCCGCCAGGACGCGCTGCGGGTGGTGCGCTCGCTGGCGTTCCAGCTGGCGGCGCGCTTCCCGGCCTGCCGCGCGGCGCTGGCGGCGGCGATGATGTCGGCGTCGGCGTCCGTGTCGGTGCTGTCGAGCGCGCAGCCGCCCAGCACCACGCAGCTGGAAGACGCGGTGGAGGCGCTGCTGGTCAGGCCGCTGGCGGCGCTGGCGGCGGCGGCGCCGCCGCCGCCGTCGCAGCCGCCGCCGCCGCTGATCCTGCTCATTGATGGCGTCGATGAGCGCGGCCCGCCCAGGGGTGCGGGGCTCAGGTCCCAACCGCAGCCGCAGCCGCCAGCATCGCCGTCGGGCTCGGAGCTCTGCAGCCCGCGCCCGCCATCCACGCCGCCGAGGGTGGGCGGCGGCGGCGGCGGCGGCCGGCCATGCCCCATCCGCTCGCCATCCGCGGCTGCTGCCGCCGCTGCTGCGGCCGGTGCAGTCGCCGCCGTGATGCCGTCATCGCCGTCTGGCAACGTCGCCGCAGCGGCGGCAGCTGCAGCGGCGGGCTCGGCGGCCGCGGCCTCAGCCCGCGGCCCCTTCCCTCTGGCCCCGCTGGTGACGGTGCTGCTGCAGCGCCTGCCGTCGCACGTGCGGCTGCTGCTGACCGCAGAGCAGCCGCCCAAGTGCGATGCCAGCAATGCCAGCCCCGCCGGCGCCGGCGCCGCCACGGTGGCCGCCGGCCTAGATCTGTGCCCTGTCCCCGACGGCGTCGCTTCCGCCGACTCGGTTGCGGACTGGCTGCAGGCGGGGCCGCAGGCGGTCAGCGGCGGCCGCCGCGCTGCTGCTGCTACTGCCGCTGCCGGCTCCGACGCAGCCCATGCTGCCAGCGCCAGCGGCCCGTGGTGCCGCGTGCTGCCGCTGACGGCGCTGCGCGACGACTTCGCCTTGGCGGCGTCGCTGCACCAGCAGCTGCTGCTGCGCGCGGGCCCGGAGGGCGCGCTGCCGCTGACCGCGGCGCTGCTGGTGCGCGGCGGCCCGCGGCTGGCGTTCTACGTCACGTGCCTGCGCCTGCATGCGCTGCCCACGCTGGCGTCGGCGCCGGAGAAGCTTCCGCTCACCATGGATGCCGCGTGGGAAATGCTGTTCGAGCAGGAGTGGCGGGCTGGCGGCGGCGGCGCGGTGGCGCTGGCTGAAGCGGAGAAGACGACGGCCCGGCGGCTGTTGGCGGTCCTGGCGGCGGCGCAGGAGCCGCTGCCGGTGGCGCTGCTGTCGGCGCTGGGGCTGGCGAAGGCGCTGCCGCTGCTGCCCGGCTGGGGCACGGGCCTGTTTGTGGAGGACCTGCCGCAGCGGCGCGTGCGCGTCGCCAGCGGCCCGCTGGCGGCGTGGCTGCGCGGCGGCGGCGCCACCACAGCGGCGGCGGCGTACGGCGCTGACGTGGCGGCGGGCCACGCCATCCTGGCGGCGCAGCTGTACGACATGTGTGGCAGGGCGGCGGTGGCGGATGGGTCCGGAAGCGGCGCGGCGCCGGCGGCTGCGCTACTGCCCGGCGCTATTGCGGCGTACGCCGCCCGGCACCTGCACACGCACCTCGCGGCCGCGATTGCGCTGGCACCCGCGTCGCCGCAGCTGCAGCAGCTGCAGCAGAAATTGCAGCAGCTGGAGCAGCAGGCCCAGCAGCAGCTGCTGCCCGCAAGCACCAGCGGCCGCCTGCGGCTGACGCTGCCCGCAGACGGGGGTACGGCACCCGCGCCCCGTTCTGCGGCTGCCGCAGCCTCTTCCACACCCGCGCCCACGGCCGCTGGCCCGGTGGCGGCGCTGCGGCAGGCGGGGGCGGCGCAGCAGCAGCCGCTGCCGTCGCTGTCGCAGTTGGATGCCTGGGCCGCGCACCTGGGCATGGCCGCCGACACGCCGCGCACCAGCCTCGCGGGCAGCACGAGGAAGCCGCAGCAGGAGCCGCCGCGGGGGCCGCTGGCGGCCATCGCGGTGTGAGGCGAGGAGGCGTGCGGACGGGCCGTGCGGGACAGTCGCAGCCACGTGCACAGCAGCCGGCGCTGAGGACGTGGCCAGTCAACCACATGGCGTGTCCGGAGGGAGGGACTGGCAGCATTCATCAGTGTGCTAGTGCAGAAGCATTCTTTCGCATCCCATTGACAGCGGCACGTCTGCCAGTAAGATCCACGCGCGCATTAGGCGAGCAGGAGCGCATGCGCGGACACACGCAAGAGGCAAGTTGCTTCTGCGGCCGGTGAACATTCATACTTCTTCCCCGCGGGGGCTCACAGTGAGAGAGCAGAGTGAGACGGAGCGTGAAGTTGAGGGCGGCAGCGCAGCCTAGCTGCCCTGCCCCTGCCTCCAGGAGTGGACCTACCGCTAATTCTGACGTTTATCGCCATTGATGCTCCTGTTTGCTTATTTCATGGACGGCTACCGGAGCTGGTGTCCCGAGTTTTCCCTTGCAATCAGCTATCTCCTGTTGCGTTGTCGAGATCAGCTGGCGCACGGCGGGCCCGAGTTGGGCGTTGTCATACCTCAAATGGAAATTGATGATGCGCGTAGATGTTTTGATGCGCATGCCTTACGGTGTAGGACTTGCTGTCATGCCTCACAAGCAACCAGGACATGTGACATCACACCTGACCCCTGCCTGTAGTACTACAGCCTAGCAAGCACGGTCCCGGGCAGGTTTTTCTAGATCGTGCTCCGTTTGCCAGTAGCACTGTTAGTAGTACGACTGTCGGCATTTGCTTGCGCTGGGACTTGGCTTGCGCTGGGACTTGAATGGTGTGCGAACAAAGGGTGGGAGGGTGTGGCCGTGCGGGCAATCAGTGACGGACGCCCGAGTGTGTCACAGCAGCCAGGAATCCATAGCCTAGATAGTATTACCGCCGTGCCGCAACATTGGTGTAGGCAATGGAAAAGCTGGCTGTTTAGGAGGGCAGCAGCAGCGGACGGACAGGCGCTGACTGCGTGACTGGAGGGAGGGAGGGAGAGGCGCAGCCAACCAGCTGCGACGAGTGCAGCAGGAGCAGCCTTCTCCGTGTTTAGGGGTACGTTGAGGGGTACAGCACGCAATGCCCATCCCGTTTTACTCATGCTGCTCTAGGCGTGTCTTGAATTGAAGGCACAATGCGGCTGGCTGCTTGGGGGGGCGCAGCCGAGTGCGTTTGGAGGTGTCAGAGCTTGAGGAGTTAGGGCATGGCTTGCGTTCTCATAGCGTTACACGCGCCAAGCTGGGTGGTGCTTCGTACCGGACCGAGACAATGCAGGGCCTCGGGTTAACACACCGGCAGTTTTTGAGCATTTGACAAGACGCTGAATCGCATGGCCAAGGTGGCTGTGTGTGGTGCGTGTTGGACTCGCAGGGTGATGCTGCGTGAGCAAATTGACCGTTTCGGCCAAACTAAGGGCATCGAGGCTGCGGGGTCTAGGTCGCGCTTCCTCAACGCAGGTATGGCCGTTGCTATTACTAGTGCTTGTCGTGCGGCGTGTTGTGCATATTGCTTGGGACGGTGCATGCGCATGTTGAAATTGAAGTTGGTGTGTGTTTGCGCATGTGTCTTTGAACGGCAACGGAGAGCTGATTGTGGTGGCCGCTGGCTGCCGTGTCTTCCCAGTTTTGGCATCAGTTGGGGCTCCCGGGCTGCATCGCAGAGTACTGAAATAGGACGTTTGGCTGTTGTTTGGGCTTCAGAGGCGCAAGGCATGAGCATGGCTCATGGGCCAACAAACGAGAGCAGCTACTGGGATGTGTAAGGAGGGGGCCGGTGCGCGCCGCCTGGCTTGGGCGATATGCGCACGCAGCCCGGGACTCACGCACACACATCCATAGGGGCCGACCATGCGGCCCGCAGGGCCGCGAAGAGGGGCGGCGCGCTGCATGCAAGTGCTTGACTGTTGTGCAGCTGGATGGTGAAGCGTACTTGTTGTGTAAATTAGCATGGCTGGTGTGGGGCTTTGGCTGGCCTAGCCTGTAACTTAAGGACTCGCCCACGCGCAAGGTGTCCAGTGCCATATGGACCGCTCTGTGGGGTATCTTGCACAACTCAACAACTCCTATGTTCGCACCGATTGTCCGATTGTATTGCAGAGGGAGGGGGTGACAGGGCCGGGGGTTCGGGGCATCAATGGGTGACAGGACCGGCGGGGTTTTGGGGCGTCGATGGTGGGCCGAGACGCGCCTTTAAGAAGAGCGCACCTGGGGCAACGCTGAGGCAGGTTAAGGAAACTCAGGGCGGACAAGAGGACGGGATTCACATCAGGTGGTCGGGAAGTTGAGCAGGCGGGAACGATCAATGCGGCGTTATTAATCCAGGTCCTTAGTCCAGTATGTCGGCTTATCTCCTCCGTCATATTAATCATTTATTTACCGGCACGCCCACGCGACGCATAGTCCTGTAGCTCGACAGCCCGGGGATCCTTGGCAGCTGAGGAGCCACTTGTCTTGAATCGACATTCTCAGCCTTGAGACTGACATTTAAAGCTGTTCAGCTAAATTCACCCGAACTCATGCGCAGTATTAACAATGCCGGGCGCCTGCGGGCGAACGGAGCCGCGTCCAGCCTGCAATTGCGCACCCGAGGGGTCCCGCGTGGAACCGCTTGCTTCAACACAACTGATCGAGCTAGTTACAGGCCCATAAAAACGCGAAAGCTGTACGCTTGTCCGGAGACGGTCTGGCCTGAAGGCGACGCCTTCGCGGCGCACTGGAGTCGCCCCGAGCCCTGGCGCGCGCTTACGCTCCCACAACGGGTCCGCCTGCTGAACCTCGCCGCGTCTAGCCACCACGCCGCCAGCCTTGATGCTGCCATCGCCTATTCCTGTGTGGGACTGGCCTGTACACTACTCGAGGCTGCAGCAGCAGCCGGGGACGTGGCGGCGTGCGAGCAGCTGCTGGCTGCAGGATGCGACGCCGCGCCGAGCGCTCTCAAGGCGGCGGCAGCCGGGGGCCACCTACACGTGCTGCAGTGGGCCTGGCAAGAATCATTGAGCTACAGCCACAGCCACACCCACAACTCTATGTCGGGGCCGGAGCTGCAGCCTCCGCTACAGCTGCCGCTGCGACAGGCGTTTGGCTGGCGCCCCGAGGTGATGGGCGAGCTCGCAGTGGCCGCGTGCGAGGGCGGCCAGGGCCACGTGCTGACGTGGCTCGAGAATCTGATGCCGCCACAACAGGCTGGCACACCAGGCGCGAGCTTGGGCCTTCCTCAGCGGCATCCGACAGACGCCGCCGCCGCCGCCACCACAACATCCGGCGGAGGCGGAGGCGGGCACCAACAGCAGAAGGAGCAGCATTCCCGACACAGCTGGTCTTGGTGTGATGGGGGAAGCGAGAGTGACTGCTTGGAGCAGGCGCGCAGGAGCCTGGCGCAGTCGTTTCCGCCGATGGCGTGCGGCGCGGCGCGGCACGGCCACGCCGGCCTCCTGGACCGGCTGCTGGACCCGGCGGGGCGGTACAGCGAGCAGCTGGCGGGCCTGGAGGACAATTATTACGGTGACAACTACCGCTCGCTGCTTTGCAGTATCGCGTCGGGCTGCCCGCTGCAGACGCTGCAGCACTACTACAATGCATGGGTGCCGGAACTCGCAGCGCCGGTGGTCCTCAACTTCATGGTGTCGGACGTGCTGGGCGGCACCTCGCCCGAGTGGCGGGCCAAATGCGACTTCGTGCTGCGGATGCAAGTGTGGGCGGAGGAGCAGCTGGCGTGCGTGCAGCAGCCAGCGGGAGCTCAGGTGGCGGCAGCGCGCGGTGAGGCAGCGGTTGCCAGGCAGCAGAAGGTGGCGACGGGCTCGCTCGCGAGTGCCTTCGCCTTCCTGTCATTTTGGGAGAGCACGGCAGACCCCGGCTTCGCGCAGCGGGTGCGCTACCTGAATGGCCTCGGCATGATCCGCGGGGAGTGGGAGGCACCCGTGGCGGAGGCGCTGGCTGCGGCGGGCAACACGACTGCACTCCGGGAGCTGCTCAACGATTGGGTTGATGAGGAAGGTGGGTGGGGTGTGCATGCCAGGGCCCCTGCTCTTGCGGCAGCCGCCGGGACTGGTGTGGCACGGCGTCTGTTTACCCTCGCCATGGCTCAAGGTCGCACAGAGGCCGGAAGCATTTGTTGTATGTTTGGGTCAGTGGTTCGCGCCCTGTTGGTTCGCGCCCTGTTCCCCACGACCAGCATGCATGGCCAAGCGCTTACCACCCCCACTGCTAATCGCGGTGCTGCTCCATGCTTTGCCGCGCTGCCGCTGCTCAGATGCTTGGCATGCCTTCGGGGCGGTGGTGATAGCCGCGCGGCACGGGCACGTCCCGGTGCTGGAGCTGCTGTGGGAGCGCTTTGGGGTGCTGATGCTCGCTGACCCAGCCGACGTGGTCCACCTGGCCCTGATTGCCGCGCGCCGGGGCCACTGCAGCTCCGTGCGCTACCTGGCCACCCTGTGGCTGGAGGCGAACGACGACATCGACCCTACGTCAATCTTAACGGACAACGGCGCGGAACCCCTGTGGGACGTGGTGCTTCAGTGCGCGGCGTGGGAAGGTGCGGACACGGCGCTGCTGCGGCTGCTGCACGAGCGTTGCGGCGCGGCGGTTGACCTTGCGGCGGTTGCGGCGGGCGGGAGCGAGGACGGCCTGGTCTGGGCGGCTGGCGTGCTGCGTGCTGCGTGCTGCAGGCCAGGTGAGGACTGGGGAGGTGGGAGGCGGGGCTCGCTACTTAGTAGAAGTGCAGCGCTGCCTTGTGCTGTGAAGGTGCAAGCAAAGGCGCAGACATCAGGGGCGCTTCGGTGCCAAGCCGTTGCTCGGCACACACAACACACAAACACACACACTGGGGCCAGGGTGAGAGGGCTGTGGCTGCCCGTAGGCATTGTCTGCCCTGGCGTCGAGTGCTGGTTAGGTTGAGGTCTTGGTCGTGTTAGGCTGCGAGGGTCGCAGGACTCAGCCCCGCAGCCTTTGGGTGTCTGATTGAGTGTGTGTGTGCGTGCGTGTGCGTGGGGGTGCGTGCGTATGTGTGCGTGTGCGTGCGGTGGTGGGTGTTAGATGGTGTGCTCTGGTGTGCCTTGCCTTTGACTAGAGGTTGTTAGCCCGCTGGGCCCTGCGGCGTTTTGGTCAGGAGTAACCCAGCTGAGGTTACTGGTGTGGCCCAGGGTTGGTGCGTTCTCTCCGGTGGACTCTAGAGCAGGATGCGCTCTGGGCAGGAGAGGCGCGTGGTAGCAGCAACGAGAGCCTGGAGTGCCCGTTGTTTGCTGGTTGTCCCCAGTACTCGATCACGAGACTCGATCAGTCAACCGTGGAAACCGTATAGCGGCTTGCAAGTTATTTGACATGGTCAGGTTGCGACACGTCGACATGTGAAATGCAACATGCAACATTGCGACATATGCGCACACCGTCCAAACGCACCTAAACCCGCCAAACATATTGTGGATGCATTCAATATGCCTCTGGTAAGCGTGGAACGCCGTGGCACACAACAAAACATGCCACGGTTGCCACGGTGGTGGTGGCGTGGCATAGGGTGCGGCCAGTGGGAGGAGCTGACGGCTATGCTAGCGCATTGCACAGCCGCCAAGCTGGGAGATGGATGTTTGAATGATCTCTAGGACGCGTAGCTATGCGACTGTGGCACGAGTCTTGGTATGTCGTATTGTCGTATGTTGCTATGTCACATGTCGCATGTCGCTATATGGCTGTGTGCAAATTGTTTGACATGGTCAGGTTGCTGTTGTGTGTGGTTACAGAGTGGTGCGCACGTTCTTGCGTGCCTTCCTGCTGCGTGTAAACCGGAGGCCCGGGCCGGGGTGACCCTTATAACGCCAGTGCATGATTGTCCTATTCAGTGCCCGTATCTTCCATCTACGCTGTAGAAATTTGCCCCAAATCCGCCGAAGGCGGAGAAAAATTTCTGGGTTTGGGGCCGCGCATCTACGGAGCGTAGACGGTTTGGGCGGATTTGGCGGTATTTTAGACAGGGAGCGTAGAAGGTTTGGGGGTTTTGGGGGCGTGCCCCTAGGAAAAGTTTTCGGGGCGTAGATGGCGCGGGAGGGGTCATCTACGCTGTGTAGACGCCGGGGGCCAAAAGCCATCTACATGATACGGGCACTGGTCCTATTTATTGTTCTCCCCTTGCAAGGGGGACTTCCCTACTTCTATGCTCCCAGATGGAGCTGAGTAATGCAGCTAACTTGACAGGCTCAGATTTCAGCATCACTTCGCGCATGTTTAGGCTAAAGTCTAGGCCACTGCACGCTCGTAACTCGGTGTAGGCAGCACATTGCATCAGGACGTGGTGCTCATCCTCCACCTCATTGGCCGTACACAGTGGGCACGTCCTCTCCTCCCTAGGCCTCTCCCAGGCACGGTTCGCGGTGATTGGCCAGCAACATAAACGGAATCTCATCAAAAGCTTATGCTGTGCAACCGGTATGAATGCTCTACTGTGTTCGTGCAGGGTCGGCGGCGCGGACCCTAGTGCGCTTAGCCCCATCCAATGCTTGTGTTTGCACATGTGTATGCCGGGTTGCTTGCCGTCTGAAGGGAATGCGTGCGGGTCCGCTACCAGCCTCTCGTGCTCCCACGCCCTCGTCAAATGGCCCCTGAAGGTAGATAAGATAGGTCCATCGGGTAGGACCGTGCTTGCCCTCCACTCCTCTCTGGACTCGTGTGTGCCTGGCCAATGCCACGCGTCGACACCCTGTGCCGCCACAAAACGGTTGCGACATGGCACGGTTGCGACATGGCACGGTTGCGACATGGCACGGTTGCGACATGGCACGGTTGCGACAAAACGGTTGCGACATGCCGCTATAGTTACACACACACACACACACACACACACACACACACACACACACACACACACACACACACACACACACACACACACACACACACACACATACACACACACATACACACAATCTTGGGATCTTGCTTGGACTTTGCGGCTAGAAAACAGGACTAGGAGTGTGTGGGTACCATGAGCGCTTCGCATGGCCTTGCAATTTTAAACTCGTGTGGTCACTCATCCCCGCTCAAGGCTATTAAACAAGCACACCGACTGGCGACCTGCGGCCCACGCAGGACGCGGCCCTCTCGCCGGAACAGGTGTGCCACGTGGCCACCTACGGCAACCTGGCGGCGGCAGCCTGGGCGCTGCAGCAGCAGCAGCCGGCCGGCAGCGCAGCGCTGCCGCACCCGGCCGACTATTACATGGTGGTAGAGACCAAGTTCAAGGAAGAGGAAATGGGGGCTTGGATGCCCCGCCTCAGCAACCATGTGCGGCTGTGGGTGTTGAGCGCGAGGCGGGGCGGCGCCAGCGCGGGGCCTGGAGCTGCGGGAGCCGAGGAGGAGGAGGAGGAGGAGGAGGAGGAGGAGGAGGAGGAGGAGGAGGAGGAGGAGGAGGAGGACGAGGAGGAGGAGGAGGAGGAGGAGGAGGAGGAGGAGGAGGAGGAGGAGGAGGAGGAGGAGGAGGAGGAGGAGGAGGAGGAGGAGTGGGCGGCGGAGTGGGCGCGGCTGGTGGCATTCATGCAGGGCCACGTGGACTCGCGCATGGTGCGCTGGTCGGCGCACCAGCAGGCGTGGCTGCAGCGGCAGGCGCCAGTCGCGCTGTTTCAAGTGCAGGACGTGGAGGCGTAGAGGCGGACGTGGAGGAGGTCGTAGGGCGGCTAGCGAGCCGGCGGGCATGCGGCGATGCCCAGGGGATTTTGAGCCAAGGACGGAGAGCGCGTGCTGGCGCTTGCAGGGTAGCCTAGGTAGCCTGCCGCTCGTGAGGGACGCAGAGTGCCCACCAGCTGTGCTGTGGTGTCATGCGTGCGTTTGAGGTTCCGTCGCATTGATTGCATCACCTGTCGGACCAAGTGTTAACCGTCCAGACTCCAGGCAGATCACAGATGTTCCCAGAGCGTCACTGCCCTGAGCGCCCTGAGTTCGGACGCCCTCCCGTGAGGGGGTTCCGGGGTTGCCAGTTTAGCGGGTCCGCAAGTGACCTGTTGTGGGGTACTAGGAATCGAGGCCCCAGTTGGGAGGCCGTAGTTGGGAGGCCGCGGATGGCCTTGTTGGAATGTTGTGAGGCCGCTTCGGACATGAGTGGCGCACACACACGTGCACGCAGAAGCCGTTTTAGCACACAGCCCGATTCGAAACCGCTTTCTCATCCATATGCACCCTTGCATTTCGGTGTCTCTGAAACAGCAGAGTTTGCGCCTGCCATTGCCGGCGAACTGTACGCACGCGCCCACGGCGGGGCCCGACGCGGGCATGGACATTACGCGGCACAGTTGTGGCTCAAGCAGCGATGGTCAGGGCGTGCCAAGCCTTCGGTAACAGCTGTGCACATGACGACAACAGCTGCCCGGAGGATTGGGATGGCGTAGCAGCATGGACGTGTAGGGGGGGGTCGAGTTCGCGGTTTGCGAGTTTACTGATTGAGGGGTGGGCGATATTGCTGGGGGTGGACGATTTTGCTGGGGGGCGCTGGCTTCACCCGGCTTCACTGGTTTCGAGGTTGGGACAGGTTGGGACTGAGCTGTAACAAGCTGACCCGAGATTACTGATTCCAGGGAGCGGGGTTCTTGGGGCTCAGGGTGGGGAGACGGTGGAATGAGGGGGAGCGAACAGGGCCCCGGCGCGAGGATCGGGGTTATCGGGAGTGGGTGACATCACCGACGACCGCACGCGTGACGCATCGGCACGCGTGCGCCCACATTTGCCAGCTTCATATTATTTCAATAAAAATGTTCCATGCACGCTTATTCATCACGGATTCTTAGCAGTCTTCCTTCTTTCTGTAGAAGTTGTCGTTTTGGCGGGCAGTTCGGTGCTTGGGAGCATGCCCGCTGATTACAAATACTGCCGCGTATTAAGTGTAGAAACCGATGCCATCTTCAGACCTCCGGGCGACCTTCGTGATCGCAGTGAATTCCTGGAGACACGCCGAGACGAAATTTGTTGACGCTTCCTCGGTCCCTCTGATACAATGCACCTCACATAAACCATAAACAGCAGCTCATTACATCCACCGCAGCCGAGCTCGAGTATGTCTCGGCATATGAAGAGGCATGACCATGACCGCGTTGGCGCGCATGGACTGGTGAGTTGAGTCCCCACCTTGCGCTCGCGTCCGACGGTGCTCGCTAACACACACGCGCTGTCATGTGCGCAGCCCCAGCATGGTGCGGCCAGGCCAGTCGTTCAGGCCCGGTCGACTTCCGGGCCGACGTCGGCGTGGCGCGCCCCTCCTGGGTTCCGGCCCCCAGGTGGAGCGGTTGGGCTGGGGTCGTGCCCCATGGTAGCGGCGCCTCGTCAGCTGCATCGACTCACATGCTCACCAGCGATCTCTGACACCTCGGCGGGTGGGAACAGCGGACGGGAAGGCGTGCAGCCGCATGAGGTGCCCCCGGCGGAGCAGCAGGACACAGAGGTACTGCAGCAGCAGAAGCGAGCAGAGGCGGCGCGGAGGAAGTCGCTGAGGTGGCGGTCCCCACATGACCCGCTGTACAAGGCCGCCGCCGCCGCAGCAGCAGCAGCTGCCGCAGCGGCGTACGCAGCGGCGCCTGCGGCGGCAGCGGCGCCCGCGGCAGCTGCCGTGGCGCCCCAGGCACCTCCGGCTCCGTCACCGCCACCGTTGGCAGCCGCACCGCCCGCCGTGCAGCAGCACTCCGCGCCGCCGCCGTCGCCGCTGCCGCCTCATGAGGGCGCGCCGCCGCCGCCCCTGGCCGCCCAGCAGCCGCCCGCGCAGCGCAACCGGGTGCCGGACGCCCAGACTGTGACAGCGGCGTCGAGCATGGGCTGCAGCAGGGCCCTGGCGCTGAGCACAGTGGAGCGGCTGCGCGCCTGCTTGGGGGTGAGCTGTGCGTGAGCTGTGGATGGTGTGTGTGTGTGCAGCAGCTACGCCTGTGATTGTGCATACGGTTAGCTGGTTGGTGAGGGACTGGCACGTCTACGTGCTAACGTGGTCGCGCTGTGGACATCCACGCGTGCGTGGGCAGTCATGCACGTGTTGGATTCCTGACTAAATGATTGACGGGTTGATGGCCGGCGCACACAGCATATCGACTGCAGCATCCTTACGTGCGTGCGTTGCGCCCGGCCTGTCATGACGTCCCCCTGGCGCAGGTTGACCAGCCGCCGGGCCCCGAGCAGGCCGACGTGTTCACTGCGCTGACGCGACCCTCGCCCTTCCGGCTGGCGGCGGCACGGCAGCGGGAGGAGGCCTGCGCGGTGCGTGCGGGGGCGCCGGGCGGAGCTGCGCGTGATGCCTGCTGCCGGGGGAGCAGGGGCGTTGACTGCGTAGACTGTGGACTACGTGACGTGGGTGTTGGCTGTGGTGGGCTGTTGGTCTGTGGCCTGCTGTGGGCTGCGGCCTGCCCTGGCTGTCCAACCCGCGTGCGTGTGGATGGGGTTGCAATGCACGCACGTGTGTTTCGACCTTACCGCCCCTACCTCTCACCCCCTACACACCTGTCGCGCAGGACGCGCTGCGGGCGATGGGGCTGAAGGAGATCACGCCCGCCGGATCCAGCCCCACCGCCGGGTCCAGCCCTGGCCCTAGCCCTGGCCCCAGCCCCAGCCGCAGCGCCAGCCCCAGCGCCAGCCCCTCGACCGCCGCTGCCGTGCACGCTGCTGGACCAGGCGCTGGGGGCGGAGGCCGCGGCGGGACAGCGGCAGCAGCAGGGTCAGGGGCAGCCGCCGGGCGGGAGCAGCTGCTGCCGCACCTGGCGCCGAGCCCGTCCATGTCCTTCGCCGACTTCATCGAACAAGCCAAGCTGCTGCGCCGCGGTGGGGACGCAACGGGGGCACAGTGTCATGCATGGAGACTGCCTTGCTAGCTGCCGCACGCACGAAGAGCACCCTACCTCCCCGACCGCATGCGCACCCAGCTAACAACAATCGGTTTAAGGTCCTGCCCTCATACTCTATGGTCGCTGAGTGGCCGGGCACGCACCTGCTGCTCGACACACACTGCAGGCGAGGCGGCGTTTGCGCGGGAGGTGAAGCTGGTCAGCGTCGTTGGCGGTGGTGATGACGGCGGCGGCGGCGGCAGCGGCGTTGGCTCAGGGATGAAGCTGTCGGGGGCCATTGACTTCCTCGTCCTGCTGTGGGAGCCGGAAGGCGGCAGCGAGGACGGCGAGGCGGCACGGCAGCGCCCTCGACTTCACGTCATCGAGTGCAAGGTGCGGTGCGGTGCGGTGCGGTGCGGTGCGGTGCGGTGCGGTGCGGTGCGGTGCGGTGCGGTGCGGTGCGGTGCGGTGCGGTGCGGTGCGGTGCGGTGCGGTGCGGCCAGCGGTGCGGTGCGGTGCGGTGCGGCCAGCGGTGCGGTGCGGTGCGGCCAGCGGTGCGGTGCGGTGCGGTGCGACTGTCCATCAGCACGTGCGCGCCGGTGTGTCGTAGGGCCCGGCCTAGTCGCCGGCAGCTAGCCCCCGCTCCAACCTTGCGCCACGGCGGGCCCCAGCAGTCGTCAAACCCAATACCCATACCAATACACCGGTGCGCAGGACACCAGCCGCCACCGCAGCACGCACGAGGTGCAGGCGCTGCTGTACCGCATGATGGTGGAGCGCCAGCTGGCCGACCTGCGGCAGCAGCAGCAGCAGGAGGGAGTGGAGGGAGTGGCGGCGGGGGGCGGTGCCGCAGCTGCTAAAGCCGCCGCACCCCGCTGGCCGCGCGACTGGTCGTTGGAGGAGCTGTGGTCTCGCGAGGTGACGTGCGAGGTGGTGCGCGACACGGAGCAGGGGCTGCCGGAGCCGCCGCTGGTGGTGCCGCCGCTGGACCCGCGCAAGGTGCGTGGGCGCTGCACACCGTGCACACACACACACACACACGCATGTGCAGGTGCAGGTGCAGGTGCAGGTGCAGGGGGCAGGCATATGGCTGTGGCATGTGGCTGCCTACCGGTGTGGGTCCCAGTCGCCGGCAGCGCGAACTAAGGCTCGTTAACTCCTCGGACCCTGGTTGCCCAACCCACTCACTCATGGCACGGCTCGCAACTGTTGCTGCTGTGCGCGCACCGCGGTCCCCGGCCGCGCGGCCCTGTCTGTATCCAGGAGGAGGAGGCGGTGCTTGACCACCTGCGGGGCGACGTGCAGCGGCTGTGGGAGGAGGGCCGGCGCGCGGCGGCCGCGGGCAGCGCGGAGGCGCTGGACGCATTCGTGCGAGCGCAGCCCTACGTGTGGACGAGTGAGTCGTCTGGACGGGGGCGACTTGATTGCGGGTTCGGCGCGGTGGGGTTGTGCGTGGTGCTGCAGTTGGTGATACTCGCGACCTGAGCTTTCAGCCGCCAACGCGCCTATACCCCATCCACCCAGCCGACCACTCCCTTTTCCCTTGCCCTCATCATTCCTTCTACTGCTGTTGCGCCCCCGCCCCCTGCTGCGCCCACACACGCCAGGCGGCTGCTCCAGCTGCCACCACCGGCCCTACTGCGCCGCGGACACGGCGGTGCGCGGCGCGGTGCAGGTGCTGGGCCTGAGCGCGGCGGACAACCGGCGCCTGCGGGAGGCGGGGCTGGACACGTGAGTGGCGGCGGGAGGCGACTGTGCGTGTGTGTGAAAAAGAGCAACTGGGTGTGTGTGGCTGTGTGTGTCGGACTGTGTGAGGGGTGAATGTGCTGTGCCCCGCTGTTGCGTGCGGTCTGACGAGCCGCCGCCAAACGCCAAATGCCAACGTGCAAATGCATGTGCCACGCGCACGCATGTACTTGCCGGCGGCAGGGTGTGGGACGTGGCGCGCATGCTGCCGGACGGCGCGGCCGCGCGGCGCCTGCTGCGCTCCGGCCTGGGCGTGGACCTGGCGTACCTGCGGGCGAGTGGCGGGCTGGGGGCTGGGCGGGGCAGTGGGCTGTGGGCTGTGGGCTGTGGGCTGTGGGCTGTGGGCTGTGGGCTGTGGGCTGTGGACTGTGGGCTGTGGGCTGTGGGCTGTGGGCTGTGGGCTGTGGCTGTGGGCTGTGGGCTGTGGGCTGTGGGCTGTGGGCTGTGGGCTGTGGGCTGTGGGCTGTGGGCTGTGGGCTGTGGGCTGTGGGCTGTGGGCTGTGGGCTGTGGGCTGTGGGCTGTGGGCTGTGGGCTGTGGGCTGTGGGCTGTGGGCTGGGCTGGGCTAGGTTGGGCGCCGGCGTGGGCGTGGGCGCCGGGGTGGGCGCCGGGGTGGGCGCCGGGGTGGGCGCCGGGGTGGGCTGCTGGGTGAGCTGGGCGGCAAGTGGCAGAGGAATGTCACATGTCAGCAAAACGCCTCACAGACAAAGCCTACAGCAGTGGCGGGCGGGCGGTTGTGCTTTTTGTCGTACTTCAGCGGCATGCATAGAGCTTCGTGGGCCTGCACATGACTAACGTGACATGGGTCTTCCTTCCGCAGGACGCGGCGAGGGCTTGGGTTGCCACGCTGCCGCCGGCCCCGGCCCCGCCGCCTGCGGCGACCGCTGTCGAGAGGAGTGAGAAGGTGCGTGCATCCACCCACACACACATGCGCCGGGCGCCATTTGATGCTGCTGTGTTAGGTAGCATTTTTACTTGATACCGTACTAAGCTTCAGTGCGCACTTCGTGCTTTATTTGGCTGGTATGCACGCCCGCTCATTCGTATGTGCATGCGATGCTGGCTGCCTGGGCGCCCCGCAGCAGCCGGGTGCCGCTAGTGCCGCGCCCGGGGTGCAGTTCCGCTCCGTGCCCGGCGCCAGCACGCTGCCGCCCTGGCGCGGCGGCGACGCGGCGCCGTTGGTGCGCGTGTTCCTGGTGCTGTCGTACGATGACGTACGGCACACGTACAACAGCCTGGCGGCGCACGTGACGACCAGCGAGCGCGAGCTGCGCACCTTCAGGGGCGGCGACTGGTCCAAGGTGGGCTGCCGTGAGGCGGTGGCGGCATAGACACGGCAGCTGATCTCGCTGTTGTGGCCACAACTAACTTTGTGTGCGCCTCGCTAATGCACACGCATGCACGCAGCGGCAGCAGCCGTTAGGCATGCATCGGCTCTGGCACGCCGCGTGTGGATGGCCCCAATCGACTAGTTGAGCACACCACGCACGCTGCCGACCCGCACCTTGACCAATCTGTGTATTCGCCCTTGTGTTGGAGGCCACCAAACGGAATAAAGCCGTCGTGTGTGTCCGCCACTGTCGTGGATGTTGTCTGCCCCCAGCCGCTGCGCTCGGGCCCGCAGGACCGCAGCCTGCTGGTCGTCAACACGCGTCCCGACACCGCCTCGGCCGCCTCGGCCGCCTCGGCCGCCGCCTCCAATACCCGCAGTGGCTCGGCCGGCGGCTCGGCGGCTGTGCTGCCGGAGTCGGCGGCTGTGCTGCCGGAGCAGCTGGCGGCCGCCGCGGAGCAGCAGCTGGCGGCTGACCGCGCGCTGGTGGAGGGCTTCCTGTCGGACGTGTTCGCCGCGGTGGAGCAGGTACTGTGGCCATGGGTGTGGATAGCTAGTGTGGGTAGTGTGGGTGGACGGGTTGGCAGGGCTCGGACCGAGAAGAGGCGAGGCAGGGTCGTGAGGTGCAGTTGGCGAGAGACGCGTGTGTGTATGTATGCGGGTGGGCGTCCGGTAGGGTGTAAACAAAAGGCCCACAGCCAGCCCTGCGAACGAAAGCAACATCCCGCGAAACGATTGATGAACACAGGTAGTCTGTAGATGGGATGCTGACCCGTACTTTGGCACCGTCTGTTGTTGTAGGTTGCCGCTGCGCTGCCTGCCGCTGCCGGGAAGCTGCCGGCCGGCCCTGGCGGCAATGCGCGCAGCAGTAGCAGCAGGGGCAGCGGCGGCGGGCAGTCGACACCGCCGCCCCTCACCGCGCGGCTGCACTTTTACGTGGACAACGCCAGTGTGCTGAAGCAGCTGGCGGACTTTGCACGCTGGAGCAGCAGCAGCATCAGGGGCAGCGGCAGTAGCGACGATGGTGGCAGCGACGGCGGCGGCGATGTGGACAGCGGCAGTACGCTGGATGCCTTCCTAGTGAGTACGCAGTCCCTTTGTTAGCTTGACTCGTGGATGGTATGGATATGTGCTGTGGGTGGAGTACCATTAATGGGTTGTGATGGTCGGACTGCCGCTAACCTGCATTACACCCCGGCAGCCCACACACTCCACATGTCACACCCGACCGCCTGTTGCTGCATGCTGCCTGCTGCGGCTGCAGGCGCTGTTGGGCCGCCGCGCGGGGCCGCAGGGCGAGCAGGCCATGGTGTCGTGCCTGCAGGAGGAGTGGGGCCGCCAGATGGTGGCGGGGATCGCCGGCAGCAACCGGTGGCAGCTCACGGCGCAGCGGTGAGCGAGGAGACCGGTGCTAGCTGCTGCGGGTAACTGCACACCTGCGTGGTGCGCCTACCTGCCTGCTGTGGAGGTTGCGCTGCTTTGTTTGTAGTTTCATTCGGGGAGGCTTTGGGGTGGGAAGCGGTGCTTGTCCTTGCTTAACAGACCGGGCCCAAGGCAGCAGCTGACCGCCGCTGCACATGTTGTACGTGTGCGCATGCGGGTGCAGCTGGGAGCTGGAGGCATGGAAGGAGGCGCGAGGCATGAGCACGCCGTGAGTACGGTGGGGGGGAGTCGGGATGGGGGCACGGGTTTCATTGCATGGCGAGTGGCTAGGAACAGTCAAGCTGTCCCTAGCCGCCTCTACCTCAGCCGTGTTTGGACATGCCGTCGAGGTTGACATCGTGCTCGACTTGCTGCTACCGGTATGACCACGACGCTGTCCCGCCGCCTGTGGTGGCCACCCACGCAGTCCGTTCCACCCCCTCCACGCCGACGTGCCCGCGGACGCGCACCGGCGGACGCTGCCCCAGCTGTTCGGGTGAGCCGGACGGCGGGGCTACACACACACGCGCGCACAAGCACACAGCCACGCACGCGCCTCCGGTTTCCGCTGTTCCCCTCGCACACTCACACGTGCGATCGATATTACCGCACATGTATGATGTTATCGGTACTCACGCACTGCTGCCCGACCGCCTTCCGCCGACCCATCACCATCATCATCACCTTCAGGCTGGAGAGCTCCGCCCGTATCGCCTACGACCCCGAGTCGCGCCGCCTGCTGCCGCACCTCAGCAGCAGCAGCAGCAACAACAGCCCGCAGGCGGAGGAGGAGCGGCCGTGAGCAAGCCGGTGCAGATGCTGGATGTAGAGAGAGTGGATGGCTGGCCGTGTGTGTGGCTGTGTGCGCGCGTGCTTGCCGGCCCCATGCGTGCTCCGTATTGTTGCCACCCGCATGCACGTATGCGCGCACGTGAATGCTCATTGTTGTTGCGCTGCTGTTCCTGCTGCTGGTGTGCCACGTGTGTTTCTGCTGGTGCAGCAGGGTGGAGGTGTGGCCCTTCGAGCTGAAGCTGCAAGGCATGGCCTACGCGCCCGACCCCGACCACTTTGCCAATTACCGCGCCGCGCTGGCGCGGCAGCAGCACCAGCAGCAGCAGGCGGCGGATGATGAGGCGGACGCGCGGGCGCTTGCGCTGCCGTTGCTGCTCGAGTGAGTGAGGGTGGGCGAGCGGGCGGGCGGGCAGCCGCCACCGGGCTCCCGTCATCTGCGGAAAGGCTCCTCCAGTCGTAATGCATGTGGTATGCGGAAGCTCGAGTAATGCTCCGGCGGAATCCTTACGGCGGCGGACTTCCCTGATTGTTCCCTGCAGGCAGGAGCCGTGGCAACAGCGCTGGATGTTTGAGCGGCTGGCGCCCGACTGTGAGTAGTACCGGCAACTAGCCACCTTCCTAAGAAGCCGCTTCGTGGCATAATCCATGATCAATCCATACGTCAGTCCGCACCTGCCCCCCCCCCCGGTGATGCATGCGCCCTGTTTGTTGCCGCATGCACGCACGTGCAGGGGACATGCAGAAGCAAGCGGTGGACCTGCGCGCGGCGCTGCGGCCCGCTCCGCCGCGGACGCTGTCCGACATGCTGCCGGACTGGGTGGCCATCGACTTCGCCGCGCGCCTGCAGGAGCGCCGCAGCGAGCTGCTGCAGGTGGCGTGGGCGTTGGGCGTTGGGCGTGGGCGTTGGGTGTTGGGTGTTGGGTGTTGGGTGTTGGGTGTTGGGCGTTGGGCGTTGGGTGTTGGGCTTGGGAGTTGGGCGTTGGGCGTGGGCGTGGGCGTGGGCGTGGGCGTGGGCGTGGGCGTGGGCGTGGGCGTGGGCGTGGGCGTGGGCGTGGGCGTGGGCGTGGGCGTGGGCGTGGGCGTGGGCGTGGGCGCGGGCGCGGGCGCGGGCGTGGGCGTGCCAGGCTCTGGGATTGGCGCGCGCAGGGGGGCCTGCGAGCTGCTGGACCGCCATGGCCGCTGGCGTTCGCATACGTGCGTGCTGTGCTTGCGTTTGTGTGTACAAAAATGTGTGCTGGACAACACACGGAAACCAAACCCGCCCAGCAATGGTCGCTGTTACTTACGCATACGTACACCGAGCTCCGCGTTGGAGCTGTTGCCTCGGTAGTCATACTTACCCGCAAATTGCCTGGAACCCAACCCATCGGGCGATCGACGAACGACCTGACCCCGACGTGCGCCCAGTGCGTTGCTATGCACCGCGTCGGCGACGCGCTAAACACGTTTACCGGGCACAACTCCCCCCAGTCTCGTCCACTCCATATCCGTTCTCACCTATAAGCGAGAGGGAATCAAGAGGCATAGGGCGGCAGCACAGAAGTGTCACGGGCATGCGAAATGGCAGTGGCGGAAGGGGGCGGCGTGCAATGTGTGCGTGTGTGACCTGCGCTCTACTGGCCCTATTACCTGCTGATGTGCAGGTGACTCCGCGGGTGCGGCACCAGAGCTGCAAGAGCGTCATGGTGGCGGGCGTGCTCAAGCTGGACTTGGCGACGGGCGGGCAGCAGTGGCGCTCCGACCCGTGGCTGGCGGCGCACGGCACTAACGGCACCAAGGGGCTGTACGTGTGTGAGGTGGACGAGCCGGAGCTGGAGCCGGAGCTGAAGCCGGACGGCGGTGGAGAGGATGGCACCGGAGGCGGCGCCCGCTCCGCCGTGATGAGCCAGCAGCTGGCGTTCACGAGCGGTGACTTTGTGCGCGTGCACGAGCGGTGAGCGAGGTGGCCACACTTGCCAGCAGCCGCAAGAACTGCTTCGAAGATGGGGATGCCTGGATCCAGGAGGAAAGGGGCTTAGGCGGTATCGTGCAGACGGTGAGCAATCAAGCCGTGCCCGGACACCGCTGACTACTGCTGGCAATGCGTGCGTGTGTGGCGTGCATGCATGCAGGCGCTCCAACCCGGACAGCTACCAGACGCCCCGGGACATCCGGGACGGCTTCGAGGCTGTGATCCAGGCCGTGGAGCCCCCTGCTCCTGCTGCTACTGCGGCGCCGGGGCAGCGGCGGCGGCGCATCCTGCTGATGCCGTTCAGGCGGGGCAGCTCGCCGGCGGAGCAGCCCGCATTCATGCTCCCTAGCATGTGCGTGTGCGTGCAGAGCAGTTACCGCCGCTATCACCGCATGGGCATCACCGGGTAGCGGGCGTGCGGGTATGGCGCATGAAAGATGTTGCGGGAACAGCCGCCGGCCGCCGAGTGTGCACTTCACCCCGCTGTCAGTGACTGACCCATGGTCCTCCTGCGCCCCCGCTACCGACCTCCCAACACAGGCCCGCCAACCGCGCCCACGCCACCCTGGACGAGTCGTGGTCCGATTACGTGGGCGCCACCGTGCATGCGGCGCTCAAGAGCCTGGTGCGTGTGCGTTCGTGTGTGTGTGCGGGCGCGCGGGCGTGGGTGCCTGTACGTAACGGCGTTAATGTGCCGTGACATAACGTGACGTGACTCCCGCGGACGTGCTTGAGCGACCGATAGCTAGGTGGCTACGTGCACGTGCGTGTGGACACAATGCCGCAATCCGCCATGATCCGCCATGAAGCGTGTGTGTGTTGTGTACACGCACCGACGCACGCAGGGTGCGCCCCAGCGGGAGCACCTGGACACGCTGCTGCTGCAGGGCGCACTGGCGGCCCCGCGGCCCAGCACACAGCAGGCGGATGCGGCAGGTGCGCGCGGGACTGCTGCTGCCGCGTGGCAGCAGGGGGTCACCATCAGGCATTGAAAGGGTTACTGCGCATACATTGAAAGGGCTGCCGCCCGGCCGGTGGCCTAGCCGCCTTGCCCCCGTGTCTCCCCCCTACCTTGCTTGCTTGCTTGCTTGCTTGCTTGCTGCGCTGCCACCCCGCAGTGCGGCGCCTGCTGGATGAGCTGCAACGCACCGAGGCCGGTACCGGCAGGCAGCTGCTACTGCCATCGGCCTCAGCAGCTGCTGCTGCTGGGGGTAGCGGCGGCGGCCCCGCAGTGCTGTCGGCGGAGCAGGCGGATGTGGTGATGGCGGGCCTGAGCGCGGGCATGCAGCTGGTGAGGGCGAACCCCGTGGCTGACTGACTGGCTGCCGACCGGCATGCTGGCTTGACAACGACATGGACATGACTGCGGTGCACTTGTGTGCGCTGGGCGGGGATATTGCACATCGGCTGCCGCCGCCGGCATGGCCGCCAGCAACCATACCGCCGGCATGGCCGAACACCATGTGAAGATCATCAACGCGCGCGCCACGTCCGCCGTATGCAGGTGCAAGGCCCGCCCGGCACCGGCAAGACGCAGCTCCTGGCGGCGTCACTGCTGCTGCGCTGCCACCACCTGAGCTGGGTCCGGTCTGCTGCCCCGCAGCAGCAGCTGCAGCAGCTGCGCCGGGGCGGGGCGTACGGCAGCACCACGTACGGCGCCGGCGGCAGTAGCGGCAGTAGGGCATTGCCGGGGCGGCTCGTGGTGCTGGTGGCGCCCACAAACGTGAGTGCGTGCGGAGTGGGCTCTTACCTGCCTAGCTAGCTGCTACCGCCGCCAGGTAGGTTGCATGGCAGCGAGGCTTAAGCGGGCACGGCACATTCATATGCAGTGGGAGTATCGGCGCCCAGAGGGCGCACCCCAGGCGTCAATCCGCCGATTCACCTCCCACAATGGCGTGCGTGCGCGCGTGCAGGCCGCGGCGAACGTGGCTGCGGACCGGCTGGCGGCGCTGGCGCCCTACGTGCGGCTGGCGGCGGACCGGCTGCGGGCGCAGCAGCAGCCGCAGCAGCAAGGTACGTGCGTGGGTGGCTGCTGGGCGGGTCGGCAGTAGCTGGGAGGTAGGGCGGACACGAGTTAATTGTTGTGGGGTGGACGGCGCTTACGGAAGACGGAGGGCTCGCGGCGTCGTGTCCCATCGTGTCCCATCTGGTTTGTGTCCCAAACGAACAAACAAGGGCCCGTGGGCCTGCTGGCTGATTGCTGTCCGGGGCGGCGGCGGGGTAAATGGCACGCACGCCTGTTTGCGTGCGCGCTCACCGGCGCGCTCACCTGCGCCACCTTGCCACCTACCTACCTCGCACTGCCCACCTCACTCCACCTCTGCTGCTTTACTCACGTGTGTGCCGCCGCTGTTGTTGTCACGCACGCACACGCATGCGCTGCCGCCGCCGCCGCCATTGACTGGACGCCAACCCCTACCCAGCCGCCGGCAGCAGCCACCAGCAACCCCCGCTGGCGCCGGTGCCGCCCCTGGCGCCCGTCGAGCTGGTGCGCCTGCACTCCTCTGGGGCGCAGCGGCAGGATGCAGCTGCAGTCGCCGACAGCAGCAGCAGCCTGGACTCCGTGGACGCCGTTGACGACGCGGAACCCGACATCACCTTTGTGCGGAGCACCCGCACGAGCAGCAGCCGCGCAACCAGCAGCAGCAGCAGCCGCGCAACCAGCAGCCGCGCGGTCGTGGCCAGCCGCCCGCGAACTCCGGCCGGCAGCACCAGCAGCGCAAACTCTACCAGAGCCCAGGCGCAGCTCCGCACGCCGGCGACGCCGACTACGCCGCAAGCCCAGCAGCAGGCGCAGCTGCTGTCGCCGCAGCCGCTGCACCACATGTCCGCCGCTACGGACGCGCGCAGGCTGAGGGCGCTGCTGGACAGGGGCAGGACGGTGGTGGTGGTCGGCACCGTCCGGGCCGCGCTCAAGCTGTCGGACCTGATGGTGGGTCGCGGCTGACGTGCTAGACTTGCGGGTTAGGTTAGCGCCTCACCAGCAGATGGTGGTGATGTGGCGTCTGCTGCCGCCCGATATGCTGTCCGCGTCTGGAAGGTTGCTTGCCCAGCGTCCTGCTGATGCCGGGACTCATAGCATACCGAACCTACACACGGCGTGATGACCCGCACCCGGGGGCCATGCATTCATGGCTGCGGCGCAGGCCGATGACGCGCCGGCCCCCGGAGCACCCGGGCAGTCCGGCGGCGGCCCGCTGGCGCTGCTGGCGCTGGACGAAACGTCGATGATGACGTCGGCGCAGGCGCTGGCGCTCATCGGGGGCCTGTTCCCCCACCAGCAGCTGACAGCGGCTGCGGCAGGGGCTGGGGCAGGGGCAGCGGGTGCGGGTGCAGCCGGTGCGGGTGCCGGCTGCGGCGGGTGCGTGCAGGTTCTGGCGGTGGGCGATCCCAAGCAGCTGCAGCCGATCACCACGGTGGGTGGGTGGGTGGGCGGGGGCGAGCGCGCTGCGGTGTGGTGTGTCGTGGCTGGTGTGGTGAGGCTGCAGTCCAGCTAGCTGTGGGTGGCTCGCATAGCCACATCAGCCTGCTGCAGGATCTACGGGGTCTTGCACACACAACGCGCCTGTGCGCGCGGTCCTGCCTCACGCGGCCCCGGTCTCACGGCCACAATTCGCTTGGGGAGTTGGGGTTGGATATGGGCTTGCGGTCATCCTGTAATCAGCACCGATCATGCACTCCGCTGCGACACTCATGCACCCGCCCACACGCCCGCCCGCCCTCCCGCCCCCGCCCCGCAGCTGGACGCGCGCACCGAGCTGCGGCCCGAGATCGCGGCGCGGCCGCACCTGGCCGGCAGCGCCTACGAGCTGCTGGCGGCGGTGCCGGGCGGCCTGCGCGGAGCCATCAGGTGCGCGGGCGGGCGGACGTGCGTGGCAGGCTGGCAGCTAGGTTGGGTCGGGTCGGGTTGGGTCAGCAGCAATAGCGAGAGTGCGGCTGACCTTGCATGTGCGTGACTTGTGGTGTCGTGGCCTCGCTACACTCGCGCCCCACTAGCCCCACTAGCCCTACCTACCAGCCCTACCTGCCCCACAAGCCCCACCCCACCTGGCTGCCCGCTGCTGCAGCGAGACCAACCGCTTCGGCCCCACCACGGCGCTGCTGCTGACGCCCACGTACGCCGAGGACGGCATCCAGCTGCGCGCCTCCACCCGCGCGCCGGCGGCGGCGGCGGCGGCCCACCCGGCGGCGGAAAAGGCGGCGACGAACAGTAATGGTGGTGCGGCGGCGAGCAGCGGTGTTGGTTCCGCGGAGCCGCCGGAGCGGCGGCACCCGCAGCTGGCGGCTGGTGGCGGTAGGGGCGTGGGCCGGGCGGCGCTGCGGCGGGCGCCACTGATGGCACTGGAGTCGGCCCAGGGTGAGGAGGCAGTGAGGAGTAGTGCAGCTGGTGCGGAGGCGTTCTGGTTAGTTGTGCTTGGTGCGCGAGCAGCGGGAGCCATCGCCTGTGTGCGACCGGCTGCCGCCATCCACCGGTACGTACGTGACCCAATCTCATCGCCGCGTGTGCTGCTGCTTCAGAGGTGCTGGCACGCATTTGGGGTGCCGGCGGCGGCGGCGGCTCGGGCTCCGGGCCGCCGCCTGACGAGCTGACGCTGATTGTGCACGACGAGGCGGAGAGCGACAAATCCAATGAGCTGGAGGCGCAGGTGCGTGATGGGTGGGTGACGGCATACATGCAGCAGGGCATGGCATTCTCCCCTTTGTGCGCCCCAGGTTCTCCATCACCCACCTACCCACCCATCCATGCACTCGCCGACCCAGTCACCCACCCATCCGCACCCATACATTCAGATCGTCCGGGAGCTGCTGTGGTCGGCGCCGAGGGGGGCGCTGCTGCCGCCGGGCAGCGTTGGCGTTGCCACGCTGCGCAGGTAGGTGTGTGTGCGCAGCGCAGGCCCATGCCGCACATCCACTGATACTACTCAATATTAGTCACTCCAACTTAGCCATGGAACTTTAAGGCGGGCTCACTTACGGTAGAAACCCGCAAAGCACCCGGCGCCCCAAAACAAAACCACAACCCAAACAAGCAAACGTATCCTGTCTGCTCGCTATCGTGCGCCCCCGCAGCGGCCAGGTGCAGTTGCTGCAGGCCGCCGGCGCGCGCGGCGAGCTGGACCCGCCCGCCAACCGCGGGGCGCTGCGGCCGGAGCAGGACATCGCCACGGTGCACAGCTACCAGGTGGGTGGGTGGGTGGGTGGGTGGGTGGGTGGGTGGGTGGGTGGGTGGGTGGGTGGGTGGGTGGGTGGGGTGGGTGGGTGGGTGGGTGGGTGGGTGGGTGGGTGGGTGGGTGGGTGGGTGGGTGGGTGGGTGGGTGGGTGGGTGGGCGGGCGGGTGCACAGCAGGTGCGGTGGTGTGGTGCGTCGCGCCGGCGGTCGCGTGGTGTGGGGCGCGGGACGTGGGACGCAGCAGGCACATGCCTGCCACGCGGAAGGCACACGTCGTACGTTCTAGGATGCTGCTGCCGCAACGCCTGAAGGGGTTGTGTGCGTGGTCGCTTACAACTCTTGCAGCACCAGCTACACAGTGGGGTCCACCCCGCATCTTGTCAAACCGCCGAGGCACACTCTCGCTGCCGCCGCGCCGTCGCCATGAGCGGTGCCCGCTGCCGTGCCTCGAGCCCGCTAGTTACCTCGCTCTCTCCTTTGCACACGCACACACACACGCACACACCGCCCCCCTCCCCCCGCAGGGCGGCGAGCGGCGTGTGGTGGTGCTGAGCTTCTGCACCTCCTCGCCCGACCGCCTGGACGCCAACGACGAGTTCTACATCAACCCCAACCTCTTCACCGTGCTGCTCAGCAGGTGGGTGCGCGGCGGCGGGCACACACGTGGGACGCATATGGCTGGGCGGCGGAGAGCCACCGCGTGCCGTACAGGCACGCATGCTACCCGCCCATCACATGCTACCCGCCCATCACATGCTCAGTATGGCGCTACTCACCGCCCGTCACAGCCACACCGTCCTGATCGACCCCGCACCCACCGCACCCACCGCACCCGCACACACCGCACCCGCACACACCGCACCCGCACACACCGCACCCGCACACACCGCACACACCGCACCCGCACCCGACACGCGCCCAGGCACAAGGCGCAGCTGGTGCTGGTGGTGGGGCGCAAGGTGCTCAACCACCTACACCCGGACGCGCGCGTCAAGGCGCGGCTGCAGCTGCTGCGCCGCTATCGCGACCTCGTCAGCAGGCCGGTGCGTGCGGGGCGACGTGTGGGCAACTGGATTGCCCGAGCGGACGCGCGTGATGCGGGTTTCGGCTGCCTGCCTGCGGTTGCAATGCTCTGAGGCTGGGTCATGCATGTGGCACAGTTGGCGCCCCGCGGTTGTTGCGGTCTGACTTCGGCCATGCGTATTTGCATCCCCTCCCTCACCCCTCACCCCATGTGCGCTGCGCCCTGCAGCTCGGTGCATTCGAGATGGAGGTGGGCGACGGCACGAGCGCTGCAGCCGCGACCGCGACCGCGGCTACCGCCGGAGACTCGGCGGCGGCCAAGGCGGCGGGCAGACGCGGCGACGGTAGCGGCGGCGGCGCGGGGCTCCGGCGGCGGCACCGGGTGGAAGTGTACGGCGTGTGCCCTCAGGCGCTGAGCCGGCTGCAGTAGGCGGCGCGGTGTAGCAATCAGGCGGCTGCTTGAGTGCGGTGCGGCGCGGGGCGGCGCTGAGCCTGGAGGGGCAAGCACGTACGTACGGCAGAGTAGCCAGCAGGGGTTCGCACGCGTGCCCGTGCCCACGGTTGGTGTGCGGGTCTGGCGGAGGCGGTTGAACGGGGTTGAGCTTATCAAACCAACGAGCGAGGCATACAGAATGCGAAGCTGCCGGGATGCGGATGTGCGGAGACTGATTTGGGCGAGTATTGTTGCTGCGGCCGGCGCACGCACGGCATGGAATGGTGTGGGAGGCAACAGGCCTGCGCAGCAGGGCGGGGGGGGGCGTAGGAAGCAGAGTGAGGAGCGCGTTGTTTGCGTGTGTAGCGTGTGGCGGGAAGGCGCTTACTCGTGGACGGTGAGCGCCAATGAGCGTCGATGAGCGTGGTTGAAGGAGCCTGGTGTGCATCAGGGGCGGTGGAGGATTTGTAGCGGACAGGGCAGCGGATTGGACACCCGCGCGAGCGCCCGCGACTGAGTCAGATCGCTGGTGCGAATGCCCTGACTACCGAGCTCACTGAAATCGCTGAGGTCACTGAACTACTGCAGCAGCACCGCGTAGGGGCCCCCCTTAGCTACACGCGAAATTTGCTCAAGGCAGGTCGACCCTTCGTCCAGCCGCGGGCGGCTCACGACGCCGCGGTGCTGCATTCGTCGGCATTGCAACCAGCATGATCACTTCTCAGCATCAGCACCAGGCGCCGAAGGCGGCGGCGTCGCTGCGCGGCGCCGAGCGCGGTAACCCTCTGCTGCGGCTCACCCCGTCGGCCGGCAGCCGCGGCCGGCCGCCCGCCGCCTCGCATCGCCCTTGCTGCTGCGTGATGGCGGCCCACCACCGAGTGAGTCGGACAGTCCCGGCAGCTGCACTGTCAGAAGCTGACGCCACTCGTTGCTCGGCCGCGCCGGTAATCGCGAACGCCGAGACAACGTGCGCACTCACGCATTTGACCGCTTGCTATGCTCGCTTGATTGTTGGTCCACGATTGACTGGCTGCAGGAGGCGCATCGCACGGCCGACGGCGCTGGGCGGCCGGCACTGAGACCGCTGCGGCTGCTGTCCGCGGTGCCGGCAGGCGGCGCCACCCGCCCTGTGGTGGTGGCGGCGGCGGCGGCGGGCCGGTCGCCCGACTGGGTGCCAGAGCTGCGCCGCGGTAGTACAGACAATGCAGGTAGGGCCGTAGGGGTGGCTGCTGTGGGGCGTTGCGGTTGCTGTGGGGCGGGGCGGGGGGGTCCACAACAGGCTGCAGGCCGGGGGCTGTGCGTTGAGCAACACTAACCAGCACTCGACCGGGATAGGGGCGAGTGCGTGGGGGGCTGCGGCGGTTAGTGGGGGGTGCGGGGGCTGCTGGGGTGCGTGTGAGCTTTTGCGTGCGTGCGTGTGTGTGTTTGGGAGGAGCACCAGCAGTCGCCCGGTCGGCGGCAGGTTGCTTGGTGGCATCACGAGCTCTGCCCCCCCCCGTTTCCTTACGTTTCCTTGGTTCACAATAACCCCCACCCCCCGACGGGGTCTCGCTGCTGCAGGTGGCGGCAGCGGGGCCCCCCGCGGACCCCCCGCCCCGCCGACACGCCGCCCCGAAGGCAACGACACCGCTGCGGTGGCGGCGGGCAGCTCGGGGGGTCGGGAGGATCAGCTGCGCGTGGCGGTGACGGCGGGCATCAGCGCGGCCATGGCGGTGATGGCCAGCGGCTTCGGCAGTAGCAGCAGCGCCGCGGGCGGCGGCAGCGGTGCTGATGGCGGCGCAGCAGCTACTGCGGCGTTCTTCCAGACGACGGAGGGGGCGCGCAGCGGACTGGCTGTGGCGGCGGCTGCGGCAGTGGCCGCCGCTCTCACGACCCTGGTGCGACTTGGGTTGTTGAGCATTGGTTTCACCACGCATACCGTATTAGTTGCCGATGAGGCGGCTTTTCGCCGTCTATTGATGTCTGCTTGCTTGCCTGAGCAAGTGCTTTACCCCCACCCGGAGCAGCAGGGCGCGGGCCATGCTGCTGCTGCTGCTGCTGGCGGCGGCGGCGACAGCTCCGGCGCCGGAGATGGCGGCAGCAGCGGCGGGCCCCGCGGCGGCCGCTCGCGTGTGAAGCCTAATGACGATGGAGGCGGCCGCGGCAGTGGCGGCGGCGGCGGCGGCGGCGGCGGCGGCGAGGCAGAAGACTCCGGGCGCATTCGGTGGGAGCGGCTGCTGCAGGTGGGTGGGTGCCGGTGGTCCGCTGCGCACATCGATGCCTGCAGGCCCTCTTTCGCATCTGTGTGCACGCGTGCTCGCGCACGACTTTGCACACGTCTGTACGCGTGGCTCAGTGCTCCTGTGCTCTCCTCCTCTGATATTTTGCGCTTCAGCAGCAGCAGCAGCAGCAGCAGCAACAGTAAAGGTTTGCGTTCCCTTCTCATGACCCCTCGCACACATCACAGCCCTCTGACTCAGCAACTGCCTTGCCCCGCCCTGCCGCCCACCCCACCATCATGTGCGTGCTGCGCGTGCTGCTGCTTCGCCTTCGCCTACCTGGAACCCGCCCATCCATCCACCCGCCCGGCATTTGGTCGGTGCCGTGCCTTGCCGTCCCCGCCCTGCCCCCGCACGTGGCACGTGGCACGTGGGTCATCGCGCAACGCCTGCAGCGCATGTTGTGGATCGCGACTGCGGGTGTGTGTCTCCTGCTGCTGACGATTGGCACCACGGCGCTGTTCGCATTTTTCTTCTTTGCCATCAGCGTGGCCATGACCTCTGCAGAAATAGGCTCGGCAGCTTTCTCGGGCTGGGCCCGGCGCACGCTGCTGGGCGCCACGCCCAAGTGAACAGCCGGCGGAGCGCACCGCAGACGGGGATGAGGCAGGCGGCGCCTGACAACCGGTTGTCTGGGGAGCGCAGTTGCGGGTGTGGGTGTAGGTGTGGGTGTGTGGATGTGGGTATAGGCTGCTGGCAGCGCCACCCGCAGCTAGCGTAGCAGTGGGCACGCGGTGGTGGTAGTCACGTGGCCAGGCGGCGGCGGGTTTGTTCGCGGCGCTGGGGGCTGCCTACGTCAAGGTTTGGCTTTTTGTTTGTTGTCGTTGCCGCTTTGTGAAGTGCGCTGCGCATGTGAGTGGATGCGGTGTGTACGGTGCTTATGGTGCGTGCCTGTGCGTTGCTGGCAGCTCCCGAGCTGCCGGCATGTACAGTGACACTGATACTGGCACTGGCAATGCTGCGCCCGGCTGCGCATGGGATAGGGGATAGTAGATGAGCGTGCCAATCTGACCAGGTTGTATGGGACACAGGATGTCTTTCCACGGCCCAGGGTTCATGGGTGGGGGGCACATGCACGCGCACATGCACGCGCAGTCACACGTGCAGGTGACACTCGTGTAAACAAGAGGAACAGCACTGAAATGCCCGGGGACGCCAAGGCCGATGCAAGAGGAATGCCGTACGATGCAGAGATCCATGGCGCACTGCAGGCTTAGCCCTTAGGCACCAGCGAGTGCTACACCATTGGGGCGCAAAGCCTGGTGGCTGCTTGCGTGTGCCCATACTGACTGACTCCGACTGACTGATACCACCTGCAACTGAGCCCACCAGCAGCTGAGCTCAGTCAGCAGCTGCGCTCAGCAGTGGCGGCGGTCGCAGTGTTCAAGCTCCCGCTGTGTAGTAACAGAGGTACCTGTGGTCTGCCACGGGAGGAGGTGTCAGTGGCAGCTGCTGCAGCCGCGGGCGGGGCTGCTGGCCACTCGGCAACTGGCGTGAACGGCGCCGCCGCTGCGGGCACGCGTCTTCCGGAGGACGCTCGCCGCGCCGGCAACAAGTAACACTTCAGCGGCGAGGACGCCGGCAACGCAGCCGGCGGTCATGCGGTGGACGAGTGGCGCCGTGACCTGGAGGACATGCGGGTGTGGAGCAGCTGTGTGTTGCGGCCCGCTGGAGCCGTGTGGCACGGCGCTGGCCAACGCCCGCGTCCACATAGGGTGGCGCCAGTGGCTCGCCTCGGGGCTGCTGCGCGGGGCAGCAGTGCCGCGTGCAGTGCATGCAAGACGGGCCAGGAAGTCACAGCTGCAAGGGAGGAAGGTCTGAGTATTGTAAGAAGTACGGTTGGTGCCGATGGCTTTCACTGTCGGGGGCGCACCCGCGGACATTATCATATGGGCGCTCGCGCCTGCTGGGGATGGTGCGTGACACATCGCCCGCGCGGCACACCGGCGGACAGCACGAATTGCAAACATGTGCATCGGCGGCCCGGCTGTGTGGGCAGAGAAGCCTAAAATAGGGTAGCTGGAAGTAAGGCGGAGGCGTTGGACGCCAGTGCGAGGCGATGGGGGCGGGCGCCGCGACGGAAGCGGGCGCGGGCGCGGGAGGCGGAGGGCGCGCCCGCGTGCCAAAGCGCACATGCGGAACTGCGTCACTTGTGTCATCGAGTTGAGTAAATCACTAACCAAGGTGCTTCATTTCTGATTTCACCTCCCACAACGCCCCGAAGCTGCACCGCGCCGGGTGCGCGCCATCCTGCTTTTCGCGCTGCCGACCGCCGTTTTGTCGAAGCCAAACATACAATTTTCTATATCTATCACGCTTAGATACCTAACTCATCAAAATGCGTCGCTTTGCGACGTTGAACGAGCAGGCGCAGAGCATTGCGTCAACTTCGTCGTCGACTCGGCCCGTGTGCGCACGGATATGCAGCAATAGGCGTCGCACATTGAGCCAGACATCGGGGGCTGTCACGCTCGGCCGTCGCAGCGGCGTCGCTTGCCGCTCAGGGGTCGCGGTGCAAGCAGCGGCGGAGGTGGTGCAGGAGGAGTATGACGTTGTCATTCCCAGCTTTCCAGCGCCAGCAGCCGGCGCTTTCCTGGCGGATAAGCGCTCGTTCCGCGAGGAGCACAGGATCCGCGGCTACGAGGTCAGCCCCGACCAGCGTGCCACCATCGTCACGGTCGCCAACCTATTGCAGGTGGGGCTTCAGGATGCGACGATGCTTTTTGGGCAGGCGGCAGGCCCGCTGCCCGCTCAGCAAGCTCCAGTTCAAACCCTGATGAGATGATCGGCGTAACGCTCAAGGACGGTTTGCGCAGCTGCCTCGCTCTCGCTCACGATGTCAACCAACAGCGGGGTCCCTTCTACAGTCTCAGGGTCTCCGCGCTGCCGTCGCGCTTGCCCCGGAGCTGGTGCCCACCTCTTGGCTTCCCGCCCTTGCTCTCGCAGGAGGTCGCCGGCAACCACGCTGTGGGGATGTGGGGCCGCACCGACGAGGGGTTCGCCAGCCTGCCCAGCATGAAGGACCTGCTGTTTGTCATGACGCGGCTGCAAGTGCGCATGTACGAGTACCCCAAGTGGTGAGCGCACCGCAGGGGCCCCGCGCCCTTGTCACGGACTCGGGGCGGGGAGCTGGGGCGGGCTGCACCTGCAGCTGCAGCTGCAGCCGCCGCCAAGGCGCGTGTCGCAGAGGGTGGTCTTCATCGGGTGCAGTGGCTGGGCGGAGCGAAATGGCGGGGCGGGGCCCGGCGTGGGCTGCACAACCCGCGGCAGCGGTTGGCGCGCAGGCCGGCTGCGCTCGAGCAGTGGGCGTTATGCGTTTACGCCGTGAACATCTCAGAGCGCTCGCGCCAGCGTGCTACCACTACCTAGGAAGGCACGATAATTGCGGTCGGGGCTGTCGCGCTGCCCGCCGCGGGTTATTTTTGGGGTGAACGCCAACTTCCGGAAAATACCCAGCTTTGTCGAGCAAACGCAGCCGCAACGCTTACCCCACCACGGCACGCTTACCACAGCACCGGTTTACCACACGCTTTGCCCAACGCCGCCCCCTGCTGCCCGCTGCCGCCGACCGCCCGCTGCCGCTGCACAGGGGCGACGTGGTGGCCGTGGAGACGTACTTTACGGAGGAGGGCCGGCTGGCGTTCCGGCGCGAGTGGAAGCTGCTGGACGTGGCCACCGGCAAGCTGCTGGGCGCGGGCACCAGGTGGGGCGGGAGCTACCGTATGGGATGGCGGCGGCGCCGAGGGGGCGCGGTGGCGGCGCGGGGCGGGGGAAGAAGGCGGGGTTGATCGGCAGGTGGGAGGGGCCGTGGCTGGACTGCGAAGCTGGAGGAGCGGGCGTGCCGATGGGAAGGCGGCCTGGGGGCCGCGGCGCGTGTGGCGCGGTGGGTGGTTGCGAGTCCGGGGGCCGCTTAGCAAGCGGCCACGGGGGCTGGCCGGAGGCGCGCTGGGCATGGACGGAGGGTAGGAGGCATCGGTGCTTAGAGACGGAAGCCGGCGTGGCAGCGCTGAGCCGGGGCCCCGGCCGCCGGGTCCATCCCGCTCTGGCAGACATGGAGCCGCCGCCTGCCGCTGCGGCCCACCCGCGGCCCGCTCCGTCTTGCATTGCGCGCGCCAACCCCTGTGCGTGTTTGTCTCCTCACCCGGCCGCTGCTGCCCTGTGCGCGCAGCACCTGGGTCACCATCAACACCGCCACGCGCCGGCTGTCCAAGCTGCCGGAGGACGTGCGCAAGCGCTTCCTGAACTTCGCGCCGCCCAGCAGCGTGTGAGTCGGCAGCGGGCAGCGGGGAGCGGGGGATTGGGGCATCGAGTTTAGCGGCGCGGAGGAAGGGGGCGTGACGCGGCAGTGGCAGCAGGGGGGGCTGGGCTACGGTGAAGGCTACGATGGAAGGACCGCCCGGAATGCGGTGGTTTCGGGTGGAGTGCGTGTGCGTACGGCGGGCGAGGGGCTGCGGTGGTCGCGGCCAAGGGGCGGCTGCTTGCAGCGAGGTCCCAAGCAGTCGTGTGCCGGCGAGGGGCCATGTCAGAGCGAGAGCCTTGGTCATGCCGGGGCCACATGCCTGTGGCGCTCTGTCCATTGTGGCACCCTGTCCATGTGCCAGTCCGCCCACCGTCCTGCTCCGCAACCCGCACACGCACGCCTGCTCACAGCAACATCCTGCCGCCCGAGGAGACCAAGAAGAAGCTGCAGGACATGGTGCTGCCCGGCCAGGTGGGTGCGGGTGTTCGGGTGCGGGTGTGCGGGTGCGGGTGTGCGGGTGCGGGTGCGTGTGCGGCTGGCGTGTGCGGCTGGCGGTTGCGGGTGCGGCTGGCGGATCGGAGGAGGCGCAGGGTTGTGTGGCGGGCGTGATTTAGGGCGGCCGCGCACGTGGTGGGCACGCGTGAACGTCGGCGGGCGCTGGGCACGGGCACGGGTACGGGCAGCAGAGGCAGGGAATGCGGCAGCGGCGGGGAAGCGGCCGCGCACGACTGCCCTGCCCTGCCGCACGGCGGCATTCCCTGACCCTGGCCCGGTCTCGCTCACACACGAGCACATGGTCATCCCCGCCTGGCGCCGCCCTCGCCCTGTTGGTCTTCAGTGCATCCTGTACCGCTTTTCCAACCATCTTGCAACCCCCATTCCATAACACACAACACCAACAACACGACAGGTCCAGTCGGCTCAGCAGGTGGCGCGCCGCGCGGACATGGACATGAACGGCCACATTAACAACGTGACCTACCTGGCGTGGGTGCTGGAGAGCCTGCCGGAGCGGGTGGTGGCGGGGTACAAGATGCAGGAGGTGAGGCGGCGGGAGTTCGGCACGGCGGGGTTGGGTGCGGGGTGCATGGAGAGGGATGGCCTGGAGGGCGCGGCGAGACGCCTGGTGGAGATGGGCGCAGGGGGCGGGGGTTGGGCTGCATTGTAGCTTCATGTGGTTCAGCTGGAACGTCCGCACCGGGGAGGGGGAAGTGCAGCTTGGCAGGGCCTGGGTCGCACACCTCAGGCCGCACACCAGCGGCCTTCGGCAGCCTTGCGCGCACCACCACCTCCCTGCCTGGCCGCACCCGCACTAACACCCGCTCTGCACCCCCGCTGCGGTGCCTCAGATCGAGCTGGACTTCAAGGCGGAGTGCACCGCCGGCAACCTCATCGAGGCGCACTGCAACCCGCTGGACGACCACTCCGCGACCTTTGTGGGCCCCGCCGCGCCCCCCAACGGCAACGGCAACGGCCACGCGGGCGAGCCGTCGGCCGACGCGGCGCCGCTGCAGTTCCTCAGCATCCTGCAGAAGTGCGACGAGAGCGGGTGTACGGAGCTGGTGCGCGCGCGCACCACATGGGCCCGCGCGCTGGCGGGCGCCAAGCCGGCGCCGCCGCCGCTGGCGGAGCTGTCGGCGGTGTCGCAGTGAGGAGAGTGCGCGATGGCTGGGCCGTTGCCGGTCTGAGGGCGCGCGGGAGCGCGGTAGATTTGTTTGGTGTTGGGTGGTAGCGGGCGGCCGCTGACTGCCGCGTAAGCGGCTGCCAGAGTAAAAACAGTGCCCCAGTGCAAAGAGCACGGTGCAGGCTGTCCGGTAATGAGAGGTCCGCAAGGAGGCTGAGAGGCACGAAAGCGGTCGCAATTTTGAAACACCCTGAATGCAGTTACTATTAGCAGCCCGTGCAAGCGCCTGGCTCACGGCGAGTTGTTGTCGCTTTGAGAGTCTGGGCTGCGTTAGGCTGGGGCGGCGTTGAGGGCTGCTGGGGTGAGTGAGGTGGTGTGGTGCACCCGAGGGTGTGTAGGATGCATTTTTCGTGTGGCAATGTGTGGTGGTAATCTCTGTCGAGTTTGTGTCCGTGAGTTTGGCTGACGGCGTGTGTCCGCGTAACTGATCTGGATTATACGCAAGCAGGAGTGGGGACAGGCATTGAGGTTTCACAGACGAAATGCGCCGCTGACAGACGGCAGCACCGGCAGGAGGACATTCGGTGAGCGAAGCAACTCCCACTCCTGTCGGCTGCGCGTCTGCAGACTGGCGGTGACATGTTTTATTGCATTTGTTTATTAGAGCTCGCAGCTCGGAGCAATTAACTATGTTTGGGTGTAGTGTGAGTGGACACGACCGACGTCCGAAGAGCAGTGCACGCCCAGGCACGCGGTGGTCGATGACGGGGTTGTTGTGCTTGATGCGGGGGCTGCTGGCAGCCCCGCCACCCCACAAGCCGCTGCGCCGGGCACGAAGATATTGTTATACTGTAGTGCTGATGAGATGGTGGCAAACTGTCTACCGGGTGCGTACCCGTCTGGAGACGTGCCTGGAGACTCAGAGGCGCAAGTAAGCGCCAACGCCCCCATGTAATACCACAGGTATACAGCACCTTCCGACCCTAAACGCTTGAACCGACGGCCCCGCTCAGCGTCAACGACTCGACCCACCTGTGACAGGCTTGCGAAATTCCTCGTCACCTCGTGCCCCTTAACCGCAACCGCCCGACAACCAACTTGCTCAAAACCAGCGCCAAACTCCGACCGTACATTGATTACTTTAAGTAGGTTCGAAGGTACAGAGCCTTGAAATGGCGACACGACCGCTGGCCTTCCAACATGACGCGGCGTTTTTCCTCAATCAGCCCTCATTCATACTGGTGCCTTTCATTGTTTGTGACATACAACTGCTTTCTTACATCTTACTTCTTATACTGACGACGCAGGAGCTGTAATAGTGCACAATGCTGCTCTCGAGGCACACCCGCTTACCGTGCGTCACGGCTCGGGCTCCCGCAAGCTTCAGGGCAACGCAGGCATGCGTCATCGCTGCGCGCCAAGTGGCACGGCCTGCGGCACGTCGCTCGGTCTGCCCGCCGAACCCACGCGATGATGGCTCCGACTCGGTAAGCTGCTCGCAATCAGCGAGTGCTCAAATACCACGAATGGTCTTATTATTGTTGACATGATGACATTGGGATTAGCTCGGGCTGGCTGAACCAAAGTGGAAAGAGGAAGGGGGGCGCGACCCAATTGGCGTGACACGCATGGCCGTGTCAGGATGCTTGCAACGCGCCCCAGCCTTTCGGTCACATAGCTAGCATTCTCTCCTGATGAGCAAATAGTACTATTCTGGTGAGTTCAAGATCCACAACGCAGGAAGCAGGGTCAGAATGCAGGCTTCCAGCAGGAGTTGTCAGGGTCAGACGTTCGCGCCTGGAACGCGACACCCTTTAGTGATCTCCTCCCGCTGACACGACTGCCATTCCCGTGCGACCCCCTGCAGACGGCACCGAGCTTCCAGGAGGTGTTCCCAACCAAGGTATCATAGCACGGTGCCGCTGCGCTGCTCCGGTGTTAGTTAGCAGGTCACCTGCCTGAACTGCCGCCGCGGCTGTCCGTCCACAGTCCGGACCTTTCGTGTACTTCCGCGTTATCACGCTGCTTAGATATGGCCATGAAACACAACCCAATGTGCGTGCAGTTCATGGTGGAATGCAGGAAGTTCACAGCGGAGTTGGACCCGGTGACACAGCGTGTGGTGTGCTGCTGCCCCAAGTGTGACGAGGAGCAGCCTAGCATCACCATACGCAAGCCGATGACCTTCTCTGCCTGGGAGAAACACTGCGGCTCCACGAACAAGAAGTGGCACATGGTAAGAGCAAGAAGAGGCCGTCAGGAGGCGAGAAACCTGCAGGGCGGGTGCGTCTGGCAATGGCCATAGAATGAGAGAGGCTAGCCAACTTGCTGGCGAGGACCGGCCACCCTAGCACTCCCCCTTTAGATTGGGCTGGTGTTTACAACCCCCCGCCCCTGCAATGGACTGCTGAATGCGACGTGGTGGGTTGTCGCTGACGCAGAGCCTGAAGATCGTACCGGGCTCGGGGCTGGAGGCGATGCCAGCCGGAGTCAGGCCATCAAGCATTACGACCTTCCTGAACAGAAGGTACCTCAAGGTGGGCAAGCTCGCCCGCTCCGACATCGAAGGTAAGTGGCTGGGTCGGTGCGCTTTCTTGCACACCCGCTGTTCCTGTTTGAAGGTGTGCGGCGCTCGCTGAGAGTGGCGGTGGAGGGCAGCGGTTCATAGCAAGTGAACTGGTCTGAGCATGTTGTGTGTGGTTACAAGGTGGTGGCACGATGTGCATTCCGAGCTGTGAGCCTGACCTTGCCGCATGCCGTACACGTGCTGCAACTGCGGCACCTTTGGCACGCCGCATCTCGCACCGCTGCCCGCGCTGCTGTGCAACCGCCACTGCCACTTCGCCGCCCTGCTACTCCAGCTTTGACATCCACTATCTCAGTGGTCCTCTGTGCTCCCCCCTGGCCCCTGGCTATCGGTATGCGCCGCAGGCAGGCTCTACCTGGAGTACACTGAAGAGAAGGCTCCAAAACAACCATGAAGCACAATGTAAGAGTCCTCGACAAGCGTGACCGGGACCCCGGGTCCATGTGCGGCAGCGCGTGCGGCCTGGCAGCGCGTGCGGCCTGGCAGCCATGGCGGCTCTCTTGGCTTGGGAGGCGTGACTGTCAGGCGACGGGGCGAGTGGTGGGTGGGTGGTACAGAAGTACACGGCGTAAGGCGGAAATGGCTGGTGAGAGTAAGCCTGAATATGCATGACTGAAGGCACCTCCACTGGTTGGCTGAAGTGTTGAGGCCCAGGGCAGGTGCTGGTGAAGTGGCGGCCACTTGGGCGGCGTGTTGCCAAGCGTGTGGCGTGCAAGTGTAGGAGTGAACTGGCGAACCGCTTGGATTGTGTGCGGCTGTGCGTATCTATGCTTTGGATGCATCACATGGCGCGGTGTGCTGCTTATGGCGGCAAAGATTGACGTGCTGTGGCGGTGGCTGGCCGTTGAGCGACGCTTGGCAAGCGGTCCTGTACCGAAAGAACGAAGGAGATCTGCAAGTCTATGCTGTATGTACGGACTCATATCCTAGGTGGTGGTTAGGTATTCCGTAAGGATGCGTTCTATAACGCTGCCCTACTGCTTTCATGCGAGGGTTGTGGAGGCTCCACAGTCCACACTCCACACCAAGGCAGCCGGGGGATCGAGGCCCTGTGTCCCCCCCAACTGCCTTGCGTGCGCGCGCCCTACTTGTACGGTGTACCCCACGATGAGCCCCCCACGGCTTGTGCTGGCACTCAGGTTGCACGCACCAAGGGTGGCAGCCATTGTAGCCTCAGGGGCGTGGGCCGGACCAGCGGACGCACGCGGGAACGGTGCGGGGCTTGCGCGTGAGCCCGCGCTCGTGCATGGGGCCTGGTGGCCTCGTCGAACTTGGGCAGCCGCATGCCTAACCCAAATGACTGGCACGTCTTAATTGCGTATGCGTGGGACCCACACCTTGACATGCACATGAGAATTCACTGAAAGGCGAGAGCGGCTCACATTTGGCGACATGGTGCACGCGAAGTGATACGATACCGTAGTTACTCGGTGTGCAATCGAGGGAACCAGTTGCACCTTGGAGATTATAGCACGCACTCGGAAAACTTGCTTACTCGCGATTCCTGCGCTCTTTTCGCTCGCGTTGCTGATCGACTGCGCAGCGCCATCAGGGCAAAGTATACATCATGTCGTTCTTAGTTCCCAGCGTAGGCCTCGCACGGGGGTTTCTGGAGCCGGCGAGTGCAGCGAGGCCGCCTGCGCACGCGGCCGGTCACGCACCTGTTCTCGCAAGCGAAAGGACTGGTGGAGCTGCCCCGATTCAGGATAGGTAAGCGCGCGTGTCGGCTTCAACACGGGAAAAGGTGGCGGGGCCCGCCAAGCCCGCGTTTGGCCTGACCCCCTCTCCCGCACTCGCGGCGACCTTCGCGCGCAGGCCTGCCGGCTCCCCCGGCACGCCTGCAGCGTCCTCCGTGCCCTCCAGCAGCGGGCAAGCTAGCCATGAAGGCGACTCCCAGCGCTCCCAGCAGCAGCATGCGCAGCGCCAGGGCCAGCAGCAGGCGCAGTCGCAGTCCAGGTCGCTCCAATCCCGCCTCGTCACGGCCGCCACGCTGCTCCCAGCCCTGCCGCCGCCGCCTCCCGGCGACAACGGCGACGGCGACGGCGGCAACGGCAGGGGGCCGCAGCCACTCGCCACCGTTGCGGCGCAGCAGCCGGAGGTGGTGCTGACGCTGGCCTCGTTCGCGGTGACCAAGCTGGCGTACGTGCGCGTGACGCGCGCGTTCCGGGAGTGGTACGAGCGCACCAAGAACGTGGATGTGCGCTTCCGCCTCACCTTCGCCGCCAGCGGCGTGCAGGTGCGCGCGGCTGGCGGGAGAGCGGCGAGGGGCAGCGATGGGCGGACGTGGGGTGGGCGGTGGGCCGCACGCAACGGCGCCCCGTGCGCCTCAGCGGCAGGGAGGGTTGCAAGGTGTAGAAGTTTTACAAGATGGGACGGCTGGGAAAATCGGGGAGATAAGGCTCGGGTATGAATTAACCCAAAGAAGCAGCTTACCCGGAGGGGGGCAGTAGGTGCAGGCAAGCCCGTGGGCTGGGCTTGTTGGCTGCGACCGACCACGCAGCGGCGGGACGTGGGGCGTATGTGACGCATGGGCGCAGGGGCCGCGGGGCCGGGGCGGCTCGCAGACCGGTGCCCGCCAGCCCTTGCACCGACCTCCCTTCCCTCCTGCCCCTACCCTTTAACAATCCCTCCTCCTGCCTTCCCGCCGCCTCCTCCTCCGCCTGCCCTCCCTCCCCCCCATGGCTGTTCCTGGCTACGCCTTCACGTCCTAACTAATGATGAATGTACCCCTCTCCTCCTCCACTCACCTCCAGGCCCGCGCCGTGATCGACGGCCTGCCCGCCGACATCGTGGCGCTGGCGCTGCCGCTGGACCTGGACAAGATCGTGGCGGCGGGCCTCATCCGCCCCGACTGGCGCGCCGCCTACCCAGCTGCCAGCGTGGTGTGCGAGACCACCGTGGCGTTCGTGGTGCGGCAGGTGCGCCGCGCCGCGCCGCGTGGGAGGGGGTGGGTGGGGCTGGGGGGGCTGGGGGGTCGGCGGGGTCGGCGGGGGGGCGGCTGGCGGGGGCGGGGCCGGGGCGAAGTGGGGCGGGGGTTGGGGTTGGCGTGGGGTGTTGGTGTGGTGGGCGGTGTGGGAGGCGTCATCTGGTGTGTGTGGGGCGTCATCTGGTGCGTGGGGGGCGTCATCTGGTGTGTGGATGCGGCGGCTGCGCTTGCCATCGCTCGGGCGTGTCGGTTGCGCTCCTGGCCCCGACTGCGCTCACGCTCACGCACCCGCACCTTGCCTCAACCACTCCGCGCCGCGCCGCGCGCTCACAGGGCAACCCCAAGAACATCCGCACCTGGGACGACCTCACGCGCGCGGGCGTGGAGGTGGTCCTGGCCAACCCCAAGACCGCCGGAGTGGCCAGGTGGGCGCGTGGGCCGGTGGGGGTGTCGGTGCGGGCGTCTGGGTGGTGGTGCACAGTGAGGGCGGGGCAGGGGGACCGGCGAGCTGGCCGGTGCGACGGAAGGAGGGCGCGCCGGCGTCTACAGGCTACGCGTGCCGCCGCCGGCCCGCCCCTTTGTCTCGGGATACGAATCCACCGCCCGCACGCCCTCCGCCGCACACCTCCCTCATCCCCACGCCCTCTCTCTCCCCCGCCTCTCTCTTCCTGCTGGCCGTCTGCCGCGCAGGTGGATCTTCCTGGCTCTGTGGGGCGCCAAGATGAAGAAGGGCAACGCGGCGGCGCTGGCGTATGTGCAGCGCGTGTTCGAGAACGTGGTGGTGCAGCCGCGCGACGCGCGCGAGGCGTCGGACGTGTTCTACAAGCAGAAGGTGGGGGTGGGGGGTGGGGGGTGGGGATTGGCGGTGGGGGGTGCTCGGCAGTCGGGCGCTGGCGGCTTCGGTTCGCTGCTGTGGAGCGTACAGCTGCTTTGCTGGGCGGCGCACTGCATGGTCCCCCTCGCCCTTGGCCTTGTGCACTTTCTCTATCTCTCTGGCTCTCTCTGTCTCGTGTCTCTCTTTGCCTCTCACTCTCACACACCACGCACGCACACGCCCCGCCCCCCTCTCCCCCCCGCCAGGTGGGCGACGTGCTGCTGACGTACGAGAACGAGGTCATCCTGACCAACGAGGTGTACGGCGACAAGGCGCTGCCGTACCTGGTGCCCTCCTACAACATCCGCATCGAGTGCCCGCTGGCGCTGGTGGACAAGGTGCGCGCGGGGGGTCAGGGGCGCGGGGCGCGGGGCGCGGGGCGCGGGGCGGGGCGGAGGCGCAGGGGCGGGGGCGCTGCAGGGCGGCGCGAGACGGGCACATGCTTATTGCGTGTTGCTGCGGGCGCCTGGCCAGTTGGTCTGCGCTGGGCTGCTGGCTGGACACCCGCGCCCCTCCGCACCTTCCTCCGCACTTGCAGCGCCTTGTCGTGTCCCCGACCGTGCCTTGCTTTCCCTCAACATCGGTCGCCGCTCCCCACGTCCCTCCTTCCCCCGCCCCCCCCCCCCCGCACACATACGAGTCGTTTGCTCCTCGTGTCTTCTTACGCACAGGTAGTGGACGCCCGCGGCCCCGAGGTGCGCGAGGCGGCGTCCGAGTTCTGCCGCTTCCTGTTCACGAGCGCCGCGCAGCTCGAGTTCGCGCGGCTGGGCTTCCGAGTCAACCCGCGCACCTGCCGGGAGGTGGCGGCGCAGCAGACCGGACTGCCGCCCGCCAACCTGTGGCAGGTGGGTCGTGTGCCGTCGAGGGCACGGCGCGGGGGCGGGGTGGGCGGATTGCGGCACCAGAAGCAATACCAGGAGTTGGGGTTTGTTGCTGGGCAGCGTGCATGGGGCTACCGCGTCCCTGCCCACACAGCCGGGCACCGTTGCCGGCAGCGCCTGCATCTCCGCCACGTGCTGAGCCAGAGCCCTGCGCCACCCCCCACCCCCAATCCCCACCCCCGAGCCCCGCCCGGACCCCCCCTGACCAACCCCCGCCCCGCACACGCCCGCGCCCGCACACTGCCTGCTAGGTGGACAAGGAGCTGGGCGGCTGGGCGGCGGCGCAGAAGAAGTTCTTCGACGCGGGCGCCATCCTGGACGACATCCAGTCCGCGGTGGGCAGGCTGCGGGTGGAGCAGCGCAAGGCGGCCAACGCGGCGGGCAGGCGGTAGAGAGGCAGAGAGGGGTGAGGGGGGCGCGGGCGGCTGGGGCGGGCTGCGGCAGGATGGGGGAATGAGGGAGAGAGCAGTGGATGGGGGGGTGCCGGGGGCCACAGGCGGGCGGGGGGCCAGGTGAGGGCGCAAGCGCAATGGCGCACGCGACGCGGCAGGTGCGACCGTGATGTATCGGAACGGCGTTGATGATATACGGGGACGACTTTTAATGAGGTGTCGCTCTTTGCGGGAGGGGGGATCGGCTGCAGAGTGCAGAGTGCGGGCTCCGGGTACGTTGATGCAGATTGCGTGCGAGGTTGGGAAGCGGGGCCTGCGTTGGCCGCTGCGGACGTGACGGCCGCTGCACGCGTGCCAGGAGCTTATCTACGAGCGTTGATGCTGCAGATGAATGAGGTATCAGGGGATGGTGCATACATTAGGATCTCGGGGTGCTGCGGGCAGGCACGGTGGCGGCAGGCGCCGGCGCGCAGGCCTGCCGTCCGCCCGCCTTTCCCGAATGTAGCCGTTACATACGGAGTGCGACGCAACGCTCGGCGTGTTGTAGCGAACAGACCCGCCTTGACTAATATTGTAGACGCCAGCGCGCGCCGCGTGAAAAACAACAGTCCTTGCTCGGGCTGTCGTGCGAATTTATTCTTCGCCCTTGAACGCTTAGTCTCCCTTGCAAATGATTTTATGAATCCACTTGATAATAGAGATTACGCGCATGAACAGCGCGCGACACAAGTGCGGGGATGCAAAAAGGGCGAACTGATGATAGAGCGCAGTTCGCTCGTCGTGACCGCGCTGTAAATAGAAATTGTCGCATCCTTCCATGTAAAGGAAGGTCACTGCTTTACATTTGATTAGCAGATGCGAGAGGAGAAGCAAGGGTAGACGGAAAACAGGATGGACGGTGGTGCGCCGGTGCGGAGTCGGCCGGGACAGCCGCTGGCGCAGGCTAGTAAACGGTGATGATCGTTTTGGGGACAGGGACCCCGGCCTCTTCTTCCCTCCCTGCCGTTCGGGCAGCAGCACACCCCCGGCCGCAGCGCCCAAGCCGCGCTTGCTCCTGTGGAGCGAACAAGGAGGACAAGCTTCAAGTGAGTAGAAATGGCAAAGGGCGCCAATTATGCGGTTGGACGAGGTGGTCAGGGGATTCCACTTGTGATGGTCCCCGAATTGGGTGCTAGAACCGGTTTTGAACGTCGCGCCCTGACGCAGGTGGTCTTCGTGAGCACTGAAGTTGCTCCATGGTCTAAAACGGGGGGCCTGGGCGATGTCGTCGCCGCCCTGCCCGCGGCGCTCGCGCAAAGGTACGCGAGCTGCGTTCTGGCTAACACCCGCGAATTGGATTCAGGGCTAGTGAGGCCCGAATTTTTGCTGCATCCATTCGATCGGCTCCAAGGGCGAGGCGAACGTCCGGACGCGTCGTCGGCGTTAGCCGAAGGGGGAGGGGCTGACGCCCGCGTCGACGCCTGCGTGGCAGGTCGTTTTCCTACCCCCGATCCGTTGACCGCGGCCTTGACCCGCACGCTGCCTCGTGTGTCATGTCGTGATATGCATGCAGAGGCCACCAGGTCATGACCGTGAGTCCGCGCTACGCGGACTACCCGGGGGTGTTCGACACGGGCCTGCTGGCGCCGGTGGAGGTGGCGGCAGAGCTGCTGCAGCCGCCCCCACCCCCGCCCCTCCCGGATCCAATGCACGCGCTGCTCAATGACCCCGCGCTGCCACCGGATCTGCAGCCGCCTCAGCCGCAGCAGCCGCAGCAGTCTCAGCCGCAGCAGCCGCAGCAGCCGGAGGAGGTGGCCACCCAGCCTGAGGGGCCGGGGGGCCGGCAGGCAACAGCGGAGGCAGGCGGCGGCGGGACGGGTCCGGCCGCGCGCGGCGGGCCGCCCTGGCTTCGGCTGCTTGCCGAGCGAGGGGGCGGGGGCGGGGCCGGGGCCGGGGGTGGGGGCACCAGCTCGAGCAGACGCCTGCGCGACCCGGGGCGACCGCCAGACGAGGCGCCCGAGCGAGGGGGCGGCAGCGCAGGCGACGGCGCGGTGGGGGCGGCGAGTGGCGCAGTCGGGCAGGGAGCGGCGAGGGGTGCGGCCGGGGAGGGGGCGGCGAGGGGCGGCCAGGCGGCCGGGGCGCCGGGGCCAGCGGGGCCAGGTGATGCAGGGGCAGGAGCAACCGGGCAGGAAGCAGGCGGCGTCGTGGCACGCGCGCAGCTGGCGGTGGCAGCGGTCACGTCTGCGGCCAAGGCGGCGACACGCGCCGCCCAGGAGGAGGGGCAGTCGACGCGCGTGACGTACGCTCGGCTGTACGCGTGCCAGGAGCGCGGCGTGCTGCGGGTGTTTGTGGACCACCCTGTCTTCCGCAGCGGCAGCGGCGGCACCGGGCACGGACCGCCGCTCAGCGGCGGCGGCGGGGGGCGGGACGCGGTAATGTCGGCGCTGGGGGCGGCGCCGCGGCCGGGTGCGGACCCCAGCGTGGGCGTGTACACGTACTCGGAGGGCCGGCTGGGCGCGGCGGACCTGCAGGCGCGCAACAGCGTGCTGTGCCAGGCGGCGCTGGCGGCGCCGGTGCTGCTGTGGTTGGACGGGCCGGAGGGCATGCCGCAGCAGCTGCGGGTGAGTGGGCACCCGGGGGCGCCTTGGGGATGCGGGTGCTTGGGGAAGAGGGTACAAGGGGAAAGGGCAGGGGCAGGGGGGAAGAGGCGCTGTTTGGCGAGCTGTCAGGCGGGCGGACCGGGCGGGCGGGGCTGGGGCCTGAGCGACGGCGGCGCCTGTTCGGCTGTGCGCAGGACGACCTGGCGGCGTGGGCGGACGAGGAGGACGGCGCGGAGGGCGGCGCGCTGCCGCGCCAGGCGCTGCCCTTCGTGCTCAGCAACGGTCGCGCGCAGCCCGCCATCGCCATGGAGCCCGGCGGCTCGGAGCGGCTGCGGGAGGCGCTGGAGCTGCGGCAGCGCACGCGCAGCCCCTCAGGCTCGCCCTCGGCCGGCAGCAGCCGCGCGCCTAGCCCGGGCGGCGGCGGCCGCGGGGGCGCGAGCGCCGCCGCGCAGCGCGCGGCGGCCGCCGCGACCGCCGCGACGGCGGACTGGCGGCAGCAGCGGCGGCGGCGGGCGCAGCAGCTGGTATTTGTGGGCAACGACTGGCCCACGGCGCTGCTGCCGCTATGGCTGCAGGCGTACCGGGAGGTGGCGGCGTCCGCGCTGTACTGGGGCGCCATGGTCAAGGTGAGGCGGGGGCTTGAGGTGGGGCGGGGACGTGAGGCGGGGACGTGAGGCGGGGACGTGAGGCGGGGACTTGAGGTGGGGCGGGGACGTGAGGCGCGGGGTGTTGAGGCGCGGTCCGGCTGCGTGGCCCTGGGGTGCCGTGCAGTGCGGCGCAGTGCTGTGTGTGGGCCATTGCCGCTTTGGCGGGGATGGGCGTGTGGGGGGCACATGCCGGCACACGTGCTCACGCGGCGTACTGCTGCCGTGCCGCTGCAGTCACGGCTGGAGGCGTTGCGGCGGCCGCAAGGCGTCGGCGAGGCGGACTCACCCGCCGCCTTCGCGCCGTCATCGCCGGACGAGGCGGCGGCGCAGGCGCAGGCCGAAGCCGAGGCTGAGGCCGAGGCCGAGGCGGCTGCAGCAGCGGTTGAGGTTGCTGCCGCGCCGCTCATAGCAGGTTGTGGTGCAGACGATGAGGAGGTTGCAGCGGCTATAGCACGGGCCGCCCAGGCGGCGGCAGGCTCATCGTCCGATGCGGCTGCTACCGCTGGCGCGGAGGCAGCCACCGCCATGGCCGAGGCGGTCGCTGCGGACGCTGAAAGCGTCGTTGCGGGGGGCGGCGGCGGTGCGCCGCGCCCTGGCGTGCAGCCGGGTTCAAGTGGCACGCACGAGAGCGGCGGCAGCAGCAGTGGTGGCGTTGTGGAGGAGGTCGCGGCCGCGCAGCCGCCTTGGGCGGCGGAGGTGCAGCTGCAGGCGGCGCCGTCGCCGGCCCGTGTGGCCACGGTCACGCTGAGCCCGCCGGAGTCGGAGGCTGACTCAGACGAGGAGGCGGGCGGCAGCTGGCGGCAGGAGCAGCAGCGGCAGGAGGCGGAAGGCCGCGGGCCGTGGGAAGGCGGTGACGGCGGGGGCGGCGGCGGCGGCCATGTTGGCCCCGCCGGCGACGGCGATGCTGTCTGGAGCGACCAGGGGTGGCAACAGCCGCCCACCGAGCAGCAGGATGCACCTGCGCCTCCACCGCCTCCTGCCTCGCCGCCGCCCGACCCCTGGCGCGAACCGCACCGGGAGCAACATCAGCAGCCCTGGCGGCCTGAGCCGCCACCCCAGCCACAAGCGCAGCTGTCGGCTGCATCGGATGCGGAGGAGCAGCAGCAGCAGGGCTCTGGCGCCTCAGCGTCATTCGCGGCGGTCTCCGGCGCGTCCATGTCCACTGACCTGGCGCTGTCGGAGGCGGCGGTGGAGTCGGAGCGGCGGCGGCAGGAGGGCCTGCTGCTGCAGCTGCTGGTGTCGCTGCAGGTGCAGGCGGCGGGGCTGGGCCTGCCCGGCGGTGAGGACGCCGTCGAAGACACGGCGGAGGCGGCGGCAACCGGGGCGGCGGCGGCACCCGCTGCCATGACCACTGAGCAGTTGCTGGCGCCCTCGGCCGCGGCGGCTCGGGCCGCGTCCGCGGCGGCTGCCGCAGCCGCAATGCAGGCGGCTGCAGCGCTCGCAAACATGGACCCGAAGGCGCTTGGGGAGGCGGCGGAGGCGGCGGCAGCTGCCGCCACCGTGGCCGGCGCGGTCCCGGGCCAGCCGCCGGCGCAGCAGGTGCTGCAGCCGGAGCAGCTGCAGCGCCTGCTGCGGGAGGACAACACTGCTGAATCGGCGGCGGCGTCAGCCGCTGCTGCCAACGCGGCCGCGGCCGCGGCGGCGGCGGCTGATGCGGCGGAGCAGCAGCGGCTGCGCGGCACGCTCAAATCCTTCCGGCGCTTCGTGGCAGGCCGCCTGTCGGGCGCCAAGGTCGTGTTCACGGTGCACAACTTTGCGTTCCAGGGCCTCTTCGACGCCGAGTCCTTCTACCGCCTCGGCCTGCCGCTGATCGCGCTGCAGCAGATGCTGTTGGGCGGCGGCGGGGGCAGCGCGGCACAGGCGGAGGCGAAGCCGCAGCCGTCGGCTGTGGTGGAGGAGGTGGTGGAGGAGGTGGCGGACGGCGCTGTGGCTGCGAAAGCAGCAGAGGTGGCAGAGGTGGTGGACGTGGAGGCGACGCAGGTGCAGGCTGCCGGGGAGGCCAGCGCAGCCAGCACGGCTGCGGGCGGCCAGCCGGACCAGGATCAGGGCGAGGGCAAGGGCAAGGGCGAGGAGGAGGATGGTGACGGGGATGACGGCGCTAGTGGCGGAGCCGGCGGCTTGCCACAGCCCACGCGTGGGCCCTCGGGAGGCCCCAGCCCCGGCACCAGCCCAACCAGTTCTGTGGACGGTCCCCGCGCCGCTGGGACAGCCCCAAGGCCCGCCCGCGCCCAGCCCGCGCCACCCGTGCGGCCCGGCACCCGGGGCGCCGTGGCGCCGCCCGCTCCGCCGCCGCCTGGCTCGAGGGCCGGCAGCCCGACCGCCGCCCCCGCCGCCGCCCCGGCCGCCGCGCCGACCGACGCCCCGACCGACGCCCCGGCGCCCAGCTCCAGCAAGGCGGGCGGCGGGCCGCTGTCCTGGCTCCGCGCCGCGCTGCTGGCCAGTGACAAGCTGGTCACCGTGAGCCCCGGCTACGCCCGCGAGCTCACCACCCCGCCCGCGCCCTCGACCTCGACCTCCCCGCCCTCCACCGAAGCACCGCCGCCGCCTGGGGCCTCGACCGCGCCCTCGCCGGCGCCGGTACCGGCGCCCGCGCCTTCGGCGCCGGCGCTGCCGCCGGGCGTGCCGGGCCGCGGCGCGGAGGAGCTGCTGCGCATCCTGTCGGAGCGCGGCGTGGAGGGCGTGATGAACGGCCTGGACTCGGAGGCGGTGTGGGACCCCGCCACCGACCCGCTGCTGTCGCCGCGCGTGCGCTTCGACGCCGCCAGCGTGGCGGTGGGCAAGGCCGCGGCCAAGGCGGAGCTGCAGGCGGCGCTGGGGCTGGAGCAGGACCCGGCGGCGCCGCTGTTCGCGTTCGTGGGGCGGCTGGAGGCGCAGAAGGGCGTGGACGTGGTGCTGGCGGCGCTGCCCGACCTCATGGGCCAGCCGCTGCAGGCCGGCGCCGTCAACCGCTCGCTGGGCTCGGACGGGGCGGCGGCGCGCCGCGCCGCCGAGGAGGCGGCGGAGGCCGCCGAGGCCGCGGCGGAGATGCAGCGGCAGCGCGAGCAGCAGGCGCGGCTGGCCTGGCGGCTGCCGTCCCGCATGCGCAAGGCGCTGGGGCTGGGCGACACGCCGCCGCCGCCGCTGCCGCCGCGCACCGCCCCTGCCGCCCTCAGCGCCGCCGCCTCTTCCGCTTCCGCCGCCTCCTCCCAGCCGCGCGCGCTGCCCGGCAGCCGGCCCATGCAGCTGGCCATGCTGGGCGCCGCGCCCGACGCCGGCGCGGGGCAGCAGTGGCTGGCGGACGGGCTGACGGCGCTGAGCCGCGCCTACCCGCGCCGCGCGGTGGGCGTGGTGGGTCTGGACGAGCCGCTGGCGCACCTGCTGCTGGCGGGCGCCGACTTCCTGCTGGTGCCCAGCCGCTGGGAGCCGTGCGGCCTGGTGGCGCTGGCGGCGCTGCGCTACGGCACGCTGCCCATCGTGGCGCCCACCGGCGGCCTGCTGGACGCCATCACCGCGCCCGGCGCCAGCGTCGGCGGCGCGGACGGCGACGTCGGTGGCGCTGGCGGCGGCCAGAGCGGTACTGGAAATAGCAGCGGCGGTAGCAGTAGCAGCGCGCCCCGCGGGCAGCAGCCGCAGCAGCCGCCGCCGGGCAAGCTGGGGCTGGTGATGGACCGGGCGGTGGGCTCGGCGGACGACAGCTTCGCCAAGCGCGAGGCGGTGCGGTCGCTGGTGCGCGCGGTGGGCGCGGCGCAGGTGCTGTACGAGGGCGGCAGCGGCGCCAACTACACGGCGCTGCGGGAGCGGGCCATGGCGGCGGACGTGTCCTGGGGCGGGCCCGCGGCGCGCTGGGAGCAGCTGCTGCTGGCGGTCGCGCGCGAGCCGCCCCGGGAGGGCGCGGAGGGAGGCGAGGAGGCGGAGTAGCCAGCCGGGTCAGGCAGCAGCCGCGGCAAGAATCACTGAAGAGCAACGTCAGCGGCGGGCGCTCGGGTTGCTGCGGGTTTGCGGCGCCGCGCGCGAGGCCGTGCGTGTGTGTGCGAGTGCTTGGACGCGTGTATATGTATGTGTGTGTGCGTGTGTGACTCCCGTGCAACCATAATGTACATGCCTGCGAGGCGACCTGGGGGCTTCCGGATACTGTGTCATGATGGGAGGCAGCTGACCGCGCGTCTCTACGTGGCACCCATGCATACTCTGCCTGGGCTGCTGCCATCACAAAGCTAAAGTGTGGGGCATGTGTGCATGAGAGCCTGGGTCTGGATTCGGGGGGGGCGTGACGCGGTGGTGCATACACGTGCTGCGGGACCTACAGCCTGCCGCCACATGCGCATGAGTGCAAACAGGACACTGGTTGGAAGTGGGGCAAGGGATGGGTATTTCATGCTCGGCACCGGCCGTCCTGTGGACAACAGCTGTCGCGGGGTCCCCAGAGCCATGATGATGGCTCACGTGCGAAACCAACGTGCGGACTTTGCGCGTGTGTACTTTGCCCGGCCGCGTGTGGGGCCTGACAGCTGACGCCTGCGCAGCAGTGACACGCTGTTGGTTCTGCCTTTTGCGCGTGACATGCCAAGCGTTGGCATTTGCTGTGCGTGGCGTGCGCGCGCGATGGGGCAGCATGCCTGCGCACGTGCCTGGGTTGCAATAAATGGGTCGGTGCTGCTGCGGGGGAGGCCGAGTGAGCGAGCTGGGAGGCCGCAAAACGTCACGTCAATGCATCAGTGTGCACATGAGTGTGTGATGAAGAAGATAGGTGGCTGGGTACGGTACGGTACGGTTGCGCACCAGGTGGCGTTGTGGCAGGCCAGGGCAGCTGTGCATGTGTGCAGACCGCAGCACGGAGCTAGGGGTAATGGTGCAGAGTGCAGGCGCAGGCAAGTGCACCACGGGTTGCACGCAACCGTGCCGTTTTTGCGTGATCGTGTGATGGAGCTGGTGTGGCCGGCCGTGAGGCGCGGCCGGTGCCCCAGCCAGGTGTGGTTTCGGGCGTGAGTGCGCGACAAAGTACGGGTGCGCAATCGCGGTGGCAAGTCGAAGAATTGGGAATGAAGTCAGGATAGCGAAAAGGGCGTTCTGGTGTGTTCAACAGATCAGATGGTGTGGTGCTGTGCTTCTCGTTGCGCGTGTGTCTGCACATGCTGCTGGAGTGGTGGGTCCCGGAGCTCGAAACGGTACGGCCTGCACAGCTGCGGGAGGCGATTGAGGGACAGCGGGCAGGACGTGCGCGTGAGGAGGGCCTCGCGCAGGCTGGGACGTCACCCCGCAGCCCAGGAACGGGCGCCCTGGCATATGGGTTCTGGGCGACAGAGCACAGCAGGGTCGAGTCCCTGAGACGTGGCAGGATGCTCGCTCAGACATGCGCCGGGGGCCCGCATACATAGGTGCGGTGGTGCGGTTTCTGTTTCACGTGCTGGTGTGGTACCGTAAGTTGGTCGTGTCCCGTGTCGCGTGGTTTGGAGGTGTATGGCCATGACTGATGCCCCGCTTGTGCCGCGGACACAGTGTGGACAGCAGGTGGAGCAAGGGCCGCGGTGCGCCGGCAGCTGCTGCTGGGGTGCGCATGTGCCGCTGCTTGCAACTGGGCGTAACAGGACTGGTGGACGCAGTGGACGCGTGCCTGTGGATTTGAGCTCTAGAAAGGTCGCGTGGCAAGTCCCGACCCCCGTAACGTTGGGTAATCCCTGCGATGGATGCAGAGATGCAACCAGGGGGAGAAGTGTGAAGTAATACGACGACTCGTACGTTCGGCACTCCGGGTAGGTAGAGAAAGTGTCGAGATGGGGTATTGCCCTAAGTGGTTACGACATGACGCACATGCCCAGCAGTGCTGCAGCCGCCACCCACGTAACCCCCGCAAGTGCGTCGTCGTTGCGGCGGCTGGGTGCACGCACGAGGTGCTCCGTACTGTGGCCGAAGAGGCCTCCCAGGATTCCGGTGTGCTTGGACACCAAGTGCCCGCAACGTGTACATGTTTGTGATACAGCTGTTATGAGCAGTTGAAGCAGTCTAGGGGGCTGACGTTTGATGACGAGAGACAATACGAGAGACGCATTGCTGCATTTCGTTGGTCGTTCTTGGCTGTTCGTTGATGAAGGAATGAGTGGTGTAGTGAACGTTGCTGAAGGGTGCTGAGGCGCACGTCGGTACTAGAGCTGAGAGGGAGATTAATGCTGCATTGTGAGCGACCGGGCAGGGCTAGGTACGGCGGGCACGGGCCCGTTCGGGCCCGTTGAGCGAGTGGATAGGACGTGCGCGCGCGAATGAGAATGAAAGCGGGAAGTGAGCTTGTGAAGTGGCACGCGAGTGTGCGCGCACACATACCAGCGGGATGGCGCCCCCATGAGTGAACACACCAGGATGCGTGCGGGTGAGCACCGGACAAGAGAGTGCAGGTGTATGAGTGAGATTCTGCGTTGCGGCGGCTGGGCAGCCCGTCCCACACAGCGTGCGACAAGGACTGACAAGGCTAGCCGACAAAGTGATGCGCGCGCTGTCGGGAAATGTACATGTGGCTGACATGCGGCCGCCGACTGTAACAATACTACGGTACGTCTCGTGCACCGTCTGGCCGCCTGGGTGTGAGGTGAGCTGCGCAGGGAGCATGCTGCATGCGTCTTTAGGCCCAGACTACCGGCACCGCGCAACCGCCACGGCGCCACCCCACGAGCCAGGGAAGGTCTAAGAAGACAAGTATTTTGAGGTGAGTGTTGGGAGCGGCGTGCTGTTGCCGGCAAATCGCGCTGTCGCTTGGCTATGCAGTGCTGCACTCCTCGTGCTTTCGAGCGCCGCAGTTCAAGCACACGCCCGCGCATGGGGGACGGCGTTGCTTCGGGCCTTCGGCGACGGATGGCAGACTGCCGGGGGCAAGGCCTCGTGGCCACATGGGTATCCCATCGTGCCAGGCGCCTCGTCAGCTCTCAGGTGCCGCGTCACTTGTCGGACCCAGCGCGCGACCGACGCATGCTTTCAAGAAGACACGGACGCTGCGATAGGCGCGTTGCTGCGTGCTGCACTGATGCGTCGAACAAAGCTTGCACCGCAAGACACGCAGCACGAGATGGGCCATGGGCACGTGCAGTGTACCGTGGCAGCATGCCCGTCTTACAGGGCAACCGGTCGAGCGCTCGAGGTGGTGGCTTCTTCATGAACAACTCTGTAACAGATGCGTACCGCTGGTGACGACCGGTGTCTGGTTGACGGCACTGGCCGCAGCTTATCACGTGTTGCGAATGTGTGGAGTTTGTGGAGTTTGCACAGGCGTTGTGGGGCGTTGTGGGGCAACATGGCTGGTGCACAGCTGGCCCATCTCGACCATCCCTGGGTCGCGCCCATATTGGCCTTCCCCCATACATATCAACATCAACCCTACATAGCTGCAACTGATATCATGGCTGCCAAAACCAACGAAAACAACCGTGTCTTTGAGGCGCGCTTCCGCGATACTACCGTCAACCATCCATCCCTTTCGTCGCCCACGCCTCCCGACTTGAAGCACTCCGGCAGAATCCCAATCCCGAGATGGCCCACAACGCATAGAATGATGAAGGGAAGGCGCGCAAATCTCACAAGGCCCCAGTCAACACAAACAACGGGAGGCCGTGATTCCAGGCCGGCAGCCCGACACACGAAAGGGTGCACCTCATACGGCGCCCGCAATGCATGCAGAGGCCACGCACACGCACACGTGCGCCGCCCTACAGGCCAAGCAAACAGCCAACCTTGTCCGGCTGGCACAACAAACAGCCTGAAGCTCCCCGGGATAAGGCGGCCGCGAGTCGGCGGCGAGGCAGGAGGTCGTGGGCTCACATGTCCACGACGCCGCCGTCCACCGCCGCCACCTCGCCGCTGCACTTGCTGGTGCGCACCGCAACACGGCTGCCCTCGCCCTGCGCCCGAATGAGCTGCGGCGGCGGCGGCGCCTCGCCCGCAGCCCCGTCGGCGCTGATGCTGGCTGCGGGTGCCGCCGGGTCCGCCGGCGGGCCAGTCACCTGAGACCGCGGGGAGGAGCAGGTGGGAAGGGTCATGACGCGTGCGCAAGGGACACGCCACCTGGCGCATCGCTGCCAAACCAGCCCGACCCGCGATCTGCCGGCCCCAACCACACCCCCGCCCAAGTGCAGCGCCACCGGCACCCTGCCTGCCGCGCGACCTTGCACCCCGCCAGACCCCGCCAGCCGCCTCCAGCCACCGGCCAGCCCCCGCCAGCCCCCGCCAGACCCCGCCAGCCGCCTCCAGCCACCGGCCAGCCCCCGCCAGCCCCCGCCAGACCCGCCAGCCGCCTCCAGCCACCGACCAGCCCCCGCTAGCCCCCGCCAGACCCCGCCAGCCGCCTCCAGCCACCGGCCAGCCCCCGCCAGACCCCGCCAGACCCCGCCAGACGCCTCCAGCCACCGGCCAGCCCCCGCCAGACCCCGCCAGACGCCTCCAGCCACCGGCCAGCCCCCGCTAGCCCCCGCCAGACCCCGCCAGCCGCCTCCAGCCACCGGCCAGCCCCCGCCAGACCCCGCCAGACCCCGCCAGCCGCCTCCAGCCACCGGCCAGCCCCCGCCAGCCCCCGCCAGACCCCGCCAGACGCCTCCAGCCACCGGCCAGCCCCCGCCAGACCCCGCCAGACGCCTCCAGCCACCGGCCAGCCCCCGCTAGCCCCCGCCAGACCCCGCCAGACGCCTCCAGCCACCGGCCAGCCCCCGCCAGACCCCGCCAGCCGCCTCCAGCCACCGGCCAGCCCCCGCTAGCCCCCGCCAGACCCCGCCAGCCGCCTCCAGCCACTCGGCGCACCTCGCATCCGTCCAGCTCCGCCTCCGCACCGCCGGCCACGTGCACGCCCGACCCCGCGTTAGCCGCCAGCTGGCAGCCCGCCAGCCGCGCCCGGCTGCCCGCGCCCGCCGCCATGAGGCCCGTGATGCCGTTGCCCTGCAGTGCACAGCCCTGCAACGGGGCAAGCGCGCCAGGGCCAGGGGAGGGGGCGCGTCAGCGGCCTAGCGAAGCTGCTTGGCGCGACTAGCCGCGTTGTTGCGAGTGACATGGTGAGGCCTGTGGTGTCAGGGACCGCACTGCATCCACAGCTCCATCAGCCTGCCAGGCATTAGGCGCCCCCCGCCGCCCGCAACACACCTGCAGGTCCACCGCCGCGCCGCCGAGCACGTAGGCGCCGCTCTGCCCGTTGCCGCTCAGCACGCAGCGCTGCAGCTCCACCGCAGTGCCGCGCCCGCGGGCCTGCAGGCCCTGGCGCTCCACGGAGCGCGTCAGCCTGGAGGGTTGCACGGGTGGCATTGCGAAGTGGTACACCGCGCATGAAGAGCAAGGGGGGCCAGCAGCAGCAGCGGCATGTTGCGAAGGCTGACGCGGATCGCAGAGCCCGCCTGGCCTCCTGCCTCCACCTCGCCTCCTTCTCCCCTTCCCCACCTGCAGTCCTGCAACAGCGCGCTGGCGCCCTGCTCCACGAACACGTTGCTCTCGGCGGCGCCGTCCGCCACCAGCCGCCGCGCCTCCACTCGGCTGCCGGGCGCCGCCACCACTAGGCCGCAGTGCAGCCCGCTGCGCAGCAGCTCGACGGAGCTCAGCACCGCGCTGGCGCCGCCACCCACGTACATGCACGTGCCTGCCGACACAACCGGCAATGCGGGAGTCGGCACGCCGCGGTGGGTGGAACCGTGAGGGTCAAGGTTGCAGCGGGTAGCCAGTCATGCCATACGAGCCCTACCAAGTTCCCCAACCCTTCCTTACACGTGCCCCCTCCTAGCCCGCTTACCGGCCGTGTCCGCCACGCGGCAGTGGTGCATCGCCACCGCCGCGCCCGGCCCCTGCACCAGCACGCCCGCGCCGCCGCTGCCTGCCACCTCGCTGTGCCACAGGTCCGCCCGCGCGCCGCCGCCCACCAGCACCGCCACCTGCGGGCTCTGGTTCACCAGCCGACAGCGCGTGAGGCGCGCCGTGCCGCCCAGCAACGACACGAGCCCGGTGTCCACACGCTGATGCGGCGGCGGCGGCGGAGCCGCCGCCGGTGCCGCAGCTGCTTCGCTTGCGGCAGCGCTGTCTGCAGGCGAGGAGGTGGAGGCGGCAGCGGAGGCGGCGGCGGGCGGGAAGGGCGCGGCGCGGGCTGTCTCGATGGTGAGGTCGGACAGCAGCACGTTGCGGCCCGTGATCTGCAGCGCCTGGTCGGGCCGCAGGTGCAGGTGCCCGTTCACCAGCGTCACCTGCGGCGGTTGGGGAGTGGCGGACAGCATTGCTGGCGTGTTGGTTCAGGTGGCGAGAGGCAGCGGAGGCAGGGAATGCGCAGCACGATGGGGCGCGGACCGACCCCGCAACAAAGTCCACACCAACAGCAACGACCCCGACAGACCCTTTCAGACGCTGCCCGCCTCACATTGTTGCCGCTGATGCGAAGCAGCTGCTGGTGGTGTTGACAAGGTGCGCCCCCACTGCTACTGCTACTGCTACTGCCACTGCCACTGCTACCGCTGCCGCTGCCGCTGCTGCCTGGCTCGGGCTTCAGCGGGCCCGAGAACGTGAGGCCGCCGAGGTCGACCACCACCGCCTTATGGAGCACCCGCAGCAGGTCAGCCAGCTCCTGCGGGTGTGCAACAGGTGGCAGGCACGCGGGCTTCAAGCCAGTGCAATGCAGGACCACCCACCGCCCGACGCCTGGCACCAACACCCCCAGCTCGCCATTGCCCACAGCCCACAGGCCCCACAGCATGCTGTCGTCAGGCCTTCGTCCACATGTCGTGCGGCTTGGTCGCCGCAGCCCGCTCCGAGCTGCCCGCCACGCACGCCGACCCCTCCCCACGCTACTCCATTGCCCACCTGCAATGACCCTGACCGCGGCGAAACCCGCGCCTCTCGCGCCGCCCGGCACACCGCCATAAGCCGAGCGGCTTCCAGCGGCTTCAGCCCGCCTGCTGCTGCTGTTGCTGCGCCTGCCGCCGCCGCCGCGCCCCCGCCAGCCGCCGCTCCGCCGCCGGCCGCAGAACCGAGAGCAGGATCCGCCCCCCGTAGCATTCGGATCTGCTCGTCACTGATGAGCGCTAGATCCAAGACCGAGCTGTAACCCAAGTCGCGAACGAGCGCGAGGCCCACGTGCGGACCCAGCGCCGCCGCCTTGAGCGGCTCCTTGGCGTCCTCCGGCAGCGGCACGTCATCCCAGCTCCTGCGCAGCGACACATATGTTGCGTGCCCATTAACATGTAGGGTTGTGGGCGGTGGTGTCGTGCCCGTGACTCGCACAACTGTCAGGCACGTGACGCGGACCGGCAGGTGGGAAGCCAAAGAGTCACGCAGCTGCCCGACTCCTTGGCAGAACCCAGCACCAACCACCCCGACACGAGGCCGCGCCAAACATCACGGGCGCAGTGGACGTTAGTACGACAGTTCCCCGGCTCTCTAGTGAGCCGGGGACCTTAAGGCGGCCCTTATGCTTGCCTAGCGGTGGCAGGGGTCGGCTTTTGAGGAGGCTCCGCAAAGTGGCTAGGTAGAGCGTGCCGCTCCCGGACAACGAAGTCGGAACTGCCACCTCCTTCGCGGCTAGTCAGCGCAGAGGCTTCTCCAGCTGCGTGCGCGGGCGTCGACGTCCGCAACCCGCGCGTTGATGGCCCGCGCATGCCTTTAAGCGCCGCAGACGCCGCAAAGGCGCCAAGCCGACAGGCTTGCGCTTTCTCTTGGAAGTGTCTGCGGGTTACATATATCGACAGGGTAGGTCACGAGGAGCCGAAATGTGCACCCGCACGTTGCGGAAAACACCTACCTACAAAGCCCGAGCGCCAGCGGGCAGACGCCGCTCAAGGGCTGCACGGACGCGTTCATTGTCTCAAGGTAAGGACGGGTAATGACAAGGCTAATCCTCCCTGAACGCGTTCGCGATGATTCCAGCAGCGCTTTTGGCCTCGGCCAGCGGCTGTTCCACAACCCCGATACTCTATCTAAAAGCAGTTATATCCAGTTAGTCGGGAAACAAGTATGGCGGCGTTGCAAGTTCCGCGCCCACCAGCGCGGGCATCTTGCGATGGGTCTGCCGTGGCCGCCCAGCCCAGACGCCGTTCTCCTGCCCGTCCTGCCCCCGCCCCACCCCCGCCCCTCCCTCCCCAACAGAATGGGCGCCGCATAGGCTACGTAATTCTGATTATACCCGAGGCGAGGCTGTCTGTTACCCACAGTCTTCCCGCTGCCAACCCCACGACTTGTGTAGGCCGGTTCTCCCGTGGCGAAAGTGACTGTGCCAGGGAAGCACATGCAAAACAAAACGCAGCCGCATGGGACACCTACAGCCTTAAAGGTATGCCTCCAATAGTGCCGTTGGTAGGGCACAGGGCACGGCGCAGGGGAGGGCAAGAGTCACGGCCAGGACACCAGACGGCAGTTTTGGCATCTCGGAGCGGCGGCGATGTGGCCAAGCCCTGCAATGCCTCCAGCTTGTCGGAATGATCCCCGGATCCAAGCAGGAAGCGGGGACGGAGTCTGCCCCGGGCTGCAAGAATGGACGCGTGGAGCAAAACCAGAGCCCTCAGTCCAGGGAACGGACCATCAGGGTACCGATTACGCATCGCACACTGGTACCTGCGCCCTCTGGCGTCTCCGCGGCGATCCCGCTCGCGTGTAGGCGAGGGCCTTGAGGATGGTGTCAAGAATCGGTGTCAAGACTCGGTAGAGTCTGCGCAACGTTGTTGTCTTTGCATGATAAAGCAGGCAAGCGAAGTCGCGAAAATGCTTGGCACGGCCCGGTTTCAGCTTCAGGGCAAAGGCGCCATGAGACCGATTGTGCCTCGACCGACCCCTCAAGTCGGGGCGCGCGCTCCTGCTTCCCTCTTTCCTCTAGAAGAGCCGAGCAAAGATGGTGAGCCTTTGACATTTATGCTATCATGCGTCTGCGAGCGCGCCGCACACCGCCGACCATTCACGCGACCATCGCTGCCTCCCTGCCCGCAGTCGAAGCGCACGAAGAAGGTCGGCATCGTCGGCAAGTACGGTACTCGCTATGGTGCGAGTCTCCGTAAGGTGATCAAGAAGATGGAGGTCAGCCAGCACTCCAAGTACTTCTGCCACTTCTGCGGCAAGGTGAGCTCCATGCGATTGATGAGCTGCTAGTCTTTGATATGGCAGGCTGTGGAGTGGCCAAGGGCGGCCCCGGCGCTGGAGGCGGTGCTTGGGCGGCGGTGGACCTCGGTGTTGGCAGGGCGCAGCAGCCCGCATTAGCGGTTTGACCAGGCTGGAGGCCAGCAGCTTTGCAGCCTGGCAGCCTGGCGGCTCTGGGCAGCTTCACCGGCGGTCAGCGCGAGAATGATTCCGCGTCCGCCGCCTGGGCCTTTTTGCGCCCAGGGAGCGCATGGATGAGGCTGGGCCAGAATTGGCGGCCTAGTTATTCATTGCGACAGGCTCTCACCAGCGGACTGCGGAAGAGGTTATTGCTCAGTGGGCGCTTGTTCAGCACGCGGAGGAGGCCTGCCCCGCACCCGTCCAGTCTTGCGCCAGCAGCGGTGATGCAGATGCAGCAGCTGGCGCCGGACGCGGATACTGCCTTTTCACCTACTTGAGAGTCGCTCTACTGTATAAGGCGAAGCCGTGCAGCCCGCTGCAGCACTACTCAGACATCGGGTCGAGCCATCTAAAGGGGGGGCAGAGAGCTGCGTGCGGCGCCGGCCACCCCGACTACGCCATGGACTCCCCGAGCAACACGCTGACCCGCTACCCGCATTTGTCGCGGTTCCCGCAATGCTTTTAAACAGTTCGCCATGAAGCGCCAGGCGGTGGGCATCTGGGGCTGCAAGGCGTGCAACAAGGTGCAGGCTGGCGGTGCTTACACCCTGAAGTGAGTGGTTTGGGCGCGGGCTTCTGTCTGTGTGCGGTCGTGTCGTCGGTGTCGTTCCGCGTGTTTTTCTGGGCAGTCCATGGGGGTTCAGCACGTGTTCGTCGTGTCCGTGTGGCGTGCTGGGGTACCAGCAGCAGATGTGCTCGATGAGCAAACGGTGCAGCAGCGGCAGCAGCAGCACACGGCGGGGTGCAGCAGAAGGACTTCTTGACACGGCAGCAAGCGGCTGGAGGCAGCAGCAGACATTGTCAGGATCTGGCGCACGGTGGCGGAAGAGCCGGGCCGGGCTGGGCTGGGCTGCGGCGGTGTTAGAGCTGCGCGCTGCGTGGGCAGCAGCTGCGGCCGCAGGTCTGGGCTGCAGGCGGGGTAGGGCCGGGACGCAGCAGCAGGTGGCGAACGGGATCGGCGCCGCACAGCAATGTGCGAGAGGGGCATGCACCGGCTTCCACTTGCTGGAGGTCTGGAGCAGCAGCGCACGCTGCAGGCGCGGCCGCAGGGGCGCGGCGGCAGCCGCAACGGCAGCAGCCATACATGCGTGGCCCTCTAGCCGCGCTGCGCGGGGCCCCTGTTACGTGGGCATTCTGATTGCTGGCCGAAGCAGTCGCGCTAGGCATCAGCATGAGCGCAGTAGCACGGCCGGCTGCTGCGCGTGCGGCCCGGCGTACAGGCGACCGGGCCGACGGGCGCCTTGGCGGACGTGTCAGGAAACCAGCAGGCAGGAAGCCAGCAGGCAGGCAGGCACAGATACAGTCTGTGGTCAGTGGGTGGTCAGCTTCGGAGGACGGGCAGGCGCGAGTGTTGTGGTGTCGTGTGTTCCCTGTGTGTGGGCGAGCAGGATGGGCTTCGTTGTGGGTGGAGCGGATGCTACATGCACCCTGTCGCGTGGCCAGGACCTGGGGTCCTGTTGTCCTACAGCTTTTAGAAAGCATTCCGGGCTTATTAGCTTGGATTTCGCATGATGAGCCGCGTGTGGACTGACGAGTCGCCTGCATGTGCCCGCCCTGCACCGCGCTGCCCGCAGCACCGCCTCGTCGGTGACCGTCCGCTCCACGATCCGCCGTCTTCGTGAGCAGGTGGAGGCGTAAATGCCTCTCGACCTGTGCTGTGTAACGTGTTGCGGGTTTTAATGGCCACATTGCGCTCCGCGGCGTCACCGCTGCATCATGCGCACACGTAACTGCGGTACCCGCGCACGTGGACAGAATGGAGGCAGCGCGGGAGCCCTCAGGAGGGCGGGAGGGACAGAACGAGATGAACGCCGCACGCGGTGCAGGCCATCAAGCTATAAGTCGGTCGCACGCCGAACCATTCGGGCAGCGCAACCCTGTTTACCACAGCGCTCTGCGTTGGCAGCATGGATGACTTGACGGCCGGCCAGGTCCAACATGCGTCTTTAGGGCGCACCCCGCCGCACTCGTTTCAAACAGCAAACACACAATGGCCTAAATATCAGTAAAACAATGCGGGACTCGAGGTGCTTACGGGCGGGGTACCGGCAGTCGTACGACCGCGTCCTTGGCTCCTGCGTCTGTACGGAGTGCCCGCGCGACGAACGGGTGTAAGCTCCCCTATAAGGAATGCTGGCAGGATAACTCGTAACGCGGCGCACGTGCCCATCACGGCCCAGCTCAGGCAGCTTGCCAAGGCGGTCGTTGACAGGGTCAGCTATGGGCCACACTGCGCTATCCTCCTCATCCCCACCGGCCCACCCATCGTGTGGGAATGACGGAAGAAGGGTCAGGACTCGCCGCCACCACCGCACGCGCGGACCGGGGTGCTCCTCTCTCTGGACCCGTCCTCACGCTCCGGGCACCCGGCCAGGCAATAGCACCTGATAGCACCACACAGGCACAGCGCGACGCCAAATGCACGTGATTGTTGAGGCCTCACACCTGCGAGCAGGCCGCGTACCACAGTGGCTTTTTTCCCCCACAGTGGCAGGGAGAGGACGTGGCGGCAGCAAGCCAGGGGGGAGGCTGCGGTTGCATGAGCAGCACACGCGCAGCTCCAAACTCGCTTTCACCCCGGCCCAAGTGACTCACACACAAGTCACGCATGGGCCTGGCAGGGGCCGTGCCCGCACCCATTGACCGCAGCCAGCCAGCCACCCGCACACGAGCTGCACCTGACTTGCAAGTTGTTGCCCCAACCACCAACCGCACCTCCATACCATGGCCGCACACGGGCTTACCGATGTGCTTGCTAGTGAGTGCATATGCAAGACGCCGTCGAATTCTCATGGTTGGCAAGAAGCCCAAAAAACGTTTGTCCCGCTGTTCCGCCCGGATATACATGCTGCCAGCCAGGGGGCACCCCTGCTGCCAGCGGGGGTTGTGCCTGCCGCCTGTGACACAAGTCGTGCCTCCGAGCGCGGCTGGCTTCTCGGTTGCTGCCAGCGCCTCAGCAAGGGTTGCGGGGGTTGGGCGGGGAGTCACTTCACACCTAAAGCCAAAGCGATCGACCGCATGGAGCGTGGCAGCAACGTAGAACGCAACGAGAACCCCCCATGGAAAATCTCAACAGTGCACGCAGTGTGCACGGCCGGGGGCAACCGGGGAATGCCTCGGGGGATTCAAGTGCGTCCCGCGTGACAGTCGTGTCAACGGAACTGCGCCCAGGCCAACTTCGGTCGACCGCCGTTGGACATATGTGGCTCTCGATATAGGTGGAAGCGACGAGGGCGCAGGAAATTGGGCCTTGATTTAACCGGAATTCGTCGTCGTCCTGCGCATGTGACCCGACACATGGGCCTGTACAGTCTAAAACGCGCTCGTCAGCGCGTTCAAGACTTGACAGGACAGTAGCGTTGCATAACCCCTAGCAAGCTCTTGCCATGGATTCTAGCTGGGGCGCGCGCCCAGGTAGCCTGGGCCAAACTGAGGCCCGAGCGTCTTGTAGTGTAGATACCCTTGGCTGTGAGCTGCGGCGGTCGCTGGACGTTGAGCGGTAAGCTGGGGGCTAGCAGCGGCGCTGGTTATGCGGTGCGCTAGAGCGGAATTGGGGCTGCTCGAGTGCTCTCGCCGGCTGGGCGCACGGCCTGGTGTCAGCGTTGCTGCCCTGCTATCTGGATATTACGGGGCACCGCTCTCAGTCCTTGGGAACGGCTAGGAACGGAAACGGAAGGGCGGAGGGGCTCGCACGCGCTCCCCGTGCTCATCCCTTCACCTTTTCCAACTTCGCAGGACCGGCGCGCAAAAGGGGCCACAAGGGGGCTTGCGCATCGAGTATGACGGCGCATCATCCAATGGCGCTGCGCAGCCGGCGGTGCGCACGGTGCCAATTGACCTCGCGCTGCTTCGGGAGCACTGGACCGTGAAGGCGCAGCCCTCTGCCGCTGCGGATCCCATTGTAGGTGCTGAAAGCTTGCGGTTGGCCTATATCGTCGGCCTGTCGGGTCGTGTCTACACAAATGCTTGTTTGCATGCATGTCCGCGAGCTCTTCCTAATTAGCCTTCTCAGCCTTTCTCAGCCTTCCCATGCATGAGCTCGGTCTGACGCCGCCACGAATTAATGCCCTTTAACAGGCGGGTGCGGCTCGGCCAGCACCAGCACCAGGCCTTTCAGCGACACCTCAGGTCTCCGCGGTGCCTGGCCCCATAGCGAGCAGCGTGGGCCCGCCGCACCACGGCGCGAGCGCTGCTCTGCCGAAGCCGCCAGCGCCGCTCGGGCCGTCGCATATACACCCATCGCGCCTCTGCCGCAGCTTTAGCGTTCAGGAGCTCCCGCACACAGAGAGCCTGGCCGCAGAGACCTGCGTGCGCGCAGGGGTAGCACCGGGCAAGACCGACGGGCGTGTACGGCTGGGCCGCCGTTCCGCCACCTCATCCGTCTACGGCGACCGCTCCAGCCACGGGCCGGGCTCCTCGCCGGCGCCATTCCTGATGGTGTCGGGTGAGCCCATGGCGGTGGGCACCGCGCCATCGGCGCTTGGGCCCGCACTGAGCAATGCGTCCTCGCCCTTTACCACCGGAGCCAAGTCGAGCAGCATGGTGCGCAGTGCAGGCTAACTGCAGGGGGGGCCCAAATGCAAGCTCGGTGGCACACGGTTGTATGTGCTATTTGTTTTCCTGTATTTGTGCTGCGGGCGTAATGCGTGTTTTGCTGTATCCTCGTGTGCATGCTTCCCTGCCTGGCGCTGACACGGCCCATTCCGGCTGCCTGCGCAGATGGGCGGCTCGGGTGGCGCACAGCGCTGGACGCAGAGCGCACGGAACCTGTTCGCCGCACTGCCGGGCCTGTGCGAAGTGGGGCTGAGCGACGGGGCGGAGTCCAAGCAGCACGGCGGCCGCGGCCGCGAGCCCATCGAGAAGCGCGTGTGGGGCGGGCGCCTGCTGCGCAGCCAGAGCAAGGAGGCCGGGACCATGTTGTCGGTGAGTGGTGGCCCGGACTCGAGCACATTATGGGCCAGCTTGCGGTCTTGGCTTAACTGGGATGGGGTGCGCTCCCGAGGCGAAAAACATCGTCGGCTCATTCCTGACGTCCCCTCCTGCGGCGCACAGATGCTATCGATGCTGGACAGCATGGGCGCACTGCCGCTCACGCCGCGCTCCCAGCTGGCAACCAGCACGCCGCCAAACGGACCCGCCACCGGCGACGCCACGGTCGCCGCCGGGCTCTCCGTCGGCGGCGCGCCCGCCACGCCGCCGTCGGCCTCCGGTCGGTTTCCCGTCAGCGCCTCGTTCGGCGGCGCGCAGGGCGGCGGCGGCGCGGGCAGCAGCAGCGCGTTGAACATCATGGAGCTGTCGCGGAGCAGCTTTGGCGCGGCCGCCGTGTTCGGCCTGAACCGCCTGTCCTCGCTGGACTCGTGCACGCTGCACCAGCTGGACCGCGCGCTGAGCAGCGCCTCGCTGGAGGCCGCCGCGCACGCCGCCGCCGCCAGCGTGCACGCCGCCACGGTCCACGCCGCCAGCGCGGCGCGCGCCGTGCAGCAGGCCGCCGCCAGCAGCCACGCCAGCAGCCTCGCCAACGGCAACGGCAATGGCCACGCTAACGGCCACGCCAACGGTGTGAACGGCTGCGCCGCCAGCCCGACCGTTGGCTCCAGCTCCTCCTCCGTGGGGCTGGCAGCGTCCACGCCCACGCATGGCGTGTCGCTGTCCTCCCTCTCGCTCTCCAACGGCCTGCCCGCCATCCACAAGGTCCGGCCGGTGGGCTCGGTCACGTCCATGTCGCTGTCGCTGCCGGCGGCAGGCGGCGGTGGCGGCGGCGGCCTCAGCGGTGCCGCTGGGGGTGGCGGCGGCGGCGGGCCCGCCTCCGGCACAACCATGACGCGCCAGGACTCCACATTGTTTGAGTTTGCGGAGGAGCAGTCATCGCTGGCGGCCGCCGCGGCGGCCGCGGCGCAGGTCGGGGGCAGCGTCAGCGGCGGTTATGGCTACTACAGCAGCGGCCTGAGCGGCTTGGTCGGTAGCTTTGGCTGTGCCACATCCGGCGCAAGCATGTACGCGCACCTGACAAACACCGGCAACGGCCACGGCGGCATGGCCACTGGCGGCGGCACTGGTGGCGGCGCTGGCGGCGGGCTGTCGGGCCCGAACGACTTCCTGGTACTGCTGTCCGCCAACTCCTCCCACATCGCCTCCGTCAGCGCCAGCCCCAACCACCACCAGCCGGCGGTGTCGCTGGCGGCGCTGCTGGCGACAAACCGCTGCAGCAGCGGCGGCGCCGCCGTGTTCACCTCCAGCCCCGGCCCCGCCACGCCGGGCGCCGCAGCGGCGCAGTACTCCTTCTCCACGGCAGCGCAGCTGTGCGGCACGCCGGGCGCCGGTGCGGGCCCCGGCTCCATCCGCCGGTTCGTTGACCCCTCGAATGCCGCAAGCGGCGCCACCGCCATCACCTCCACCACCGTCGTGTCGCCCCGCGCGGTTGCGGACCGCGCCGCCGCCGCCGCGGCCGTGGCCGCCAGGGCCGCCGCCGCCTCGCCCGCCGCTGCCGTGCCCTCCTCGCCGGCCACCAGCTCAATGGGCGGCTACGTGCCCAAGATCAAGACCGCGGCGGCGCCGTCCGTCATGGCGTTCAGCCACGCCGCGCCCGACATGCGCGCCTTCGCCTTCAGCAGCCCCGAGGACTTCTTCGCCGCAGCCGCTGTGCTCATGGACGTACGACTGCCGTCTGCCCACTCCGAGGCCGAGGCCGCCGGCGGTGCGGCTGCGGCGGCGGCGGCGGCTGATGCTGACGCCGCCGCCGGTGAGGACGGGCGCGCGTCAGCCTCTTCCTCCGGTACCGCGACGCTGGGCACCGCCGCCACGCTGACCACCGAGGGCAGCAGCAACAAGGGCCTGTTCAGTGCCGCGGGCTCGTCGCTGAGCCCGACGGGCGGGGCGCCGCTGGCGGCGGAGGCCGCAGAAGCGGACTGCGGCGCCGACGCGTGAGGGAACCCAAAGCCCGCAGAGAAGGGCGCCGGCGGCGCGTTGGCGCCGGCGGCGCCGCGCTAGCGTTTCAGCGGCTGTCTGCATGGCGTCTATACTTGCCGCCACCTCCTTTAAAGCCGCCGTCAGCCGGCGGCAGCATAGGAACCGATATGCTTAGACCGAGAACGACGGGAATGACGCCAGCGGTGTTGGTGCTTGTGGTGCTGCCCGTGCGCCCTTTCCATGCCCATGCCCCGGGCAACTGCCCGGGAGTGCTGCCGCGATCATTCATGTAATTAATCGCCTGGTGTGACAGGTACTTGTGTAACAGGTTTGCGTACGCCTTGGGCGCCAGGCTTTCATCACACAGACGCAGCGCCTTTGAAGAAAAACTAGCGGTTTTGACGTCATGGAAAGTTGACGGTTGCACTGTTGGTGGTGCGTGCACACCTGGCGCGTGCGCTTTGGGTCTCTGCGCAGCGCTGGAAAGCTGTCGGCTTGTCGCCAGCCGTGTGGGATGGGAGGCAAGTCCATTCCGGCTGATGGCCAGTGCGGTGGCCGTGGTTTTTTTTTGGATTGTCCGAGGGCATGAAGCGGGTGGGCCAAAATGACGGGGGAGCCCGAAATGTATGGTTATATGCTTATACCACCGCACGGGATGTCACGAGCGAAGTCACAGGCTGCCACTAGTTTGACTCCTACTTTGTTTCGAGAGTTGTCAGGGCCCAGGACATGCAAGGCCCTGATGTCTTAGGGCGGCTGCCGCGGTCTACGGATAGAGGGTATACATATATAGGAAAGATGCGGCTCCGGGGGTGGCAAGGGTCTGTCGGTGGGCAAGTTAAGGCCTTGATTGCACCGTGGTGGTGAGCCCGCCAGCAATCAAGCAGGTTGTGCAGCGGAGTGTGTGCAGGGGACTGAGCAAATTGGTTAGCGCGGCGTTGCGTGAGCGCCGGGGCACTGGCATAGGGGCAGGCTGACACAGCACCCAACGCCGCCCACAGCTGGCGGCGTGCTGCGTACCTGCGCGTCCCGGGGTCATGATGACGACGACGCGCTAAGCCGCGGATTGGGTATATTGAGAGCGAGCGAGCAAGCTCGGGTCGGGGATGCATTGGGTGACAGGGTGACAGGTTCAAGCTGATTGTGCGCGCGTGCGAGACGGGCTTGCCTCCCTGGCGGCCATGATCCCTGGCAAGCGGGCGGTTTTCAAGCGGTGCACGCACTGCAAGAAGACCGCCTACTTCGGCATTCAGACGCACAGCCTGAAGGTGGTGAAGCGGAAGCGATGAAGAGCGAGCCGTGAGGGGCGCGGCAAGAGCGGTCGGGGGTCGGCTTGCGGTATTTGCTGGCGGACGGGCTGGCCTGAGTGCATGCAATCTCCTCGCAAGCTGCGAGGTTGTGTCGTGCTCGAGGAGAGATGGCAGCAAAAGTAGCGTAGGGCAGCGTTTCAGGTCCACCGCGCAATTATGCATGAATTGCGTGCACCTCTTGAGCGTCGGAGCAGCGTGGCGACGGGACGGGACGGGATGTGGTAGAGGGCTGCGTAGCCCTGTTGACGAATAAATTTATCTTCTTTCCTCGGCCTTGCAGCATGCCGCTGCGGATGTGACGTCGAGCGGTCGTTGACTGTTTCCTTGACCGGATTCGGGCGTGCCGAAATGGAACTGCGAGGACGCACTGAACATTGGACTGGCGTGGCAGCACCAACATGGCGGCGTGTGTTGGTACGGCGCTGCGCGCGAAGTGTGATCAGAATTGAGTGTACTCACGACAGGCACACTGTTGACAAGTAAAGCATTATGGCGGTTAACACCGATTGCACTTCACGCTGGGCGGTGATGTAGATCTTCCCAATACGCTGAATGGACTAAGTAGAACGGTGCGGCCCCCTGTAGCACGGGGGCAGGCTGTAGTTTCTCCTTGGAACGCGTGCTGTCATGGCAGTGTGCACGCGAAATAATTCATATTGAACGGGTGGCGCATGGGGGATGGCGCTGGCAGGAAGTGAGCAGGTGGTGTGGGCAGACCCTTCCGGCGCATATAGAACATCCTCACACACGCAGCACTGAAATCGCTGCGTATGGCACGTGGAGCCGGCACCCATGTTGAGACCGAGGGTAGTATTGCCGGCAAGCTGTTGATGCTAGACAATGCTGTTGTATTGTGTGCACGCGTGAAGTTACTTGTCATTCTAGTTGCTTGTGTCAGTGAAGCGGGATTGGCTTCGCTGACAATGGCAGTTGCGTGTGCGTCAGCATGCTGCACGAGCGGCTGTGCACAGGATACCAAACATTGAGCGCGGTCGTGTAATATTCTTCAGTACCGCGTGTGTACTGTATCAGAGGTGGGCCGCCATGCGCACCATGCGCACCATGTGGCCCGTCTCAGCAGGTCTCAGCAGCAGCCGGCGCCGACTGCGGCCCACGACGCGACAGCTTTGCTGTACGAACAGCTTGCTGCTTCCCACCGGCCTTGCATTCGTGGCACGACATAGCTCCCGCACGTACACTCACAGCAATTACATGCATTCGTGTGCATTGCCGCTGCGCCCCGCCACCAGCAGTTCGTTCACCTCGCCAAGCCGGACCAGGCGAGTCCGCCCGCCACCATTTCGGCCACAGCACCAAAACGTCGCAAAGTCGCACACGTCATGCAAGAAAGCTCATCCGCGCCCGGGCGACGTGTGCGAGCAGCATTCCAGTCCACCACATCCACGTCCGCGCCGCTGCCACACAAACAAATGCGTGCCGCTGGCGAAGCCGGCACCAAAGGAAGCCACCGATGGCCTACCCCCTGCCTGCACACCGGGCCTCCCTCCTCCTCCAACCACCTCATGCCCCCACCTCACTCACTCGCTCCCTCACACCGGCCCGTCGCCCTCGCGGATGATTTTGAACAGCGCCGCCATGTTGTTGTTCTTGATGGCGGCGCGGCACAGGCTCACCACGCGGCTCTTGGCGCCGCCCACGCGCAGGCGCGCGGCGCGCTGGATCATCTGGTTGACCTCCTTGAGCGACTCCAGCAGCGCCACGTGGTTGGTGGCGCGCTTGTCGTGCTCCGCGATCAGGTCCCTGTCGGGGAGGTTGTGAATGCCAGCCCAAGCTTAACAAACCAACTAGACAAGGGACAGGCAAGAGCAATGGCAATACAGGGCAACATAACATCTCGTGGGCGCCGGCAGCGGCGTTGGACAGCGCGGGCGGCGCCGAACAGCGGGGTGGGGCGGTGGGTGGGGCAGCACGGCAACGGGCACGCGCCAAGGCCTGTGGAGGAATGTGGACCGCCCACCCTATAACCTTCCCCCCGCCGCTGTTGCATCGCCTACGCAGCCATGTCTACCCACCTACACCTATCCATCTATCCATGCATCCATCCATGCACATCCATGCCAATGTGGTCGTGTCACTGATGCACCGCCGCCCACCTGTTCATGTCCGCCAGCTGGCGGTAGTACTTGCGCATGGCCTTCATGTCGCCCAGGATGCGCGCGTCCTCGGCCTTGATGACCAGCTGCTTGACGGCGTTGCTGGCGTCCGCCATGTCCGCGTTCATGCGCAGCCGCGTGATGTTGTGCTCGTCCACCTGGGCGGGGCCAGGGTGGTGGTGGTGGTGGTGTGGGTGGCGGTGGCGGGAGGTGTTGCAGCACAGCGCCCACGCCCCCGCGCCCTGCACCCGCGTGCTGTCATCCACGCTGCTCCTCCTCCCCTCCTCCCCGTCCCGCCCCTGCCACCCCAGCCCCCTCCCCCAGCTCCCCCGCCCCTGCCGCGCACACACGCACGCTGTCGTTGTCATTTGTGGTCTCTAACACACGCACACGCGCGCCCGCTCACCGCGTTGAGCACCTCCTTGAAGGCCTTCATGGCCACCGGGAAGTCGGCGACCGCCGCCAGCTCGGTGGTGCCCAGGTAGGCGGCCAGGTCGCCCACCAGCTCGCCCGCCATGTCCATGTTGTCGGTGCGCAGCGTGATCTGGGCGGTGCGGTGCGGCGCGGTGTTGGTGCGTGGCAGTGTTGGTGTGTGTTGGCGGCGTGTGTTCTTGCGGTTTGGTAGAAGGTATGCGTTTGGTGTGGTTAGGTGCATTCTGGTGCGCTTTGTTTGTGGTTCGGTGTAAGTTGTTGTGCCTTAGTGCGCGTTGGTGCGTTGGCAAACAAAAGGCTTGGGCGCTGCCGCTGCGGGTCGGCGTCCGCGCGGGCGCGCACCTGCACGCTGCCGCCGTTGGGCACGGCCTTGACGCCCAGCGGCGTGCGGTCGCGCAGGCACAGGAAGTAGGCCTCCAGCGTGTCGTTGCGGCCCGCGGCGGAGGCCTGGGGGGGGGGGGCGGGGGGGGGGGCAGGTGTGAGGAGTTGTAATGCGTGTGTAGGGGTGGATGGGTGGATGGGTGGAGGATTCACGGAGGAAATTCAGGGGCTGCATGCAAACGCAAACGGCGGGCCATGCACCCTGTATTCCTGTGGCATGCCCGCTCCCGCAGCTGCTCCCTGAACGCCCCGGCCCCGGCCCCTCAGCCCCTCAGCCCCTCAGCCCGCCAGCCCCGCCCCCCACCGCCTGGCCCTGCCCTCCACCGCCAGGCCCGGCCTCGCCCCCTCCCCTCCCGCGCCCCCAGGCCCGGCCGGTCACCTGCAGGTTGAATCGCGACTCCACCCAGGCGCACATGCGCGGGATGCGCTCCGACACGCTGCCGGCGGGGAGGGCGAGGGAGGGGTCGGGCGGGGGTCAGGCGGCGGCAGGCAGAGGATGGGCCACTACTAGTTATGGTGAGGCAAGGGGTCGGAACAACGGGCTGGCCGCGTGTGGAGGGCGTGCAGGGCGGTTGGCGATGCAGGTGCAGGCGGAGAACGTGGGGGTTGGCCACTGCCGTTGCCAAAGCACCGGGCCCCCTGCACTCCCCTTGCTGCTCCTCGTTAGTGCGGCGGATGGGCCCCGGACCCCGTCACCGCGCACCCCGACTAACGCCCGCTACTGTTACGCCCGCCCGCTCGCCAGTAACGCCGCTGCCTGCCCTTATAGCCCCGGCCGGCCCCTCCCAGCCCTCTCCCTTCACCCGGGCTCGCGCGCGCTAGTAATAGGATTAGGATTAGGTCTTAGCGTTCGACGCGCCTCTGAACTACACTTACACAACTCTGCCCGCCCTTCCGCTCCCGCGCATGTGCATTCGCCACCGCTGCCGGCGCTCGCGACGTTGCGCCGGTGCTGCCCTGGTCTCAAGCAGGTGAGTATCGCGCGAGTGCTGCGACTAGCTTTAGTTTCTGGGTGGGTTCACACGCGCGCGAGCCTGGGTGCCATCGATGGCCTACCGACGACACCGACGACAAGACTGAAGATTCAAGGCTCAAGGGCGCCCGAGACACAAAGGTTAAGGCCACACCTCCTCCTTGCTCTGGGCGGGACTGGTTGGTTTGGGTTCACTCGGTCGGTTGCTTTGGGTTCTGGAATGAACTATCCCCCCCTCCCCGCCGGCTCGACCGCTCACGTGAATGTGACGCTGGATGCGGGCTCCGGGTAGGCGCCCTTGTCCACCGCCGCGTACAGCGCGAACTTGGGCAGCTCGATCTCCAGCTCGAACACGTGGAAGGCGGTGGCGGTGCGGCCGCCCACCAGCACCTGCGGGGGGAGGGCGGGGGAGGGGAGGGGTTGCAAGGATGTTTGGAAAAGCGGGGTGGGCGCAGGGTTGCAAGGATGGTAGGTGACGTGTAATGTGGGCTCAGGAGAGGGGTGCGAAGGGGAGGTGAAAGGTGACAAGGGATCGCAAGGATCCCCCACGCTCACGCGCACTCAACTACCCGCGCCCACACCCACACACACGCCCACACACGCCCGCACCTTGATCATGAGCACCACCGACACGTCCTTCAGCGGCTTCAGCGGCACCGCCAGCTGCGGGCAGGCCACCCGGGCAAGTCAGCGGCAAGTCAGCGGCAAGTCAGCGGTAGAGACTTCCTGGCAGCAGTGGGCTGGGCTGCGCGGCTGCCACCTGTCCGGCATAACCGGACCCCTACTTGGGAACCGGAAAACATACCGCAACCCACACCCGCATTGGTCTAGGGAAGGCAGCCACACCCCCGGCTACTTCTTAGCCCCCCGCCGCCCGCCTGCCCCCGCTGCCGCGCACCTGCACGTCGGGGTTCTTGGGGTACACGAACAGCGACTCCTCCTCAAAGATCTGCTCGCCGAACACCACCACGCCGCGGATGACGGCCTGCTCGCTGGAGGTCTTGAGCACCAGGTCGCAGCTGGCGGTGTCCTTGTTGATGGCGATGTAGGAGTCCACCCGCGTGTCGGCCGGGATGAGGCTGCTGCGCTCCGACTGCGGCGGGGGGGAGATTTGGGGGGTGGGGCGGGGGGGGGTGGGGGGGTTTGTGAACACCATCCCAAGCTCAACCAACCTAACTAGACAAGAGACAGGCAGGTGCAGGTTGCATTCATATGGGGTTACTTAGGTGGGGGAGGCGGGGCAGGGCGGGGCCGCGCAGGCCAGGGATCTGGACGCGGCATGGGCTGTGGAGCAGAATGGTGCGGTGCGGCAGTGTATACACGCCCGCCCCTGTCCCAACACCCCAGTGTGCTGGCCGCCATTCCAGCCACCCCCCTGCCACCGCCCAACCCCAGCCCGCGGGCCAGCACAGCCCCCACCCCACCCCACGCACCCACGCACCCACCCCCTGCCCCGCCCCCCTCACCGGCGCCTCCTTGGACGCCTGCTGCGCGCGCATGTTGCTGTAGCTGGCCAGCTCGTACATGAGCTCCTGCTTGCGCTGCGCCAGCTCCGCCACCGCCTGCTGCTGCTCCGTGAAGTCCGCCTCCGCCGCCACGCCCGGCGCCACGTCCAGGTCCACCGGCAGGTAGCCGCGCACCTGCCGGGCGTCCGGGCGCAGTGCGTGTGTGTGCGTGTGTGCATGTGGGGGTGTGGAAAAGGAAACGACGCACCCCACCGGCGCCACGTGCTGGGGATGTGCATGACAACCAGGTCCACCACCCCTCCCCCGCGCCGCCACCCCTCCACCCCTCCACCCGCCACCTGCTCCCCGCACCACCCCGGCTCACCTAGCCCAAGCACCCTTGCCACCTCCACCCCCCTTCAGTGCATCCTGTACCACTTTCCCATATCTTTGCACTCGACCCCCCCGCCCCCCGCTCACCTCGCCCTCCACGCCGCACACCACCACCTGCTCCAGGCCGTCGTTGCGGTAGTCGGCGCGCAGGATGGCGGCCACGGGGCCGGTCAGGTGGTCGCGGTACACCACCTCGCCCGTGTCCGCGCGCCGCACCTCCATCTGCGCCGGCAGCGGGTGGGTTGGGTGGAGTGGGTGGGGGTTGAAGGAGTGTGACCGAACGAAGAGCGCTTGGGTGTGGTGCTTGTCTCCTGGCAGCAAAAGCAGCAGCAAGCTCCCCCGATTCCCGCACGTACCACCCCACCCATCCCCAAGGACAGCTCCCCTGCCCGCCCTTCCCCCCCAGCCCCGCTCCTCCCCGGCCCCTTCCCCCCAACTGTCCGCCGCGCCCCGCACCCGGCCGTTGCCCCATCCGCTGATGAGCTCGGGCAGCCCGTCCCCGTCCAGGTCGTACGAGGCGATGGCGCACACGCTGTGTTTGGACTTGACACGCCACACGCGGTCCAGCCTGGCCGCAGGTCGGGTGGCGGGGTGAGTGAGCGGGGTGGTGGGGGCCGCGAAACGTAAGGATGTGAAAGCAAGAGGCAGCAGCGGACCCGCCCCCCCTGCAGTCTTCAATGCATCCTGCACCGCTTTCCCAACCATCTTGGCACCACACACACAAGCGCGTGTTGGCGGGTTTGGTCCGTCTTTGATTTTTTGTCTAACACACACATCACATGCGGGTAAGTATGCAAAGGTAGACAACGAGGGCAACATCGACAACGCGGAGCTCGGTAACCGGCGTAGGTATCGGTATACATTGCGCGCGCGTGTTTGGCGGGCTTTATTGTCCGTTCTGTTGCTTGTTTTTAACACACACACACACACACACACACACACACACACACACACACACACACACACACACACACACACACACACACACACACACACACACACACACACACACACACACACACACACACACACACACACACACACACACACACACACACACACACACACACACACACACAGGCATCATATGCGGGTAAGTATGCAAAGGTAGACAACGAGGGCAACATCGACAACGCGGAGCTCGGTAACCGGCGTAGGTATCGGTATACATTGCGCGCGCGTGTTTGGCGGGCTTTATTGTCCGTCTGTTTTTTTGTTTTAACACACATGCCCGCCCCCCGCTCACCTGTCGTACATGCCGATGGTGCCGTTGACCAGCGCGTAGCCGAACCGGCTGCCCACCACCGCCGCCAGCGCCACGAACTGGTCGGCCTCGGGCACCTCGGCGATGACGTCCTCGCCCACGAAGATGCGCACGTCGAAGTCGTCGCTGCCCACCTGGTGGGTGGGGGGGAGTGGGGGTGGGGGTGGCGGGGTGGGGCGGGTGGGTGGTGATGACGCGGGTGCGCAAGTAGGTGGGTGCGCGACGAGGTGTGTGCGCGGGGCCCGGGCGCCAGGGGGCGGGGAGTTCAGTGCTGAGGTGCTCATGTGGTGGTGTCAGGGCAGGGGCGGTGTTGGCGCGGCCCCGGATGCCTGATGCCACGGATGCCTGATGCCCCGGCGCACCTTCAGGCCGGCACCTTCAGGCCATACTGCAAGGCAGTACGCCGCCGCGACCCCGGCCCCGCCCTGCACCGCCAGCCCCCCAGGCTACCCTTTCCCCCAGTCTCCCCCCCCCCAGGCTACCCTTTCCCCCAGTCCCCTCCCCTTTCCCCCAGTCTCCTCCCTTCCGCTCCCCTCCCCTCCCCTCCCCTCCCCTCCCCTCCCCTCCCCTCCCCTCCCCTCCCCTCCCCTCCCCTCCCCTCCCCTCCCCTCCCCTCCCCTCCCCTCCCTCAGCCCCCCCACCAGCAGCTCGTTGCGGCCGTCCTGGTCCACGTCGCAGAAGGCCATGGCAGACACGTTGTCGCCCGTGACCGTCCAGAACTTCTCGCCGCCGTCCGCGCCGAAGCCCTGGCAGAGGTGGGGCGACAGAGAGGGGTTAGTGCCCCGCTGTGAGTGGGGGCGGGGGTGGGGGCGCTGCCCCTCGTGGCTGCGCCAGGCTGCAGCGCCCAAGCCGCGCGCGCGCCTGGGCTGCCGCCCCCCAGCGGCACCGGCACCTCGGGCAACGCCGCAAGCCACACCCCTCTCCCCCGCAACATTCCCGCAATTGTTCGGCGGGGTCCCTGGGCATCCTCCAAGCTGCCACTTGTAATGCCGTGCACGCAGAAAGCGCCCGCACCTGTATAGAGCAGTTCCCGCCCACGATGGCCAGGGGGCCTTCCGAGTTCCCAAAGGGCCCCACGATGCACACGTTGACCCCATCATTGACGTCCTTGTAGAACAGGTCCCTATTCAGCTCCACATCGTAGCACTGCAGGTTGCTGGGCGTGCCCACGAGCAGCACGTCCTTACTCCCAGCGAGCCGGCCCGCGACGACCGCTGAAATCTGCTTGTTGATGTTCAGGTATGATATCTGGTTGTCATTTCCGACACCCTGATGGTGAGGCTGATGCAGGAAGACCTTCCCACCGACCGTCGCGCATGCTAAGGAGGGCACCTGCCCGTCAAAGCGCCCAATCGACGCTTGCGCACGCTGGATTTTCTCTGCGTATCATGAGCAAATAGAGTGAATTGCATTCAAAGCAGAAAAGGACCTGGGCAAAGAGAAGCTTCTTCCGCGGGCCTCGGCGCACCATTTAAATGAAGCTGGAACGCCGGAATAAGCATTACTCCTCTATCTGGTGTTCACCCTAGCGTCGGAGTGTGTGCAAGGAGAACCGAGGCATCGTGCCAAATTTCGAGTTCAGGAGAAGCAGTTCCTGAACTGCAGGCCGTATTGGGGCAAGGGGTTTTGTAAGGGAGGGCAAACTGCAAGTATGTCAGGCCGCTGAGCCAGCTTAACTTCAGGGTTTGCCCATCGTGCCAACGACGTCCGGCTGAACGACACGGTTGGGGCGAGGAGAAGGGGCAACACGGGGCACCCGCCGTAAGTAGTGTCACTGTCGCGCAGTCGAGGGGATGTTACCGAGGATTCTATCGGGAACAGTGGAACACTCCCGAGTCTCCGAAGCAGCAGCAGCAGCAGAACACCGCACCCGTCTGTTGGGGCGTGCCAGCTGTGGGGATGCCCCGGTGGGATGCCCAATTCCCCCGTTCCGTCGAAGGGAACTGAAGCAATTACACAAGCAGCATGTCAATATGCACTATTGTGCCTGCATGTCGCGTGATAGCGCTCAGTGGCGCCGCGGCGTGTGCTCCGCAGTTCAATTCTCACGACAGAACTTCAACCATTTGGCATGCCGGCGGTTGGCAAGGAGTCCTCGACAGCGACACACTGGGAAGAGTCCCCATATAGTATGCCGGATATGGGTGGCGCACGGTGATTCACGCCCGTAGCGCAGGTTCCCCTGTCGGCCCGCTGACGTCGGCGCCTGTCCAACCCGGCTGCGGGCCTGCGGCTGCGACAAAGATGGGTGGTGCAACACAGTGCCCGCCTGTACGTGCCGACGCACGCCGTTGCATCGCGTCTCGCAGGAGGCCGCTGCACGCCCTGGCGCCCATCGTAGACCTGTGCGATAGTGATGAGTGGTGACCAGCGGTTTGTGGCTGTGGGGTGTGCCTGTGGGTGCTCCCGCATCCGCCGACCCGCCGCCGAAGACAAGGACGAGCAGGAGCTGGAGGGTTAGGGGGCTGGAGGAGGGTCAGGGTGCCTTCAGGCACGGGGTGCGCCTGCGGGTGCGCCTGCGGGTGCTTTGGGGCCGCGGGTGAAGTGTAAGGTTGGAGCCAGCATCCGGTGTCGTGCGCCTTTTGCCTTTGGGGGGGAGTCCTAGGCTTACGAGGGGGGGGAGTCCTAGGGACGTGTGATAAGGCAAGGTAGAGGAAACAGCGATTAGCAGGATTAAAACGCAAGTTATAGCAGACTTTTGGGCGCGTCTGCAGACGTATGTGAGCCTGGGCATCAGGCCAAGGGGGTGTGACGAAATCCCACCAGGCCACCCTTGGATTGAAAGAAGGGAAGACGGAAGTATGCGGATCAATAAACCGACTTTCATTACAATTGAAGAGGAAGGAGATTGAGTTTAGAAGATGGTGGCGCTCCCATGGGAGCAAGGCCTACTAGCCCAAGGCGCAGAGTAGGCTGTCGGCGCTGCAGGTGGCGCGCCCCTGAGGTCTAGAGCAGGGCGTCCGTACTAGTACGTGCTCGCTGGCTCGTGAGCTGCGTCAGCAGGTCCCTCCTGTAACCAATGCAATCTAGGGACGTGTGATCCAAGGGGGGGGAGAATGTAACGCGGGTACTTCCCGTCCTGACAACTTCAAAGGGGCACCCGCCGCCGTGTCGCTGTCGCGCAGTCAAGAGGGTGTTACCGAGAAGTATATCGGGAGCACTCGTGAATCTCTGAAGCAGCAGCAGCAGCAGCAGCAGCAGCAGCAGCAGCAGCAGCAGCAGCAGCAGCAGCAGCAGCAGCAGCAGCAGCTGAACACCGCATCCGCGTCTCTAGGGGCGTGCCAGAGGGCCAGCAGAGGGTGGGCTGCCCCCGCCTGCTGTTGATAGTGGAGCGTAAGAATCTGTGGCTAGTAATACCGCCACACGAGGCTATCCAGCAACCCATCTGGGACGTTGTATGCCTGGCTGCGATCTCTGCCATGGAGTACGGTAGGAGGCTATTGTTTGCCTCCAGAGGGGAACAAGGCAAGGTAGAAGAAACAGCGATTAGCAGGATTAAAACGCAAGTTATAGCAGACTTTTGGGAGCGTTTGCAGACGTATGTGAGCCTGGGCATCAAGCCAAGGGGGTGGGACGAAATCCCACCAGGCCACCCTTGGATTGAAAGAAGGGAAGACGGGAGTATGTGGATCAATAAGCCGACTTTCATTACAGTTGAAGAGGAAGGAGATTGAGTTTAGAAGATGGTGGCGCTCCCATGGGAGCAAGGCCTATTAGCCCAAGGCGCAGAGTAGGCTGTCGGCGCTGCAGGTGGCGCGCCCCTGAGGTCTAGAGCAGGGCGTCCGTACTAGTACGTGCTCGCTGGCTCGTGAGCTGCGTCAGCAGGTCCCTCCTGTAACCAATGCAATCTGCCCCCGGATGCCCCGCCGTTCCGTCGTAGGGAACAGAAGTCAAGCAGCATGTCAATATGCACTGCTGTGCCTGCATGCCGCGTGATAGTGCTCAACGGCGCAGCGGCGTGTGCCCCGAAGTTCAGTTCTCACAACGGAACTCCGACTTCCAAACATTTGGCATGCCCGGCGATTGGCAAGGAGAAGGAGAAGGAGAAGCGGCCACACACTGGGGAGGGTCGCCATATAATATGCCCAATATGGGTGGCGCACGGTGAATCACGCCCGTAGCGCAGGTTCCCCTGTCGGCCCGCTGACATGGAAGGTCGCAACGACCTTTGGGGTCCCGGCTCTAGCCCCTACCCTGCCTTGGCGTTACTGAATTCATGCATACCTACCTTATGATTCAAAACAGTCGATATGCACATAATACCTTGAATACCAGCGACTAAGCGTTGTAGGCGACCAATTCCTTTTCACCAGTAACCGCAACACTCATTTGAGCGCCGTCGACTCTGGGGGGTGAGGCGCTATTGTTAAGGTAGGCGTGGTAATGTGCAGTGCGCGTCAAAGGCAACCGGTTCGGCGTCTCGAATGGCGTGCCAGAAAATGGGCGTTGGCGCAGTTGCTAAGCGGGAACGAGCGAGCCGAGCTCCCATCTGACGCATTTCGAGACGCATCCATGCTAGTTAGCAACGTGGTGTCCAGAACGCAGCTCTAGGGAGACCTAAAGGCGCTCGCATGCGGGGCGGTACTGTCGACGCACTCGCCAGCAATAGCTCACCGTGTTCATTTCCCTCCCTGCAAATCCAGCTCATGAGCATGCGACCAATAACATATGAAGAGGCCTGGGTGATGGAGAGCCGCAAGCTGTCCAACCTTGGCGCCGACGCGCTCGCGGGCCTGCTGGACGACGACGCCACCCGCCCCGACCCTTACACCGCCAACAAGTCCAAGGCCTACTTCGCCGGCGGCGAGCTGCCCCCCAGCCACCTGCACTCGCCCTGTGCCGACCCCGTCCGCCGCCTGGCCGGCCGCGCAGCCACCAAGGCCGTCTCCCGCCACGAGCAGGAGAAGAGCGGGCTGGTGGGCTACGCACAGGAGCGGCTGGCCACCGTGCGCGCCTCCCTGGAGGCCTACGGCTCCGGCGGCCTGGCCGCCGCCGCCGCCGCAGGCGGCGGCACCGCCTCCCCCCGCAGCGTCGCCGGCGCCGCCTTCTCCAGCGCCGACTCCAGCCCCGAGCACGCGCACCCCTACGCGCAGCCGCACGCCGCCAACTGCGGCTGCGCCTCCTGCGGCGCGCGCGCCTCGCACCGCGCCGCCGCCGTGGACACGCTGGGCCACTACGGCGACTTCATGGCCATGCACACGGAGCGCCTGCACCGCGCCCTGGCCGAGCCCAACGCGCTGCACCTGGCGCAGCGCTCCGGGTCGCTGCCGCACGCTGCGGCGCAGCAGCACGAGGCGCTCCTAACCGGCACCTACAGCGGCGACGGCGGCGGCCGCTACGCCGGCTCCTACGCGGCCTCGCCGGCCAGCTATGCCGCGCACGGCTATGACTACGACCCGGGAGCCGAGGAGGCGCGCGAGCAGCATGCGTACGGCACGGAGGAGGAAGAGGAGGAGGAGGAGGAGGACGGCGAGCAGCGGCGGCTGCCGGCGTATGTGCTGCGGCGCTACAGCGAGGTGGCGGGCGTGCGGGAGAAGACGCTGGGCCGGGTGGCCAACGCGCTGGCGGTGGCGGCGGGCATGGGCGGCAAGCGCGGCGCGCAGGCGCGCGCGGCGTCGGTGGGGCGGCAGCGCGTGCTGGCGGCGAGCCAGGGCGGCGTGCCGCCCACGCTGAGGGAGGTGTGGGGCGAGGACCCGCGCCTGGCGGGGCTGGTGGCGGCGGCGGAGCTGGGGCCGGGCGCGGCGGCGTCGGCGCGGGCGGGGCCCAAGGGCACGCTGTCGCAGCGGGTGCTGGAGGCGCTGAAGCAGCGGGTGGGCGACGCGGCGGAGCGGGCCGCGATGCGGGAGGTGGACCCCGACGACGACTCGGCGCCGTCTGACCCGGACGAGGCGGCGACGCAGCTGGACGCCGCCGGCACGCCGCGCGCGCGCCGCGAGGTGGACGCGCGCCGCGTGGCCAAGGTGCGGCGCCACTCGGCCGTGCTGACAGGCGTGCGCGCGGCCAGCGCTGGGGGCGCGGGCAGCGGCGCCAGCGCCGCGCCGGCGCGCGAGGTGGCGGCGTACGGCCGCGGCCTGAGCCGCTCGCTCCACTCGGCGCTCGTCACCCGCATGACCAGCGCTGGCGGCGCCGCCGCAACCGCCGCCGCCAGCCCCTCGCCGCGGCCCGCCGCCGCAAGCGGCGCCGGCACCGCCGTGCCCCACCCGCGCCGCGTGTCCATCGCGGCCACGCTGCGCGCCAGCGCCGGCGGCGCGGCCGCCGCCAGCCCCTCGCCGCGCGCCACCGCCGGCCGCTCCGGCAACAGCCTCAGCCGCCGGCGCGCCACGGCGGTGTCCGATGATGACAGCGAGAACGAGTTCGCGCGGCGCGTGACGGACGTGGGCGCGGGCATGGCGGAGCAGCGCCGCCGCGTCACGCAGGCCATGGCGCACACGCTGCGCAGCCTCGGCGGCGCGCCGCCGAACGCGGCGCCGGAGGCGCTCTCGGCGCGCAGCGCCGGCGGCGCCACCGCCGCCGCCAGCACTGGCGGCTTCGGCCGCGGCGGCAGCAGCGCCGGCTGGTACCTCACAGACGTGCTGGCGGGCGCGGCGGCGGGCGATGTGGAGAGCGAGGGGCCGGACGCGGCGGCGCCGGAGGGCGACACGCCGGTGCAGCTGTCGCCCTCGCAGCGGCTGCCGCTGTCGCAGGTGTGGGCGCGGCGCAACAGCCAGTCGCGCGGCGGGGCGCCCGCGGGGCCGCGCGAGGCCGCGACGCCCGTGAGCGGCGGCGGCGCCGGCGACGCGCGCTCGCCGCGACTGACGCAGCAGCAGCGCCGCACCACAGCCGCGGCGTCCGCAGCCTCCGCTATGGACAGCAGCAGGCGGCGGCTGACGTTTGAGGACGAGCTATACGCCCCCTCTTCGCCAGGTGGTCACCCCACCTCCGCCTCGTCCCTGTCACGTGAGGACGCTCGCCTGCTCGCGGCGATGAGGTCGGCCGCCGGCGATCAGCAGCGCCTGGGCATGCGCGCCACGTGGGCGCCGGTAGGCAGCCCGTCGGCGGGAGGCGCGGCGGCGGCCGCGGCGGCGATGGACGCGCTGGCGAATCGCATCTCCGTGCCGGCGGCGGGCCTGAGTGCGGCCGTGGGCGCGAGCAGCGGCGGCGCGGATGCAGGGGGTGGGCACGCGGCAGCCAGCAAGTCGTTTGGCGGTGCGAAGGAGGGCTGGGCGCAGCGCGTGTTTGAGCGCGTGTCGCAGCCCGGCGGCAAGCACTAGGTTCGCAGCTGGAATTGCCACGAGGTTTGACGGTTTTGATGGTTGTGGCCTTGTGTGGCCTGGAAGAATATGACGTTCAAAACTCGGGAGACAGGGGGTTCAGCCGTTCAGGCGGCAAAGTGTGAATCGGTGTGGACGCGTTGCACTCTGCCCTGTTGACGACGGCGGACGGCGGGCTGGCTCCTTGTATGGGCTGCACGGACATAACATACGGGGGGGGGGGGGCGGGTGAGTGTTAGTATGGGATGTCGAAGGCCAGGTCGAAGGCGGGGACGCGTGCTCAATTCAATTCGGTCTGCAGCCTGCGTGGACCTCAAGATGCACATTAATGCAAGGCTTGCAAGGGGTTGTTACGACGGTGTCAGTGCGAAGGGGGAACAGGGGATGAGCATCTTGAGGTGGCGTACATGTTACCATCGAAATCTCGTCGTATCTCGTCGCATACGTCACCGTTGCGATCCCCGCTGCCCACCACCTGCTGCACGGCCTTCAGCGTCCCAGCTCTCACTGGACGCCTCCAGCCGACCCGACCAAAACCCATTGGCCGTGAGAGCGCCTGGGGAGTGTGGGGCTGATTGAGGGGTGATCTGCGGCTCCGAGCCTCGTGGTCAAGATGGTGCAACTTACTCCTGAACAAAGAATAATTTACATACCATGTAACTTGCTTCGTTGACCAGATTCACGCGCAGGATGAAACGATTTGCGCAGTCTGCGAATTCGGGTCCAGTCAAAGCACGCCGGTGATGTGCCACTCACCGATACCGATTCCATGCCAAACTGCTCGAATTGCGACGAGGTAGCGGCGAATAGAGCGCAGCAGGGTACCGTGGACTTGGCCATCTCGCGCTTGACCGATGGCACGCTCGAGTTGCGCGTGAGCACCCGCAGCCGTGTCTGGCAGCTGGGATGCTTCCTCGCGGTGGCAGCAGCTGCCTGCGCTGTCGGGTGGCCGGGCGGCGTACGGAATGCAGCGACGCCGGAGGTGAGCGCATTCGCGTGCCAGCCGTCAAGGGCCCCCAACCCCCATCTCTCCTTGCCACACCCATACTGATACTGTGTATCTCCCGCTCGCTGAATGCACAGAGCTCGAAACGCTCTTGCCCAGCTCATGAGGATGAGTCGCTCCTGGCGTCCAGCTGCCTGCCTTGGCTGCTGGCCGCAGCCGCGGCATGGTTGTTGGTGTGGGACCTGGTTTTCCGAGTCTGTGAAGGTGATTTGGGATTAAGGATGCCATTTGTGTGGCTCCCCCTGTAACACAAGTTGTAGGCGGGAACAGGGAGTCACGGGGTCTATGCCAACAGCTGCGCGCTCATTTCGCCGCAATCCTCCCATCTACGCGACTGGGCCGGGTTCCTGCGCGTGCAGAGGCCGTGTGCGCGCTACCCGGCGGCGTGGGCTATATCCTGGAGCGCCGCAGCGGCAGTAGCCTCAAGCTGGCGCCAACGCTGCTACTGCCACTGCCTTCAAGCGCACCACAAGCTGCGTCAGCCGCCGCGGGGAAGGATGTCACAAGAACGCCCACAGGCAGCAGCACCAGCAGCAAGGGCAGGGCAGCCCGGCCATGGGCATGGCAGCGGGTGCAGCTAGAGCTGGGAGTGGTGCGGCGGCGCCAGCGCTTCATAGACGGGCGTGACGTGCTGTACGTCACTTTGAGCGAGGTGAGCATCTGGTGGTTAAAAAAGTGGGGCTACGGGTTTGCTTCGCACGCCCAAGGGGCTGGGCGTGCACGGCACGGGAAGGCACAAGGGTGCGTAACAGGGGGCTCGGGGATATGGCCCAAGCCCCGAAGCCGCAACCGGCGCCCCAGCAGCAGCTGCAGCGGCCGCACATGCGGCGCCTCAACTAACAGCTCATCGCATCGCCTGAAAGCCTGACATGCCGCCACATGACCGCCACATGGCCGCCCCCGCAGGCCATCAGCAGCATCGACGTGCGCTACTTCCTGGCCTTTGCGCTGCGGGACCAGGCGGGCGGCGGCGGGCCGGGGGGTGCCGGCGGCTGCCTGGCGGTGCCCTTTGAGGTGAGGGGTTGCGGAGTGCTATGTGTCGGTACTGCAGCTTGGGGGTTGTGCTGCAGGGCCGAGGCGCTTGCCCTTATTCTGGACCTGGTGCCTGGAGTGCAATGGGACTGCTGAAGGAGCTGAAGGAGCTGAACAGACATGTTGCGCGTCGGCGCCACAGGTGATTCCTGAGATTCCTGAATACAGGCACCCAACGTCCAACCCGCGTTAACAAGTACATATCCACACTGCTCCTGCGTCTGTCACAGGCGTTGCTCCCGCACCTGCGGCTCAAGCACCTGACCCGCATGTACCAGGCTCTGCTGCAACACCAGCAGCAGGAGGAGGCGCGGCAGTGGTAGGGAGCAGTGGCCGGGGAAGGCGACATGGTCACATGGGCAGTCTCAGCAGCCGGAGCAGCAACGACTGACACAACTGCCCCAGCCGCCGACACGACCGTTGTCCGGCCACCCAATGTGGACGCCTGGACGGAGGTCGGAGGCGGGATGACAAAGGCAGCGCTTAGCTTCGACCGCTGCTGCAGCGCGTGGTGGCTCATGCTGCTGTGGGTGCGGGTGCGGGACCGGATCTGGGCGCGGCGCGGGTGGTGCCGGTGTTGGCTGACATGCGGGGAGTTGCGGGACGCGCGCCGCACCGCTGCGGCGCACGAAGGAGGGGGTCTTGGAGTGGGCTGGAGCAGAGCAGAGCTGAACATTCGCCGGCTGGGGGCGGCTGTCGTCAGCGAGTGGCGGTGCCTGCCCTGGTGTCGCTTTGGCGGCCATGGAGAACAGGTGCGGCGAAGGACGGCTGGAGAAGGCAACGCAGGGCCTGTGGAAGGGGCGCGGGTGTAGTCGTGCAAAAGCTTCGAGCTATGCCCCCTCGTTGTCAACTACCGGTATTTTATACCTGCTGATCATTTTTCTTTTTGCCCTGACCACACAGGTGCATGCGGCGACGCCGGCCACAGGGGCGGAGCGTCAGGGGCGCTGTGTGGAGGCCATCCTGATCAATGGCCCCTGGGCTGCCATTTGAAGGTAGACTGACAACAGCGACACGGTATTGGGCAGTCACAAGCATTTGTTGACGTTTATACGTACGACCGGCGTTTGTATGGAGTGACCACGAAATGTGGGATGGCCTTTGCCTGCGGGATGTGTCGCCGCATCGCCGCATGGACGTGTCATTTGTTAAGCCGGCCAGGATCCCGCTTACCGCCGCGTGGCCCGTTATGGGTGAATTGCCGCTACCTTGCTCTGTGGGGCGCGTGATGAATCGCCGGGTGTGCGCCAGGGGCGGGGGGGGGGAGCCGGAGGGGCGCCGCATGGCGAGGGGCGCCGCATGGGCAGGCGGCCGGTTACGTTATGCGCAGTTATGGGAGTGTGCCGCGGATCGCCGCTTGGTTGCGCGCGCTTAGCCTGTCGGCGTCATGCACTCTGATATAGTTGGGCGTGCGATATGCAGGAGGTAGCGAAGCGTTAGAAGTGCGTGCGTGGAGTGACCCCGCCGGGTAACGGTTTGAACGTTTGCCCGCGTTCTTAACCTTCTGTTATGAAGGGCCGCTACCTTGAACTTACACGATGCTATCCTTTTACATTCGGCGCTTTCTATAAATCGTTTCAAGGACACTAGAGACGAAAGCGTGTTCACTCTGCCGTGCATCGCGAGCGCGAGTGTTTCCCAGGTGTGGTTGTGAAAGCTAATGAAAGAAACAGTACGCGCTGCCTGTGCAGTAGCCCCGACCGAGTAGCGGGGCCGATTAGCCCAGGTTCGTCGAGCCTTCCTCTCGGCCGCTCTTACCCACCAGGAGGAAACCTCGTCCATACACTGAGAGCAATACACTCCACAAATCATACTCGGCAGTAAATCTAATAAGTCTGCAAGCGTGACACCGTTTTGTCATAGGGCCCACTGAAACAGTCTGCGACCCGGGCTCGCTACTGGAATGTTTCTCGACCGTCTGCATAGCTAGCCTGGGCCTGCTGCTTGGGCTGCCTAGGGTGTTTTAGCTAAAGCGAGGCGTCGACGCGGCTAAGTGCCGGCAAGCGCGTCGACGAGGCAGTCGCCTGAGGCGTCGTCGCCTCCTGATGCCAGTAAACTTCATCTGCTGCTTTGTGGGGTCGCAGCTTCCTTGCGACGAGGTGCGACGGAGAGCTGACACGGCGAATAGGGCGGGGGACGAGGGGCATTGCGCAAGAACAGTCTGTTGCGCGGCGTGGCTGCTTTCATTGGTAGTGGTCTCTGCAGATTTTGACTGACTCAGTGGCGATGGACCTTTGGTGCAGGACACGGCCAAGCATGCCGCGGGGCGTGCGCGGTTTGCCCAGGCGAGGGCTGAGAAGGAGACCCAAACATCGGCGAGATGTCTAGAAGGGTACATAACCGCCCCTGCGGCTTCCCAGCCGGTGACGGCCTCCGAAACCTGCGCGGCGGACGCGTCCCCACCGCGCGGCGTCGCCTCGACGCCAGCGGGAGCGCTGCTGCAATCGGCGCCGCCCAAGGCAGCTGCCGCAGCTGCTAGCGCCACTGCTAGCGCCATCGCTGCGGCGTCCTCCCCCTCGGCACACGGGTCAACGTCTGGCCCCCACTTGAATCCGCAGCACGCGACGCCCGGCAGCCAGGCCTCCACCCTGGCCCGCCGCCGTTCCACGGAGTTGGAGACGCCCGAGCGGGTCGCGCCTCCCCTGGCGCCGCCCTCCTCAAACCTCTCCGACTCGCCCATCGCAAGCGTGCGCACGGCGCCGCTGCCCGCGCACTCCTCAGGCGCCTCCGGGGCGCCTGTGGTCCCCTCCAGCGCCCGGCTGCCGCCGCTGCCGCCGCACCACCCCGGCGCCTCCATGCCGGGCCGCCCCGCCGGCGGGCTCAGCCCCATCCCCTCCAGCGCCGCCGCGGCGCGGCAGAGCGGCAGCGGCTTCCTGGAGAGCGCCAGCCGCCAGCTGGCGCGCGCGGCGGAGCCGCTGCCCTTCGCCAACTACAGCATCTCGGGCTGCCCGCAGGCGGCGTTGGGGGGCGGCAGCCACGGCGGCGACGCCGACCCGGACGAGTACGACGAGGCGGGCGACCGCACCAGCATGGCGTCATCCGTGGGGGGCCTGTTGCCGGGAGCGCGGGGCAGCGCCGCCGGGGGGCACCGCGCCGCCAGCTCCGCCGCGGTGGAGGGCGGCGGCGGCGTGCGCACGGTGCGGCTGCCGCGGGGGCTGCGCAGCCCGCGCACCAGCAACCGCGCGCTGCTGACGCGGCAGCGCACGCCCTACGCGCTGCGCCGCTTCATGGGCGGCCAGCTGGTGGGGCCGCGCGAGCTGCTGGACCTGCCCGCCGCGCCCAGCCCCGCCGTGGGCAGCGGCGTCGGCGGCACGGCCGGCTTCGGCGCCGCCTCGCCCGCCCGCGCCGCCACGCCCTCCTACGCCAACGGCACCTCGTTCCGCACCATCGCCACCGCCGCCGCCGCCGCGTCGGCCGCCGGCCGGCGCATGCACACGCACAGCGGCGCCGCGCCCTCGGAGCCGGACCTGGACGCCGCCTCGCTGCTGGACCGCAACTCCGCCGCCGCCGCGCCCGGCGGCGCCCGCGCCGCCGCCGTCAGCGCCGCCGCCCGCTCCGTCGCGGTGGCGCGGCAGACAGCGGTGCGCTTCGGCGTGCGGCCGCTGGACCCCGGCGCGCCCTCCCCCGGGCCGGAGGCGTCCGTGCTCAGCCCGCGCACCACGGCGCCGGCGCTGTTGGCGCGCCAGGCCACGCCCTGCCCGCTGCGCTGGGGGCGGCTGGAGGACTCGTGGGACGGCGCCAGCGAGGCGGCGCTGAGCCACACGCTCAGCAACACCTTCTCCCACACCTTTTCCAACGTCATGAACGCCGTGTCCGAGCACGGCGCGCCGCCCACCTTCGACGGCGGCGTCGACGTGTTCCGCTACGCGGGCCGCAGCCGCGCTGGCGGCGCCGGCACCATCGGCGGCGGCGGCGGCTCCTCGATGGCCGGTGGCGGCGGCGGCGCCGCTTACCTGGGCGATCACAGCGACCGGCTGAGCGCCGGCGGCGTGCGTGGCTTCTCGCGAGGTGAGCGCTTGCTGTGCATCATTACCAAGTGGTACATTGTTTACTATGTGTTGTGTGCATATGTGTTTGTGGAAGTGCGTGTGCATAAAATTACAAGATATCAACATGATCGGCGACTAACGCGCGCACCCGCACCCGCGGCTTGCCCCACATTTCTCGCAACCCACAGCCGGCAGCATCCGCAGCGGTCGCCTGCCGTCCTACGGCGGCGGTGGCGGCGGCGGCGGCGGGCTGGGCGGCCACCAGCCGCACCCGCATCGCGCGCTGCGCGTCAACGTGTCGCTGGCCAAGTCACGGCGCAGCTCGGTGTCGTCGGTCATGAGCCTGGATCCCACAGAGCACGGTGCGGCCGAGGGCGCCGGCGGCGGCGGCGCGGGCGGCGGCCCCTCGCTGCCGGTGGTGGTGTCGCTGCGCACGGGCGGCGGCGGCGGTGGCGGCGGCGTCTTTGGCAGCAACACGCCCACCCGCCGCGGGCGGCGGCGCAACCTGGCCGGCAACGAGGTGCTGGGCTGGGAGACGCTTGTCCCCAGGTGCGTGTGTCTCGGCTGAGCGCGGCGGCCGCGGGAGGGGCTACTCCTTGTGTCTCTGTCATGAGAATCCAGCGTTGCACCTCTTACTTATCCTGCTGGTGGCTTTGGCTGTCTGACTGTCTGACGTCTGTGCGCGCATCTGTTGCCATTGCGCTCCGCTGCCCGCAGGGTGCCGATTGCGCCCATCGGTGCGCCCGACGCGCCCGGCATCGCCACGCCCACCGCCCTGACCGGCGCGGGCGGCCCCGCCGCCACCCCCGCCCCCGGCGGCCTGCACATCCCCATGCCGCTGCCCTCCGCCGTCGGCTCGCTGGGCAGCTCGGTGCTGCCGCTGTCGGTGCTGCCCTGCGGCGGCAGCCTGCCGCCCGGCAGCTCCCTGCCGCCGGTCAACTCGCTGACCACCGCCGCCAGCTCGGTGCTGGGCTGCGACAACGCCAGCTGCAACTCGCCCGCCGGCGCGCCGGGCAGTGTGGGCGCCTTCCCCGGCGCCGGCTGGCGGCAGCCGCCGGGCGGGCTGGCGATCCCCATGCTGCCCTCATCCATGTCGCAGCCCTCGCCGAAGCCGCAGCTGCTCTCGCCGCAGCTGCACGGCGTGGCAGTGGGCATGGGCGGCGGTGGCGGCGGTGGCGGCGGCGGTGGCGGCGGCGGCTCCGTGGGGCACGTGTCCTTCCAGCCGCTGCTGGGCGGCCCGCCGCTTGCAGGCATCCGCACCCGCGAGATGGCTGGTGAGTGCCGCACTTTGCCGTGCGATTTGTTTGTTGCTCTGGACGCGTAGGGTAGCAGCCATTGAAGGTGTTTGTGTGTTGCACCGACCTTTGTTTCCATTGCTCCTACCCCTCCTGACTCGGACCCTCCCCACTCACCTGCCCCTGAAGGCCACATGGAGCCGCAGGGCTCGGCCTTCCCTCGCCCCGACTTGCCGCCTGCGCCCGAGCTGGCCGCGGAGCTGGCGCCCGTCAGTAGCAGGTCAGTTGCGGGTGTCATCCTGCAACAGGTTGCGGCCATCTGGCTTTGTCCGGCCTAGCCCTGCGCACGAATGTCCTTGCCGCACCAGTAGTGCATCCAACCCAGTCCCGTCTAGTTAATCAGCGCCGCTCAGCACTACAGCGACCAACTGAACCCCCAACGCCCCTGCCCACCCTCTGTTCTTCCCGCGTCCTGCTGCAGCCGCGGCAGCAGCATCGCCGGCAACACGATGGGCACGCAGCCGCTGGCCGGCTTCCGCTTCATGCCCTCGGGCGGCGCCGGCGTGGGCATGGGCATCGCGTCGCGCGTGTCCGGCAGCGGCATGGCCGCAGGCGGCTGGTACGGCGCCCGCGGCACCCAGTCGAGCGACGGCCGCGCCGCCATCCCCATGCCAACCGGCTACATCTCCGGCGCCAAGTCGCCCTTGGCCGTCGCCACCGCCGGTGGCGGGCTGGCGCCTGGCGGCGCCGCGCGCACTCTGCGCCGCAGCTGCCTGTCCATGTCCCGCCCGGCCAGCACCGCGAACATCGCCTCCGCCTCCGCCGTCATGCCGCATCACCACCACCACCAGCACGCCGGCGCCAGCGGCGCGCAGGCGCACTCCACCGACGGCGGCACCGCCACGTCGGGCCGGCTGGGGGGCGGTGCCTCCGGCGCCGGCCGCCGTGTGCTGCAGCACGCGGGCTCGGTGCGCTCGCATGCGCCCACCGAGGACGACAGCGCCGAGTCGCTGGTCAAGCTGTCCCAGGCCGCCGCCGGCGATAACAACAACACCAGCGGCATCGCCAAGGCCGCCGAGGACATCGCCACCTCGGGCGACATGTTCGCTGGGGCGGCCGACGACGCGGAAGGCGGCGCCGGCGACGCAGCTCCCGGTGAGGTCGCTGACGACGAGGCCGCGATTGCGTCGGGGCTCATCGTGTTGGGCGGCGAGGACCCGCCGCGCGCGGCGGCGCCCGTGGCCATGCCCATGCCGGCGCTGGTGGCGATGGTGTCGCCGCCGGTGCCGGGTCCGGCGCTCACGGTCGCCCTTGCGTCGCCGCTGCGGCACGTGATGGGCAACGGCCCGCCGTCGTCGCGCCTGAGCCGCTGCACCTCGCTGGCGCAGCACGAGGTGCCGCTGCTGCGTTGAGGAAGGAGAAGTTCTATGAAAGCTAAATAAGTGCGTAGTCATGTCATTGCGGCTGAAAAGAGCAGTGGCGGCGGGATGCGCGACGAACGGGGGGCCCGCAAGTACCTTGGTTAAGGGGAGGGACAGATACCATATGGCATATGGCGGTCGAGGACCAAATGAGGGACTTGAATGGTGGGGACTCACGTCAGGCTGTTGGCCAGTATTCTTTCAATTTCGCGGCCTGTGGCCTCCTGCGACAGCCAGCTCATGCTTTCTTTCACCTCGTCATCGCCCAGCATTGCCACACACCTGCTGAATAGTCTGACAGGCACCCGCAAGAAATGGTTGGCCTGTTTCATAGGGGCCACGTCCCGAATAAGGGGCGGTTTGGGTTGGCGGTTTCCCAGGTCTACCGTTGAACTTTCCCGGCACGGGTATTCATCCGCTTGTACTTAACTGTGGGGCCGCAACGACGTGTGCCCTGTCGCAGCTGGTGTAGGGTAATAGCCTAATAGGGTCAGGACAAGCAGGTCAATAGGGTCAGGACAAGCAGGTGCCGCTGCTCGGGGTGATCGCGCGCATGCTGGTGGGCGCCGCACAGGCACCAGGTCGGCGCATGAACAGGATGTGTGTATCGCTGCAAGTAAAGCAAGAGGGCAAGAGGGTGCCATGCTGAGTGTCCGGGAGAGATCGTAATGCGTATAAGAAAGAGCGGCCTCTGGGGTTGGCTGGTGTTAGTTCGTATGTGTGAGGTTGAGTGAGCTGACCAAGTGTATATGGTTGGGCACTGCCTTGCTCCAAAGGTCAAGAGTGTGGTACGAGCTCACCGCCCACACGATGCTAGCTGGTAATGGGCACTAGTGAGCTCTCTGTCCCGGTCGTGTCCAGTAAGGCCGGTGGGCCAACACGACGACGGTCGCAACGACCGAAGTTTGGTTGAGGGGTTGGGATGCCCGGACATGCCCGTGTGGGTGTCCGTGTGGCAGTGCATCCTGATGATGAAATGGCGCTGCATGGCAACACTCGGGGCGTTTGTGAATACCGTACCGTATGTGGCGTGGGGTGGTCGGCATGTGTGTGTAGATGTATATGATGCGCCAGTGCGGCCCAGGTGCTGAGGAGGCGGCCGCGGGCGTGCGTATGTGTGCTGGGGCCATGGGCATCGCAACCTGCGACTGATGTGCTGCAAATGCGCACTGCTCTGGAACGTTACTCCCTTGTAATCCAAGAAAGCGTAACCGCCTCTCATCAGCAGCGACTGCTACAACGTCTCATGGAGTTACGCCCATTCGTGTTCGCGTTTCGAAAGCACTTCGCTAACAGGGTCTCCTACTTTTGGGCAGTGGCACGCCACACTGCCACGGTCCGGTCGCCCCGGCCTCATGACCTGTCCATGCGCTGCCACGCACCCCTTTCCCAGTCCAGCACAACCACCACACCTGATTAAAGTGTAAGCCCGAATCAGCAACTGTGAATGTCTAGTCTAACTCCAATGCGCTGGGCGTGTGTGTGTGTGAGTACATGGGGTGATGGGTGGCCACGCCAAGGTTACGACTTACGAGACAGCGCGGCCGACTAGCACACACCGCCATGTATCGGTGGTCGTAGCGCTCCGCCGCTCCAAGAGGGCAAACGCATCAGCCAAGGCTCTTGCGTACATGCACCAGCGCGCAAGCCCACACGCGAGCACCAGTCACACCGCAGCCACCGTCACACACTTTCGGTGCTCCAGCCTGGCCGGGCGCCCGGAGCGTGAGGACTGCGTGTCAGCAAACTGAAGCAGCCGGCAAGCGCGCATTATTGGTACCTATATAGTAGAGCACAGGGTTTCTGCGTGCGGTTACTCATCTGACACCAATGGGGCATGCAAACTTTCGTCCTTTGCCGTGGTCCTACCACCACCCTCGGTAGGCTTGCAACACTGCCTGACATGGCTCGTTGCCTCCAGGACAGTCTGAAGGTCTGGGAGCAGCACACCAGCACTAGCTGGGGTGCAGGTTTCGCTGGCAGTTCCACCAGACCGATAACTGCATATGGACGCTGGGAGACCCCGTGTCTGCCCCGAACCTCCCGAAATGACCCGGCGTACTCAGTTGCACAGGACACGCTACTTCGCCACGCATGAAAGCGTTACAAAACTCGGGTACCACGCGGTCAGTGCCGTTTCGGGCGTTGAAACCAGGGACACACCACTGGTCGATGAGAGTCATAACTTGTGAACGTGGCCCCGCACGCTTCGCTCTCAGTTGCCTAATGTACAGCCCCGTCGCACGCACATCGCACCACAGCCCGCGCCGATGCACACGTGACATGGCCTACCGCTCGCCGCCGCAATTTGCGCCCGGCATGCCTAAAACCTGAGCCCCCTTGGCCCTACCTCCCAAGTGACGTCGCGCGGACGAACCCTTGCACACGGAAATCCTGACCCCCGCCCCCAATCTTTGAAGATGATTTAGCTTTGTAGAATGCGGTCCACTGCTTAGAGGGCAGCGGGAGTGGCAGCGGCAGAAGCGCCAGCCTTGGACGACAGAATGATACCCACTGCGCGGCGGAACCATGAGGTGGGTCAGGTATGTCAGCATCCACCGGATATACGCGTTCGTGTGAAACACGAACCGGATATGGTACAACTCATGCCATAGGGCATGTGACCAGCTCAGAAATCGTCTCGGGGTCAACATTGTGCAGGGTGATCGAGCTTGAGCTGCGAACTACGCGGGGCACGCACGTGGCGGCACGCGGAACCTTCGCCGCTCCCTCCGCAACCCACCCGTGCACAAACCCAGGCAGCATCAAGCCCGGCAAGCCACCGCAAATCCCACCCCAAACGTAGGCACGCCCTCTCACCAATCAGGCCGTACAGGGCAAGCGCCTCAGCGAAAATCAGAATCAGAATCATACCGACGAACAGCTTGGGTTGCTGGGCGTTAGCGCTGCGCGTCAGGAACGTGCCCTGTCAGTTATCTTGAAACATGGATTTGCTGCTGCGAGTACTTACCGCACACCGGCGTCGCCAACGATGCCAATCGCCATACCCGCAGCCAGACCGGCGAGACCGCAAGCCAGGCCCGAGGCCAGGTGAGCAAAGCCGTCGTAGAGCTTGTAGGTGGCGGGGTTGACTGCAGTCACGGAAATTGGGCTGTTCAGGTGAGCAAGCCCTTAAATTCAACTCGCCCGCGCGACTCACCGCCAGTGGAGATGATCACAGCAATAATCAGGCCGTAAATACCGAGCACACCAGCCATGACCACGGGCACAATGCTCTTCATGACCAGCTCAGGGCGCATGACACCCATGGACGCAATGCCCACGCCCGACTTGGCAGTGCCATACGCGGCGCCCATGCCTGCATAGCGATGGAAGTTTGCAGGGAAAAGGGAGCCTCAGCCGACGCGAGACATGCACGCTGCAACAATTGCCGACGAAGGTGAGAGCCAGCGAAGCTGCAAGAAGCCTGAGGGCCGGCTCGAGCGAATCTGCCTCCCTCCAACGCGACCACCGCTGTGTGGCGCTCCTTGCGCCCAGCGTCCACCGCCTACTCACAAGAGAACACCAGCGCAGCAGCAGCACCGATGAAGCCGAAGAACGGCGCCGTGTCCTGGTTGGACGCGGTGGTCTCCTGAAGCAGAGAGCGGTAGTGGTCCATCTTGCCGCGAGTGCTACAAAGGCAGCAACAAGGCTATGAAGACTTGGCAGCTGTGGGCCAACAAAGCGTCTATTAGTGTCTTGGGAACGCTGGGCGCGGTCAACAAGCTGGGAGCCTTCCCCCGCGCCCGCATGGGCGCCGATTGGGCAGTCCTGCGACTTCGCCTTGCACCTCCCTTGCTATCTGAGAGGATTTAGATGCCCTGTGCCTGATTTATATTGCCTGGTGTTGTAACTGCGCGGATGAGAGGCCGTTTGAACGAAAAGAACCTTTTCCTGCCAGCGATTCTGCTTTCGATTCACGCGTTGTGAGACGCTCTTAAACGCCCGCTTCTGCCGGTACTTAAGTTACTGTTAAGTCAAGCCCTCTTAGTTAGCTGAATGCGCAACGCGGTGTACCGTCCGGAAATGCCCGCCCTGGCATCGGCGCCAGACTCGCCCCACCTGGCCTTGGTCTTCGGCCCCCACCCACCCCCATGGCGCCGGGCCATCCCGAAGAGCCATAAACATTGTCATGGGCGTTAACTTCTTTGATTCCCCAACAGATACTTTTGGACACGTTTGGTGCACGGGCGCGTGGGCTTATGGGGGCGGCGGCACGTGCCTCAGGGTGGCACGCTCCGCCCTGGGCATTGCAAGGCCAAATCACGCAAGGTCAGTTTGTTGGCGCTTGGGAACAGACAAAGAAGTGCAGGCCTGTCAGTCACGGATGCAAGCACCCATGCCTCCACAATTTATGTGGCCGTGTCAATACCCGGCCCGGGGGGAGGGGGTGGAGGCCGTCGGGGAAGGCCCGTCCCTGGCTAGCCCACGTTCTGCTTTGCCTGTCCTTTCGCCGTCGCAATGTCATGTGCTTTGTCCCCAATAAGGCGCCGCTTTCCCAAACAAACCTATATCGCGATAGCAGCTTGGATGCTCGTTGTGCACTGACGCCCTTTTCTGGCCTGCGGCATCCGTGGGGTATCTATTCGCCCGGATGGGCGCACCGCACGGACGACACGGCAGACCAGTGACGCGTCTCCCAGCTGCCCACGTTGCTACCAGCCCTCAATGCGGTGCTTTCTGCTCGCCTTACTTTGACCTGCTCCTACCTCCATGTCGGTCCTGCACTGCCAGCGTGCTGCGGCCATGTGCCCACTTCAGCGATGAGGTCATGCGTGGCATGAGTGAGGACTTGGTGAGGGTGACTCGGGCAAGGCTATGCGTACCTGTGTCTGTTTTATGGCACTCGAACGGCTGTCTGGGAAATGTTCAGCTTGCAAGGCGGCAGCACAGTGGGGACGTGCAGTAGGGAATGGGGGCGTTTCGCAAGCACTTTTTTAACAGGACATGGGGGCAGCGTCTTTGCGTTTTGCGCACTCAATGGACGTCGAATCTGTAACGTTGGTTGACGGATAAGCGGATGAAGGAAGACGCCAATAGCATGTGAAGCAGGGGCACTGAGGGGCACGCCTGGTCCGCCTCCCCGCCTGTCCCCGCCTGCCATCCGTGGACACCACACCGTCGCCACACTTTTTTCCTTCAAGAGCAACCTGTCTCTACTGAGGGAGGCCTCCCCTGGCCGCGACGCTCTCTTTCTGCTCGAAGGAGTTGTGGAGATCCAGGGAAGAGGGGAGAGGCAACTGGGGCAGACTGGCCTCTCCCAGCCTCTTCCTTCTCCCTTGGGGAAACCCTTGGGGAAAACCGTGGTCACGAAACCCCGATCGCCGTTGCCGGGCCCGATCAGTTGGCAAGCCTGTCCGCGCCCCAAATGATTACACACGGAGCCGCATTGGAAGAGGACCAATAAGGAATAGCCGTTTGCCATTAGCTACGTATAGAGCGACCGCGTCGCAGCCGAGTGGCGTGCAGGTCGAGACTTCAAACCATGCAGCTTGGTCAAAACATCGTGCCAATGCGCATCGTTGAGCTGGAGGTCAAGGCCGCGGCGAAGACGAACCGGAAGGGCCGCCGCACAACATTTGGTGCGTGTGCATCGGCATCGATGTGCACTCCCAGCAAAATGCCTGGGGGCGTGGTCCAGCTGCTGAATCTGTCTAAATGTGACTTGCCCATGCCCATTTGGGCGCCGTCAGGTGGTACCCGAAGCGCTGCGAGCTGCCGGGCTGCAGTGCGCGGGGCTCTTAAAGTGCTCGCGATGCATGATGGTCACTTACTGCGGCAGGGTAAGCCTGGGGGTGGAGGGGGCGATACCTGGGGAGCCTGCTGCGGGTGCAGCAACGTCAGCGTTTAGGGGCCGGCCTCCGTTCGGGGGCTTTGGGTTGCCGCTGCTACTGCTGACCCAGCCCGCCCTTGCGCGACACCAGTCGGGTTTAATTTAGCTTGGGCTGGTAACCACAACTCCAACCCACGGCCTCCTTTCTGCACTGAGCACTACATATCCCCCCCCCACACACACACACCCGTCGCGGGCAACAGGGCATGGGCAAACGTTTCTAGCGCGCCAATGGCGCGGCGCATGGACGCATACAGGTGCACCTCGGAGACGAGGCTGAATGCCAAACGCCCGGGTAGGGGGTTACAGGCATCATATGCGGGTAAGTATGCAAAGGTAGACAACGAGGGCAACATTGACAACGCGGAGCTCGGTAACCGGCGTAGGTCTCTGTATACATTGCGCGCGCGTGTTTGGCGGGCTTTGTTGTCCGTTCTGTTGCTTGTTTTTAACACACCCGTCGCACCGCACGCACAGTCTCTTGTTGTCGTTTTCCCTTGTGCTCTCTAACACACACCCGTCGGCACGCAGGAGCACCAGGCCGCAGACTGGCCGCAGCACAAGTCGGAGTGCGCAACGTTCAAACGCCTGGGCCTGAAGGCGCGCTTCTACAACGATGAGCAGATGCTGGCCATGTGCGGCGATACGGTGACGGGTGGGGGCCCCGCGCAGCCCAGGACGTGGCGGTTGGGGGCCCGGGAAAAGCAATAGGCCATCGGGCAAAGCAGCAGTCTATGTTGTTGAGCACATCACCGCATGACGCCGCCGCCGCACGCGCGCGATCACAGGTTCCCGCTCAAGGACTCGCGCGCGGGCAGTAGCACAACAGGCGCCGCGGGCGGCGGCTCGGAGGGGAGCGACGCCGCCGGCCCCGCGACGGACGTGAACGACCCGGCCTTCGTGGCGGCGCTCATGTCGGGCAGCATGCCGCAGCAGCCGGGCCGGCCGGTGCCGTCGGGTTCGGTGTGCGGGCTGTGCGCCAAGGGCGGCGCGCTGACGACGACCTCGTGCTGCCAGCAGGTGGGCGGCGGCATGGGGGGAGGCGAGCGAGCGGGTTGATGGGGGCAAGTGCGTACGCGCGGGGCGCGCGTGGCCTTGAGCTGAGCTCCGGCTCGCGGCCGGGCCGGGAGGGCGCAGCCGTGGTGCACTGCGCCAGTGGTGAAAAGGGGCGAGCCGACGTAGGGGGCTCTGCATCCTCCGTCTCATCATCAGCCGCCCACGAGAGCACCTCAGGCGGCGCCAACCCGCGTCGTATTGCCGCCCCAAGCGGCTAAGCACCAGTTGGGTCCTGCCGCCTGGCTCCCAAGCCGCTGTTGGATCGCCATCTGTATGCGCGGCGCCTGTTGCAGGCTGGCAGCGCGCAGCAGTCCTCGCGCTCTGCTGCGTGCTGCCCCTGTGCATGCATCCTACCATCCATACCGACTGCAGCCTCATGTATGCCCTGCCCCGCCCTCCGGCTGCCCGCCGCACTCGCGTGCAGCCGGTGTGCAACAACTCGCACCGCTACCGCATCGGCACCTACAGCCGCAACTTCTGCCTGCGCTCGCACGACCGCTACACGCTGTGCGGGTCACACGGACAGGAGGGGTGAGCGCTCTGCTGTGTTGCGCTGTGCTGTGCACGGCAAGGGATGGGAAGGGGATGGGCAAGAGGAGGGAAGGGGAAGGGGATAAGGAACCGTGGGAAGCTGTGGGGAGGGAGGGAGGGGCTTGGAGGGGGAGTATGCGTGAGAGCTTGGCATGGCGGTCGAGCGAGTATGCGCTGGATGCCGCCGTGCGCGCCTGCCATTGTGCTCTGCTGCGTCGGACTTGTCTTCTGCTGCCGGGCCGCGGCCGCCACCAGCCGCCGCATCCACGGCGGCCGGCCAGCGCGTCAAACCCGGCGTCAACATAATTCCCGCGCACAGGTGCAACACGCGGCGCGACTGGCGCGACTGCAACAAGTGCACGCGGGAGCCGCGCAACGGCGGATCCTACGACACGGCCAACGTGAGTGCGGGCGGGCGGGTTAGTTTAAGACGCTAGTTTACGTTGGGGGCTGCCATGGGCACGAGTGTACGCGGTGGGTGGGCGGGTGGGCCTGCGGCGTGCGGCGAACGACATGGCAGGAGCCGCGCCCGGGCAGCGCGTGTCGAGTTGTTAGTGGGGCGCGCCGAGGCTTGCCCGCAGCTGGCATCGCGCCTGGCTTGCGTGCCCTCATCTTTCGTGTGATGCGCCAGCGGCTGTGGCTGGACCTGAACACCTACAACTTCTGCCCGCTGCTGGAGAAGGACGTGCCCCGGCACTCGCTGTGCAGGTAGGTCCTAGGCGGAATGGCGGTAGGGGTCCAGGCAAGGGGTGTTCTTTTGTACTGCCGGCCGAACCGCCGCTTCCTGTTCGGGTTGCTGCTGTACGTAAACGCTTGATTGCCGCACGTATGCACGACCTGGGGCGCCCGTGTGTGGATGTCCGTGCCATCCGGTCGCTCCACTAACTACCTGCACACCCCGCCCTGCCGGCCCGCCCCCATGCGCATCCCTCCCGCGCAGCACCTGCGACTCCTGCGGCGGCAAGTACGTCTCCAGAGTGGAGGGCAGCGCGACCACGGGGCAGGGCACCATCTGCACGCGCTGCTCGGAGGGCCTCTTCGGCGGGGGCACGGGGTTTTAGGTTTGACCTACGGTATCTGCAACCACCACACGAAGTGGATGGCAGCAGGATGCACCGCGACGCAGGTGTGTGTGTGTGTGTGTGTGTGTGTGTGTCTGTCCACAGCGCGGCTGCATCTATTTTCAATGCGCCGCCGTTGTGTGGCGTGGCGATTTTGGGTCAGCGGGTGGCTCAGGTAGCCTGTAACGTTGCGCCCCTCTCCGGGGGTTTCGGTTTTTATTACTTCGTAGCGTCGCACTGTCAGCCGATGAGGCTATGATGCCCGCCTGTATGTTTGGAGAGTGCGCAGAGTCGAACACGCCAGGTAGTTTGTACGACCGCAGGATGTGTACGGTTCAAGACAGTGCTGTTGGTGGTGGGGGCCACAAGCACCCACACGGCCAATTGCATGTTGTACATGATTGCAACTGCCGCAACCCTCAAACGTTCGACAGCAGCCGGCGCTGGCCGTGCCCCCCGCCCCCCCCCCCCCCCCCCATGACGCGGCACTGAGCAGCGAAATGGCACAGCAAGAGCTGATGAGCTCAACGCGCCCCCAATGAGCCCCCAAATCATGCAAACCCTGATGCACGCCTTTGCAGCCGGGATGTGCAGGGCATCACACCGTTGGCTGGTCGAATGCGTGAGCAGGGGCGTGGAGCGGAAGAGAACGCCAGCACGCGCAGGTTACGTGCCGCGCCTTCCACACACCTGACTGCCAGCGCCGCGCCCCTACGGCGTCACGCGTGTCGTGACTGACTCCCCACCGCGTCCCCTCAACTTCCAAGCCTCTCGCAATCTTCAATGGTATGTACACGGCTCATATTGCCCCAGTGCGCCCTTGAAACCAAAGAAACGCGGAGAGGGTTTGAAAAGCAGAATTGTCGAAACCGGCGGGTGGAGAGGCGATACCAGGTGCATCGGATACGCGCCCGTTTTGCTAAAACAAACATAGCTGCGCCCCGTGTGGGCGGGCGGCGCTTGCAAACTCGCACATGTGGGACATGTAGCGCCAAAAGTGGGGAGCTGTGCGCCTCCGTTATGCCCTTCAATGGCTTAAAGTCACTGCCTATTGTCAAGTCATTTTAACTCGGCTCGTAGGCACTCGCTGACGGAGTGCATGGGGGTTCAAACATGCCCCGCCCAGTGCGCGCCCCTGCACTTGACCTCCCAGCGCGCCCATACATCGCTTAATTCCGTGCTCTAGGCACTCATACGCAAACCATAGGAACAATGGCGGAGGCCAATTCTCGTGAGCTGGCGCTTTACAGCGCCAAGATTGCTGAGCAGTCTGAGCGTTACCAGGACATGGTTGAGGAGATGAAGAAGGTCGCTGTGCTGGCCAACGAGCAGGAGCTGTCGGTGGAGGAGCGCAACCTGCTCTCGGTCTCCTACAAGAACCTGGTGGGCTCCCGCCGCGCTAGCTGGCGCATTCTGCAGAGCATTGAGCAGAGCGAGCAAGCTAAGGGCAACGAGAAGCGCGTGGGCATGATCAAGAAGTACCGCGCGGTGGTGGAGGGCGAGCTGGACAAAATCTGCCACGAGATCCTGGACCTGCTCGACAAGTACCTGGTTCCCAGCGCCTCCACGACCGAGGCCGCTGTCTTCTACCTGAAGATGAAGGCCGATTACCACCGCTACCTGTCCGAGTACAAGACGGACGAGGCCAAAGCGGCGGCCGCGGAGTTGACGCTGGCCGCCTACAAGGTCGCTCAGGAGAAGGCCGACGAGCTGCCCACGACCAACCCCATCAGGTACGCCATCTTGGGGGCTGGAGCGCGCGCCGGGAGCGGCATGCATGCTAGTTTCTGACCTCGTTTCGGTGCCGAATGTCGCGAATGCAGGCTGGGTCTGGCCCTCAACTTCTCGGTCTTCTACTACGAGGTGATGAACCAGCCCGCGCTGGCCTGCTCGCTGGCGAAGAAGGCCTTCGATGAGGCTATCTCTGACCTGGACTCGCTGGGCGAGGATTCCTACAAGGACAGCGCGCTCATTATGCAGCTGCTGCGGGACAACCTCACCCTGTGGACGTCAGAAATGCAGGACGACGACAAGATTAACCGGGCATGAGCGTAGCACAGCGCAGCTCAGCCTTGGGTGTCGGGGCCGGTTTCCAGCGGCGCGTGGGGGGTCCTCGGCGAGCGGGAGCAGCAGCACAGCCGCTGGACCGTTTGCATCTTGCGCAACCGGAGCCGCCCGCCTGGTGGGGCACGCTATTCCATGATTGTGGAGTCACGGCAAGGTTATTAGGTACGCTGGTGACGGCGTGAGACCACGAGGATGGTTCCCAAGAGCGTGGCGTGTGTTTTCCGATGGGGTGCCGGGGCCATGCTCGACCGGACAGTACGGTGATGCACGGTGTCGGCTTGCGTGTGTTTATTGAGTTTTGTTTCTGCACTGGTGTCGGCATTCTCGGTCACGGGGCCGCATGCGGCCACACGAGGCGGCTAAACATAGGTAGATGTCTGGTCCGAGTGGGCGCGCTTGAGAAGCGCCGAGCAGACCCACTGCGGACGAGTGCCCATGATGCCCATGGCGCTCATACATGATGTAAAGACTAGCGCGCGACTGGTTGAGTGTTTGTCCAGGGGCACTGCGGGGCTTTGCATCCTGTGTGCCGTTGAGGTGCCTGTGCCCCTGGAACAGCCAGGACCGGGACGAACGGGGCCGTTTGTGAACGAGGGGCGCGCCGCGCCTGAAGAAGGGGTCATGGAAATCAGCCCGTCGTTTGGTTTTGCAGCGGATTGCATGGTGCATTGCGGGCGTCAGCATCACCTCTTCAGATCCAGCTGTCCAGGGGTAGGTTCGTCACGGTGGGCTCCTGCCAGTGCGTGGGGACCTGGTTGAAGCAGTCCGTACCATATTCGGTAACAGAAAAGCACAAAACCGCGCTGAGCACACGTAACAGCTCCTGGTGGGATTGCAGGGGTCAAGGACACAGCCGCCGTCAGCATTGCGTAGTAACACCCCTGCGCCGGGACTTGCGGTTCAGCTACTGCCCCTGATTTGCCGTGTAACACCGAACCCCTGCGCCGTTAACCACGGACCCGCATTCACCCCGCAGGAGATTGTCCGAACGTGGCAATAACCAGAGCACGCCGTCCAAAGTCTAAACCTCCAATACCGTCACTGTCCATCCACGTGGAGTAAATCATCAGCATTCCTTGTTGAACGCAACTGCGCCGTTTGTTCCGCCGCACACTTCCGTCTCCCCTTCGCGCCATCCAGTTGTCCGGTGGAACGTGGTCCCATCCCCTTGGTTTGGCTCCAAGCAAAAGTCTGCTAACACTTGCACTTGCTTCTAGACAGCACCACATCATGGCCTATCAGTCTCTGCATGCGCCTTGGTGCACTAACCTGCCTGTCCAGCAATTGCTGCTTTCTTTGGATGCGGCACTGCGCGGCCGCGCACGATTACGGCGTACTACACGCACCTACTAGGCTACTACAGCTATCACAACCCTTCCAGCCCAATGGCCTTTCGCAGCCCTTCAGATATGAGGAAGATGAAGACCGTCTGCGGCCCCAGTCGTGCGTAGCTTGCCGTCCAGCCCTGTTAGCAAGGGAAATGTCGAATGCGGCCGTGGCTAAGGGTGAGCTCCGGAGCGGACCTACAATTGACCTAGCTACCGATAATGGCGGATGCTGTCACAGGGGGCAAGCCTAATATCTGTGCACCAGTCGCCGCAGCCTATCCAAGGTCTGCAACTGCGCACCTTGAAGAAGCCGGGGATGCCGTCATTGTACAAGATGGCCAGCGTCGTCTGCAGGATGTTCTTGCGGACGCCCGCACCTGCACAGGCGGATGCCGATAGGAGCGGCACAAGACGCGCATAGCCAATCAGGTCGAGCTTTGGGCTGGCTGCTGAGGGGCTAAAGACGGCCCACACACAGCGTGCCGTCATCCACACCCGCCCGCTGCACTGCAGCCCAGCCTTGCTTCCCCTGTCTCTGCCACACCTGCTTCCACCTACCCGACACGAACATATGCGTCTTAACCACATCTACGGGATTGGTCACGGTGGTGGTGACCAGGCCCGTCACGCCGCTGGCCGCCACGTGCGTCCACACTGAGTCGCTGCCGCCGCCCATCCCGATGATCTCCCGCTTGACAGTGTCGTAGGTAGCGACTTGCGATGCCGTCAGCAGCGCAGCACGCACCTGCATACCACACCCGCAGACAGTCACACGCGATGGAGCAGAACGAGGCAAGGGGGCCGGGTCCTCAGGCACGTGCTGCCGCTGCGCGGCCACAACCCCAAATGCACAGGACGCCGCGCGATGACAACGCCAAGCAAGGAATCCGTGCCGACTAGCCTCTTTGCAATGCGCCGGTCGTGTCACTCCTGTGCTAGGCATCCCTCAACCCTGCGCGGCCGCTCTCACCATGCTGGGCACCGCGCCGCGCCACAACCCCAGCACGCCGTCGCTCTTGACCACCGCGCGGATCACCTCCGCCGTGCCGCGGCAGGTGTTGTCCTTGGCCTGCAGCCGCGTCTTTACCAGCTCCGTGGGGCTGGTGAGGCCAGCGGCGAGGGCGCCGCTGGCCAACCCCGCCGCCACCTTGAGGCCCACGCCAGCCGCCGCCGATGTTGCTGACGCACCAGAGCTGGGTGCGCTGGAGGATGCGGGCGAGGCTGACGGCGACGCCAGCTGGCCGGCGGCCAGCAGCAGACCCTTGCAGGGCTCGTATAGGCCCAGCCGCATGCCTATAGGCGCGGGGCACGCGTTATGAAGTGCACAGCAATTGTGTGAGGTCCAGGCGGCGTTGTGGATTCCTCGGGAAGCGTTCAGGTGGATGCGCGGCAGGTGGGAGGCATAGCGCCCACGCACCACTGTGGCCCACTCCACGCTCTCACAGCGCCCCCGTAGCCCCGCAGTGCGGCGATACATGAACGAAGCTGCAAGAAGATCAAGCATGCTCACCGCCATATAGGAAGCCTCTTGCCACTGCTGGAGGTAGCCCGCTCCACAACGCAATGACGCCTTCATGCCGTACGATGTTGACGCCGGTCTTGATCTGCATTGCGTAGCAAAGTGACCAAGCAGCCAGGCGCGACGTGCTTAGTCTGATGAAGTGCCAAGCAGCAGCAGCTTTCAAGTGCTCGCGGCGTGGTGTGCGCCTGAACAGTGAAGCGTGGGAGCTGTATTGCGTGGGGTGCGCTGCGAGGTCAGGCCGCGCCACAGCGGCTCACCAACCCTGGGCGCGGCGCGCCTGGCGTGGCTTTCCGGTCGTTCAGCTGCAGTCGGGTCTTGATAACATCTGTATGAATTTGACCAATGAGCATAAAGGGGATTACGGAAGGTGGGATTGCTTCGTGCGGGCACGCACAACATGGGCGTCCGCGCGAGGGAGGGGAAGGGCCGTGCCGCTGCTCAGGCCGCCAGTCGGCCAGGCCCCTAAAGCGGCCCACGCTACAGCTCGCGCTGCGTGCGCCTACCGAGGGGATTGGTTGCACACGTCGCTCCGCCGACGCTAATGCCGCTAATCACCAGGTCCTGCAATATGGTCGCCTTCTGCGCGCCGGTCGCTCGCTGCCCCGGATTGATTGTCTCACGGGGACTCGCATTGCCGCTCGCCGGGGCGGCGATCATTTACTAGCGTTTGTGTTATACCTAGTGCGTGTGGGGTTGAGTCAGCGCAATGAGTTCGTTTCGTCGGGCAGAAGAACCGGCGTGCGGGCTGCAATGCGAATGGGCGGCCTGGGCGAAGGCGACCGATAAGTCTTACTCACTAGTTATAACCTATGCAGAGTGATAAGGTAGAAAGCGGACTCGCTTTCAGTCACAATTGTGTTTTGTTGGATCCTGGTCCAAAACGTCGCGAGTTTGGAGCGTAGCAAGCCCGATTGGCCATTTGCATGGTTAAAGATCAAATGCAAACATATCAAAAGAAGGCACGGCACCGGCTGCGCAAGTCAGCTTTCTGAATTGCTCTGACTCCGCGCGTACACAACGCGTTAACGGCCATGCCTACTGTAATCATTAGTATGCCGCGATAATACGCAGCTTGGCTGCATAAGCCGGGGCCGCGCGCGTGGGGCCATGCCTCCGAAGGCTGTGTCCCTTGCGTACGCGGGGCGCAAGCTTACCGGGCCGCCGGAGGGGTATGGCAAGAAAAAGGAGCGTCAGGTCAAGGAATGGATTACGGACCTGCCTCGGCCAGACGAGGCTGAGCTGGTGGAGGTAGCCTCCGTCGCCACCCTGAGCGAGGTACGCGATTGGAAACACGGCTGCGTTTGGGCCCGCACTGTTACCGGCAACCGCATTGCGGGCTAAGCTGCGACCACGGTGCTGCCCGCACGGTTGGGGCACGGTGCGCCAGCAACCTGACACGCGCTGGCTGTACGGCGCTGCCTCACCTGCCCTATTAGATTGATGGCTCCCGGGAGGACCTGTACCGCAGCCTGCGTGACAGCACCGATGGCTACGGACCGCCCACGGCCCCTCGCGTGGACATGCGAGGGCCCGGAGGTTATCCAGGTAGGCGGGTACCCCAGCATGCAGCTATGGTACAACAGCTTTGGAACACAGGCCACGCTGGCCGACGAGTAACGCCACACAGGGAAACTGCCGGCCCACCCAGCGCAGCACGGGCAGCTGTTGGCACACACACGAGCGCATGAGCTCTAAGCCAAATGAGCCGGACCACCTGACGCCTAGCCCTTCATCCTCCCCCTCGACTTGCCTTGTAACAGTGCCGCCTCGCGCCACGGTGGGCGCTGCCGGGCAGCGGGTGACGCCCGCGGGGCCGGCGGCGGGCGGTGTCCGCGGAAGCGCGGCCATGCAGGTATGGGTGCACTGCCAGCAACGGTTGGATGGATGCGCTGTCCTTAGGCTTGTCTTTTGGCATGTCAAGTCACAAATTTGTCAGCCGTACCGTATTGGAAATAGGGCTCATGTGGCCCCGTGCCGTCTTACCCGGCCTGATGTGGCCCTTTACCGCCTTCCCCCAACCAGCCGGGGGCCGCAGGAGCGGCTGCGGGTGCGGGCCAGCGACCTGGCGGCGCCACAGCAGCGGCGGCTGGAGCAGGCGCCGCTGGTGGGACAGGGCCGGCGGGCGCCGCCGCGGGAGCTGGCACGCCTGGCGGCCTTGGAGCGGGCACGGCGGGAGGAGCGGCAGCGGCAGGGGCAGGGGCAGGGCGGGGCGGGCCTGTGATGCCGGGCACGGGAGCAGGCCCCGTGGAGCTTCGGCCACCGCAGCCGGCTCCGGGCGGGGCCGGCCCGGTCAGGCCGGGCACGGCCGCCGGTGGTGGTGCAGGCGGGCTGGCGGCAGGGGCTGGTGCTTCTGCCGGCGGCGGCGGCTCCCGGCCGGGGACTGCGGGTCAGGCGGGGTCTTCCACGGCTGCGGCTGGTGGCAGTGGTGGTCTGCAGGGCCCCGGCCGCCAGGCGTCGTTGCCATTCAGCGGACCCTCAGCCTCCTCCTCCTCGCAGCCTGGCGCCGGCGTGGGCCCAAGCGCAGGAGCAGGCGCAGGCCCGGCGGGCGGTGTGTCCGGCTCCGGCGGCTGGCCTGCGGGTTTCGCCGACCCTGGGCGCAGCAGCTCCGGCGCCGCTCCGCTGGAGCTGCCGCCGGCTCCGCCGGGTGGCGCGGGCGGCAGCAGCGACCGGGAGCGGGACCTGGCTGTGGCGGCGGGGCTGGTGCTTGCGCGGGTGGAGGCGACCATACCGGACGGGCTGCCACCAGAGGTGCGGGCGGGCGGTGGGGGTGGGACCACGGTGCCCCGCTGCGGCTGTTGCGGGGTCGGCACTCATATACGGAAAGAGAGCTGGCGGGGCGTGTGGGAATGGGCCCACCCACCCACCCACTCACCCTCCACACTGTGTGCTGCATGCTGCCGCAGGAGAAGTACCGGCGGGCGCTGATGATGGCGCTGGAGGAGCAGCAGGTGCGCAGCAGCAAGCGCACTCACTGGTGGCGCCAGCAGTAGCAGGGATAACTCACGCCAAATGCACAAGCTGTACTCGTTACACAAAGCCATGCCAACCGTCACTACCCAATGCTAGCCCCGATGCTTCCTCCGTGTGCCCGCTCACTCCCCACTCCCCTGCAGCGCTACCAAGATGAGGTGCGGGGTGAGCTGGCGGCGGCGCGCGCGGTGGCGGCGGAGGCGCGCTCAGAGGCGGCGGCACGGGCGGCGGACGCGCAGGCGTCGGCGGCGCGCGCGGCGGAGGCCGAGTCTGAGCTGGGCCGGGCGCGGGCGGAGGCGCTGTCGGTCCGGCGGGAGGTGCAGCGCTACCAGGTGGGCGTGTCCCGCTTGTCTGCGCGCGCCGTTGGCTGAGGTCGGATTGGACCCCGCAACCCTGCAGCCTGCCTGACGGAGCTGGAGTGAACGCGGCCTTGCAGCGTTTGGGCCCCATGTTGTGCACCGCGGCCCCAACCCAACTGCGCGCCGCCGCTCATAAATCCTCGGCCGCGCCCATCCGCCCCCCCCCCTGCAGATCGAGGCGGAGGAGGCGCGCGAGGAGCGCGGCGAGCAGCTGGCGCGGGCGCAGGCGGAGCTGTCGGCAGCTGTGGCGCAGCTGAAGGACCAGTCCGCACGAGCCAACCAGGTGCGGGCCCCAGCCCCAGCTGCCCGTGTTCACGCTTTGGGTTCTAGCCCACCCAAATCCCACCCCAGGTGCTTTGTGACAATAAGATAGAGATGAAGTCACCCTCGTTGCGGTTGCCCCCTATCCTTCTTCAGGCAATGGAGGCCTCCGCGACGGAGGCCGCCGCCGCGCGGGCCGCCGCCACCTCGCTCACCCGCGAGCTGGCGCTAATGCGGCGGCACTGGGAGCTGGACAAGGTGCGGCTGGAGGCGGCGGTGGCGGGGCTGCAGGCGGACGTGGCGGCGGAGCGCGGCGCGGCGGCGGCGGCGCGGGCGGAGCGGGACAAGCTGGCGGCGGCGCTGCAGGTGCGCGCGCAGCAGCGTGGCGGGGAGGGGAGGGGAGGGCCCGTGCCGGTACCGAACATGAAGTGAACAATGTTGTTGCTGCCTTTGTTGCCCGCCTCTGTGTGCGGCTCAACATCGGGTCGCGTGCGATCTTGTTGCGATGCCTCTGGCACTCTGCCCCTCGCGTGCCAGGCAGAGGCAGCGGCGCGGAAGGCGGCTGAGGACTCAGAGCGCAAAGCCATGCGGTCTGCGGCCAAGCAGGTGGGGCGGGTGCGGGCGGGCCTTGCATGCGCGCGTGCCTCACGTCGCCTTGCATACGCGCGCACGGTCCCTGGCTGGGCCTAGCTACCGCCCTTACCGCTGGCGATGCATGCCGCTGGTCTAGCCCTGCCTGACTACGCGGCCTGGAGCGCTGCATGCAGGTGGAGACGCAGGAGGCGATGCAGTCCGCGGCCGCGGCGGCGCAGGCGGCGCGGCAGCGGGTTGCGATGGCGGCGCAGCGGACTGCACTGGTGCGCGCGGCGGACCCGGCGGCGGCAGCCGCGGAGGCGGCGGCAGCCGGAGAGGTGGTGGGCGGCCGGGCGGCCGTGACTCCGCGCGGCGGCGTGTCCGGGTAAGGGCTGGGCGCGCGCAGTCCTGGCTGTTGGCCGTTTTGAGTGCCTGTGCCGCCGGCTCACTCGCGCGCGGTGTCTTCACCAGCGCAGGTCGCCGCGCTCGCCCGCGGCGGCCCCTATGGTTCGATCAGCAGGTGCGGTTGTCGATACCAGCCCTAGCTAATCCAAGTTAAACCAATGCGAAACGCGCGTCAGCGCATATGTGTAAGAGCGAGGAGGAGAGCCATTCTGCTGGCTGCCAGCTTGCTGTGCCGGAGCGCCACTGTTCCCTGGTTCCTCTAATCGGCGGCTAAACGCGCCGGACTAAACCCAACCTGCTTCCGTTGGCCGGCGGCCGAGCACGCTGTCCCATATCTTCCGCTCTCTCAATGCAGCGCCGCCATCCACGGTCGCAGGTGGCTCGCCCGGGCAGGCGGGTGAGGCGGACGCCGACGGCGCCGCGGCGGCACGCGCCGACGGGCACCGGCACCTGGCCCGCGGCCTGGCGGCTGACCGGCGGCAGCTGGGGGAGCTGATGGTGGCACAGAAGCGGGCGGCGGCGGCGGCAGAGCTGGCAGACGCAAAGTGGGTTCTCGGCCCGCGCGCTGGGGCAGAAGCGGCGTGCCGCACGACAGGGCGGCAGCGATTTAAGCCTGACCAACACGAGAAGAGAGCAGGAGCAAGGGGCAACGCAAACAGGGGCACATCATGCTCAGGTGCCGGCCCATCCGTAGGCATATCCCCAACACATTTCTTAATATGTCCCTCGTGACCTACCGATTCCTGACAGGGCGGTGGAGGCGGCGCTGGCGGCCGCCCCCGAGGCGCTCAGGGCGCTGGGGCTGGCGTTCCGGGCCTACCTGGTGGGCCCGCCCGGCGGCGGCGAGGCGGCGGCGGCGCCCGGCGGCGGCGGCAAGAAGGCCGGCGGCGCAGCCGCGGGTGGTGGTAGTGGAGGCGGCGGCGGCGGCGTGCTGGGCCTGGCTGGCAAGCTGGGCTCTGCGGGCTACCGGGTGTACATCGACCCGCTGACGGCCCAGGTGCGTGGGCTGTGGGAGGGAGGGGGAGGAGGAGGAGGAGGAGGAGGAGGAGGAGGAGGAGGAGGAGGAGAGTGGATTGAGTGTCGTACCACCACATGGCTTGGGATTTGGGATGACCTTGTGCCGTCCCTTCACCTGCCCAGCCTCCAAGGCTTCAACCTTCTTCTTAGGTCGGTATCCACAACTCCACCGCCTCCGACTTCCACCCCCAACCCCAACGCAGCCCGGCTCCGAGCAGCTGTACGAGCTGCCCGCCACGCCGCTGGTGGGCGTGAGCGCGGCGGTGGTGGTGGCGGCGGCGCCGGGGCTGCTGCAGCGCCCGCTGGCCAGGTGCGAGGGGAGGCTAGGGCCGGGGCGGTGGCAGCTCACAGATCTGGCTGGCTCCGCCAAGAGCTCTGTTGCTTTTGGGTGGGTGGGTGCATCGCCGTGTGCAATTGCGCCGCTGCAAAGACTGTTATCTGCGTATGGGCTGACTTGCTGATGCCGGCTACCGCCGCTTGCGCGATGCGGTTCCAGGGCCGAGCTGTCGGCGGCGTGGCGCCACGGCTGTCCGGTTGTGGTGCTGGCGCCGCCGGGTCTGGCGCTGGAGGCGCTGGTGGCGGGCGAGGAGCCGGCGCTGGTGCCGACCGCCGCCGACCTGGCCGCGCAGCAGAAGGAGCAGGTGTGTGCCCCGTTGTTGCCAGTCAGAGTAGGCCGCCACATGAGTGGGTGGACGACCGTTCGAACACTCGCTGTTCACGCTGTGCTAAGGAACACCAAGATGATTACCGCACACAAAAGACGGTGCCAGCTGTGTGCATTACGATACATCTCGGCGAGGTTCAGCCGCCATGTCTCATCCTTGCCTGCCAACCACCCGCATCTGCGCAGGCATTTGCGGCGCTCCGGGACGCCTGGCCCCTGCGCATCGAGCTGGCGGCGGCGCCCGACTCGCCCGCCGCCGTGGCCGCCGTCGCCGTGCGGCTGGGCCTCACGGACGCCCAGCTGGCGCTGCTGCCGCCCGACGCCCTAAAGCCGTTGTCCGTGTCCAAGTCAAGGGCCATACCCGACCTGGTCTTCCTCAACGCGCCCAGCACCAGCGCCGCCGGCGCAGCCGCCGCAGCCGGCGGCGTCGCCTTCGGCTCGGGCCTGGGGCTGGCGCCTGCGGCCGGCAGCGGCGCGGCGGCGGCGGCGGCGGGGCTGCAGCATCTGAAGCTCAGCTTCCTGCCGCCGCCCGGCTCGGCGCCGGGCTCGAGCGGGCCGGCTGCGGGGCCGCTGGTGGAGCTGCTGTGCGGAGTGCTCAAAGGCAACAGCACGCTGACGGCGCTCACGCTGCGAGGTAGGCGGCAGGTTGAGTCAGCTTGCGCCGTCGAGCCCGCAGCCGTGGGGCAGGCGCTCAGTCCCAGTAGGTGCCAGTCTGCCCTCCCAAATCACAGCATGCCATACGCGACTCATGGCATTTTGCTGCCCCCACGCAGGCTGTCCGGCCGCGGCCGCGCGCGCCGTCACCGAGGCTGTGCTTGCCTCGCCAGCCTGCCGCGTGGCGACCATCACCATCTCCTCCCGCATCCCCGTCGCCGACCTGGCAGGCCGCTGGCTCGGCCCCGGTCAGCCGCCGCCGCCGACCGTCATCGACTTGGCGAGTGGCGGCGGCGGCGGGCCCGGCGCCGGCCGAGGCGGCGGAGCCGCGGCCATGGAGGTGCCCCTGACGGATGAGGACGCCGAGGTGGTGGCCGCGGCGCTGCGCGCCCGCGCCGCGGCGGAGGCCGGCGGCGGCGAGGCGGCGGCGCCGCCGCTGTCGGCACTGACGCTGCCGGCGTCGTGCAATGACCGGCTGGGGCGGGCGGCGGTGGAGGGCCTGGTGGAGGCGATGGCGGCGCTGCCGGGGCTACAGCGGCTCAACGGCGTGCCGCTCGAGGTGGGCGGCGCCGCGGCCTGCCTGCCGGCCTGCCTGCCTGCCTGTTTGTCTATCAGCTGTGTCGCAGCCAAACTTGTGGGGTGTCCGTCATCAGTTACGGTATATCTGGCCAGGCCACTGTGCCGCTCTCAACCTGCTCCCTCGCCCCCCGTCGCCCGCAGGCCGTCGTGTCGGCCGCCGCCGGCGCCAAAGCCAACGGCGGGCCGGGGCCCTCCTCGAGTGCAGGCGGAGGCGGCGGAGGCGGAGGCGGGGTCCTGGACCTCAGCGGCTCCGGCTGCGGCCCGGTCACCCTGGCGCTGCTGCTGAGGCGGTTGCAGGTGCGCGCTGCGGGCTGCAGGCTCGAGCACACGCATGTCGTCTCAGGGCACGCGCTGCGATGATGCTACGACGCTCCAGTGCGTGCGCGGCACAGCCGCCTGCCCTGCGTCCTGCGGTGTTCCCTCCTTCCCCTTGGCTCCCATGCTCTCCTCCCTTGCCCCTGCCCGCCCTGCTCAACCACTCCCCATGTCATCCACTCCTCACCCACTCCCCACCCGCAGCAGCAGCAGCCCGCCGCGCTGTCCTCGCTCCGCGCCATCAACCTGACCGGCTGCGAGGTGGGCCCCGTGGGCGCCGCGTACCTGGCCGGGGCCGCCGCGGCGGCCGGCGGCGGCGGCGGCATGCCCGCGCTGGAGACGGCGTGTCTGGCGGACAACGGCCTGGGGCCCGAGGTGCGGTGGGGGCGCTGCCCAGAAGGCCTGCGTGCGCGACCTGGGGCAGGCGGCGAGGTTTGGACACAAGCGGCGAGGCTTACGCCGGGGAGGGGGCTGGGGAGGCTCTTCAGAACGGGGAATCCTAGCATGTTGTAAGTGCGTTGTCTGTCAAAGCTTTTATCGAATGGAGTGTGCCCCGCTCCGTGCCGGCTAGGGCGTGGAGGCGGTGCTGTGCGCCATCACGGGCGCCGCGCCCAGCGGCGGCGGCGGCGGCAAGGGCGCGGCGGCGGCGGCCGCGGCGGCCGGGACCGGTGGAGGTGGAGGTGGCGGCGGCGGCGCCTGCGGTGTGCTGGACCTGTCACTCAACTCGCTGGGCGACGCCGGCTGCAAGGTGCGGCGCGAGGGCGCAGATGCGGTGGTATATGCTAGCCTGGGGGTTCCTCTGCTGCGTCGTACGCGCCTTTGTCCTGCGGTGGCTCCGCCCCTCTCCCCCTCTGGCTCCTTACGTTGTAGTAGCCTTCCGGCCGCTCAGCCCCGGCCCCCTTCTCTCCGCAAACCCCCCCCCCCCACCACCACCACCACCACCACCACCCCTGCAGGCGGTGGCGCGGCACCTGCCCGCGCTGGGCGGCGCGCTGGGCGTGCTGGCGCTGTCGCACAACGGCATCGGCACCGACGGCGCGCGGGCGCTGGCGGCGGCGCTGTCTACCTGCGCCGGCCTGGAGGTGGGTGGGCCTCGCGCATTGCATGGGCTGGCGTATCACACATGTAACACTCCCCTCGCTGTGAAAACGTGGCACACGCGTTCCGTATCCTTGCCTACCGTGTTATGAAGTCCAAATCCGGTTGGCACGACACTGCTGCATGCCATTTTGAACCATGTTTGAACCCTGTTTTCAGGAGCTGCTGTTGGGCGGCAACCAACTGGGCGACCAGGCGGTGCGCGAGCTGGCGGCAGCCATGTCCCCCACAGCAGCAGCAGCAGCCGCTACGGCCACCTCGCCGGCGCCCGGCCGCGGCCTGCCGCTGCTGGCGGTGCTGCACCTGCACGACAACCCGCGCCTGGCGGCGGACGGCGTGGCGGGCCTGGCGGCGGCGCTGGCGGGGCTGCCCTGCCTCACGGAGCTGGCGCTGGGGCGCTGCCACGCCGGCAACGAGGGCGCGCGGCACATGTCCAAGGTGCGCGCCGTGGCCTCCCAGGGGTTGCAGGCCGCCACACGAGGGCCAAAGCGCTTTACGCCCCTGCCTCCGCCTGCCTGCTGCTCCGCCCCCGGCCCGGGCCCGTGCTGAACTCCTTGGCCCCGCTGCTCTGCAGGCGCTGCCGTCGCACCCCTCGCTCCAGGTGCTGGACCTGGAGGGCTGCAAGATACGCGCCGAGGGCGGCGCCTACATCGCCGCCGCGCTGGCAGCCATGCCCGGCCCCGCCGCCGCCGCCGCAGGCGGCGGCGCCGGCGGCGGGGCCGGGGCTGCGGCTGCCGGCGGCCTGACGCACCTGAACCTGGCCCGCAACCAGCTGGGCGACCGCGGCGCGGCGGCGCTGGCGGAGGCGCTGGGCCGCAACCGCAGCCTGGTGGGGTTGGACCTGCGCGGCAACGGGCTGGGGCTGGCGGGCTGCCGGCAGCTGGCGGGCGCGCTGCGGGAGCGCAACGCCACGCTGCGGTCGCTGGCGGTAGGCGGCAACGAGGCGGACGACCCCGTGGTGGAGGTGGGGCGGGCGGGCGGGGGCGGGGGCGGGGGAGGGTGGGCGTGTGGGCTTGGGTGGGGGCGGCGGGGCGGGCGGGGATGTGGGGGCTTGGGCGGGGCTGGCGCCGGAGGGTTCCATTTGGTGTTCGTTTGGGGGAGCAGTTGCATGAACCAGCCCGAGGTAAGGCCAAAACCAAATGTGAAGGAGAGGGTAGGACAACGCGCAGCAGCCCCGGCAGCATCGGCCCCACGCAGTCTGCGTGCCCCTGCACCCTCCCCAGATGCTGGAGGAGCTGGCGGCAGCACAGCGCTACGTCACACGGCCTCCGCCGCCACCACCTCAGCCCGAGCCGTCACGCGGCGGCGCGGCTGCTCGCTCCCCAGGGCCCAGCGTGCGCCCGGCTTCTGCGGCCGCTGTTGCTGCGTCCCCAAAGCCGGTACGCAGCCCTGCGCCCATATCTTCAGCAGCGGCAGCGCTGGGCCTCTCACCTCAGCCCAAGCCAGGGCGGCCAGTGAGCGCCCAGGCACGGGATCGGGTCCGGGGCGGGGGCGGCGGAGGAGCGGCGGGGACTGGGTATGGGGCCGCGGGAGGGGCAGCCGCCGCGCGGGATGCTGCGCGTGCGATGGAGGCTGCAGCGGCATTGGAAGCGGCGGCGGCGGGGTCTGCGGGCCTGCTGGGCGGCCGCAGCGACGGGCGCAGCGGGCTTGGCGAGGATGAGGAGGATATCCGGGAGCTGCTGGCGAGGTACCGCAACGGGCCAGACCCGTCCGGGATGTCGGCAGCGGACGCGGCGGAGGCGGCGACGGCGGGCGTGCGGGGCAGCTTGATCGACTTGGGTTACACGGGCATGTGACACGCCTCCGGTGATGCATTTAAGCATTTCCATGCCGCACAGTGGTGGGGTGGCGGCATGGCGCGGCCGGCTGCGGGCTGAGCCGGTCGGCGTGGCCGCAGCATGACGAGACCGCGTGTGTGTCAGGACTCCAGGCAAATTGATTGACCCGTGAACGCTTGTCGAGATGTCTAGACCGAAGTGCTGGAGTGGTCTGCTCTCATACCCCGTGTGCGTGGACATCAGTACTCGACGAGTAACTCGACGTGCATTTTTACGCATGCATGGCACGGCATCGAATTGGGAGAGGGAGGCCTTCAGGCTGACTGCCACGTGAACTCATGGACTTCACGTACCGTATATGATCACGGCTTGCAAGTTCGCTTGGCATCCACATGCGTGCCTTACACCGACAAAGCCAGTCCAGGCCGCAGCCGTCACTGCGGCGTGACCGCAGACTGGCGCTTCCACGCTTGCGTCAGCTCCCAGCCTTCCAACACCGTTGGCCGGGGGAAAGTCCGGACAGGTCTGTCCGGACTTTCCCCCCACATCAAGATAACAGCCCGGATAGTACAAATGCATTCGGTATTTCGGTTGGTCCGTCCTGCTGTCGTGACTCGTGAGTGTCGCCTACCACAGCACCACTGCCAACCTAGCGCGATGCGAGATGAGTGCACACAAGAAACCAAGTCCTTGGCCTCGTTGTCCTTGGCTTCGTTGTGGGCGCCAGCCTCACCTCACCCCTTGGCCCCTCCGCCTGTTCACGCCGCCTGCTCAAACATGCCGCCTGCTTTCGACGGCAGCACATATGACGTGCGCTGGCGGCTGGCCCGCTCAGCCACTCCTCTGATGAATTGCAACACTGCAAGCCTCCAACGCCCGTACAGCCCTGGCCGCACAGCCCTAGCCCGCACACGCTTCACAGCTCCGGCGCCGCATAGCTCCTCAGCTTCTTAGAGTACTTGCGCCGGAACTCCTGCACACCGGGCACACACACACAGAGCGTTCCGTTCCGTCTCGACCTGCTGCACCGCATGCAAATCTTTGCTGTAGGTTTTCCTTGTGATCTCTAACACACAGAGCGGCCGGAGAGGGAAATACGAGCATACGGTAAGCTCGATCAGACAGCGGCCAGGTCTGTACCGTCCTGTGCAGCCCCAGCCCACACTCCCACTAGGGGCCGTAATCCGATTTTGTGTATCACGGGTCTTCCATGCCGGACACACGCTCGCACGCCCCCGGCCCCCCCCGCCCACCTGCAGCTTGGGCGCCACGATCATGGCGCAGTAGGGCTGGCTGGGGTTGCGCGCGAAGTAGCGCTGGTGGTAGGCCTCGGCAGGGTAGAAGGTGGTCAGCGGCGCCAGCTCCGTCACGGCGCGCTTGCCGAACCACAGCCCCTTGTTCACCTCGCCCAGCACCTGGCGCCGGAGGCGGGGTGGGGGTGGGGTGGGGTGGGGTGGGGTGGGGGCATGCAGGCGGTGTGTGCGTGCCAGGGGCGGCGTGTGCGTGGCGTGTGCGTAATGACCACCATGACATGATCCATTGCATGCTGACGAAGTCCATTCGCCCTGTGTCCCCTCCGACCCTCGGTCCACCCCCTCGCTGCCCCGGGGGCGCCAGCCGCGGTATACACCACCTACCCCAGACCCCACCCGCTGCGCGCCCGCCCCCTCGCTGCCTGCCCCCTGGCGAGCCTGGGTGACGCAAAAACGCCGAACGGCGTTACTTGCTACTGGAGTCAACGACCCAAGATGCCGGCGACGACTAGATGAACGAGACTGAAGACCGCCAACAAGAACACGAGTATACCGCTCTCCTCCGCACATGGGTTTTGGGTTGGCAATGGTTGATTTGGGAATTGGAGAAAACTACCCCTCACCCCCACCCCGCCCCCGGCTCACCTCCTCCGCCACGCGGCGCTGCTCGTCGCTGTGCGTGAGGATGATGGAGCGGTACTGCGGCCCCACGTCGTTGCCCTGGCGGTTGGGCGTGGTGGGGTCGTGCAGCGTGAAGAAGATCTGCGGGGGCAGCGGGCGCGAGCGAGCACGTGTGTGAGTGTATGAGTCTATGAGAGGTTGCACGGTATTGAGGCTGCTGACTACGGAACGGCGGGCGTAAACAGGGAAGGGAGGACAGGGAGCGGGCAGGACGGAGGTGAGCGATGAAGAGCAGGCATCCTTCGTCTGGGGCCCTAGGCAGGCAATGGCGCGTGCTTCCTGCGCGTGCTTCCTGCATGCACTGGCGGCCCCTCGCACCCACCCCACCTGCAGGATGTCGCGGTAGGACAGCTGTGACGGGTCGAACTCCACTTGCACCACCTGCGACCGGAAGGGGACGGAGAAGAGGAGTCGTATGGAATGCGTGCCAGGAGCTGGGCTAGCTCGCCGCGGTCACTTTAGCAACTTCCGCCGGCAGCCGTTGGACAACACCCACCTCGGCGTGTCCCGTCTTCTTGGTAAGGACCTGCGGTTGGAGTGGCAGTGAAACAGTCATGCCGCCGTGGTGCGGAGGAGCTCGGCACGCGTGTTGCTCGCGCTGGATCAAGCAACTTCACACAGCAAGCACCCCACCACACACACCCGCGCCGCGTACACACGCGTCCGTACCCATGGCGCAGCGCTCGCGCTGACCGCATTTCCTGGCTTCGCCCCGCACCCCCCAACAGCTTTCCCCCTGCAACGCTTTCCCAACCATCCTTGTAACTCCCCCCATCATCTCGTCTTAATTAATCGTGCATGGAACCCCCCTTCTCGCCCCCGCCCCCCGAATGAACTACCCCCACCCCCCGGTCCGCGGCCGACCTGCTGGTACGTCGGGCGCTCCACGTGGCCGCCCGCATAGCCGCTGGTCACCGAGGACACCCCCTGCCGTGACACAACACAGCCAGACACGTGGGCACGTGGGCACAGCAGCAAGGGGTCAAGGAAGAGCCGATGCCGCCATGCCAGGAGGCGGCCGTCAGGGAACCGCAGAGGACGGGACACGCGAACAGTGTGTGTCTCCGCCGTCAGTGGTACAGCTTGCGCATCTGGCGTGTCTCACGCCGCACGGCACAGCAAGCAATACAGCATGCCGCTAGCCCTCTACCCATCACGTCATCGCCGGCCGGCCCCCTGCCCGCCTCACCACCAGGTCCCTGTAGCACGCCTCGATGCACCAGAAGCAGCCGCCGCCAATGGTTGCAAGCTCTGTGTTAGAGAGCACAAGGGAAAACGACTGTGGATGTGCGTGAGTGTGCGCGTGCGCGGGTGAGGCTGGGTTCGGGGCTTGCGGGAAGGCTGACACCTGTGGCGGGATCACGGAAGGTAACGAGCACGCGGCCCCGGTGCGGCAGGATGCAGGTGGTGGCTTTGCGCCGGTAGACGTGCGTAGCAGCTGTTCGCACCTGTCCGGCCAGACGTGCTGGTGGCTGAGCTCTCCGCGTTAGCGGGTGCAGCGGGGCGGTCCGAGGCAGCAGCCGCACTTGCGGCCACGGCAGTGCCACTGGCTGGCGCCGTCGCCGCCCCTGGTGCGGAGGCGAGCGCCTGCTCGGCCTGCGGCCCAATCGCAAGAGCAAGGTGCACGGTGTTCAGCACCAACAACCTACTTCAACATGTACTGTCTCGTACTTCAACCCATTCTGTCATCAGGAACAAGTGTACGTTCCTGACGACAGGCTGGGCGCAGGGAGCAAGGCTAGACTTGCTGTCGCCCGCCGGCCTCCCGGCCTGCTGGCGGTCTGGCCGGCACCTCAGGGTTGCCATTGCACCCCCAACCGCCCAATGCCGTCGGAATGCCCCAACGCAACGCCCCTGGCAAGCAGCCCCCCTCACCGGCTGCTGCTTCTGCTCCTTCCTGCCGAACATGCCGCTGAATATCCAAGTGAGAAGCTCCGGAGTGCGGTCAATGTCCATCACGTCAGTCACCTGGCAGCATCAACCGCAGAACCTCGGTACGACACAAGAAATATCAGGACAGGACATACCCATCATACTGTACAAGGCTACCTCCTACCCATGCCCTCAGTGGAGGTGGCTACATTCTCGGGCAGACGCGGCGTCTGACGTAGTGCGCAACCCCAAACGCGCCGCAGCGCACACAGCCCCAAACCCCGACCCTGGCACACCATGGTGTTCGTCTCGCTCGACACCTCCTCCTGAAAGCTCATCCCCTCGTTGAGAGACGACACTTCGCCTCGGAGGCCTCCGCCTCCCGCCCCCGCGGCCGTGGCACGCGGCCGGGCAGTGCCGGGGCAGTAGCCGGCGCGGCGAGCGGCAGTAGTCACACGCGGTGCCCCGGTCAGCCTTCTCCCAGGAGGGCAGCGTGCAGTGCAGTTCAGTGCCATTTTTGCTTGTTTGGTTAGCTGTGTCAAACAGTCAACCTATTTATGTCAAACTTCGTTGCCCGATGGTATTATTCTTGCGTCGTTGGCGCTAGCGAGCTCCCGGGACGTTCCTGGTTTTTGATTGTAATACGCAGAGGTCACTTGAAGTGATGCAATGGTTGAATTTACAAGCGGACGCTGTTTCTGGTAATAAGTGGTTGCGCACTTGCATGGGCGTTGCATGTGCTCTTTGCGGGGCCAGAAACGGCTTAAGGCCCCCGGCGCACCCGATTGACTGTATAGTCAGGGGACTCCCATCACCATGGCCGCTCTGCAGTCCGCTTCCCGCTCCTCGGCGGTGGCCTTCTCGCGCCAGGCGCGCGTGGCCCCGCGCGTTGCCTCCAGCGTTGCTCGCCGCAACCTGGTCGTGCGCGCTTCTTGCCACGCTGAGAAGCCTCTGGTCGGCTCCGTCGCCCCTGACTTCAAGGCCCAGGCCGTGTTCGACCAGGAGTTCCAGGAGATTACCCTGAGCAAGTACCGCGGCAAGTACGTGGTGCTGTTCTTCTACCCCCTGGACTTCACCTTCGTGTGCCCCACCGAGATCACCGCCTTCTCGGACCGCTACAAGGAGTTCAAGGACATCAACACCGAGGTCCTGGGCGTGTCCGTGGACAGCCAGTTCACCCACCTGGCCTGGATTCAGGTGCGCCAGTGCTAATTGCAACGTATGCCATCGCATGGAGCCTGTGCTGACGAGTTCTGTGCCTGCCTTGCCCCTGCGCGCACGATTCACCTTCGCGACGATCCAGACCGACCGCAAGGTGCGTGGGTTCTCTTTGGACCTTGGCTCATTGGCAAATTTGGGCCCAATTGAGGGCATGGGAGGGGTCGCATGCAGATGGGACGCTGCCCCAAGCGTTGGCGACTTTCGATGCTGCTCGAAACATCGGTGGACGGGCTCCGCACTCGCCGGGAAACTAGCGCAGCCAAACTGCTTTTCGTACATAGATCATTGTGGGCATAGTGTTCTGAATATGCCCACATCGTGTGGTGTGAGAGCGACGGTTCCGACTTGCACGCGCAGCTGCGGGAACGCCACCTGCAGCCCTACACTCGCAGCTCGCTCGCAGTCGCGTGCACGCCCCACACACCCTACGCTTCGCCTTTCCCTCAGCCTGACCCGCTTCCTCCCTGCCAACTCCTCGTTACTCAACCCCTGCAGGAGGGTGGCCTGGGCGACCTGAACTACCCCCTGGTGGCTGACCTGAAGAAGGAGATCTCCAAGGCCTACGGCGTCCTGACCGAGGACGGCATCTCCCTGCGCGGCCTGTTCATCATCGACAAGGAGGGCGTTGTGCAGCACGCCACCATCAACAACCTGGCTTTCGGCCGCTCGGTCGACGAGACCAAGCGTGTGCTGCAGGCCATCCAGTACGTGCAGTCCAACCCCGATGAGGTCTGCCCCGCCGGCTGGAAGCCCGGTGACAAGACCATGAAGCCCGACCCCAAGGGCTCCAAGGAGTACTTCGCCGCCGTGTAAATTGACCCTTGATTGAGAGTCAATGACACGCGAGGGCGTCATCGCAGTACTCGGGGGCATGCTGCAGATCAGCAGGCATGCGGACGAGACCAGTGCATTGGCAGGCTAGGCGCACACGGGAGGCAGAGCCAGTGCGGCGGCAGCGGCGAGCGGCGGCTGTGGAAGCAGGCGCTAGCAGCAGCGGCGGCCGCGGCGGCGCTGCTCTCCATGGGTGCGCCTGCAAGCAGCATGTGCATGTGGACTCGGTGCTTCTCGTTGATGGGTCAGGGCGGCGTTGCCGGTGGTGCGGACCGGGCGGTAATCGCACGTAGCTCAATTGTTGCGTGCGGGCGCTGTGCGGGCTGGCGTGACGGCACGCAACCTGTGTGGGGCCTGTTGGTACGCTCGCGATAATGCAGTGCGCGGTCCGAGCGGAGGGACGCGGCGGTGAATAGCTGCTGTAGTTTCAGGCAGGGATTTACCAGGTGACGGGTGGTTGCGCCCACACCCGAACGGCTGTGATCCCAATTTTCCATGAGAGGGCTTGCAGATGGACGGCGTGTGATCGTTACCGGGCGTTCCGCGGTCGGCGGGCGCTCAAATGGTGTAACCGAAACTATGAATTTTGGCGTTTCTGTCGTGTGCGCGCAGCATGATTCGGGGAAGACGGCTGAGCATGGAACAACAGGGCAGCCGGGGCCACTACATGCCATTACGGAACAGTACCAGTCGGGAGTCAGGTCATACGGGTGCGCCCCGAAACGACGCCTCTGCAACAAGTTAGCTGCAGCCATGCGAGGGCTTGCAATCCGCAGCGATGTCCTTACAGATCCTTAGTTCCCGGTACCTCTTTCCTGCGATGCGAGCCGGCGCATCGGCTGCAAGACAGATTCCAGCGTGAACATACGAGTCGGGGGCATTCTGCACGTCAGATGGTTGTAACGCGGAGGCGCTCGGGCCGCAGGGGTTGGGGCACCACGGCCACGGGGCACGGTTTGGGGCTCGCATCGCATTCTGGGTTCTGCTCCATCACTTGCCAAGGCCCCACCGATGATTATTGTCACCCGGCATTTTTTGTACTTGAAAGTCTTTATCGCGTAGTTGCACCCGTGGCAGATAACAAGCGACTCATCGTTGACTCGCTGACTTGAGCATTCAGCACTTGTTCTAGGTATTATATTCATATTCTTATGTTGCCGCATCTCTCTGGATGCATAAACAGCTAGTTTACAAGTCGTGAAACATGGCAACAGCTCTTGCGCAGCTTTGCGCAAAGCGGCCCAGTCTACCACCAGGATATGACTGTGACAGCTAAGGACGAGATTTTAACCCGTCCCAGAAAGCATCCTTGGCTTTCTGAATACAGGACGTCAACAACATGGACCGACCGGTGCCGTCTGGCCCTAGCAGGCCGACCGGACGCGTGCCGACCCTGCTTGACCAGGCCCTATACTCGGACATAACTTCTAATGTCGACAGCCCGAAGAAGCTGGCGTCTCAGTCAGCGGCTGCGGCGGCAGCGGCGTCCGCAGGGTCGGCGACGAAGGCCCTGCTCAGCTACCTAGGACAGCAAGGGCCGGTCAAGACAGCTGACACTGCCCCGGATGTGTCCATGCGGCAGAGCCGGGACGTACCAGAACGCCGCGTGCGCTTTGCGCCCGAGGCGTCGGCTGCGCAGCTCGCGCCACTGACCGCAGTTGGTCCGCCAGCGGCCACAGCGGACAAGGACAGGGCTGCCCGGTCACTGCGAGACGCGCTCAGGTGGGTTCAGACTTGCGGGGCACATTCCCAAGACCGTACATGCCCTCAGTGCGGCCACAACTTTATGGGCGTCACGCTGTGTCTTCCACACACAGTGGGGCTGCTGGGTGGGTCCCGGCGCCGGCAGCAGCGGCCCCACCGGCGGAGCCACCCGCCGTCGCCGCGGCCCGGCACGACCTGGCCTTGCTTGACATGGAGCGTCGCAAGGTGAGCAGGAAGGGGCTGTTGGGGCGCATGCCCCAAGGTTCTTGCTAATCACCATGCTATCGATCCCGCTTGCGGCCGTGGGGCTGCAGAACGGGAGACGTTGTTCGTGTACCGCACCTTGCTGACACGCGCTGACGCAACCGGGTGTGGGGCATGCGGCCGCCCAGGTGGAGCTGCAGAGCAGCGCCCGCGCCGAGGTGCTCCGCGGCGAGCAGCAGCGCGCGCTGGAGCTGTTGCAGCGCGAGCGGCAGGCGGTGCAGGTGGCCGCGGCCAGCGCGGACGAGCGGCTGCGGCGCGCGGAGACGGAGATGCGCAGCCTCAGCCGCAAGGAGGAGGAGATCCGCGCCAAGCTGGACAGGGCGGAGGAGCAGGTGGGCAGCAGCACCTGCATGAAGCGAGGCGGTGGTGGGCTCAGGCCTAGCGGCAGCAGCCCTGCCAGCATCACACACGTGTCTTGTATGGACTTTGTTCAGGACCCGGCTTATGGTTGCGTTTGTGGGAATTAAGACGTGGCCGATGTGATTGCACCTGATGTCCTACAGCTTGCGCAGCGCGAGTTCGAGGTGGCCCAGCGCGAGGAGGCGGTGCGCACCGCGGAGGAGCTGGCCCGGCGGTACAGCGCCAAGGAGGAGGCGGTGTGGGAGCGCGAGAAGGAGCTGCAGCGCCAGGAGCTGGCCGTGGCCAAGGCCGAGAAGGCCGCGGAGCAGGTGGGCGCGCGTGGATGCTGGGGGGGGGGCTCCCATGCGTGCCATGTCCTTGCTGATAGCCAGCGCGGGAGGAGGTGAAGCTATTTGTGAGTGTATGCCGGCTGGTTCCTCTACAGGCACGGCGAGAGGCTGAGGCGCTTCGTGACGCCTACAAGGAGCGCTCGGAACGGATGGCCGCCAAGATGCGGGAGTGGGAGGAGGAGCGGGTGGAGGCGCGGAGGCGGTTGGACGCGGAGGCGACGGACCTTGAAGAGCGCCGCCGCACCGTGTCGCTAGAGCTGCACGTACGTGGTGTCGCTGGGGCTGGCGGCCGGGCGGGGGCACTGCTGCGGTAGTAAGATCAGGAAGGTGAAGGCTTGGCGCTTCACTGGGGGCTTGAAGCCGTGTCATGTCCGCCGCCACCTTGTGCTTGCCGCCTTCACAGGAGCGGGACGCCAGCCTGACGATGCGCGAGCAGAAGCTGTTGGCTGGCCGCCAGCAGCTGGAGGTGGACAGCGCGGTGCACGAGGCGGCCAGCGAGGAAACGCGCAAGACGCTGGCGGCGGAGGTGGAGGGCGTGCGCGCGCAGGTGGCGGTCATGACGCGGGAGCTGGAGCAGATGCAGGTGACGCACGAGCGCAAGGCCGAGAGACTGGACGAGGTCGCCAAACAGGTAGGCTGATCTTAAGGAAGGAAGCCGTTGGCCAATGATGGAAACCGCGGGTGCCTGGCTCGTGGTCGAGTGCGCATTATTCCTGTGACACTGGCGACCCAATCTCCGGCGTGGCCTGTGGCCCCGCAGCTGGAGGAGGCGGAGCAGCAGCTGGCGCGGCTCACGGACGCGCGCAACGCCGCACTGGACGACGCGCGGCTCACGGAGGCTGCCGCACAGCAGGCGCTGGAGTCCACGCAGGATAGCTTCCGTTCGCTGCAGAAGGTGCGCTCCCTCGGACCTCTAGGTTTTACTGGCCAGGTCCATGATGGGGCCCAGGTTAAGAAGCCGGAGAGCCAATATATTGAACCGCAACGTGCCGTCGAACACCCCCCCTCCCCCCCCATTCGCATCCGCCCAGGACTGCGCGGCCCTGAAGGAGGAGGTGTCGGCGCTGGCTCGCGACAAGGAGCTGCTGACCAACACCATTGACGCGGACCGGGCGGCCTGGAAGGCGCAGCACAAGGTAGGGTCACTTTACGGCACACGTGAACATGAAAACCAGCAGGTGCCTGAACAACCCGAAAGTTACGACGTGACATTCCCCATTCCCTTGAATCGTAATGACTGGAACCCCCTCGCCAGGCCGAGCTGGAGGCTCTGCAGTCGGAGCAGCTGGTGGCGCGCCGCGACCTGGAGCGGGTCAAGGCCGAGGCGGAGCTGCTCGTGCAGAAGCAGGTGCGCGGGAGGGGGTGGGGTGGGGTGAATACCAGCCCAAGGAGGGGCCCCAGCGGGGCACGAGCTGCGCAAGCGCCGCAACACAGCCATAGCCGCGGGTTGCCCCACTGGCGCCGCGCGCCTGCAACTTGCTGTGACGTACAGGGTACATACTGACAGTGCATGGAACCCCACGCATGGAACCCCACGCATGGAACCCCACGGCGTGCCGCAGGACTCGCGTGCCCGCGAGGTGGAGGAGTGGATCGCGGAGCAGACGGCGCTGACCAAGGCCGGCAAGGCGCGTGTGGAGGCGGACGAGCGGCGGCTGCAGACCCTGGGCGAGGAGCTGCTGGCGCGGGAGAAGGAGGTGGCGGCGCTCCGGGCCGAGCTGGGCGAGGAGTTGACGCGGGCGCAGCGCGACAGCGCCACTGCGGCCGCGGAGCGCAGCAAGCTGCAGGTGCGCCGGAGGGGCGGCGAGGTAGAACGTGCAACCGGCGCAGGCCGGACAGGACCGTCGGGGCCTGTGCTATGCTTGGCTGCAATCGTGCCAAGATCTGGCGGGGACGTGTTAGCATGGTTGTTCTGTGCTGTACGGGTCTTCCCTGATGCGCAGGTGATCGCGGCGGAGCTGGCGGCGCAGCAAACGGCGCTGGAGGAGGCCAAGCGCAACATGGCGGCGGACGTGCAGAAGAGCCTCCGGGTGAGACAATGTCGCAGCCTTTGAGGCAACCGGTCACCCTCGCGAGGGCCTTGCCTAATCAGCACATGACCGGCCTGCGCGTGTTTGCAGGATAAGGACGCGGCATTGACAGAACGGCAGGCACGGCTGGATCGACGCCAGGTGGGGTAGCTGTGACATTTGCGGCATGTTCTTTTGAGGGTATTCAACGGGCATGCGGCCTCGTGTCTTCGGCGTCATCACTGGGTGCGTGCGTTGCGGCCTCCCGCCAGGCCGAGGTGGAGCAGCAGCGCAACACCCTGGAGCTGGAGCACCAGCGCCGCATGATGGCGCTGGAGCTGCGAGAGCAGGAGGTGCAGGTGCGCGGGACGGCGGTGGGCGGCAGCTGAAATTGCATGTACGGCGGTATGTGCCCCGTGCGATGTCCACTTGTGACCGTGTGTGGCTCAAACGTTTACAGAATAACAGCCGCTCGCTGGAGAGGCGCGCTCAGGAGGTGTCGCAGAGTGAGGCCCGTGTTGCTAGGGTAAGTGCACGCGCGTCAGGTGCGGCCCCCTGCCCCTGATGCCTTTGGCCCGCCGCCATGCCTGTGCCCGCACCCTTGGCCCCGTGTAACGCGGGCGCTTGCAGCTATGTGCTCATCCGGTGCGCTCACCCGGTGCACGCGTGTATCATGACGTGCAGGACACCGGCGAGAAGGAGGCGACGCTCCGCGGCCTGGAGGCCTCGCTGCGCATGCAGCAGGCGGACGTGGACCAGAAGCTGAGGGACCTGGCGGAGCAGCGCGACCGGGCGGCGGCCGACCGCAAGGTGAGCGCCTGCTGCCGTGCCGGCCCCGCAGGCACAAATCTGGCACATGTTTACACACAAATAACGTGGGCGTTGCGGCTGCTCCTGCCCTGCATCAGGTCGTCGCGGCAGAGCGGGCCGAGGTGGAGCGGCTGTCGGCTGAGACGCGGCGCATGCAGCGGGAGGCGGAGTCAGCACGTGAGGAGACGCACCACCTGCAGGTGCGTGTGCCTGTCATCCATCCAGGCAGCCGCTGCTGGTTGAAAGCAAATCTATAGCCGAGTGAGCTTGTCGGAGAACAACTGTGTGACTGTCCCGCAACGTTGTGTACGTCCTCCGACAGGCACGTGCGGAGGCTCGGGAGCGGCGCGCCCGGGAGCTGGAGGAGCGTGCGGGCGCTGTGGACCGCGAGCTGACCGCCAAGCTGGCGGAGCTGGCGGCCGCGGTGCAGGTGCGGTGCGCTGGTGGTTCAGACCCTGCCCTGCCAGCATTCCCAGCACCTCGTCCATGCTTTCTTAGTGGCGAGAAGCCATGGCACAGCAAGAAGCGCACCCAACCCCGGCTGTTCGTTCTGTGGTGCAGGGCGCCAAGGCGCGCGAGGACGCTGCCGCTGACCGGGAGCGCGAGGCGGACCGGGTTGTGGGTCGCGAGGCGCGGGCGCACGAACTGCTGGCGGAGGCGGAGGCGGCGCAGGCCGGCGGTCGGGCGGCTCTTGAGCAGGCGGCGGCTGAACGCCGGTCATTGGAGGCACTCAACAAGGTGCGGCGCGGTGCTGCACTTTGCCATGCGCTCCAGGCGCCTAGCCCGACCTATGCCGGGCTCGGGTACCGACCCTCTAGCTCACATTCACACTACTCCCCGTTGGTGCAACCCGCCCCAGGCGCTGTCCTCCCTAAGCAACACGCTGGACGCGCGCGAGGCCAAGCTGCTGGCCACCTGGCGCGACCTCAACCTGCAGCTCAACAACCTGCGCAACGAGACCTCGCCCGCGCCGGGCGACGCCGGGCTGGACGGCGTGGCCGTGGTGAGCCGCCCGCCGCTAGCCTGTGTCACCTGCGCGACACAGCACAGCACATCCAGACTCCCTTGCCCAACTCACGGCAACTAGGCCTCATTTCCTTTTGCGGTGTGCGCGCTGACGTCTCGACTGCCCGCTGCAGGACGAGCTGCCCGCCGCGCTGCGCACCAGCGTGTCCGCCGCCTCCGCGCCGCTCAGCTCCGTGCTGGCAGGCATCGCCGAGGCCGCCGCCGCCAGCTCCGGCCCAGCAGGTGTGGGCGGCCAGCACCTGCACGGCCATGGCCACGGCTCGTCGCCGCACGCCGCAGCCGTGGCGGCCGCGGCAGCGCTGGAGCAGCGGCGCGCGGCGGTGGCGGACCATGAGACCGCCATCCAGGAGCTGGCGCTAGGGCTGCACCTGCGGCTGGCCAAGCTCGCCGCCTTCCACAAGCAAACCAAGGCCGAACAGGTGCGGGCGCAAAGCACCAACTGGTTGGGAAGCGATAAAAATATTATAAACTTGGTCCGGTGGCAGAGTGTTGACCGGTCGGCAATGATGCTGCAGGCGCGCGCCTCGGCGGCGCAGCAACAGGCTGCGGCGGAGGCCCAGGCGCTGGCGCGGCGGGACGCGGAGCTGCGCGCGACGGCTGACGCGCTCAGCGAGGAACGCACGCAGCTGCTGGCGCTGGCAGGGCAGCTGCAGGCGCGCAGTGAGGCGCTCGACAAGCAGGAGAAGCAACTCGAGGTGCGCTGAGCTTCGAGATTGTTTGCGACCTGAACACGCAGAAATGCAGTTGCACGCATGGAGAACCATGCTCGCTCGCAATGCAACTGTACCGTCTGCCCTCTGCTACTGCAGGCGACTAGCCAGGAGCTGGCTCGCACCCGCCAGCAGGTGCAGGCGGCACAGAATGCGGCGGCGGCGCGGCATGCCGAGGCAGAGACCGCCATCCGGCGGTCGGAGGAAGCGGTGGCGGCCGCAGATGTGCGCGCCAGCCGTGCGGAGCAGGAGGCGGAGAGGCGCGCGTCGGAGCGCGAAGTGGCGACTGACAAGCGCGCTTCAGAGCGCGAGGCCGCAGCCGAGAAGAGGGCGACTGAGCGGGAGGTCGCTGCGGAAACGCGTGCGTCGGAGCGGGAGGTGGCCGCGGAGAAGCGTGCCAGTGAGCGGGAGGCGGCGGTTGCGGAACGGGAGCGGGTGCTGGCGACGGAGGCGGCGCAGAAGGCGGAGGAGCTGACGGCCCGGGAGAAGGAGGTGGAGACAGCAGAGGGCCGCCTGGCGCGTTGGGCGCAGCAGCTGGACGTCATGTCGCAACAGGTGGGTGGCGGATGGCCGCGTTGAATTGCATCGCACTTGTTACCTGATACGCGCGATAATCCATAAACCCGCGCCTCTTCTGCTCTCCCTTCCCCACGTGCTGTAGCTGACCGAGCGTGAGGTGGTGGTGGCCAAGCTCGAGGCGCTGATGGAGGAGACGCTGGAGGAGCGCAACCGCCTGGCCGCCCGCCTGGAGGAGGTGGAGGCGACGCAGCGGCTCGTGCAGGTGGTGCGGGGAGGGGAGCGGAGCAATGGCTGCATATGTGCATATGATTATGGTTTGTGGTGGGCCTGGCTCCTGCGGCGCTGGCGATAAAACATGCTGGCCCACTGACATCATTGATTTGTGCATTGCAGGAGCAGCAGGCGGCGCTGGGCGAGGAGCGTGATGCGCTACAGCGGCGGGAGGCGGAGCTGGCGGCAGCTGATCAGCAGCTGCATGCGGGCCTGGCGCAGCTGTCTGACCTGCAGCAGCAGCAACAACAGCTGGCGGCGCAGCAGGCGGAGCTGGAGGCGCGGGCGGCGGACGTTGATGCCAAGGCCTCACAGGTGGCGGCGGCGCGTGAGGAGGTGGAGGAGGAGGCGCACAGGCTGGAGGCGCAGGGCGCGGAGGCCGCGGCGCAGCTGTCGGCGGCACGTGACGACCTGGCGAGCGAGCGGCAGCGGCTAGAGGAGGCCGCCGCACAGCACGCCAGCAGCGTTGAGGTGGGTTCCCAAAGGGTAACACGTATCTGCAATGTAGGTGTGACATCCCTTGTGTCGCGTCTTCTTTCCTTGGGAGCAACACGTTGGTGTGGTGCGATGTGCTGTGTGCCTGAATGCACAGGCGCTTACCGCTCGCGTGGAGGCGCTGCAAGCACAGGAGCAACAGCTTGAGCAGGAGCGGCAGCAGCTGCAGACCGACAAGGAGGCGTTGCAGGTGTGGCGCGGAAAACATGAGTTGCCAGGCGACACATGGTTGCATTGCCCTGTTTGAATGATGACAAGCCTTGCATGTAACGCCTGCCCGCGCAGTCTGAGACGGAGGCGCTGGCCGCCAAGGCCGAGGCAGCGGAGCAGCGGGCGCAGGAGCTGCACGCCGACGCGCAGGCGCTGGCCGCGGAGCGCCTAGAGCTGCACGCGCGCATGCGGCGCTCCACGCTGGACTACGAGACGGAGATGGAGAGCGCACGCGAGCTGGTGGAGCAGGCCAAGGGCCGCGCGCTGGCGGTGTCGCAGGTAGGGTGGGCCTGGCCTGGGAAACAGCGGGTACGCAGTGGCTCGTAGGAGTCGGGGTAGGCCTGGCTGAGATGCAGCGGTCATCCTTTATTCGGTATAACAACACAATGCAACACAACGCAGGCTGAGGCCGACCTAGCGGAGCGGCTGACCTCTGCCGGCCAGCGGGAGGCGGAGCTGGAGGCGCGGGAGCAGGCGCTGCAGCGGGGGCTGGCGCAGGCGGTGAGCACTAGGCAATGCAGCATGCGTGCACACACGCTTGCACTGCCCGCTCAGCACTGGGTGTCACAGCCGTGCGTGATCGTGATCGTGATGGTACGCATGTGCGCATCCTGGTGCTGCAGGGCTCGGAGCGGGAGGATCTGTTGCGGCGGGCGCAACACCTGGAGAGCCAGCGTGCCGAGGTGCAGGCGTCCCTGCAGCAGCTGGCGAGCCTGCAGGTGGGGCAGTACTGGAGGCAGGGGGGGTTGGGTGATGTACAGCCAGGCACGCCTGCCGCCTGTTGTACGTATCACATGCCATCCAGGCAGCGGGTTTGTGGTCAACGCCTGTCCTGCGCCACGTGCCACACAGGAGGGCCACGAGCGTGCAGTGCAGCAGGTGGCGGCCCGCGAAGCGCGAGTGGAGGCACGCATGGAGCAGCTGGTGCAGATGGATGGTGGGTCCTGGCGTCATTGTGTGTGTATTCTGCATCCGCCCACCGAGCGTCCTAAGGGCTCCCCATGCCCCGCTGCGCCTCTTCCTCATCCGCCTCCAAATCAAAAGCATGTGCTGATGCGCTGATTGCTCCCTTATAATAATGAATACGCAGCCGACCTCAGGGCGCTGCACTCGCGCCTGGATTCCGACCTGGACGGCTGGACCACCCGCGCGCGCGGCCTGCTGGACGTCCGGCGCGCCGCGCTGGACGGCCTGGCGCAGCGCGTGGGCGCGGACCTGGACGCGCGGCAGGCGGAGCTGCTGCGACAGGAGGGCGCAGTGGCGAGCCAGCTGCGCTCGCTGGGCACGCAGCTGCAGGCGGAGGTGGAGGCGGCGAAGAAGACCGCGGCGTCGGGGTGGGAGTCGAAGCTGCAGCAGGTGGGTAAGGCGAGGGCCAGGCGCGGAGGAACGTTGTTGCTGCACTGGCATGGGTGTCCCACCGATCAATCACTATCATTGATTGGGGCTGAGGTGCGCAAGCTGATGTTGTGTACGTTGTGACGTCATGCAGACAACCACGGCGTTGGAGGACAAGGAGCGGCTGCTGGAGCTGCTGCGAGTGGAGCTGGAGGAGCGCGGGGCGGAGCTGCAGGTGGGTCACGGCGCTGGCTGCTTTCGTGATGGGCTGCTGGAGCGGGCCAGAGCTGAACTCCCAGCCGCTTCCGGTCACTCCCGGCCGCATGCTAACGTATGGCATATCGCTGAACCCACCACCCAGGCGGCCAACCACAAGCTGCAAGAGGCGCACGACCAGCTGCTCGCCTCAGAGCGGCACGGCGAGCAGCTGCAGCAGCAGCTGGTGGCGGCGCAGGACGCGACCAAGGCAGCGCAGAAGGCCGCCGCGGCCGCGGCCACTACCGCGGCAGAGGAGCGTTCCCGCCTGGAGGCTGAGGTGCGGCGTGCGGAGCGGGCAGTGCACGACGACGCGGCCAGCGTCGCCACGGCAGGCGCGGCGGAGCGGCAACGGCTGCAGGCGGATCTGCAGCGGGTACAGGAGACGGCACGACAGGCGAAGGAGGACCTGGATGCGGCGCTGGTGGAGCTGGCTCGCCTCACCGCGGAAGCGGCCAGCGCCCAAGGTACGCGACAGGCTTGCTTCGGCTTGAGCAGCCGACACGTGCAGCCCCTTGGTCTTGAAGCCCGGCATCACGTTGCCGGCTCCCTCGCTGCCTGTCAAAAGCTCTCGTTGTCCCGCCTGCAGCCGCCGCCAAGCAGCACGAGGCCCAGCTGGCGGAGGTGCGGGCGGCCGCGGCACGGGCCAGCGAGCAGGAGGTTGAGCAGCGCGCCCTCGCGGAGCAGGTGCGTACGCACCGTACCGGTATGCATGGCTCCACACGCATGCCACTGTATGCATGCCACACGCCACATGCATTGTGTTGGCTGCATGCGGGCCTGCTGCCGGCGCTTGCGGGTGCTTCGTGCCACACGCTGCCATTGTCCCACGCACCACGCTGCTGCTGCCCCAGGCGGTGCAGCGCGAGCGCGCCGCCGCCGCGCGCGTGTCGGCGCTGGACGGGCAGCTGGCGGGCATGCGCACGGAAATGGCGGTGTTGGAGGGGCAGCTCGCGGCGGCGCGGGAGGAGCTGAGCGCGCACTCGCAGGGGCAGTCCAAGCAGCGGCAGGTAGGGGCGCGCCGTCACGGCCTGGCCGACTGCTTTCAAGCCTCATGCGCTATTGTCTTGCGTTGCTGTGTGGGGCCTAGTCGTGCTCTCGAGGCTGCTTGCGTGACTTGGCTGCTCTAAGCACTTCGTTGTTGCTGCCGGCTGACGTGCAGGCTGCGGCGGACGAGGCGGCCACCCTTCGCCGTGAAGTCGCTGGGCTGCAGGAGCAGGTGGCGGACCTGACCCGTCGCCAGGCACAGGTGGGTCACACGCACCTGTCCCGCTTGGGTGTGCAGATGGACGGAGCAGAACAAACCACGTTTCCGGCATTTGACGTTTGGACTGCTGTCCCGAATACTGCTGATCTGACGCTCAGGCGGTTGAAGATCAGTCGCGCAGCCATCAGCAGCGACAGGAAGACCTGGACCGGCTGTCCGAGCGCCTGCAGCAGCGCGAGCGGGAGCTGGCGGAGGCGGAGACATCGGCTGGGGCGCAGCGCGCGGCCCTGGAAGCGCGGCAGAAGCAGCTGGATGCGGAGACACGGGCACACGGCGAGCGCACACAGCGACTGGAGGCGCAGGCGGCGGAGCTCAAGGCCACAGGGCAGAGGCTGCAGGTGTGTCCCTGGGCATCGAGGCAGGGAGCTGCGCTAGGCATGAGTTCCTTTTACATGGAGTGTTGACGGGGCCGCATGTTGCATCCGCGACGCGCGCAAACTGCAGGAAATGGAGCGCGAGCTGGCGGCCGGCCAAGCAGCTCTGGCCACGCAGAGGGAGATGGCGGCAGCAGCGGCGGCGGCCTCGCAGTCGGCAGACGCCGTCAGGTCACGGCTTGAGCAAGACGTGGCCAAGTGAGTGCTTTGCGCTGGCTAACTTGTACACCCTGGTTTGTTGGACTCCTGACTGCGTGTTCGATGCTCATGTGCACGTGTCCCCGACACCATGGCTGTGCATACGTCCCCACAGGCTGGAGGCTGAGCGGGCAGCACTGGCGGGAGAGCGTGCGGCCGTGGCGGCTGAGCGGCAGCAGCTGGAGGCGGAGCGTGGGCTACTGGAGGCGGAGCAGTCGCGTCTCGGCGCCCTGTCGCAGGAGCTGTCTCGCCAGGAGCTGCAGCTTGCTGGTGGCGAGGCGGAGCGTGGGCGCCTTGAGGCAGAGGCGGCGCGGCTGCGGGCCCTGGCCGAGGAGCTGGGCCGGCGGGAGGCGGGCCTGGTGGGCGCGGAGGCGGACCGCGCGCGGCTGGAGGGCCGGGCGGCGGCGCTGGACAGGCGGGAGGCCGACCTGCAGCTCAAGCAAGACGAGTGAGTGCCTGCAGATGGCGGCAGTGCAGTGTACAGTCGACACCCTGCTTCATGTGCCTGGTCATTCATGTTTCTCCTCTTGTGCGTCACGCGCTCTCCATAGCGCCAGCTCAGTCCCTGACTATGGTTTGCACTGACATCCCCTTGCTCCCGCACCCCGCAGGCTGGACACGCTGCGGGAGACGCTCCGCGCGCAGGAGGCGGAGCTGGCGCGGCAGAATGCGGCCGCCCGGGCGCTAGTCGAGGACAAGCAGCGGCAAATGGAGGCGGTGGCGCGGCAGGGCGACGACCTGGCGGCGCAGCAAGCAAGCCTGCAGGTGCGTGGGGTGGTGGCGTAGTTTGCTAGAGCACTAGGCATACCGGTACGGGCACGAAAGGTTCTGTGCCTCCCCCAATCGCCAGTTACGACAAGGACTGACGGCAAGCCACGCATGGCTGCCTCACAGGCTCTGCGCCAGGACGTAGCTGCCAAGCTGGACGCGGGCATGGCGGAGCTCAATGGGCGACAGGAGGCGTTGGAGGCCGCGCGGCAGGAGCTGCGGCGCGCAGAGGTGGAGATCGCTGCAAGGTGTGTGGGGTGGGGGTTGCGAATAACAGCCCAAGCTAAATCCAAGCCAAACGAAACCAATGTCAACCCCAAAAGGGGAAAGGCGCCAGCCGGGGGACGCTTTAGCCGGCCCTGATGCTTTGTTGGTGACACAGCAGCTGTCCTACCCGCGCCTGACAGGGCCGCTGACGTGGCGGAGGCAGAGATTCGCCTGGGCGAGCAGCGGTCGGCGCTGGCGGCCGAGACGCGGCGGCAGGCGGACGAGGCGCAGCGGCTGATGCGGGAGCGGCAGGCCATTGCGGTGAGCGGGACAGGTATCCTTCGGGCCCGGCGCACGTGGGGCTCGCATGCCCATCGCGGACACGCACAAGTCCTGGTGCTCAAATCCTAAGCTCATATGTGATATGTCATATGCACACACGCAGGAACTCCAGCGCCGCACCGAGGAGGCGCACGAGGAGGTGCGGGCGGCCGCGGCAACTGTCACCGAGCGCGAGACCACGGTCACGGCGCGCGAGGACGAGCTGGCGGCGCGGGTGCAGCGGCTGAGAGAGCACGAGGCGGACCTGCGGGTACGTAGCCGCACCGGCGTGATGTGTGACTGCCGTGGTGGTTGCCTGACTGTGGGCAGTGTGCACGGCGAGCTGTGAACTTGAGCCCTGTGAACTTGATGCATGCGGCGCCTGCACCGGCCATGCTGTGCAGGTGCAAGCGGTGCTGGCTCGGAACGCGGAGGCGCGGGCGCAGCAGGCGCTGGGAGAGGCGCAGGGCGCGGCGGGCATCATCACATCCAGGTGGGATGGGGCACACGGCGGCTGGCGGTGCGGGTGGGCGGCTGGCGGCAGTGGCTTCCGGGGCTCGAGAGGGAGCCATTGGTGCCGGTGCGGCGCTGGGATGCGAGGCGCTGCAATACGGTGCATCAGCCGCGATGTGATGTGAACGTGACGGCCCCCTCAACCGCACTGTGCAGGGCCATGGCTGCGACAAGCCCGGTGCGGGGCTCCGGCTTCGCGGCTCTGCCGGGGCCGCCCATGTCCATGTCCATGCGCGAGTCCCAGAACTGGGCGTCGCAGCAGCCGCAGCAGGCCCAACCGCAGCAGGGTGGTGGGGATGGCGGCCGCGGCGATGGCGGCGCATACCTGACCAGCCTCGCCACCCAGGCGCAGCCCAGTGCGGCGGGCGGCGGCGGCGGCACAGCGCGGACCGCTGGCTATGGGCCAGGCGAGGCCAGCATCGCCCCGGTGCGGCGCTCCTCGCGTGACGCCATGCCGCTGCAGCAACAGCAGCAGCAGTACGCTGGTCGGCAAGGCGGGAGAAGCTCGTCCGTTGGCGAGGGCACTGTCGCCTCTCTCAGCCAGATGCTGCCCCAGCAGCCGCAGCGACAAGACGCCGGCTATGGCCAGGCATCCTACGGGCCGCGCGGGAGCCAGGCCCAGCAGCAGCCCCAAATGGCATCGCAGCCGCCTAGCCTGCTGGACGCGTTCTCTGAGCGCCCCTTCCTGCAACAACAGCAACCCTCACGCCAGCAACAGCAGGTGCCGCCGGGGCTCGACGTGTCCGCGTCCACGGCATCCCTGAGGGGACCGCTGCCGTCCGACACGCCGCGCGTGCTGGAGCGCACGCAGGCGCCGTCTGCGGGCGGCGGCTACCGGGGGCAGCAGCAGCAGCAGTCGCAGGGGCAGGGGCTGGGGATGTTGGGCGAGGGCGGCAGCGAGCGGCAGCTGGAGAGCGGCGCGCCGACGCCGACGGGCAGGTCCGACACGCCGCTGCTTGGGTCCGTCATCACGGAGGCCCAGCGCGCCAGGTGACACCGCCATAGGGGCGCGCGTACTGCACTCCTGACCGGACCTGTGACCTGCTGATGCCGTTGGAGTCTTGTCAGCTGTCAGTCTTTTAGGCTTTGGTTGAGCTGACCCGCCCCTTCCCAACGCACCCCCACGAAACAGGCAAGCGCGTGCTGCCATGCAGCTGCCACAGCAGCAGCAGATGCAACAACAGCAGCAGATGCAGCCCTCCAGCCGGTTCGCCTACGTCGAGCCGCTGCCGCCGCCCCTGTTTGCGGAGACGTCGTCCGCCTCTGCCCAGCAGCCGGCCTTTGGGCCCGGCGCTGGCTACGCGACTGGGGCCATGCCCACGCCAGCGGCAGCGGGCGCCGGTGGCAGTGGGGGCCTGAGCGCCAGCGGCGGCCTGCCGGGCGGCGCCGGCGGCATAGCGCGGCAGCAGCGCACGCTGCAGGTGCTGCTGGCCAGCACCGCCAACTCGGCACAGCGCGGCCAGGAGCGGCTGCAGGTAGGGCTCAAGCCGCGCGCACCTGCCCATGACCTGCACATGCGCCTACGCGCCTCATAAGGCAACATTGGTGGGCGGGACGCGCTCCCCTTGAACGGCTGTATGCCTGTGCGTTTCTCGACGTCTGCCTGTCTGACCCGTCACATCGGTCGGTCTGCCTGCCGCTGTGCCGCACCCGCAGCGGCTGTACCGCATCACGGAGCCCATGTCCGCCGACCTGGGGCGGGCGGAGCGGCCGCTGCTGGAGCGCTGCCGCACCGCCCTGGACATGCTGGCCACAGAGCTGACCACGCTGCAGGTGGGGCAGGTTGATGGGGGGTTGCAAGGCTGGGATGGCGAAGTGGTGGAGCGGTTAAGAAGGGCAGGGGTGGGGTGGGCAATGAGACAACGCATGTACAAAACTCTAAGCTCCACTGTCCAACACAATTGACAACCGCTCCTGGTGCCTGTGCGCTGCGTCTGCTTCAGGCGGCGCTCCAGCACACCAGTCAGGCGGTGGCTGGCGCGGCCAGCGCCGCGGAGCTGGCCGAGTCGCGGCGGCTGGTGGAGAGCCACCAGCGCTCGCTGGCGGCGTGGGAGTCGGGCGTGACGGAGCAGATGCAGATCGTGTCGGAGCTGCAGGTGGGTGGGGACGGGGGAGGCAAACCGACATGCGCGGCCTCCGAGCCTCCGAAAAAAGCTGAAGAGTGAAGGTCTTGATTGTATGGGGTCCTGGCGTTTCTTACCACTGTGTGCCCCCACCAAACTCGTGCCTCACGATGTCGCCGCCCACGACAGGACCCGGCGCGGCGCGGCTCGCTGGTGCGGGCGCTGCGGCGCAGCAACGAGGGCGCTGACCTGGTGGCGGCGGGGCTGATCGGCCAGAACAGCCTGATGATGGACTGAATAGTTTGGCGGACTGAACCAGGGCTGGAGGAATGGAGTGGGATCCAGGGCATGCGTTGCCACTTGCCTGTGATTTCGTTGGGGCACGTCGTGATCAAGGGGTTTTCTCGAGCAATTCATTGATTGAACCTTTACATTGACAATCTGACGTGCACACTTGTGGGTGCAAGATGCACGACACACTCTACGGGCACGCCAATGCACCAGTGTGCATATGAAGCCGGGCGTGTCATGACACGTGTTGATGGAGTGGGCTGGATACTGATGCACATGCAACACATGAACTTAACGCATCAGAAACGCATCTCAGTTTGTAACATACGAAGCGATACCTGGTCACTGGTTCTTATCACAAACACAGTAACACACTCGCAGCGGCGCTGACGGTCATTCGGGCCATCCTACGAAGCCTGACCTTCAGGCCAAGTCTGCACTCTGCTACTCTTCACATTCCGCTCATCCTGCCTCCCTCACAGCGCCCCCGGCAGATACGGTAGAGCTCAGGCAGTTGAGTTACGCTGCGTCCGATCATGCGGGCACCGCTGCAGGCACCTCTCGCGCAAAGTCGTCTGGCAGCTCCTGTGTGCAGCAACAGCAATTAGCACCTTGAGCATTCTTTGAGAAACGCCGGGCCACGGCCGGGGCAAACAGCAACAGCAGGTCCCCAGCAGGCCCCCTTCACCCGCGAGCCCGACACCCTGCACCCAAACAGACACACCCGTACCTGCAGGCTCCCCCAGGACTGCCCCACCGACACCTTGACGCACAGCGGCACATCCAGCGCCACCACGCCGCACATGAGGCAGTGCGCCGCGCCCACCAGCCGCCGCAGCACTTCGGGCTGCGCGTCGCACTCGAACTGCGTCGACAGGACGGCACGGGCACGCAGTCAGTGGGACCAAGCAACCGAGGGTACGTAGGCACGGCAAGCAAGCACTGAAGCGACCATGGAGCCGCATCAAGGCCGCGCGGGCCTCAGCACGCACCAGGATCTCGTCGTGTATGCTGCCGATGAGGTCCACACAGCCCTCCTGCAGCGGCGGCGGGCAGCCGGGCGGCAGCGGCGGCGCCGCCTCAGCCGCCGCCGCTGTACCGGCCGGGGCGCCGGCCGCGCCAGCCGCCTGCGCCTGCTGTTGCTGCGTCTGTGGCAGCCGTTGTTGGTCGGTGGCGGCTGCCGCGGGGTGGCTGTAGGTGCCCCACAGCGTCATGGCCATCTTGATAAGGTCTGCGGCGGATCCCTGTGTGCATGCCGCGCAGAGCACCCGCAATCAAACGATGCCACCAACGCCACCAACGCCACCCGCCACCAACGCCACCCGCCACCAACGCCACCAACGCCACCAACGCCACCAACGCCACCAACGCCACCAACGCCACCAACGCCACCAACGCCACCAACGCCACCAACGCCACCAACGCCACCAACGCCACCAACGCCACCAACGCCACCCGCCACCAACGCCACCCGCCACCCATGCCACCCGCTGGTGTCCTCACGCCAGGTCCGCCACATCACCGGCGACTACCCATCAGGCCACCCACCTGCACAATGCTGTTGACCACCTGTCGCGCGGCAGCACACGAAACGCAGCTTGATTTTAGGACTTGAGGGTCCGCGCATGCGTGACACGTTAGAGACGTGCGCAGCGGCAGCCGCCCGCCCGCTCACCTTGCGCTCCGCCTCGGCTCGCACGCGCGTATCGTTGCTGGCGAGGCCGGAGATGGGGCGGCGCCGGCCCAGCAGCCCCGTGGTGATGAAGCCGTGGCGCCGCGCGTGGTGCAGGCTCCTGCGGCGGCGGCGGTGGCAGCGACAGAAATGCACCGCTGGTGCTCGTCGGCAATCAAGTGAGTCAAGTCCCATTCCGCAGTTGCCAGCCTCCCCACGACGTGTACACATATTGCTCCCAGCCCTCGCTCACGAGGTGATGAAGCTCTGCACCCCGGCAAAGTGGCGCAGGAAGGACGAGCGCAGCGCGGTGGCCTCCTTCACCTCTACACCGTGGTCCTGCGCGTACAGATTGGCGGCAGGGCGGCAGGGCCGGCACGTGCGCACCGGTGGGTGGCGTCAGTGGGCGCCATGGCGTGACGCGCGCGTTCAGGCAAAAGCAGCGCCCAGTGAACGCTGGCATAAGGTGATTGTGGGGGCAGCGCGACTAGTGCGGAAGCGCGCTTGCAGTGCCCCAGCCAAGGTGGTGCCAGATGATGTGTCCCTACGGGAAACGCAATTGCGTCCTACTCTCCGCTACTCACGCTCAGTGCTTGCGCCAGGCCCTGAGGTGACATCCTGGTGCAGGCGCAGCGGTGGGGTGGGAGGTGGGAGGTGGGAGGTGGGGGCTGGGGTAAAGGGGGGCGCCGGCCTGGCTTGGCTTTGCATCACTGATGGTGCGCATGCAGGCTACCGTGTGCAGCAGCAGTGCAGGTGCTGCGGTCAGCGCGCACACGCCGCGCGGTCGCGGCGGACGTACCCGTAGATGATGGCGTAGATGATGCGCTTGGCCTGCTCGCGGTCGCGGCTGCTGATGCCGCCTGCACGGGCGGCGGCACAACCACCGCAGGCGCGTCACGCACGGAGGACTGTGCATGGTGGCGGTGCCGTGGTGCGCGAGCACGCAGCCCTCGGCCGCGACCAGGGCCCATCGATCAAGCATGCGAGCCCCCTACGTACCTGGCTGGGTCCCCGGCCGCAGCCACGCCGCCGCTATCTGTCGGAACACGTCGCCGCCCGACCGCAGCAGCTGCTGCAGCCGCAGGTCGCCGCTGCGGCGCGCACCAAACACACATACACGCATACGGTAAGCGTCGTCATCAGGGTCAACCGCGTACCCGCCGCGGCTGATGCATGGCCAGTGCACCCCTGCCCCCTCCCACGCCTCCCTCCCCACCTGAGGTGCGCCAGCAGCCGCAGCTCTATCTGGCTGTAGTCGGCGCTCACGAGCAGCCGCCCCGCCGGCGCCACGAACGCGGCACGCGCCACCACCGTCAGCGTGCGCACAGTGCCGCCGCCGCCACCATCACCACCTCCCGCCTCGCCCGGCTGCTCCTCCTGCTCCTCCTGCTCCAGGCCCTCGGGCCAGTCCGCCGCCTCCACCTCCACCTTGACCTCGTATTTGGTCACCGCCTGCACACAGCCACGCCGGCGGCCGTGCCGGTGCCGGGTGTTGACACGAGTGAGTCTGGGCGATCAACACTCGCATACTCTACCCACGACTGGTAATAATAGGGGCTGCACTCCATGTACTGACGCAGTAAGCCGCAGTACCACATCAGAGCGCCTGACCTGCAGGTTGGGCGACGAGGACGACAGCCGGCCGGTGGCGGTCTGCGTCTGATTCCAGCTGCACGACAGCCGCGGCAGCAACTGCTGCTGGCCCGCACCACCGCCGCCCAGCGCCAGGCCTGGGCTGCGCGTCACCAGCAGCGGCAGCCAGTCGGGCTGCAGCCACTTGGTGCGCACGTTCTGCAGCGCCCGGTACTGCAGCACCAGGCCCTGGGGTGGTGGGGGTACCGTATGCAGGCGTGCAACAGGGTTGGGGAGTGCGGGCAACAGAACTGGACGCCGATCGTCACGCATTGCATACACAGTCTGCGTTTTCCCCCTCTCGTGTTTTCTAACACGCACATACAGCCACAGGCCCCACCGGCAGCGGGTGCAGCGGCGCCAGGTGCTTCAGCGCCGCCTCGTCAGTGGGCAGGTGCGTGCGCGCGCGGCCGTGCCGGTCCGTGCCTGGCGGGCGCGGTGACGGCGCGGGCGGTGCAAGTGGTGATCGACAGGGGCGTGCATGACGGCGGCGGGAAGCAGCGCGGCCAGCGAACACAGCGAGACACTCATGCTTGCTCACCCGGGTCCATCTGCCCACCGCCGCCTCCGCCTCCCAGCTGCGGCGGCGGCGGCAGCCTCAGCTCCTCGTACAACACCACCGCCAGCTGCGCCGCCGAACCCAGGTTGAGCGGCCGGCCGCCCAGCAGCCGGCAGGCCGAGGCGGACAGGGCCTGAGGGGGGCGGTGATGGGGGTGGTATCGGTAAAGCAAGCCTTGCATGTGCATCTGCACGCCCATGTAGGGCAGCCCATGTGCCGCCCCCCACGCGCCATGCCCCGCCCCCCACCTCCCTTGTCTAGCGGATGGCCACCCACTCCCCCGGGCCCCCCATCCCTTGCAGTCCGGCCACTCACGTCCATGCGCGCCTGCACCGCCCGCGCCTTGCGCTCCAGCCCCTCCGCGTCCACCGCCATGCCCACCGCCTCCATGCGCCCCAGCAGGAAGGCCAGCTGCGGCGGGGGGGAGGGCGGGGGGTTGTAAACACCAGCCCAATCTAAACCAATTAACCAAGCTAAACTAGACGAGGGACAGGGAAATGGGGGCAGTGCCGTGCATGTTGGGGTGAAAGGTATTTTGACAGATTGTGGAATGACGATGTGCACTTGGGGGGCGCAGCGGGCGGCGGGCGGGTGGCCCACAATGCGAGAGAGGCAAGACAGATAGCAGGCCGCGATGTGGGTACGGGTGTTTAGGTGGGACCTGCAAACCCGCATTGTGCGAACTTCCACAGGAAAGAATGATCAGGCGAACGGAATGGGACGCGCACCGCGCACCGCGCACCGCGCACCTGCATCTCCACCTGCACCGCCTCCGGCCGCAGCCAGGGCTGCGCCCGCAGCCGCACCGTCTCGAACAGCTGCGCACTGGCCACCAGCCCGCGCCGCAGCCGCAGCAGCGGGCCCGCCAGCAGCTCGCCGCCGGGGCCCGAGGTGGCCAGTCCCACGCCGTAGCGCGGCCCGCACAGCGTCTCCAGTGTGTAGCCTGTGGGCCGCACACGGGCGGGAGGCAGGGGAATGGCGGGGCTGGAGGGCGCTACAGCTCTCAGGGCAGCAGCCAAGGTCAGCCAGCAGTGTTCGGCAAGCATGCCCTCAGCCTATCTCATCAGGGCGCGTGTAAGCACACCTAATCCGGTGCCGCCGTCGCCACCACCCACGCACCATCCCCCCACCCCAACCACCGCAGGCCGCACCCTCGATCTCCTTCTCGTCCCGCTGCGCCAGCTGCGGCGCCTCCAGCCAGGCCAGCAGCACCGGGTCCAGCAGCCGCAGCGCCGAGGGCGCCGGCGGCCGCCAGCCCAGAGCCAGGGCCTCCTGCGGGCCGAATCGGAGAGGCGGGTCCGGGGGCGTGGGGAGGGCGCGCGTCCTGAAGGCGGCGACAGCCCCAGTGCGTGGCAACGCACGTAGTATGGGGCACAAAGCTGCAGAGCGTGTGTCTACGGGTACGTCGCCCACCCGAATGAGCGCCTTGGCGTTGCAGCACAGCGCCGGGCAGGGCGCCGACACCAGCATCTCATCCAGCAGCGACAGCAGCGCCGGCCGCGGCACGGCGCCCGGGCCCCCGCCGCCTCCAGGCCCTGGGCGGCCCCGCGCTGCGGCCGCGCCGCCGGGAATGCCGCCCCCAGCTACAGTCCCTGTTGCTGGAAGTTGCGGCGGCGGCCAGGGGATGGTGCGAAGCAGGTAGAGCGGCGCATTGGCGGCGGCAGCTGCTGCCGCCAGGTTTGCTGGCGCTGCCACGCCTCCGCCGCCTCCGCCGCCGCCGCCGCCCGGCGCCGCCGCCAGCAAGGACTCGAATCCTGCCTGGTCCAGGCACAGCACGCCGACGCCCACACACACCTCCTGCTGCTCCGTGGCAAACACCCCCACGCCCGGCCGCAGCCGCGCTCCGGCCGGGCCCGGACCACCACCGCCGCCACCGGCTGCAGATGCGGCGGCTCCGCCGGGCGGGCCCCGGCCAGTTGCGGGCGGAGGCGCAGGCGCTGGGGCTGCGGCGGCGGCTATGGCGGCTATGGATGAGGCAAGCAGCTCCGGATCTTTGGACAGCAGCCGCCGCGCTTTGAGCAGGCACTCGCGTTGCGGCTTGGCCAGAGTCTGGAAGGTATGAAGGCAAGGCACAAATATGTGTGGCGAGAGTGCCGGGGCATCAAAGATACGGCCAGCGGCGCTGGAGCAGCCAGCGAGGCTGGGGCGGCACACCGGCAAACACATCACACGACACGATCGCGGCCGACTCACCGGCTGCATGTTGGTAACGTACTGCCACACCGGCCCCTCGCACGCCGCGTACAGCAGCCCCACCAGCAGTACGCGCGCGCTGCGCACCGCGGAGCGCAGCTCGGATGAGATCTGCAATGCAGAAGAGGGAGACAACAGGGGAAGACCACATCACACCGTATGCACGCGGTGTCATAGGACACGTCCTGTGCATGGCGCCAGCAGTTTGCCATGCCAAGGACAAGTCATGCGCGCACACACATGTCACCCCAGGGTGCCGCACGCACCTGTGGACTGCACACGTCCCGGACCAGTGCCGGGCCTACGCCCCGCCGTGCCGCCTCCGCCGCCGGCCCTGGCCCCGCCAGCCCCACTGCCGCTCCGGCCTCGCCGCCGCGGTCGTCCAGCGGCTCACACAGCGCCTGGAGCGCAGCGCGTGCACCCGCGGCGACCGGCTGGGCTGCCTTGGCCGCGGCGCCAGCCCGCTTCTTCGGCTCTGGGGCTGCGGCCGGCCTGGGGTCCGGCGCGCTGGTGGCCGGCTCTGCGGCAACCGCGGCGGCCTCGCCCGGCGCCGCCGCGCGCGGTCGCTTCCGTTGGCCGCCGCCGGCAGCGCCCTGCACAGCGGCCCCCGCGGGTCCTGCAGCAGCAGTAGCAGCAGCGGCACCGCCACCCGCGCCTGAGACTGCAGCTGACGGCGATGGTGCAGCGGCGGCGCCGGAGGAGGACCAGGCGTGGCGCCAGGCGGTGGATCTGGCCAGCGGTGGTGCCGCCTGGGCCTGCGGCTGTGCCTGAGCCAGCACCTGCGCCTGGCGTGGAGGCTGCGGCGGGAGCGGCCAGGCGGTCCCTGGTGCCGAGCCGCTGGGACTGGTGGTCACGCCGGGAGCGACCAGGCGGCCGTCCGCTGACAGCGTGGCCTGCCGCGTGCCATTTCCACCGCTTCCCCGCCTTGCCTGTAAGGAAGGCGCAGTGTCCCCCGCCCCTGGCGCGGAGAGGCGATCTCCCGCCGCAGCACTGCGAGCCGCCGCCTGCGCCTCACCTGGCCGTCCAGTCGGGTGTCCGAACGGGTGGCCTGCTGGTGCTGGTGCTGGTGCTGGTGCTGCCCCAGCAGCCGATGCCGGTCGCCCTGACGCCTGGACTGCATCCGAGCGGTGCGGGTTTGTTCGCCCGCTCGCACTGCGCACCTGCACATCGCTGCCGCCGGCACCCCGAGCGCCGCTGCCGCTGGCCCCTCCCCCCAGCAATGCATCCAGCTCCGCCATCTCCACTTCCCACCATGGCTTGGTAGCTGCGGCCGACGGGTGCTGCACGGCGGCAGTGGCTGACCCAGATGGCCCAGCGCCGGGGGCTGACCGCGGCGGCTGCGGCGCGGCCGGCTGCAACGCACCTGGCCGGTCCGTGGTGGTCCCCAACTCATTGAAAGCGGCTGAACCCGCTGCACCAGCCACCATGTCCGACCCTGCGCCGCCCCCTTGCTGCTGCCCCTGCTGCAGCTGGCTGGAGCGCTGGGCCTGCGGCTGCTGCCCCATCTGGGTCGGCGGCCAGGGCCCACCGCTGCCTCCCACGGCGTGCTGGGAAGCCGCTCCCATGGCGGCCTCGCGTACAGATGACGTATAAGCGCCCCCCGGCCTCCCGCCGCAAGCGCCGTAGGATTGCGTGGCTGCAGCGGCATCCGGTTGCGCCGGCACATTCTGGGAGGGGAGCGATTGGAGGGGCTGCCGACCGGCGTTCCCCCAAGGCGCCGACGCCCCACCTAAGTTCGCCCGATTTGAGAATCCGTAAGAGCTTCCCCCAACGTGCCCGTGCTGCGTGTGCGGGGCGTTCACAAGGGAGTTTCCGCCGAGCGATGGCACCTGTGCCGATGGGCAAGACTGTTGTGGTTCCAGCCGGAAGGCCAATAAATTACGGAGAGCCCAGTTATTGACGTTATTAGGAGCGGGAGGCTTCTGTCGGGGCCGAAAGACGAAAGCAACTGCGTCCATTTGCAAACTTCGTCGGTGTCAGCGGTCGCCAGCCTGCCGACGCCCCTATCTACAAATATTCAATCACTCCATACGAGTAATTTAGAGTTCTGCAACAGGGTTTGGGCTCGCATTCTACAGATTTTGGATTCAAAGAATTCGTGCTTTCGTGCTGCGGGCCGGACTCAGTCACCCCATCATCTTCCCTCCCTGTATTTTCGTGAGTAGGATGCACCCTCGTCCTCGTTACATGGATAACGTACAGGCCCCTGCCAGGAGTCACATCGAACACCTTGGCACAGCGCACAATGCGCGGGACAAGTCTGACCAAGGAAAAAAGGTATGAGAGCACTGCACGTGGACTCCCCGCCCACGCGCTCCCGTGATGACCGCTTCGCAACAACGTGACGCCCTCTCTCAGCTCACTCCTCAACGCGGCATGCAAACCCAACCACTCAAACCGAACACATGTGACACACTTATCAACTTATCTGACTGTCGGCACCCTTCAGCTGACACTCAAGCAGGTGCAGTCACCTGCCGTCTCGGCCGCACTGTACTCTGGTGGCACTGTACTCTGGTGGCATCATGACCTTCCGACGCCGCGCAACCTCCCAGTTCAGTTCCCGAGCACAGCTACGGTCCTAGTTGGAGACTGCTGCTGGCCACCGGCGCGTGGTTCGGAGCGCGATGGCGAGAAGTGCGCATAAAGCTAAGCAACCTCCACCCATCACACGTGACCACGTACGCTGCTGAACGCGCTGAACGGGCTGCGCCGTAACCGCCGCAGCCAAACACCGGCTGGGAAAATGGTGGACTGCTTACACCGGACTTTCGACCAAGTGCAGCATTTACTGGGCGGCAGCCGGGGCCGGCGCACCCGATGCGGCATCCGCAGCGCCGCCGTCCATCTGCGCCTCCGCCGAGGGCGGGGAGGGCGGCGGTGGGATGTCGGTCGCCTCCACGAACGCCACCAGCACCTGCAGGCCGAACCAAGGCTCAGCGAATGCTCATCGTGCTAGCAGCAGCTGAAACGACCCATGCCTGTTTGTGCCGAGCCTGAGGACTGAAACACCCATCACGAACCGTAGCTTCGCAGCGGTCTGCCGCGCAGCAACAAGCCAGCAAGGTGCCCGTAACGCCGAGTACGCCCGCACTCGCAGCGCAACGCACCTACCGCCCGCTTCCCCCCCTCCTCACCGTGATGTCGTCCATCTTGCCGCCAGTGAGCTGCTTCAGGTGCAGCTTGCCACCCTTGAACGACATGCCCAGCAGCTTGTCCCACCAGGGCAGGTCCAGGCTGCAGGTATGACACCGGTCGAACGCTTAGTCACAGGTCATGGCCAACAGCTAGCGCGTCACAGTGCCGACCCGCTTTTACCATTGCGCTTCTACGATGGTGCACACTCATTAGCCAAGCACTCAGCCTTGTTCGCCACCGAGCCCCGCGCTGCTGCTTCACGCTCGAGCGCATCCGATTGCACCCAAACACACTCATCCCCAAAAGCTCTCGAGGTCAACGCTAGGCATTTTTGCAACTCATTTATCGCTGCCCCTGCCACCGGCCCCGTTCCCCAGCTTCCATGCTGCGCCAGGGCAGTGCAGGGAGGCGCGGCGGCGGCTCACCCCTGCGACAGCGCCTCGCGCGTGTAGGGGGATGCGAACTCGGTGTCGCTGGCGTGGCGGCGCGCGGTCGCGGCGATGGCATCGGCCGACGACTGCGCGTCCGTGGGCGACCGCGGCGACATGGCGATGATCTCGCTGATGTAGCAGTTGTCCCACAGCCCGTCCGTGCCTGCGGCAGTGGGTGCCATGCAAGCTGGGGTCGGCCGCGAACGGAACAAAAGCTGATTGGCGTTCCCTATTCGACCGCGAGCCTAAAGCATGTGCACCCCCCGCAGGGCGCACGACTGGCGGAAACAACTAATGAGAAGGAGACCATACTCTTTGCTGGACGCCTCATAGCATTCTGCATGCACGCTGGACGGCTACACCACCCGCCCGCTGTCACACCACACCACCCCGCTGTCACACCACGCCTTCGCCGCGCAGCCATTGCACCGTAACTGCTGCCGTGCGATTGAGCCCGCATAACCCTTCCCTCTAACACGACACAGCATGAATCTCGCTTCACCGCTCAATCCCTGCCGTTCGTTCGTCCTGTGGCCCACCCCCCCGGCCGCACAGCCGCGCGTCCCCTTGCCCCACCCCTCTCACCCGCCACGATGACGTCCCCGGGCCGCAGCGTGATGCTGTACAGGTCGGCCATGTCGGCCGTGTCCGTCGCCTCCACGAACTCCGGGAACGCGCCGAACTGCAGCGGGCAGTCAAAGTAGTGCTGCAGCGGCTTGGAGCGGATCAGCTCCTTGCCCTCGCGGACCACCATGAAGCCGCTGTCGCCCTGCAGAGGACGTGAGGGAAGTTGGACACGCGCGCGCGAGCTTTAGCTTTCAGAACTCAATCAGCGCTGGCGCTGCTAAAAAGGGGCGGTCTACACAGGGCGGCGCCGCGCGGAGCATGCCACAACTGCAGCGCCACCGCTCGTTCCCCCAGCGCCGGCTCAGGGTCTAGGGTGCAGTCACCACCCCCACGAAAGCCCCACGGCCCTAAATTTCTGTACATCTCCCAGCTGTGCTGTTGACCCTGCCCACCAATGCCCTGCTGAGTGCACGGACCTGTTCCCCCGCCCGCGCGTGCACACAACCACCGCCTCCGCATGGCCGCTGACGGCCCACCTATGGACACGAGCTGAAGGCGGCAACTCACCAGGTTGGCCGCTGCCAGCACGCCGTTGGCCTGGTCCAGCTGCATCACGCACGCCGTGGCCGAGCCGGGCACCTTGGTGTTCATGTGCGCGGCCTCCAGTGCCCCCTGCCGCCAGAACGCGAGGGGCCGGCGAGGTCAAGTCCGAAACCGCCCTGGGCAGCCCACTGCCGGAAACGGCGCCGTATGGCGCACGACATTGGTGCTCGGGAGCCGAGCGCAGACGGCCGCTGGCGAGTCGACACAGACCGCGCGTGACAACCCTACTCGTGCGAAAATCTCGTTCGCGCCTTTCCGCCCTACTCACCCGCGGGTCTATGAGCACACCGCTCCGGGATGCTGCTTGCTCCTGGAAGATGTCATTGCCCTCAAGGTAGGCGCGCGACATCAGCATAAGCGTCCGCGAGTAGTCTGCAAGGCACAGCGCCTCGGAGCGTCAGGCCCAAGGTTGCGCGCTATACATGACATGCGTGCTGCTCTTACCAGCCGGGTTCACGCCGGACTCCTGCCACCCGCCAACTCCATCGGCCACGCCCATCATGCCGCCCCCGTAGTCGGAGATGAAATGCGCGTCCTCGCCACCATAGTGAACCTGCAAGCAGCCAGTCCATGCGTTGGCTGCAGAGCGACGGAGGATCTGCGCCCGACCAGAGCGAGGGCGGGGCCTACTAACCTTCTCCGGGTGCGGAAGATAGCAAACGGCCAGCTGCAGCTTCAGCTGCTTGCCCGGAGGCAGAGTTGTGGACCCCGAGTAGAGGTCTTGATGGTCGATGCTGCCAGACGCGACCGTGGGCTGACTGGTCTTTTCTATGAGCTCCGTGGAGGTGCCTGCAACGCGCCATCCTCAGTGCCTGGTCGCCGGCCTCACTCGCAGCGCCTTTGCACTCACTTTGGGCAGGCGCTGAAGCAGCGACATATTGGTGCGAGCGCTTCTTGCCAAACTTGAAAAGGTTAAACATCGCCGCTGATTTGGGCACAGTCGACGGCAAAGCAGCAGCGGCGCGGCGTTGCAGGATTTGAGTTTGCATGTTCAAACGCCCGCCGCGTGTCCCAACTTTGTGGGCAACGCGGGAGAGCTGAAAATTGCCACTGTCTGCGCCAGGGCGACAACACTTCAGCAAGCTGCCCTATGTTCAAAAGGTCGTCCTTCTAACAACGCAGGAGCTATGAAGTTTGTAGCGGTGCAGGGTTGTTGACCGCAACTCAGCCGAGCGCATGGGGCCTTCAATTGCAGTACGCCTGCGTGCTCTGCTCGCGGAGCAGCACTGCCCGCCAGCAGACTCTGCTGCGCTCCGGGACAGCTCCCCTAGCTCAGCCTGCATAGGCCCGCTGACTCAACCGCTGCGGAGCGGACGGCGAGGCGTGAAGCATGGGTTCGTGCTGAACCAAGAGATGATGCGCGCATGCGCAGCCTGCTTGAGCACGCAGCCAGCCAGCGTGGACCGGCCCCATAATTGGGGAGTCTGACACTCTGGTGTGATGATCTGCATTACCATGCTCAGAGCCTCAGACCCGCCACAGTTCGGCTCGTCAATGTTTTCCCCTGCTCCCTCAGTGCCCAGCTTGGCCCAGCCATGGCAGCGCACATGCGCCGTGGGGCCGCTCCCATGGCAGTACCCCAGCGAGGTGCCCCCTGCCTCAGGCCTGCCGCGCGGGCTCCACTCGCTTGCAGCACTGCCATACGGACTTTGCCGGCAGACTCTGCTGCGCACGGGGGGCAGCTAGCCCCTAGCTCGGCAGCGCGCAAACTAACCCCAATCAACGCGGGCCCTGCCCTCCCAGTCTGTCCTTTCAGCCGCCATCAGCTCGGGCCTCCTTTCCCACCAGCCGCGCGTCCTCACCTCCGGTGCTGTTGGCGTGCTTGCAGTGCATTCGCTGCGTCCACCGTTATCATACTTTAACGGCTGACAGCACAGGTGGAAAGCGAGCCTCAATACCCTGCTCTCCCTCCCATTTCGTCGCTACACGACGACCGGCGGCCCTATCAAATCCTCTCCTGCGTCATCTTCCCCGCCTGCATCTTCACTCGCGGCATCATCGTCCTCAGCATCTTCACGTGCATCCTCGCCATCTACAGCGGCGGCATCCGCGCCCGTGCCCTCCCCGCCGCCTTTCCCCCCTTCCCCGCCCACGCTGCACATGCCGTCGCCCGCCTCGCATGTGCTGCTCGCAGCGCCACTCCCTGCTGCTCCTGGCGCCGCTGCCGGGGGCGGCGCAGCGGCCAGACCATCGAGGTCCGCGGCCGCGTGGCCGCCTACGCTGGGGTCAGCCCGCTGCGCCTGCGCGGCGCCCTCTGCGTCGTCGGCTGGCGAGGGAATAGGCTCGCACTTGATCGCGATGTTCTGGTCCGCCTGCGATGCAGATGCAGGAAGCGGCACCAGGGCAGGAGTCACGCAAGCCCAGAGCGCATAGGTCACGCTGACTGCAAGCAACCCATCAGGCTCAAGCGCAACGAACAGGCCGCACCAGCTACCAGCAGCGTGCTCCGAACAGAAGCGCGCAGCGGCTTGCTGCAACTCACCACCGGCTTGAAGAGCGGGTGCTTGCACAGGAAGGGCGTGGTGACCACGAAGACGTAGTTGCAGGTCGGGAACTCCTTGATGGACACCAACACGTTGTCGGTGGTGTCGGGCAGGCACGTGAATCGCACCTGGGAGCGGCAGCAGCAGCCGCAGCGATGGCAACATGGCCCGGTCAGACGGAGCGAGTGGACGCGTCTGTCCACATGTGTAGTTCATGAGGGCTCACGCAGGTCGCGCATTCGGTGCCCAGCCTGGACTAGCCAAGCGCTCAATCCTTCATATGCCATGTGGCAATGCCCCAAGCCCCAAACCGACGCCCTCGGCCGCCCGCGCTGTTGTGCTTGCGCCCACCTCTGCTGTGCGTGCGGCGCCGGTCATAACGCACTTAGCGCCATCCGAGAACAGATGCGACACGTAACGAATGGGCACCGCCATGGAACTGGCGTCCAGCTGCAAGCAGGCGCACGAGCAGCGCGGGCCGGGAAGAAGGGGAGTGCCAAGATTAAGAAGCTGTAGGACATCCCAAGCAGTCGACTGGGGGGTTGCACTGGGGCTATTTGCGATAAGGCGTCAAACGACGTCAGGCACACCCGCAGTCACGATCTTTTCGCTTTCACGCAGAGCACATGGCGCCCTTCACACGGCTCTGGCTCCGGCTGCAAAACGGCCCCGGACACCCCAGCCGCTCATACTCCACACACGCACGCACGCACGCACGCACGCACGCACACACACACACACACACACACACACACACACACACACACGGGTCCGTCTGCTTGATTGTTTTTAACACACACACACACACACACACACACACACACACACACACACGGGTGCGCGGAGCTGGGTTGGGCGCCGGCTCGCGTCGGCGACGCCGACAATCAAGGCCGCCCGGTCGCCAGCGTCGGTTTCACCCTTTCGAGGCACCCCTCCCTCCTCCTCCTCCTCCCCCTTCTCCCCCCCTCCTCCTCCTCCTCCTCTCCTCCCCTCTTCCTCCTCTCCCCTCCTCCTCCCCCCCTCAACCCTCCCGCGGCGAGCTCTGGCGCGGGACAAGCCGCCGCTATCGGTCATCGACTGCCCTGTGGAAATGTGGCCGCCGCGCTGGGCGCCCTGGTGCCCTCTCCCCCAAGGGGAGTACCTCGGATTTCACCGACACGGCCACTGCGGCCGTGTGCATGCCTAGCATCGGTGCCGCCGTGGAGTGGGGAGCGGGGGACCAGCCCCCGCCAGCCCACGGCGCACACACATCCACACACGCACAGCAGCCACACGGGTTACAGGGCAATCAGCGCCTCCGTAACCGCCGCCCGCCACGGAACCCCATGCAGCCTAGCGATATTTGTCTCCGCGTCGCCCCTGCCTCGTTCCCTTTTCGGGCATTAGTATAGTGAATGGGATGCGTGTTAGGTCACTAGGTAGCTTGTTTGCTGCACGCCGCCCCCTTCCGCCACTGCCATTTCGCATGCCCGTGACACTTCTGTGCTGCCGCCCTATGCCTTTGATTTACTCTCGCTTATAGGTGAGAATGGATAGGGAGTGGACAAGAATTGGGGGAGTTGTGCCCGGTAAACGTTGTAGCGCGTCGCCGACGCGGAGCATAGCAGCGCATGCGGGTGCACCCCGGTACGCGGCTGGATGCCAAACGCCCGGGTAGGGGGTTCCAGGCAAAATTGCGGGTAAGTATAACAAGGTAGACAACTGGGGCAACATCGACGACCGCGGAGCTCGGTAACCGCGTAGGTATCGGTATGTAACTGCGCGCGCGTGTTTGGCGGGTTTGGTCCGTCTTTGATTTTTTGTTTAACACACACACACACACACACACTCTCTCTCTCTCTCTCTCTCTCTCTCTCTCTCTCTCTATTTGCGGGTAAGTATGCAAAGGTAGACAACGAGGGCAACATCGCCAACGCGGAGCTCGGTAACCGGCGTAGGTATTGGTACGTAACTGCGCGCGCGTGATCGGCGGGCTTCGATGTCCGTCATGCTGTTGCTGTCATTAACACACACACACACACACACACACACGCACGCACGCACGCATGCGCGCACGCACGCACCAGGATGCTGCTGTTCTGCTCCTCGTCGCCCATGTACTTGCCGCAGCTGAAGTCCTCGTTGCGGCCGCTGGCGTCCTGCCGGAACTGGCGCACGTGCTTCTTGTAGCACATCTCGTACGTCCACAGCCCCTCCTGCCGGTACAGGCACAGCGCCGCTGCGCGCGGCGGCGGCGGCGGCAGGACGAAGGGTAAGGCAGCGTAACAAGAAGGGTAAGGCAGCGTAACAAGAAGCGGAAGTGTGGGTCAGCAACTGATATGTTCGCGACATGCCCAGCCGCATAGGACGGGAGGTCAGCAAGTCAGCGCAGCACCGCGGGCAGTGCCGTGCCGTGCCGTGCCGTGCCGTGCCGTGCCGTGCCGTGCCGTGCGACAGCTTGTCGATTGTTGATGCACCCCAGGACCTAATCACTGACTTGCTTGCACGCCCTGCGCACGTGCACACCCGGCGTCACTCACACATGGCTTCCAACAGCTCATGCGGCGTCTTTTGCCCGAAGGCCGCGCCCGAATCCGCCACCGCAGAGGCCGCCGCGCTAACCGCTGCAGACCCGTCCGCTGCCCCGGCCTGCGTCCGCAACACAGGAATGGAATGGCGTAAGCCGGCGGCATGGAGCTGTCTGTGAAGACACCCCTGCACAAGAGCTGTCGACTTTTTGTTTCTTCTGCCGCATGCATGCTCACGGCTGCAACGCTGTGCTGCTCCTACTCACACGCGCCCGCCCAGCGTCGGACCCCCAGGAGCCATCGTTTGAGACCGGTCAGCCGCGCTCGTCCGCGCCCACCTGTGCCTCCGTGGAACCTTTTGATGAAGCGGACGAAAGCGCAGACTCAGCCGCTGCTACCGCCTGTGCTGCTGCAAGGGCGGTGGCGGCCGCACCGCCGGTGGCGCTATCCGGGGGAAGGATGCACATATAGCGGCGCCCATTCGCGGCAGTCATGGCGATGCGGCGCCCTGTCGCTGCCGGCTCTGCCAGTGCCTCACCGCTGCCCGTGCCCACCGATGCTTCGGTGGCACTGGAAGCCCCGGTTGCTAGGTTGGAGCCTGGCGCAAGTAGGAAGGCGCCATGCAAAAGCGGGATTGGGTTGAGTACACCAAACGGAAATCTATGCTATCAAGTCCTGCGCCGCCGCCGACCGGAGCCAGCCAGACTCCGCGGCGCCCACATGAACTTGCCTTGACGTCCGGCAAGGGTCACGATGTATTTGGGCTCGCTGGGGTCCGGCAGCGCGAACGAGCTGACGGAGTCTGTGTCAGGGAGATTCACAGAGGGGCACACGGCGTGGGGGTGCGGCCTTGTTACCCGTGTGGCCCAACCGTCGCCCAACAAGCCCCTGGCCTTGGCGACCAGCGCTTCACATCCTCCCGACGTGCCTGTGATCACCGTGATGCTCGCCGCGTGAACAAACGGAGCTAGGTGACTCAGTGATAATAGCCATCCGAGCCAAACCAAACAAGCTCCGAATCGTAGTCTAACCATTCTGTCCTATTTTGAGGGTGCCATAAAAAGATATACCGAGTTCAGCAACGCTAGTGAGCGCAGTGCACAACTTTGCAAGAGCACCGATCGATTCGCGGCAGCTTGAAGGGGTTGAAGAGGCTTAAGCCGTTGAGCATGAAGTTACCAGTCTAATAATAGGGAACACTCAAATAGCTCTGGTGCACATGCCCGCGAGCTCACAGATGACACGCCCCCGCCAGGCCCGCTGCCAGCCCCCGCACCCGCCCCCCCCCCCCCGAGTCCATCCAGGCGGTCGAAAGCCACTTGGAGAAGCTGACAGCTGTTTGAAAATGCTGCTTCTACACTTCCCCCTTTGCACGTCGGGACCAGTTGTGATCCTTGGTGTAGCAGCAGGACCCAGCAGCACCGTCCTTCGGGACCCCTTTGTTGGGCCATGTGCCGCCGTGCCGGGACTGCCGGGCGGCAGCAGGAACAGCTCCGTGAAGCACGCAGACTGCGCGCCCCGTTGTTTGGGAGCATGCTTCCTCGGGGCGCATTGGTGTTACCCGGCGTCACCGCAGCGTGGCGCCCTCGGATCCGGTCTTCATCTTGGGCACGATCGGCAGTCACGCACACAGCACGATCGACATTGCATAATCCGCCCAGTCGCCCAGTCGCCCAGTCGCCCAAAATCTTTTGTGTATCTTCAACGTCTCGAGACACTGCGTGTGTTGCCTACTAGACCACAGCCGCCGCGAACCTTGACTCCATCATGGCCCTTTCCACTTCGGCCCCGGCCCTTGCTGGCCTTCGCCCAGTGCTCAATGCGCTGCCTGCACTGACGCGCGCTCTTGTTCAGCCCGCGTCGGCAGCGGCGACGACCCTGTTCGGCAATGTTGAGCAGGTAGGCACTCGTAACAGTGGCGTTGGATGTATCTCATCCCCAATTGGATGTTTGGGTTGTCGGCCCCGTTCTGCGGACGGGTCGCTTCGCAATTGCTTCATCGCAATTGTCAACTTTGCGGCGCCCCTGCAAATTTTGTGTTCAGGCGCCCAAGGATCCCATTCTGGGCATCACTGAGAAGTTCCTGGCTGACACCAACCCCATCAAGATGAACCTGGGCGTGGTGAGGAGTTTTGGCGCAACATCTGGCCGGTCACGTTTTCCGGTTTCGCACGCCGCCGCTGCTCCGGAAGTGCTGTTGATATTGTCGCATATTGTATAGGCGGAACTCGTGACACTAGGGCTTGCCGCCGGTATCGACCGGTTCCGACGCCGGCGCGCCGTTGGGCCGCGTGGCAGCCTGCCGTGGCACACAGCCGCGCCGACGCCCCGAAAAGGGCCGACGCCCGCCGGCATTGCTTTTGCACACTACGCCCGCCAGCTGCTGTGTGGGCAGGTCTGCGTGTGAGAGGGCAGCCGCGCTAACTAGGGCGCCCCTCTGTGTGCTGTCCTCGGCCCGCAGGGCGCCTACCGCGACGACAACGGCCAGCCGGTGGTGCTGGACGCCGTGCGTGAGGCCGAGCGCCGCGTGGCGGGCAGCCACTTCATGGTGCGGCCCTGCCCGCGCCTGGTTAGGGGGGGTGGGGGACAGCAGCAGGAGGACGGGGCGGGGAGGGGAGGCGGGAGGAGGAGGGAGGCAGAGGGAGGCGGGTTCAGTTGCAGTGGCATGCGCAAACGACAGAGACACATCATAGTCGGCGGTCGACGGGCTGCTGCGTGGGCCGGGGTGGTGCAGTGCGTGAGGGGTGGGGCAGGCATCCGAGCAAAAGGCGGGTGGGGACGCGCCGCATCAGCGCCGCAACAGCAGCGGTCTCACGAGCCCGCCCAGCAGCCCTCCCAGCAGCCGCCCTATAAACGACTCCGCGTTCTGCAACCCCATACCAACACCACCGCCGCCACCGCCACTTTCATTCCCTGACAATCTCACCACCATCACCGCACCGTACCCGCACTCCCGCAGGAGTACCTGCCCATCGGCGGCCTGCGCGACTTCATCTCCGAGTCCGTCAAGCTGGCGTACAGCGACGACGCGGCGGTGCTGCGCGAGGGCCAGGTGGCGGCGGTGCAGTCGCTGTCGGGCACCGGCTCCTGCAGGCTGTTCGCGGACTTCCAGAAGCGGTGAGGGCAGGCAGGGGGGGGGGCGGGGGGCGGGGGGGCGGGGGGCGGGGGTGGGGGCGGGTGGGTGGGTGGTGGGTGGGTGGTTTGGGGAGGATGGGTGGGTGTGCAGGGAGGGTGCAGGGAGGGGCCAGGGAGGGCGCAGGGAGGGAGGGGGGCAGGGAGGGAGGGAGGGAGGGAGGGAGGGGGCAGCGCGGTAGGTGAAGGCGTGGCGGGAGGCACTGTGCCGCATGTGGCCGCCGCCGAACTCCACACTTTAGCCTTGCACACCCCAACCCCACCACCACACACCACTACCCACCCACCGCCCCCCCGCGCAGCTTCATGCCCGGCACCAAGGTGTTCATCCCTGAGCCCACCTGGTCCAACCACTTCAACATCTGGCGCGACGCGGGCGTGGAGTTCGCCAAGTACCGCTACTACAAGCCCGACACGCGCGGCCTGGACATGGACGGCTTCCTGGAGGACATCAAGGTGCGGCCGGCGGGCGGCAGGGTGGCGGGGTGGGCGGGCGGGGTGGGCGGGCGGGCGGGGGGCAGGCAGCGCACAGGAATGGGCGGTTAGCTGCCTGGGTGGCGGACGGTGCAGCCAGTTACAGCGGGGGTGACGGCGGTGATGGCGGCGACGGCGGCTAAGCTGCACCGTCACCCGCAGGTCCTCTGTGGCACGACCCACACGACCCTGCCTCCCTTCTCCGCTCCACGCGTATCCCCGCCCTGACCTCGTCCCTACCCTCTCTCCCTTCCCCCCGCAGCGCGCCCCCGCCGGCTCGGTGTTCCTGCTGCACGCCTGCGCGCATAACCCCACGGGCGTGGACCCCACGCCCGAGCAGTGGCGGCAGCTGTCCCGCGCCATGCTGGAGCGCGGCCACTTCCCGCTCTTCGACATGGCCTACCAGGTGTGCGGCCGGCGGTGGCGGAGGGTGGTGGGGCGGGGCGGGGGAGGTGGAGTTTGCGGTCTGCCCGAAGGCAGGGGTAGGGCGGAGTACAGGCAAGGTTGGTGGAGGGATGAGGAGAAGGAGACGCAGCAGGAGCGCCGCTGGAAAGTGGGCGTGGAGAGAGGGGTCTCGGTGGCGGCTGGGTGCAGCAAGTGGCGGAAGAGTTGCTGCCCTGTGGCAGGCCTGCCCAAGCCAAGCGCCCAACCAATCCCTCCCCTCGCGTCCCCTCTCGCCCCTGCTCTGCCCCAACACACGCACGCACGTCGTGTCCCTCGTGCTCTCTAACACACGCACGCACGCGCACGCGCACGCGCACTCACAGGGCTTTGCCAGCGGCGACTGCGACCGCGACGCCGCCTCCATCCGCATCTTCCTGGGCGACGGCCACCGGCTGGGCGTGTCGCAGTCGTACGCCAAGAACATGGGCCTGTACGGCCAGCGCGTGGGCTGCCTGTCCGTGGTGTGCGACAACAAGCGGTGGGGCCGGGGCGGGTTGGGGTGGGGGATGGGGTGGGGGGTGGGGGTATGGGTGCCTGCCCGAGCTGCTAAACTCTAAAGCGTCGGCGCGAGCTCGAGGGGGCGAGCTGGGCGCGAGTACCGGGGGCGAGTGGCAGGGGCAGCGGCAGGGGAAGGGATAGGCGGGAAGGAGAACAGGAGGGAGAGCAGGGCGGCATAGGGGCCGGAGCGGTTGGGGGGAGCGGAGACGGGGCTCCCGCAACAACTGCCCGCCCCCTCCACACACACCCTGCCCGCTCCCTCCGCAGCGACGCCTCCGCGGTGGAGAGCCAGCTCAAGGCCATTGCGCGGCCCATGTACTCCAACCCGCCGCTGCACGGCGCGCTGCTGGTGACCAAGATCCTGCAGGACAACGACCTCAAGCAGCTGTGGTTCAAGGTGGGCGGAGGGGCGGGGGCGGAGGGGCGGGGGGTTCGGCGGCGAGGCGGAGGGCGAGGCGGAGGGGGGCGAGGGGCGCTGTTGCAGTGATGCGGCCTGGCGCGGTTGGGATGTTGGGTTGATAAGATGTGCCGGGACGGGGTGTACGGGGAGGCGAAGGGTTTGATACACACGTGGCTTCCTCGCCTCACCACGCCGCACGCGCTAACCCAGCCTCTCCGCGCCTCCCCCGCACTGCGCCGCACTGCGCTGCCCCGCAGGAGGTCAAGGGCATGGCCGACCGCATCATCTCCATGCGCTCGCTGCTGCGCAAGCGCCTGGAGGTGGGCGGGGGAGGATGGGTGGGGCGCGGGAGGGGCGGAGCGGGTGGGGTACCGTCGTACCGAGTACGCCCTTGCCTGCCCGCCTGCCTGCCCGTTTGCCTGCCTGCCTGCCTGCCTGCCTGCCTGCCTGCCTGCCTGCCTGCCTGCCTGCCTGCCTGCCTGCCTGCCTGCCTGCCTGCCTGCCTGCCTGCCTGCCTGCCTGCCTGCCTGCCTGCCTGCCTGCCTGCCTGCCTCTTATCCTGCACCAGCCGCTCATGACCTCCCGCCCTGCCCTGCCACTTCCCTCCGCTACCCACGTGTCCGCACACAGGAGGCTGGCAGCCCGCTGCCGTGGGGCCACATCACCGACCAGATCGGCATGTTCGCGTACAGGTGCGGTGCGGTGCGGGGCGGTGGTTCGGGGCGGTGCTGTGCTGTGGGGCGGCAGCAGGGCCGGTTGGTTGCGGCCTGGCGGCGGGTATGGTAGACCGCGCAGCCCGTCGCAGGCCGCCGGCAGCCCACCGACTACCGGTATGCCATCCCTATCAACCGCTCCGCTTCTGTCCAACCCCGTTCCCACACCCGTTTCCCCACCCTCACCCACCCGCAGCGGCATGAGCCCGGAGATGGTGGACGCGCTGGCGGCGCAGCACCACATCTACATGACCCGCAACGGCCGCATCTCCATGGCCGGCGTCAACACCAAGAACGTGGGCCGCCTGGCCGAGGCCATGCACGCCGTCACCAGCGGCAAGCTCTAGGCCAGCCGCCCCACCTGACGCCTGACCCAGCATATGCGGGTCGAGAAAGGAACGGGACGGCGCCTATCTGGGCAGACGCCGCGTGGGCGGTACGCGGACCTGACGGGAGGCGCTGCCGGCTGCGGGCGGCTGGCGGCTGGCAGCTGTTGCTGAGGAGCTCTGGAGTTTGGAGCGCTAGCACAGAAGCGATTCATGCGGCGCATGGACACGGGGGGGGGGGCCGCACAGGGCGCTGGTGTCGCAATAAGCGGCGGCGCGGGTGCAGGAGGTCGCATGAGGAGCGGGTCTGCGCCAGGCCCCGGAGGCCGGTGGGCGGACGGGCCTGCAGCAGCCGTAGAACAGCCGGCGCGCGGTGGGCTCGGGCGCGGGAATCGCAGCAACGGAAACGTGCACCAGGGGTGGCACAGCGCAGCCGGCTCATTCTGTGCGGGAGCTTGCTGGGCGCATGCTGGGGGCGGCAGGATTCATGGATCCAAGCAGCCTTGGTATGCTACGGCTAGCGCACGTCAGTTGTTTGTGCCACACATAAAAACCGGCGGTATGTTTGGATCGTACGCTAGCGCGCACGGCCGATGCACGCCACATGCAGTCGCAGGACGGGCGCTATAATTGCATCCTGGTGGCACTGGCATGCGCATGGAATGGTAGATGTTGCCGCAGCCGAAGGTAGCGGCGGTGCGAACTGACTGCGCTGCTGACGTGGGGGAGCGACGGCGCGGGCACTTCATTGGAAGAATGCAGTACTGAGTGGCCTGACACAGAGAACTGACACGAATAGAGATGAGGACCAAGAATAGGACGAAACGCAGCACAGACATGAGGGCTGATCTTAGGCCGGCCTCCGCGTCTGTGGCCCTGACTACTGACACGAAGTGTTTAGTGTTGATTCTTGTGTTGCGCAAGGTATTTGTCTGTGCGCGAATGTGCGCGCGACATGCGCCATCACCCACTATGGGAGTGCTCATGGCTAATGCAATAAAGCACATCAGGCGCGGCCTGTCAAGACCTGTTGCGTACCAACAGTGTCGCTGCAGGCGCTCCTGTGTGTGCATGCATGTCTTTGACTGCAAGGAGACGAGCCAGGGTGAAGGCTGTTGATACGTGCCGCGCGTGAACGAGCGTCGGAACGAGCGTGTCTGGGTTGCCAAGCAATAAGCAGGCGTTGATATGGGCTGCGGCTCTGTTGCGCGTGTTGGGCGGGAGCCGTGAGGGGGAGTGCTAGCGCGCGCCTCGCAGACGCTTAACACGTGCTGCTTGGAGGCGGGGATGAACTGTGGGGGTGGGTACCGGGTAGGAGCAACACGGCTGTGCCGTCAAGTTGCCTGGGCAGCAAAGCCCTGCCGCGAGGAGAGGGGTAGGTTAGCAGAGATTGTAATCAGCCCTGATTCCGGACTACCCGCCCTGCCCTTACATTACCTGGGCCTGTCTGCCCTGGGCCTGCTCGCCCTGTCCACCCTGGGGCTGTCCGCGCACTTCACGGAATGAGGGATGCAGAGGACACGGCCCCTCTCTAGTCTTTCAAGGAACACGGAAACCCAACGGCACCCTCGTGGTATAAATAAGGTTACATCGTCCTTCATCAGGCACCAAGGCCTCGGCCACGCCAGGCGTAGCCCGAGTGCGGCACACAGCGCCCGCCACACGCGATCCGTGATGACCGCACGTATCACATCCTGCCACCAGGCACGGCCCCTGTTTCCTGCACAAAATGTGTGCCCATAGCCCGCCGCCCTCGCCGCGCATTCCCGCTGCACGTACGCCTCCCAGGGGTCCTAACGAAATCGCGCCCCCCGCCAAATTGCTAACTGGTACCGCGCAGCAGTCGGCGCCGCCCGCGACCCCAACAGAACGCCCGCCCGCCTATCAGTCGGTGCGCCCCTGCAGCTGGCGCCAGTGCAACTGCCGCAGGCGCTCATCCTCTTGCGCCTGCAGGGGGCAGGGCAGGCAATATGGGTTACGCGTCGCGGCGGCACACAGTCACCCGACCCATTCGCCGCACCGGCGCAGCGTGCGCGCTCATTCCCACAGGCGCTACCTGGCAAGCCATCCCCTGCGATCCGGGCGCAATGGCCGCCAAGGCGACACGGGCGCCAGGCACAAAAACACGACTGCGCGTGATGCAGGCGAGGACGCTGGCAGAGGCCGGTCGAGCGGGCAGGCGCAAGCGGGGTCCGGGTCGGACTGGGCGCACGCGCACGCATGAACGTCGCGGACGCACCTTGAAGCTCTGCCGTGTGGTGAACGTGAGCCACGCAAGCGCGCCGAGCACCGACGCAATCACCAGGTACACCGCCGGGCTCAGCTTGTCCTCCGGGCGGCTGCCGCCGCGCGCGGCGCCGGCCTGCTGCTGCGCGCGCCGCCGCGCCGGCTGCGCCACGCACATGTCGGTCGAGTACACGGCCGCGCCCGCGGAGGCCAGACCGCCGTCAAAGCACGGGGCGCCGTCGCCCGGTGCTGCCACGTCAAAGCCTGGAGGGACGGCAGCCGCGCAACCATGACCTAAGACTAGCATCACTGCAGCCAAGTGCTGCGAACTGCCGAATGCAGACATGCATCGTGCCCTTGTCCCCTGCCCCCTGTCCCCGCCCACGCACCCGCTTCCCGACACAGCTCCTCGCCCGTCTGCGCCACGTCACCGAGCCGCGAGCAAAGCAGCGGAGATGCCGCGGCGGCCGCGTCGCTTGCACCCGCGCTGCCGGCGCCCAGCGCCGCCGGGTTGGCGCACGGCAGCATGCGGCCGACGAAGGCCGAGGGCGTGGAGGGCTCGAAGGTGTAGAACTCCTCGCGACACGCGGAAAGCCAGGCGTCACAGGTGTCGCGACACACCGTGGGCTTGAGCCCCACGCCCACCTGTGTGGCCGCGCGCGTGGTGTTGGGTGGTAGAGCGGGCTTGAGTACGGTGCGGTGCCAGCCGCTCCCTAGGACCCGAATCGCGTCCAGCCCTTGTGAACCCCTCACAGCCCTTCTCTCTGCCTCCTACGCGTGTCATGGCGGTCGTCACGGGCGCAGCACACTTGCCTCTGGGTCGCACACGCGACACGCCATGCGCGTCTGCCAGGCCAGACAGGCGCGGCCGAACCCCGCGTCCTCCATGGCGGGGCGCAGCGAGCGGTAGATGCCCAACGCGTGTGTGCGGTTGCAGCAACTGCATGTGTACTGCAGTGTGTGTAGGAGGAGGGGAGGAGGAGGGGAGGGGGTGCGAGAGCGGACGGGTCAAGAAAGCGGGGCGCAGCGGCTGATGGCCAGAGATGGGCGCGTGGCCCAGAGGGTCATGCAGCAAGCAGTATTATGGGGCATGCATATGAAGGTGACAGCTGAGACTGAACAATGGCAAGATTCAGCCGCGCCGCTGGTGCCAACCCACCTGCGAGCACACCGGCAGCGGCGTCGGCTGGAAGTACGCCGGCGGGTAGGGCTGTGTCAGCGGCAGGCCCTCCTGCATGGGCGGCAGGCATTGCACAGCAGCGGTGTCGTGAGCAACCTGCAACACGTGCCTGTGTTGCACATTGCTTGGATGGGCAGCATGCAGCCGTGGCATGTTTGGCCGGACACCAGATCACCAACCACCATTGCCTGCCGTTCAACCCCTGCCAGCCCCGCTACACCGCCCGAACGCTGGCCGGCATCGCATCCTGCCAACTCGCCTGCGGTCTACATGTCAGGCCCTGTGGAGCAGACTGCTGTTGCTGCTGGTCCTGAGCGTGCACGGCGACAGCCCAGATCGCGAGCAGCAGCGCGGGCCCCAACGGCGAGGCGGGGCCCCAGGCTGCGGCGACGGGGAAGTGCCCGCCCCCATGGGCCGGGTGCATGGCAGCGGCGTGGGCTGCTGCTGCACTAGCAATTGCCCGATAACGGGAATGCTTGGCGCGCCTCTGGCCAGTTCTGGAAAGCCGCGCGCAAATTACCACTCCGTCCAGCAGCCGCACCCAAAACAAAAAAATGAAGCGTGCTTTGTTGGGCAACTACAATAGAAAATGCTCGACTAAACAATAAGGTTGCAGAACTGTGCGCTGGCTTGCAAACTGCCACCACGGCTCTCAACGACGTCCTGCTCTTGATATCTGTAACGGTGAGAGCTATTCAAGTATTATTCTGTATGCTGGGAGCTTTGCAGGCTATTGGATACGCTCCGTGCCACAATCGCCATGCAAGGACTGGTCCACTCGTCTCCCGCGAGTGCCTCCACTTCCGTATGTGCGCCCCTGCCAGCCCCTGCCTGGGAATCTGGTCCCGAAAATTGACCGCACGCCCCTTCGCCCTTCGCGCAGGTCAGGACATGCCCAGCTGCGTACTCCTCACAGCATCAAGTGGGTTGCTGCGCACGGCGGCAGGGGGCCGACGGGCGCCGGCACTGGTGTGGCGGAGGGGCCAGCGTGGTGGTGCTGCGTGCCCCTGGTGCAAGCATTTCAGTCCCTAGTGCCGACGTGCCGCACCTTGCTTGGGACATCCTGGCGTTGCTCTGCGTCCCCCCACCCTCACAGCTGCGGCCTCGCTTCCACCTGCCTTCTAACCCTCCCCTCAGATCAGTATCCTGTCTAGCGGACCAGTGTGGCCGTGTGGCCACGTTCCGTGCTGCTGCCTGGTGTTGCCCCCCACGGCTGGCCATCCAGCCAAGCTGTTGAAAGTGAGCGGATACATCCCAGCTAGCGCTGCATTCGCGCATGCAGTTCTGCAGAAAGCACTTCGCAATTCCAGGCAGCCCCCAGCCCTGACACCAAGGCGGATACGCGGTGCCCCCGACAGCCCGACATAGAAAGCCCAGAAGGCCCTGTCCTGTCCACCCCAGCTCTGTCTACCCCAGCTCTGTCCTGTCCACCCCAGCATCGCATTTATACATGGGGCTTTCTTATCATCAGTTACATGGCGCAGGCACCACACATACAGGCAGAGGCAAGCAAGCAGCCGCACAGTTCAGTTCAGTAATCGTTCGTGTGCCCCCACACTCCCCGTGACGACAGGTGACGAGTGACGGTCTCATTCCTTGTGTGCGCGACCCAACGCATTCAGTGAAACGTGTAAGCAAACACCTGCCCATCCTAGCACCCCGCAAATGCACATGCACACACACATTCACTGGCAAGCAGTTCGGTAATATGACAGTTCCATAGAGACCTACACCCTAACCCGCACTCGTTCCTACGGTAGCGCGCTACCCACTCTGCGCTCCGGTTGTCAACATGCAGCTTGCATTACGGTACCTCACACTCTCACTTGCAGTACCCCCAAACCAACCCATTACCCACTCTGCAGCTCTCCCTGACACGTGCCCTGAATGCACGTGGCACATCACGGAACTCCACGTTTGACACCCTCGAAGCCACGCTCGTGCCGCCCACAGCCGCCGCCGCGCAGGTCGACCAGCATTGCTTGCGCTCACCACATTTGCAGGCCGATGAGGGATCAGGTGCCTCCTGCGGTGCTCCAAGCGCGCGTGCTCCACGCGGCGCCGCGAGGGGCGCTCCTCCTCCAGCGTCCTCCACTGCCGCCGCCGTGACTCGGCGGCGCGACGTCGATGTCGCAGGGCGGCGGCTCCATGCGGGTGTGGTGCAGGGCCGCCGATGTCGCCTCTGATAGGGGAAGCCCAGGCTCCGCGGGGTGCGGGGCAGAGCAATGACGGAGGAAGGGCAAGACGAACGCAGGCGTGCAGGCGGCGGCGTGTCGAGGGGCTAGGCCGGCAGTCGGAGGGGCAGTGGCGTCCGGCAGTGGCACTGGAGGTGCGGCGCGGGCGTGGCTTGGCCGTGTGGAAGCCAAGCGCGCCCACACCGCTGATCGCGACCGTTGGTGGCCGCGCTGCTTCATGCGTGCTTCATGCTCATGCAATTCGGTGTTGGACGTGCGTACCTGTTACCTGCTGCAATATACTACCATAGGAGAGACAGAACCAAGACGACGGTGGAGGCTGTCAGTGCGAGAGGAAGAAAGACATGTGTAAGTTGACCGCAGCTGTTGGCATGCGGTGCGAGCCTCTGGGTATGGAACGAAGGTTGCCGGCTTGGATCCCGCTGTGTGTGCGTGTGTGGCTGCCTTTCATAGCCTTCAGCACAGGCGCCGAGGCTCGCAGGGACAGCAGCGTCCTTGCGGTACCGTATCTGGTCTGTCTAGCGGCACAGGCTCGCCGCGGCGGCGGCAGGAGCAGCAGCAGCCACACGCGGCACCACGGCCGCCGCTCCTGCCGCCGCCGCCGCCATCAAGCGGACTCTTGGGACGCTGCTGCCACACGCTGGAGCGCCGTCGGCTCCTGCTGCCGTGCTGCCAACCGCGACGTAGACCTGTGCTGCGCTGCGCTGTGCTGTGTCGGCGACGCCGTAGTAAGCGCAAGGGGTGCATGCGGGTAAACGACGACGACGACGGCAGGGGCGGCGAGCACCTGCGAGCTATCGTGCAACTAGGGAGATGACGCGACCCCATCCACAGCAGCAGAACCGCCGACTGCGCGCACGCGCCGAGCTCCCGCGGCAGCAGTGGCAGTAGTAGCAGCACGCTGCCGGCGGACTGACTGATCCCGAACGACGATGCCCCGGCAGGACGCACGCACGAGAACGGAGCGCTGCCACTCCTAGCAGCGCCACCGGCGGCGGCAGCTGTAGCAGTGGCTGCACCAGACAATCGGACCGGCACATGGCCGCCCGCCGCATACCGCACACCGACAGGGCGAGACGATCTCGGCAGCTCATGACGACGAAGCATGCAAATGACGGCGGCGAGCGGCGGCGACAGCGGCTACAGTCCCCGGCGAGGAGCCAACGCGGCTGGCGTTGTGGCGTGCCTACTCCACGGCGACGCGCGCGCGGGATAGGAAGTCGGTGACGCTCAGGTCGCCGGTCTCAATCTGCACAGCAGGGCAGGATGTTATATCGCCAGGCGCGGTATAAAAGTCAGAATCAGATAGTTGTCAGATCACGCGACAGAGTGATTGATGTGTAGCGATTCAGTAGAAGCTCGCTATACAACAAGTGCCCCCCACTTAGATGGGCAGCGTCCTCGCGCCCAGACCAATCGCCGCAGTTCTATGGGTGATCAAGCCATAGACAGACCGCCAGAACGACCAGTCAGGTGCAAGTCAGCCGAGGCCTTCCACGCAGTGGCTCAGAGTGCTGGCCGTAGGGTGCCCAAGCCTACCAGAACCGTCACCGATACCGTCTCACGTGCACGCGCTATCTGAGTGTGGGTGCTGCCACCTCCCACCAGCCCTCAGACCGCCGGCTGCGACCGTGAGTTGCGAGGATCGAACCAGGGTGTTCGCAGGATCGCAACGAAGCTCGATACCAACATGTTATATCGCCAGGCGCGGTATAAAAGTCAGAATCAGATAGTTGTCAGATCACGCGACAGAGTGATTGATGTGTAGCGATTCAGTAGAAGCTCGCTATACAACACAGGAAGAGTTAGTCGTCGGTGAAAGTAAGCTGGGCCTGGAGCCGGGCAGCAGCTTCCCTCGTAGCGCGGCTTCCCTGCACGCTCAGGCCTGGCTCACCTTCACCGTCACCTCCGGCACAAACATCTTCCCGCGCGAGGCCTTGGTGTCCAGCACCAGCTCCGAACCTGTGTGAGGCAAAGACCCCGTGGCGTGTACGTGCTCAGCAACACGAACATGGGTTGGCCGAGGGCATACCGAGAGAGAGGAACTGTGCGGCCGCTGCAGCCGCAAAACCCCTGCCGCAGTAGCCTGCTCCCCCACCCCCCATGCCCCTTCGCAGCAGCATCACCACGCGCGCACTCACCCTTCTCCACCACCACGGCGCCGTGGTCCGCCAGCCATTGCGCGCAGCGCTGGATGGCCTCCTCCTCACCCGCCACCGGCGCGGCCTCCCCCGCCAGGTGCGCGAAGCGGCAGCCCGGCAGCGGCACCGCCTCCTCCCCCTCCTTCTTCCCCGTCTCCTCCGCCTCCTTCCCGCCCGCGGCGCTGCCCTGCGCCTCCGCCTCCGCCGCCTCCGCGGGCTGGTTCCGCCGCTCCGGGCGGGGCGGTTGCAGGCCGAAGCCCAGGATGAGCGCCAGCGCGGACAGCGGCACGGGCAGGTCGGCGGCCTTGACGAAGGCGTTGAGGCCGGCCCAGCGCAGCGGCTCCACCACCACGTCCAGGATGGCGCGGCCCAGGTGCGGCGCGGTGGCGTACAGGCGGAAGAAGCCGCTGTAGTTGTAGTTCATCACCGCCTCGCGCACCTGCAGGCGGCCGGCGGACACGCGGGGAGGCGGGGGGGGGGGGTCCATGCATGATTAATCAAGAAATGACGATGTCGACAGAACAGGGCAGGGGCGGGGGACGAAGCGGATGGTGATGCGGGGCCAAGACGTACCAGGTGTACGCACGCGATGGCAGGTTCAAGTCCCAGCAAGACCCAGCAGATTCCCTCCCTCTCCGCCCGCGCCCCTCAGCGCCGCGCCCACATCCCTCCTGCGGCCCCGCGCGCGCGCGCGCACCGTGAGCGCGTGCCGGATCTCGGGCGCGGCCGCCAGCTCGGCCGGCACGTTGCGCATGGTGTGCAGCAGCGCCTTGGTCATGGAGCCGGCGTGCCGCGGCCCCGCCGTGGCCGCGTGCACCGTCTCGTACAGCAGCCGGTAGCCGGTGAACTCGGCCACGCAGCCGGGCAGCCCCTCCGCGTACAGGTGCCCCAGCCGCGCCTGGCACTGGTTGAACTCGGCCACGTCGCCGTACTCCAGGCTGCTGCGGCCGTGCGCCTCGTACACGCGCACCGTGAGCGCGTTGCGCAGGTGCTGCACGGTGCAGTCCTGCCGCATGCCCTTGAACTGGTCCAGCGAGTAGAAGTAGGTGGCCTCGCGCGCCGCGATGAGCCGCACCAGCCGCTCCAGCGCGCGCGCCAGCACCGGCTCCGGCCGCACGCTGGACGGCTCCGGCTGCGAGGTGAGGCGGAAGTAGGACTTCTCCAGGTTGTTGCTGGTGCCCACCACCACCTGGCCGCCGCCAAAGGGCCGGTCCTCGTCCTCGTAGTCGTCGTCGGTCAGGTCGTCCGACTCCGAGCCGCCGTAGCGGCCCGCGCCGGACGCGCGGCCGTCGCCGAAGCGGCCCGCGCGCGCGCGGCGCTTCTGCTCCTCCGCCGTGGTGTAGGCGTGGCCGTGGCCGCCGTAGGGGCTCGCGGCGGAGGCGCCGCCGCCGCGCTGCTGCTGGTGGCGCGACTCCAGCGCCAGCAGCTTCTTGCGCTTGCGGTTGCTGAGGTGCTGGTGGCCGCCGGCGCGCGGCGAGGGCGCGCCGTGGCGGTGGCCGCCGTACTGGCCGTAGTCCTCCTCATCCGAGTCCACGTCCTGGGACCGCTCATACCCGCGGCCGCCGGCCGCCGACCGGTAGTCGCCCGCACCCGCGCTCTCGCCGGCCGGGACCGCGCCCCAGCGGTTGCGCTTGCGGCCCTGCGGCCCCGACGGCGACAGCGCGCCGCCGTCAGCGCCCGCCGCCCCGCCGCCGCCGCCGGCTGCCGCGCCGTCTGGCAGCATGACCGCCTGCGTGTCCCAGTCGGTGGTCCACAGGCGGCCCTCGCCCTTGACCTGGTCAAGGTACGCCATCAGCTTCTCCGACAGCCGGCTGTCCGGCACGCCGCGCAGCCGCGCCGCGTTGAAGCAGCGCGTCACCCAGGCCGTGAAGCTGGGCGGCCACTGCGAGCTACCGGCAGCCGCCCCGGCGGCGCCACCTGCGGCGGCGGCGGAGCCGGACTTGACGGCCGCAGCCGCAACCGCGGCGCCGGCGGCAGCCGCGGCCACGGCGGCAGCCACGCCCGTCTTGGCGGGCGCCGCGGCGGAGGCGGCGCCGCCGACAGCGATGTAAGCGGGCGTGGCGGCGGGCCGAGCGGTAGGCATCTGCGGCCGGATGACGAATGACCCGCGGTTGAAGCGAGCGGCAACGGCGGCTGCGTGCTGCTGCGGCGTCAGCTGTTGCCCGGCAGGGGACGCCGGTGGGTCGCCAGGCGGCGGACGCGGCCCAAGCGGGGTCATGTTGGTGCCTGTGAGCCCTAGCCCGGGTCGCTGGTTGCGGTTGTTGTTGTTTTGCTGCTGGTGGTGGCCGTTCTGCTGGCCGTACAGGTTTGCGGGCGGCGGCTGCGCGTTGTACGAGTCGACCAAGGCCGAGTAGGGCTTGGAGGAGCCGGCAGCGGCTGCCTGGCCCGGCTTGCCGCCCGTGCCCGGCGGCGGGTCGCCCTTGGGCGGCGCCGGCGGCGGCACGCCCGGCTTCGGCTGTTGGTAGCCTGGCTGGCCGGCACCGCCGAAGGCAGTGTAGGCCTGCTGCGGCTGTTGTTGTTGCTGCTGCTGCCAGTACTGCTGCGCGTACTGCGGGTCATAGCCGTAGTAGCCGTACTGCGCGTACCACTGGGCGTAGGCTGCAGAGTCGTAGCCACCGTTTGCGGCTGCGGCAGCGGCAGCTGCGGCCGAGGCGGCGCCAGGCGCAGCGCCAGCCACGGAGCCGGCGGCCGCAGCGGGCGGGGCCTGCGGTGGCCCGCCGGGCGGGGGCGCGGGTGGCGTGGGCTTGGCACCGGCGGCGCCAGGAGCGGGCGGCGGTCCGCCTGGCGGAGGTGGTGGCGGCTTCTCGGCGTCAGCGGCTTTGTCCGGCTCCGCGCCAGGCGGCGGAGGCGACGAGGGGGCTGCCGGCGGAGCAGCGCCTGGTGGGGGAGGTTGCGCGCCCGCGGCAGCAGCGCCGGCAGGATAGCCCTGTTGCTGGTAGTAAGCTGAGTAATCATAGCCGTTACCGTAGCCATAGGCCGCGTAATACTGCGCGTAGTAAGGGTCCGACATTCCCGGCGCAGCTCCGGCGCCTGCTGCGCCCCAGGCCTGCGGCCCAGCTGTCTGATATGCCATTTACCTGAACAGCGGGAAGGAGCAAGGGTTTACAGAGGCGGCGAGCGCGGGCGACTGACAGGGCGCCCGCGCCGAATCTGAGCTTCCGGACCCCCCTGAGCCTTCCTGAGGCCAGCCAGAGACAAGCAGGAACTACCACTGCACTCAGGGATGCGTACCTGGTCCAAGGAAGGCGCCTCGCTGCTAAACTCCGGGTCAGCAAAGCCCGGTCAGGGTGCGGCGACGTCCTGCTAGCTGCGGCAGACCAACGCTTGGCACATGCTGTACTAGGAGTAACAAATAATTTGATGGGTACAATCAGTTTGGACTTCAGCAACGCCAAGCTCGAGCTTTCGTGGGAAGTTGCTGAGCGATTCACAGGAAGGCTCCAACAAAATGGCCTTTGCAGCTACAGTATTCTTCAGAATTGCGTGTTTAAAGGCTTTCAAGAACAGCGAACAGAGTTTGCGAACAACACGAGCTTTCGGCTCATTGCGCATGGGTGTCCGCTCAAACTGGCCGAGCCACGTTGCTCACAGCTAGCTTCTGAACTAAGGCTCTCCAGGCCCTCTCCAGTATCAGGCCGAGACCGAGACCCCAACTGCCCCCGAGCTCGCCCCCGCGCGGCACTCGCGTGTTTACCCCCACAGGTGCCCCCCACAGTCGCGCCGGGCCACATTCAACGCCCCACCTCCACCTCAGCAACTCCCACACTAAACGCATAGACGCTACAGGTGGTGCCCTACAACCATGCATGTACGCCCCTAGCTTTAATATGCCCAATCACTCGTCGTCCGTGTCCTCGTCATCCTCCTCCATCCCCATCATGGCCATCATGCGCATGGCCAGCTCCGCCGCCCGCTCCCGCCGCTCCTCGTCCGACATCACTCCCAGCCGGTCCTTGTGGCCTGTGCAGGAGGAGCACAGTCACATTGCCGTGTGCAGTTGGACCATGGCAGCGGCGGCAACTTAGCAGCGCACACATGTGCGTGGGCAGCCGGGGGCCTTGTGCGTGCAGCTGTCGAGCGCGCACAGCGCGGGCCAAGGCGGCTGAAAGCACGGAGCTGTACCACCACCATGGGGTCTTCGCGCTACGGCTACTGCGGCGCGAACGGAGGAAGCAACGGGCGGGAGGTACCCGCTCGCCGCACCCAGGCCCGGTCATTTGTGTCACCGGGGCCGCGCCCCCGGCTGCCGCATTGCCGCTTCAGCACGGCATGCCCCTTGCATCCCCTTGCATGCGCCGCCCCTGGTGGCCCCCATGGCGGTCGCAAGGGTCCACACGCCGAACCCCAACGCACCCCAACGCATGGCCTGTCCCCACAGCTGCTTCTGGCGAGCCCAAACTCCCTAGCCCCCGCATACGGCACACCCTTGGCTGGGCGCCACTCACCCCGCATCTCCTCCATCAGCTTCTCCAGGCCCTCCATCACCTTCTCCGCCTCCTGGTCCTCCACCTCTTCATCGCCGGGGCCCCCGGCCTCCGGCGCGCCGCCCTCGGCTGCGGTCTCCGAGCCGACCATGGCTGCTTCTGCTGGCTTGCCGGCCTCGCCGCCTGCCGCTTTGGAGCCGCCGTTGGCGGTGGCACAGGTGGCATGGCCCACAGCTGCGGCTGCTGGTATCGTTGACGTTGCTTGTGGGGCGTGAGGTGGCGCATCACGCCCGCTGCTTGACCCCACCGCTGCTGCCGCGGGGTCCTCCCCACCCAACGCCGTGTAGCCGCTGCCGGCCGCCGCGTCCGTCTCCTCCCCGGCGCCATCGCTGGAGGCACCAGCGGCTGCCGAGGCGGCGGTGGGCCCCACAGCTGCTGCCTCCTTGCCTTTTTCGAGGAGCTCCAGGTTGGGCCACATGTGCGCCTGCAGGGCCTCCACCACGCGTGCCACTCCCTGCCGGTCGCCATCCAGCGTCAACGCCGCGTCCACCGCCGGCACGGTGGGGCAGCAGATGATTAGTTCGAAGCCATTCTCTATAGACCAGTCCGCAGCTTTCTGGAACCAGGTCGGCTGCTCCGCGGTCTCCAGCTCGGCCGCGCTGCCGCTGGTGGGGGCGAGGGAATCCGCGTGCGTGCCGATGAGCAGCTTCACCTCCACCGCTTCCAGATCGAAGCGGCTTGCCACCGCCTGAGCTGTCGCGAAGGTCTTGGGCTCCTTAAGGCTGAACGCGAGCACCAGCGCCTCGGGCTGGCCGCTCGTGCTGGCCTCGATTGTCGCATCTGGGCACTCGCGCACATCAACGTCCGTGCGATAGTACTTCGTGTCTATATGCCATTGCACAGTGCCATCAGGCGAGCCTACAGGAGCTGCAGATCCAGAAAAAGCGCGAACGAGTGAAGTTTTGCCGACGCTCTGCGCGCCGGCGACGAGCACGAGAGGTTTGCTAGATGTCATGTTGTGTTGATTACGGACACAGCCTGCTGAGCATTACATGCACATCGTGCCTCCCGGATCCGGCGTCGGATCGAGCAGCTCGCGCAAGCTCATCGTTTCAGCGCCCCGCCAGGGCCCTGCGTGCTGTCAGCGCTCCAGCGCCTGGCGCTATGGACTGCTAGGGACACCAGCCGCTGTGCTTGTACGAGAGATACTTCTGGACTTCTGGCGCAAGTTCCATTCGGGGGAGCCCCTTGGGTAGCCCTGTCCGGCCCTGTCAGCCCCTGTAAGCTCCGGTGGGGCGTACGGCACACGGCAAGGCGCAGGGTTGCCCATGCAACCACACCAGTGCTCACTACCAGCAATGGTAATCGTCTCGTGTGCTGTGAATCGTGTTCCTGGCTGACCGACGCACCACGCGGGGTCAAGCATCAGAATGGTTGGCACGCGGCACCAATCCATTGCTCAGATTTGCACAACATTGGCCCTCTTGCTTGCATAGCCTCCTCGCACTATTTTGTGACGGTACTGCTAGGACAGGACACACGCGAGCGGCGTAAACTGTTGGAAGCTGTCTGCAAAAGTCTGAGTCTGGTGTATGAGCCCTGAGGTCTCATGATAATTATTCTTACACTGCGAAGCATGGTTTGAGCTGGAATAATTATGGCGGACGGCACGGAAAAGGAGGAAGAGCGGAAAGGCTCGTTGCCGCCTCGCTTGCCCGGCAGCGAGCGCTGCGCATTCTGCGGACAAGACCGGAAAGCCTGTGACGGCAGCCTAGGTGCTTTCCTGGGCCCTATCGAGGATGGAAACCGAAACAACGTCTACGTGCACCGGTTCTGCGCGCTATGGAGCTCCGAGGTAAAATTACGCATCACCAAAATCCCGAAGTTGCCCTAGGAGTGGAATTGAATGGGGGCCAGCAGAATGCCGCCAATTCTTTACGCGCCCCTGCGCCCTGGGACAGCCAGCGGGCCAACTTGGTCTCCTGGTGTAGGAGAGCTGGTTGAGACATACGGGGGTGCCGGACTGGCCTGTGGCGAGGTCGGGCCTTCACCGGTTCCCGACCTTGGGCACCGCATCGGTCACCCACCCCGACGCGGTGCACCTCGCTGACCCGTAGGTGTACCACAGCTCGGACGGCACGACGCTGCTGAATGTCTCCAAGGCCATCCGCCGTGGACGGCAGCTGCGGTGCGTTGACGTGTAGCGTACGCGCTGGGGCTCCGGCCTGCCGGGCAACGCGTCCGCACAACCGCGTCTGCTGCCCCGCCTGCCCGGAACCCAACCGCACGCGGCCCTGACCCCCCACCCGCCCAACGCCACCCGCGCCTCCCCAGCTGCGGCCTGTGCGGCGAGCGCGGCGCCACCCTGGGCTGCCGCGTGGAGCGCTGCAACACCTCGTACCACCTGCACTGCGCCCGGGCCAGCGGCTGCTTCTTCAACATCGCCCGCTTCCTCATCGCCTGCCCGCGCCACGCGCACCTGTACAAGCGCGAGCAGGAGGAGGCGCGCAAGATGTGGGTGGCGGCGTCGGTGCATTGGGTGGGGAGTGGGGGTGGGGAGGCGCAGGGAGGCGCACGGGCACAGCATGCCGCGGCAGGGAGCATTGCCCGAGGGTTCCTGCCGGGTTGTCCCAGACCCGTCCGCGTGCCCGCATGCCACCCCTGCTGATATGCAACAAATGGTGACCGCAGGGGGCTGCCGAGCGGGCCTGAGGGCCTGCAGTCGGGCGGGCGGAATCGCCGGGGCCACGATGGCGGCGGCGCTGGCGGCCGTGGGGGCACCGACGGCGGCGGCGCGGGGACGGAGGCAGCGGCGTGCGGCGGGCAGCGCAGTGGCAAGCGCCGCAAGTAAGCCCCCACGCGCGGCTCAAATGCTCATGATCTGCAGATGCTGTATGCTGTCCTAACATGCTAAAAGAATGCATCTAACTCGCTTTTGTCCTGCATCCACACTCGCGCCATTCAGAATCGACTTCGACGCCATTGGCCAGCACTTGGCGGTGGCGGCGGTGGGCCTGGCGGCGGCGCGGCGGGCGCACGACACCGCTGCCGCGGAGGCGGACGACGACGAAGCCGCGTTTGCGGTGAAGGAGCGGCGGCGGTACACCAAGGACACGGCGCGCCTGGCGCCCGTGGTCCTTGGAGGCGGCGGCATGCTCGGCCGCGGCTGCGGCGGCGCAGGAGCTGAAGGGGCCGCGAGTGCGGCAGCGGCAGCAGCTGGGGCTGGGGCGTTGGTAACGGTAGCAGGAGCAGGAGGTCCAGCAGGGCCGCCGCCTCCCGCGCCGCTGGCGGCGCTGCCGGCTGCCTACCGGCGCGGCTTCGAGGCGGTGGGCGGCCTGGGCCCGGTGGTGGCGGCGCTGCGCGAGATGGTGCTGCTGCCGCTGCTGCGCCCGGGGCTGTTCGAGCGGCTGGGCGTGGCGGGCGCGGCGCCGCCCAGGTGGGGGCGGTGGAGGGCGGGGTGGGAGGGCGGGGTGGGAGGGCGGGGGCTGGGGGGTGGGAGGGCGGGGTGGGAGGGCGGGGTGGGAGGGCGGGGTGGGAGGGCGGGGTGGGAGGGCGGGGGCGGGTGCATGCAGGCAATACGTGCGGGCCGTGCATGGGCGGGCACGGAGGCGCTGTTGGCGGCTGTGGGGTCGGGACAGCCGGACGGTGCCTCGCTCCGGGGTCACGTCTCAGCGCCCACTCGCCCACACACCGCGCACACACCCCGGTATTACCCTTTGGCACTCCTAACACCGCGGCCACGCCGCCGCCGCCGCCGCCGGCGCAGGGGCATCCTGCTGCACGGCCTGCCCGGCACCGGCAAGACGCTGGCGGTGCGGGCGCTGGCGGGCGAGGTGGCGCGGGTCAGCCCGGTGCCGGTGGCGCTGTTCGCGCGCGGCGGCGCGGACGTGCTGGGCAAGTACCACGGCGACGCGGAGCGCACGCTGCGGCTGCTGTTCGAGGAGGTGCGTGGGATCGTGTGCGTGTACGGCATATGTTCATTGTGTTGGGAGAAAACCAAATCAACCTGGGTGGGGCCTGGAGGCGGCCGCAGCGTATGTATGCGGCCAACCGGAACGCCGCCGGATGTGGTCGCGGTCCGCTGAACCAGTCGCATGACGTCATGCCGCCGCCGCCGCCGCCGCCGCCGCCGCCGCCGCACAGGCCCGCCGCCGCGCGCCCGCCATCATCTTCCTGGACGAGCTGGATGCGCTGGCGCCCAGGTTCGGGCGGGGTGGGATAGTGAGTGGTATTGGGGTGGAGTGGGGTCGGGTCGGATTGGGAGTTGCTGTCAGCGGCCCAAGCTGAGTGTCCAACTGTCCGCCTACAGCCTCGGGGTCGGCGAGGAAACGGTCGGCCGCCCCTCCCTTTCAACGGGCAACGGCAATCAGTAATGAATGGAACCGCCCCCACCCCCCGCAGGCGCTCCGTGTCGGGCACGGGCGGCGCCGACCAGATCTACGCCTCCGTGGTGGCCACGCTGCTGGCGCTCATGGACGGCGTGGCGGACCGCGGCCAGGTGGGCAGGCAGGGGGCGGGGGGCGGCAGGGGCCGGCGCAGCAGGGGGCGGCGGAGGGGTGCATGGGGCCGGCGTGAGGGGCCAGGGCGGGGACGGGGGCGGGCCCGGCGCGGCCTTGGCTGCTGCCGGTTGCCGTCCACACAGCTGGTGCATGGTAGTCGCCTGGTGCAGCGCATCTCCGCCACCGCACCAACGCCGCTGGCGCCGCACCGCAGTAACGCTGCCGCCGCCGCCGCGGGGCCCGCAGGTGGTGGTGATCGGCGCCACCAACCGGCCCGACAACCTGGACCCCGCGCTGCGCCGGCCCGGCCGCTTCGACCGCGAGCTGGGCTTCGGGCTGCCCAGCGGCCAGGACCGGCTGCAGGTGGGGGCGGCGGTGGGCGGTGGGCGGGAGGTGGAAGGCGGCTGGTGGGCGGTGGGGCGTTGGTGGGCGGGGCGATGGGCGGTGGGTGGTGGGCGGTGGGCGGTGGGCGGCGGGGCGTGCCGGTATTGGGGCACAATCTGCAACGCGCAGCGCCCGTTGAGGAGCCTGGGCCCCTGGAGCAAGCAAGGGCCGCGCTGTGTCGTGTGGTGCCGCGCCGGCCACGCCGTGCAGGTGCTGCGGGTGCACACCGCCGGCTGGAGCCCGCCGCCGCCGCCGGGGCTGCTGGAGCGCGTGGTGGCGGCAACGGAGGGATACGCGGGTGAGGCGGGGCGGCGGGCGTGTGCGCGTGTGCGTATGTGAGCAGTCGCTGTGCTACAGCACTGTTATGATATGCCCATTGTTGGTGCTGAAGATGAGCGGTACGCACTTTGTGGGGCTCCGCAGCGGCACTCAACATTGACAGCACCTTTCCAACCGCACAGGCGCGGACCTGCAGGCGCTGTGCTCCTCGGCGCTGCTGGCCGCCGTGCGCCGCGCCGTCAGCGCCGCCGGTGCTGCCGCGGCGGCGTCGGCGGCGGCGGAGGGCAGCGGCGGCGCCACCTCGTCACTCGAGGCCCTGGTGCAGCGGCGGACGGCGCTGCAGGAGCGGCGGCGCCTGCGGCGACTGCAGCGGCAGCAGCGGCTACGGGCGGAGCAGGAGCGGCAGTGGCTGCAGCAGCAGCAGGTGGAGAGGGAGAGGCAAGAAGCGGAGCGGCGCGAGCAGGAGAGGCAGGAGGCGGAAAGGCGGGAGCAGGAAAGGCAGGCGGAGGCGGAGGCGCAGCGGCAGCTGGAGCGGGTGGAGGAGGGCGATGAGCGCGAGGGCAGCGACGGCGGGGACGGCCGCGGCGATGTGGGAATGGCGGAGGCCGCCAACGGCGCCGCGGGTGCCGCGGGGCCGGCGTCACGGTCACCGCCGCAGCCGCAGCCACAGGGCCCATCGGGCGCTGCTGCGGAATCCCATGGTGACAGCCACATGCAGGAGGCGGTGGAGGAGGCGGGCGCTGTTGCGGCTCGGAAGGCTGACGACGACGCTGCGCGCGGACCTGACACAGCCGCGGGTGTGGCCGGCGCCGCGCCGGCGGCTCAGCCGCCGGCCCCTGCAGCCCGACGGGGCTTCGCGTCCATGCTGCGTGGGTTCGGGCAGCTGTTTGACAGCACCGCCGCGCCCGCACCCGCAAATGCCGCGCCGGGCTCCGCCGCGGCCGCAGCAGCGCCGCCGAATGGGAGTGCTGGCCGCCCGGGCGGCGGAGGGGACCCTTCTGTGCAGGCGCAAGCGAAGCAGGCCACGGCATCGGCGGTGCCGCAGGAGGCCCCAGGGCCAGGTGCGGCTGCTGCTGCAGCGCCCGAGCCACATAAGCCGCCGCCGCAACAAGAAGCGCAGCAGCAGCAGCAGCCGCAGCCGCAGCCGCAGGAGCAGCAGCAGGAGCAAGAAGACCAGGACATGGAAGAGCAAGAGCAGGCGGTGGAGGCGGATGTGGAGGCGGCGCGTGTGACGGAGGCGGCACGGGCTGCCGCCGAGACAGCGGCCGCCGCAGGCCAGGCTCAGGTGCCGCTGCCGGCGTTGCCCCAGGTGCCAGCGCACAGCGGGCAGGCGGCGGTGCCGCTGCCGCCGATCCGGACCACCAGCGCAGCTGCAGCCGCTACAGCCGCAGCAGCACTGGAAGCGGATGCTGCCGAGGAGGAAGAGGAGCCGGAGGGGCAGGAGGACGACTGGATGGCGGGCGTCCGCGTGGAGGAGCAGGACTGGCTGGCGGCGCTGGCGGCGGCGCCAAAGCCCTGCGCGCTGCGCGAAGCCGCCGCCGCCGTGGCGGCGATGCTGCCGGCGGCGCCGCCGCGGCACGCGGCGGCGCTGGTGGTGCCGGCGGTTGCCGAGGCACTGCTGCAGCTTGAGGCCGCGGGCGTGGTGGTCGGGTCGGCCGCGCTGCGGGCTGGTGCCGCCGCTACCACTGCTGCTGTTGCTGCGGCGGACGCGCTTGCCGGGACAGAGCTCGGGGCGGCAGCCGCGGGTGCGGTCCGGCGGTTCCTGGACCAGCTGGAGGCTGCGGGCGCGGTGCAGCAGCGCCCGGCGGCGGCTGCGGCGGCGCTAGCTGCGCCGCCAGCGGGCCAGGAGCCGCAGCAGCAGCAGCAAGCAGGTGTGGTTGCGGGCGTGGAGGCGGCGGCAGCTGGAGCTGAGGGCGGCGACCTGGCGCGGCCGCTGAACCTCATGCTGCCGCCACTGCAGCTGCAGCCCGCGCTGGCTGGGCCGCGGCCGCCGGCCTGCCATCTACTGCTGTGCGGTGCGGGCGGTGGCGGCGGCCAGGACGCGGTGGCCGCGGCACTGCTGCGCCTGCTCGTCAACCCCGGCTTGGCAAGTGCTGGGTTCGGTGGCGACGGCGGCGGCGCGCCTGCCAGCATCCACACCATCAACCTGCCCGCCATCGTGTTGCGGTCGGGCGGCGGCGGCGGCGACAGCAGCGGCGTCGGGGGCTTCGGCGGCGGGGCCAGCAGCCGTGGCCGTGGCGGGGACGACAATGACGCGGCGGCGGAGGGCGTGGCGGCGCTGGTGGCGGATGCACTGGCGGCGGGCGGCGGCCAGCGTGCCAACGGCGGCGGCGGGGGCATCAGTGGCGGCGGTGGCGGCCTGGCGGCGGCGCCGCCGCTGCGTGTGCTCTTCCTGCCGGCGATCGACACGTGGGCGCTGGAGCAGCGCGTTGCGCTGGTGGCGGCGGCGGCGCCGGACGCGGCAACCGCGGGTGGTGAGGACTTCAACGCGCTGTCGGACGACGATGACGATGAGGAGTCGGAGTCCGACATGGAGTCGGCGTCGACATCGGGCTCGGGCTCATCGGATGGTGCGGATGAGGATGGCGATGGCGATGGCGATCGGGCTGGATGCCAGCCGCAGCAGCAGCAGCGCCGGACGCGGCTGCAGGGTAGCGGCGGTCTGCGGCTGGTGTCCCGCAGCCGCACCTGCATCAGCCCGGCCTGGGGCGTGCTCATGCAGCAGCTGGCGGCGGCGCCACCGACCGGCGCCGTCGGCCGGGGTGCCGGTGCAGCCGCCGGGCCGGCACTGCTCGTGCTCGCCACCTGCGGCCTCCCTGCCTCCGAGCTGCCAGATGAGCTCCTGACTTTCTTCGGCGGCTGCAGCAGCAGCAGTAGCGGCGGCGCTGGCGGCGCTGGAAGCGGCAGTAGCAACGACCATGGCGACGGCGGCAGCGCCGCAGCAAACGGAGGCGACGGCGACGCGGAGCCCGGCGGCGATGACTCGGCCATGGCGGCAGCCGAAGCAGCCATGGCCGCCGCCCGAGCCGCCGGCCTCTTTGCGCCCTGGGGCTCGGGGGCGGCGGAGCCGCCATCGCCGCCGCGGCTGCGGCCCCGGCAGACTGGGGTGGTGCGGCAGCCAGCCAATGCCACGCCGGCGGCGTCAGCAGCCCTCGCCTCGCGGCACGTGATCGAGGTGGCGGGGACGGTGCCGCCGGTCGCAGCGGCTGCTGCCGTCGATGCGGCGGCGGAGGCGCTGGCGGATGCGGCCCGGCTGGCCCTGGAAGCGGCGGCGGCGCAGCTGCCGCCGCCCGAGCCAGCCAGCCCCGCCGGCCATGCCGCAGCTGCGCTCGCCGATGAGCTGCTGCCGCTGAGCGGCGGCGGCCTGCAGCGGTTTGCGGGCCGGATTGCAACGGCAAGCGGTGCGGCTGGCGGCGACAGTCCGGCGCGGCAGCGGCGCGGCACGCCGGCGGCAGCGCCGGGAAGCGCCTGGGGAGGCGCCGGCGCCGGCCTTGGCGGCCGGGGCGCGGGCGCAGGCTCGGGGCAGCTGCTGCCGGCGCCGCCCGGCCCGGGCCTAGGCGTGGGGCTGGGGCTGGGCGGGGACCTGAACATCGCGGAGATGGAGCGGGGGCGCAAGCTGCTGCTGCAGGTGCGTGTGTCAAGGACTCGTGCGATAGGCACAGGCACGGATTGGTGTGCGACCCGGACTCGATACCGGTAGCCTGAACCGGCTCTTTTGACCAGGCGTGAAACCGGTCTAGACATAGGGATGGCCGTGGATGGGCCCCCGATTCCCATGCGTGCTTACTGGTACCCGTCCGCCGTCCAACCCGCAGGCGCAGCACACGGTCCGCAGCATCGCAGCGGGCATGCTCCGCCGCCGCAGCGGCTGCCACCTGGCGCGAGCCACCATCCGCGGCGGCGCAGCCGCCGCGCTCGCGCTCTTGGCGGCCGGCGGCGGCGGCGGCGGCTCGGGCCCCGGATCCGGCTCGTCCGCTTCGCGAGATCTGGATCCCATCATGCACGGCATCGTGCCCTCGAATCCAGAACCGGAGCCGGGGGCTGCTGCCGCTGCTTCTGCCGGCGGCGGCGGCGGCGGCGACGGCGCGGACGGCGCAGGGGCGGGGGCGGGCCCTGCGCCCCGCGGGAACTGCGGTGTGCCGGAGCGGCTCCGGAAGCGCCGTCGCGAGGACGTGGTGGTGGTGTCCCTGGCGGCGGTGGCGCAGCACGCGCTGGAGGGTGAGGCGGCAGCGCACTGGGGGGGCGGGCTGAGCGCGGGATCGGATGCGGGCATGCAAACCGGCGCCGCAGTGTGTGCAGCAGCCCGTGGGCGGCCACTGGTACAGCACACCCAAACCCAAACGGCCCTGTCCTCCCGCCCGAAGTCCACACACCCGCCTGGGGGCGCAAGCGCCCCTCCTTGCTCTTATGCACATGCTTCCGGTTGGATTGGGTTTGGCTTAGCTCGGGCTGGCAACCACCTCCCTGCTGGGCGCTCACGCCCGCGCCCGCGCACCCCGCAGGCCGCATCCACACGCTGGACAAGTTCAAGCGGGCGGTGCGGCAGACCGCCGAGCTCGTCCGCGCAGCCCGCGGGGCCGAGCCGGCGGCGGCGGCGGCCGCCGCCGCCGCCGGACCCAGCAGCTGTAGCACGGGTGTGGGCTACAGCCGCGCGGCTGCGGCGGCGTCCATGTGGGAAGACCAGGCTGTAGCTGCGGCCGAGGCGGCGGAGCGGGCGCTGGGTCTGGATGAGGGCGGTGGCGAGGGCCGGCGGCTCATGCTGGCGGCGCTGGCACACTATGCAGCGGCGGGCGGAGACCCGGCAGCGTGGCGGCCTGGCGGCGGCGGCGCCGTCGCGGCCGCCCCGCTGACGGCGCCAGCGGTTGATGGGCTGGCGGTGGTGGGATCGCCGAGCAAGGCATCCCGGGCGCGGGGAGCTGGTGGCAGCGCCGGTGCCCTGACAGCGACGCCGTCGCGGCTTGCCGCCGCCAGCAGCGGCGGCGCCGGCAGTGGTGGCACGCCGCGCGCGGGATCGGCCGCCGCCGCTGTCGCCACCATATTTGGCTCGCCGCCGCGCAGCTCGCCGGCGCCGCCGCCTCAGCACACGGCTGGTGGCATCAGCCGGCTCAGCAGCCTGAGCGCGTGGAGTGCGGCGGAGGCGGCGGAGGCGGCTCACGAGGCGGCGGCGCGGGCGGTGCCGCCGGCGCGCGCGCGCCTGCCGTGCTCCGCGACAGAGCTGGCTGACGCGGTGATGGAGCGGCTGCGGAGCTCCGGGCAGCTGCGGGACGCAGTGGCGGCCGGCTGTAGCGGCGCGGTGGTGTTGGCAGCAGCCGGTGGCCCGGATGCGGGAGCCGGGGTGGAGGCGGGTGTGGAGGGGCCGGTGGGCGGGTTTGAGGAGCATGTCCGGGCGCTAGTGGCGCGCGTGGTGGCGGCCGCGGCACACGCGGTGTCAGAGGCGGCAGCGGCGGCCGCCGCAGGCGCTGACGGCGAGGAGGCGGGTGTGCAGGCCCGGCGCTCGCGCCTGGTGGACGTGGTGGTAGGTGCGCTGGCAGCCGCCCTCAGAGGCCGCGGCTTCCGATGATTGATGGTAATAGTCGTACTGCTCCAGGTCAGCGCCCTCTGATGAAGAGCTGCGTTTTTTCGACGCACATCACGATGCTCGCGCCGAAACACGGCCCGTGTCTCACGCGCCGCCGCCGCCACCGCTGCTGCCGCACAGAAAATTAACTCGGAGCTTGAGTGGGCTGGGCGGACACAGCGTGGGCTGGGCAGACACAGCGTGGGCTGGGCGGGGCTGCCTAAGTCCCACAGGCCGCTTCAGCCAGACGGGCCTTGCTCGGGTGGCCCAAGCGTGGGCGCGGCATCGTCTGCATAATTGTTAAGCCTCGTGTAGGCGGGGCGACGGGTCGAATTCTTACTTTTGCTAGGTATTCGAGTTAGAACAGCCTAGGATATGGCGAAGATGGGGTGGCGAATTTATGCATCAGAGCACGGACGCACGACATGGGCAGCACGGAGGGCTGCATGGGGGCAGAGGACCCCCTTGCAATCGTCCTACTTAAGTCTACTCGTGGCATTTCGCTGCGGCGTGGTTTGTACTTTTGTCACATTACACCCCCCAAGTCGATGTGTGCGCTCACTAGTTGTGGGGCTAACTAGCCCGTCGGACCAGACTGTTGCAGACAGTCCGCACTTTCGCGAACTTGCCCCTCCTCGCTTTAAGCGAATCCGGATGCGCTCAGCTACACCTCTTTTAAGCAACGAATCTGTAGGCAATGGCTATGCCTGGAGGAGCGCGAAAGGCACGCGAGGGCTGGGGCTTCGGGCGCACGCTGCTGCTCGCGGCGTCGCTCTGCCTCGTCGGCACTGCAGTTTTATTCTTATATGAACTGGGAGGAACATCGAACCTGACCGGCAAGCACGTAGGCAGCGCTAAGCTAACGGCGCTCGTTTCGCGATGGCGAGGCGGTCCCAGTCGCTATGTGCGCACGACCGAGGTCGGTGACATCTTCGGTAAGTGGGTTACTTAAATGCACAGTCGGCAGCCGCAGAGCTGCGTTGTGAAGATTTACGACTTTTGGCGGGCACGATGCGAGCCAGCACCGGTTCGCCCGCACAGTTGCGCTTCTGCTCTAAAAGGACGTGAATCTTGGGCAAAGGTCGGGGGACAGGCGGGCCAAAGGTTTTTTTGCCCAGCTGCGGGGGGAGTGCCTCGAGCCGAACCGCCACGCACCCCGCCCGTGCGGCGCCTCGCCCTTCAGGCACGCTCTTCCACTCGGAGCTGGTCGGCATCATCAAAGTCCAGGTGAGCAGCGGTCTCTATGGCAGTCCGGACCTCGCAGGCCCGGCACCTGGGGTTTCCGCGCCAGCATCGTGCAGCCCTCGCCCGCCCGCACCCTAGCACAACCCCTGCCGATGCCACGATTACTAGCCCCTGCTGGCTGCTGCTGCGCCGCCCATGCCCGCTGCCGCCGACCCGCACCGCACCACCCACCGCGCCGCGCCGCACAGGACGCGGGCGGCGGCTCGCGGCTGCTGGGCACGCTGCAGTCCATGCAGGCCGCCGGCGTCAAGACCGTCATGTTCAGCTTGGAGTGGGGCTGGGCGGAGCGCAGCGAGGGGCAGTTCAACTGGTGAGCGTGGGTGGGCGGGTGGGCGTGTTGAAAACACCACGTGCGTGGGTGGATGTGTATGTGGTGGCGGGAGGGGCGGGGAAAATGCGGGTGTGTGTATGTGGGTGTGCGTGCCCGGTTGTCGAGGTCGGGGTGCGGCTGCTGTGGCCACACAGGGGGCCGGCAGTGGCCAGGACCAGCCGGGCGTGGCAGTGGATGGGGGCACTGCGTGGAGGGAGCGAGGGAGGGAGGAAGGGAGGGAGCGTGTTGCCAAGTACGATGTGTCGAGAGGCGCGGTGTGGGCAGGACCCGGCGACACGGCATCATGGCTTGTGCAACAAGGCTAAGCGCTGGGTGCTGCCGTGCCGTGCCACTGTGGCCGCCTCTTCCCCGCCCCCCCCCCAGGGCGCACGTGGACCTGCTGGCGGGCACGGTGTGCAACTCCACCACCCTCAAGGCAAGACGGGGGCTTGGAAGGGAGGGGGCGGGCAGGTGCCACCGCTGTTAGCTTGGGGTGGCTGGGTGGAGGGGTACGGACGCGCACCACGCACGCACATACCGTACACCGCAAGACCTCGACACGCACCTGTGCGGCCACCGTTCGACACGCACACACGCGCACGCACCTGCCTTTGCAACACACGCACCCGCTGCCCACGCGCGCCGCCGCGCAGATGGCCATGATTGTGGACGTGCTGCGCGCGCCCGCCTGGCTGTTCGTCAAGTGGCCGCACAGCCGCTCCTTCGACGCGCACGGCCGCAACTACAGTCACATGTCCTGGTACCACGCGGGGGCCAATGAGGTGGCGCTGGACCGGCTGCGGCAGGTGCGTGTGGGAGCGGGCGGAGGTGTGGGCGGGCAGAGGTGTGGGCGAGTGGAGGCGTGGGCGGGCGTGTGGGCGGGCGTGTGGGCGGGTGGAGGTGTGGACGGAGGTGTAGGCGGGCGGAGGCGTGGGCGGGGTAGAGACGTGTGCAGGGTGCGGGCTGGGGTGGATGGGTGAGTGAAGGGCGGGGCATCGCGCTCCTGGTGTGTCGGTGTTGGTGGAGTCAGCCGTGCGGAGCACGGCGCATATACGCAGCATCGTGTCTCAACCCCTGCGCCCACCCTCCCTGCACCCGCACCCGCCGGCGGCCGGCACCGCTGCAGGTGGCCACTCGGCTGTCGGGCAAGTGGGGCTCGTGCGCAGTGGCCATTCAGCCCGCGTACAACAACGAGTACGAGGTGAGGGCGAGGGCGAGGGTGAGGGTGAGGGTGAGGGTGAGGGTGAGGGTGGGTCCTGGGAGGGTGGGTCCTGCGCCCGCCGCCGCCCCATCCCTGCACACACACCCTGCTGTACTGTTCCTGGTTACGCCTCCCACTTCTTAAACCAATCATGCATCGACCCCTACCACCTCCCCCCCCCCAGGCCAAGTTCACGCAGGAGCACGACGCCTACCAGGACTACAACCCGCACGGCCTGGGCATATTCCGCGACTGGGTGCAGAAGCGCCAGCCCAGTCTGGCGGCAGTCAACAACAGGTGGGTGTGGGTGCGGGGGGGAGGCGGGGGGGCGGGGGGAGCAAGGGGGCGGGGGAGCAGGGGAGGGGGCGCAGTGGCGAGCATGGCGTTGAGGGATGGCGCGTTTGTGTATGGGGTTGGGATGGGGTGGAGGCAGGGCGCAGCGGCGGGCTGGAGGCTGCGGCGACATCTGCGGCGCTGGAGCGATGAGGACGCAGCGCAACACGCGCCCATGGATCTCCTCGCGCACGCACACGCTGCATACGCGGCTGGCTGCTTCCCATTTCTTGTGCGTACGTCACACGCACACTCAGTGCTCACGCGCATGCAAACACACGCCGGCATGCGTGGTGCCAACTTGGTCGCAGGTGGGGCACCAAGTTCGCGCGGTGGGAGGAGGTGGCGCCGCCCAAGCTGTACTCGGGACTGATTATGGGACCCGACGACAGCGCCAGGTGGGTGTGTGGGGCTGGGGGAAGTGGGTTGGGTGGTGGGAAAGTGGTGGGGAGATGCGGAGTTCGGTGCGGTAGGAAGCTGGAGGATGGGGGTTGATAACACCAGCCCAAGCTGAACCAAACCGCGGACTGGGCAGAGTCGTAGCAAATGCAATAGCGGCCATGTAATACAAGGCATATCGTGGACGAGGATTGGGCCGAGGACGTGGACGGGGCGAGGCCGGCGCGCCGTCGACCAGAATTGCCACAGACAGGGGGTTGGGCGTGGTAGTTCACGTGGCGGTTGACGCGCTGCGCAGGTAGCGCTGCCTGTGCAGTGTAGCGGGGGTGCCGCAGAGGGCGCCGCAAGGGCATGATGGTCGGCGTGGGGGGGGCGCAGGGCCAAGGGTCCTCCGCACCGTGGCACCCGAACACTCACCTGTGCCGCGCCGTGGCCCCATGACCCTGGCACTGTCCCGCCCCTCACATCAACGCCTATGTCAACACCTTCTGCTCGTTATAACATTTGGGTCGTGAATGGAACCTGCCGTGCAGGTTCTGGGACTGGATGCGCTTTCGCACCGAGTCGGGCGCCGAGGTGTTCAACCGCGCCTGCCGCACCGTGCAGGCGGCGCAGCTGCAGTGCTTCCACCACTTCCCGGAGGTGCGCCCGCGGGCTGCGTGTGGGGGCGGCCTGGGGCTGGGGCGGGGTTCCAGGCATGGCAACGATAGTTTGAGGGTGATATGACGAGCAGGGCTGCGTCCAGCAGTGGCGAGGGAGGAGATGCGGGGACGGGGGGCGGGCCAACTGGCCGTCACCGCCATGCGCGCACACACGCGCCCCCCCCCGCTGCATGGCTGTTCCTGGCTACGACTTCACGTCCTAACTACTGATTAATGTAACCCCACCCCCCGCTGCTGCCTACACGCCCCCACCCGCCCGCCTACCCTCCCCCTCAGTTCTTCTCGGTGCTGGACGCGGTGTACGGCGCCGCCATGTTCCCGCTCATAGCCGGCAGCAACGCAACAGGTGGGCGCCGCCGGGGGCCAGGGGGGCGGCGGGGAGGGGCAGGGGTTGGGGGGGCCGCAGGGCCGCGGGGCCGCAGGGCCGGAGGCCGCAAGGCTTTGCCGTGCTGACGGGCTTGGGCGCGCGTGGGCTGCAGTGGGAGGAGGGACAGGGGGCCCGGGGGGGCGTGTGCGGCTGCTGCGAGGGCGCTGCCTGGGCGCGGCTGGTTGGTGGCGGCAGGAGGTCAGCCGGCGCCGGCACCGGCACCGCGTGTGTCGGGTGGCGCCAGCCTGCTGCTGCAGCCGCGGCGCCCTGCCCGCACCCCAGACTGCACTGCACTGAGATGCTCTGTAATGCAATGCACTCACAGACTTTGTGATCATGGACTCCAACTTCCGCACGCCGTACGGGACGCTCATGGACCCGAGCAAGCTGCGCTTCTACGTGGCGGCGGCGCGGGCCTTCGGTGCGGCGCGGGGGGGGGGGGCGGCGGGGCCAGCCTCGCGAATGCGGGGCTTGTCGCTCGACTTCGAGTGCTCTCTTGATTGATTGACATTGCCTGCTGCCTGCCCGGCCGGCTCTGACAAGGATGCACGCACGCACAAACTCACACGCCCCCACACCACAGGCAAGAAGACGTACTTTGAGGCGGCGGTGGAGCGCTACGCGAGCATGGGCCTGCTGGAGGTGAGGGAGGGAGCGGCGCGCGCGGCGGGGGCGGGGCGGGCTGTGGTGTGCTGGCGGGCGACCGGATGCGACGGCTGCCGTCCGCCGCTCGGCGCTTCGGCGGCAACCTGACCTCCCCGGGCATACAATCTTTTGTGCAAGCTGCACCGAATCCCAGCCCCAGCCCCACCTCCACCTCCTCCGCCCCACCGCCTGCACTCCATCCCATTCCCACCGCCACCTCCTCCACTAGCCCACCACCACCACCTGCACTCCGCCACCTGCACTCCACCGCCTCCACTGCACCTCCTCCGCGCCGCCCCCGCCCCCGCCCCCCCGCCAGGCCGGCTACCGCAACGCGCTGCTGGCGGGCGCGCCCAACCTGGGCCTCACCAACTGGCTGACGCGCGTGGACATGAACGCCAGCCTCACGGCCGCGCTGCTCACCACCTCCAAGCCCGCCTGCGCGGCGGACGAGGTGGTGGGCGTGTTCCTGCACCTGCAGTCCTGCGCCGCCTTCCACGGGCCGCAGGTGCGCGGGCGGGGGGTCGTGTCGGCGCACAAGGGGGTGCGGCCTGCGGTGTGTGTCTGCTGTCGTTGGTGTTGTCGTTGGGGTTGTCGAAGGGCCATCAAGGGGGCGAGGGGAATGGGAGGGGCCGTGCACCGTGTCGCTCGCGCCTGAAGTCCGCCTGCTGTCGCCCCCTCTCGCGCGCACCCTCGGCCCCCGCCGCGCAGTGGCAGTGGGCGCGCAAGGACCCGCTGCACGACTTCGTGGAGGTGGGCGGGTTTAGGGGCGGTGGTAGGGACGTGGTGTGGCTGCTCTCTAGTGCGCCCGGGCAGGAGCTGGGCTACGGAGACCGCACCCACCCGTGCACCAGCTCCGCCCACCACACCGGCCGCCCCCTGGTACCTCCCTGCTCCTCCCAGCTACCGTGTCGCGCCTGGACGCCACCCCCGCCCCTCCGCGTACCGCCCAGCCCCCACACGCCACCCACACACACGCCATCCCCACGCGCCCCTTCCCCCACGCCGCCGCCGGCCACGCCACCGCCTGCGCGCCTGGCCCCAAACCGCAGGAGCTGGCGCTGCGGCTCACGGCGCGCTGCCAGACCGACATCGCCGTCTTCATCGAGCTGCCCGCCCTCACCGCCGCGCTGCCCGGCCTGGACCGGGTGGTGTTCGTGGAGCCGCTGCTGCTGCCGGGCGGCCCGGTCGAGCTGGCGGCCTACGTGGGCGCCAAGGCCGCGCTGCGCGCCTCGGGGCTGCCGGTGGAGACGCTGCGGCTGCCGGGCAACAACACGGGCGGCCTGGCGCTCAAGGTGCTGGACCCGCTGCAAGCCGGGGGAGGAGCCGCGTAGCGGGCAGGGAGGGCAGGGGCAGGGGTAGGGGTAGGGGGGTTACTGTGAACAAATCCCGTAACGAGACATCAGCGCTGCAAGGAGAATTGCAGCCGCATATGCAAGGGGTAGGGGGGGAGGGGGTAGCGGGGAAAGGGGGGCGGCTTTGGCAGGGGCATGAGGCAGGGGCATGAGGCAGGCTGGGCAGTGGTGCGGTGTCGTGAGCGTGCGGCACAACAGCGAGCTTGGCTGGGCATGGTCTGCTGCTGGTTGATGAGGCGCACATGTGCTCGGTGGACTGGGGAAGGGTCAGGGTGAAACGCCGTTCGCGTGTGTACATGTGACCGCGTTCGTTTCCCTGAAGAAGACACGGGTGAACTGCGAACTGACAGGCAGACATGGATAAGGGGGCCGGATACAGGTAGTCTGGAGTGATGCAGGAATGGCGCGGCCGGCTCTAGTGGCAGTCTAGGTGTGTTGTCGGGGTTGGCCCTCAACGCGAATGGCGGGGAGAGGCTACCGACCGGCCTGTGGCTGTGCTGTGGGGGCCTCCGTTTTGGCAGCCGCTGGATGCGGGTGGGGCTTTGCGAGGGGTGCGGGGCGTCGTGCGTGATGCATGACGGCGCTTGCTGCACGGGAAGAGCGGGAGAACCACAAATGAGTTATGATGGTACGTGGGGGCTTGTGCATTTCTAATGAATGTGCAGCGTTCGCTTGACTGAGCTGCGCCTGTTTCATAGTCAGGATGCTGCAATTAATCGTATGAAGGCGATCCTCCCGAGCCGGGCACAGGCACCCCTGGCCGGGCAGGTGTGGGGACGGAGGACCTGATTGTCGCCTAGCATGTGTTGCGGCACCAGGGGCGCCGTGCATGCGTGCCGCATGTGCTGTACGGTACGGCGCCAGCGGAACTCAGGGGCGACAGGGCGGGTGTAACTGTGTACGCACACGAGGTGCCGGGCGGGGGCAGAGGGGTGTCGAAACTGATGCGAAGCACGGCACGGCCCTGCGCCCCCCTCCCCTGCGACGCTCAGGAGGCGGGTGCTGCCATCACGACACGTCTCGATGCCCAGCCGGTCCCAAGTGCTCAGGGGCGGGGCACCAGCCGCTCCTGCCCCAGCCGCACCGCCGGCCCGCCCACTGGGCATGTGCCTGCGCACGCCGCTGTACGCAGCAACGGTGCCACCTGTGCTTCCTGCAGCCATATCACTCGAGGTGAGAGAGAGAGAGAGAATCGTCTGGGGGCTGTGTGCGGGGCCTGTGCCCGTGTGGCTTGACACGACGTGGGGCATCCTGCCCCGCTGGAGTTCGGCCGGTGCACACCCGAGCCGCTCCACCCACTCGCGAGGCCTTGGCATCAGCACTTGCCGGGCCACACAAGCACTGCACTGCACAACACTGCACTGCACTGCACCACACTGCCGCCGCTCCGCTCACAGCTGGATGGCACACTGCCGTTCCCCTCAGGCCTCACCTCCTGTGCGGCACAACGTGCTGCAGCCCCTGCTCTGGCATGAGCCGCCCACCCCCCAACCCCCGTCCGCCACTTGCCGCCTACCTCTGCTGGCCCTGACAACACCTTCTGACTGCGGTGTCCTACCTCCCTGCACACGTCATGCCTGCGTTTAACTGCACTGATCTACCACCACCACGACCTCGTCAGCATCCGCACCCGTCACTTATTGCCGCCAGCTCCGCACTGGACGCAGCCCGGCCACCCATTTCTTCAGTGTAATCATTCGCCTGAAGGCGCGAACCATAAACGCGTGCAGAGACCGTCGCACATGCACACATAACGTACACAGAACAGCAGGCACCCGCAGTGGCGGAATGCTGCAAGCCAACCCACAGTCCCACACAAGGTCGAGCACAAGGACCACTTGCACGTGCCCCAGCACCCCATGTGCAGCAAGCACATCACTCTCCCACCATCACGTCACATACTCACATCACATCACATCACACCATTGGCATCACTCATGCATGCCCACGAGCAGGCCGGTGACACTGCATGGCCCTGAATTGACCGTCCTTCCCGAAACCCATACTTTCCGCCACTCTCGGCAGACAATGTGCACATTTGTGTTTGATAACGTTCCACACACGGCAGTACTGTACGGCTGTAACCCCTCACCAACGCACAGCTAGCCACCCTGACGCACTTCCCCGCGCCCTAGACTGTGCTGTACCGTATCCTCTGCCCTGTTGCTCTGTAGAAGCAAAGTGTATGTGACAAGCATGATCAAGCAAAATAAAACAATCTTCATCCCACAGCCTCGGGACGACCTCGGAGGAACCTAATCTGCCGGCGTAAGCAGCCGGTGGGTGCTTCAGGGGCGGGCCCGGGCCCTGCAGCCTTGGCCTCACCCCGGGCCCAACCGCCCCCCCCTCCTTCAGACCCCGACCCTGTGCAAACCAGCGCCCGCATGGCTGGCCAGCAGACGCGACAGGCACCTTGGCATGCATGCATCGCATGCAACAAATCTGACCATGTACTGCAACTGCTGTAGCATTCCCCCGCCCGAGCTTTATTTCGCCTTCGCCTTCGCGGCTGCTGCTCCTGCCCCATCTCCTGCAGCTCCGGCGGCGGCTGTCCCCGCCGGCGCCACCGACGCGCTGTCCGCCATCCAGTGCCTGAACTCCGCAAAGTCGCTGACGTTGAAGCTCTGGTAGCTGCCGCCGCCGCCGTCGCTGCGCGGGCGCCAGTAGTTGCACACGTGCAGCAGCTGCAGGCAGTCGGACTCCACGAACTGGGGCACGCCGCGCAGCGGGGCGCCCTCGTGCACGAAGAACGACACCACCTGCTCAGCGGGGCGGAAGCGGGGCCGGGGCGGGGAGCGGCGTTACAGGGTTCCTCAAGCGTGTTATCCAATGGAAGGGGGTGAGGGCGCACGCAAGCAGCTTGCGAGCTGTGGCGGGAGGGCCCAAGGCAGGTCCGGTGACCGCCGCCGCACGCCTGGCACGCGAGCTGGCATGCCGAGCCCGGGCGGCCGCTCACCTCTCTCCCCGGCATGATGATGTGCTTGGAGTGCACGCGGCTGATGGGCTCCATCCCTCGCCGGTCGTAGTGGGCCTGCAGCGGTGGGGCGGGGGGCGGGGCGGGGTGCGCCGGGCGACGGGTGACGGGCCACAGGCTCTACTGGTGATGTGTGTATCTGTGTGCGACACGGGGGAACCTGGTGGTGTGTATGCATCTCTGTGTACGTGTGCATGTGCGTATGTGGCTATGGCTGTGGCTCACTCAGACGCGCACAGACACGGCGCAGGCAGCGCACAGCACGCGCGCAGCACACGCACCAGCAGCGGGCTCAGCGCTGCGCCCGCGCCCGTGAGGCCTTCTGCTTGCTCCTCTCCGGGCTGCGGCCCGCTCCACAGCGCCGCCTCGTCCTGCGGCGCCACGGCGCTGCTGAGCAGCTCGTAGCGCACCAGGCCCCACACCGCCACCGGCTGCTGCTGCGGCGGCGGCAACCGCCGCGGCATGCAGTCGGCCCAGGGCTCGGGCCAGCGCGTGCCGGGCTTTGGCGAGTACAAGAACCTGGCGGGCGGGCGGGCGACACAATTAACCGTTTGATGTGTATGGAACGGCGGGTACAGCGGGAACCGTGTGCGTGGGCTTTTGGCAGGGGTGCGTGTGCCGGGCGCCCACATGACTGCGCTGCAGTCGCGCTGGCGCCCCCGTGCCGCCGCATCCGCAACCCTGTCAGGCTGCCGCACCCGGACCCGGACCCGCACCCGGACCCGGACCCGCACCCGGACCCGGACCCGCACCCGGACCCGGACCCGGGCCGCACTCACTCGTCGAAGTCGGTGGCCAGCAGCAGCACGTTGGCGCCGCAGCCCGACAGCCCCAGCAGCGCGTGGCTGGTCACCAGCGCCTGCGGGGCGGCGGCGCGCCGGCGCACACAGGGGCGGCGGTACGCTGGGTGCTGCCGGGCGGAAGGCAAGCCCGTCGTACACCCCATTGCACCCCTGGCACAACCCATTGCCTCATGCATTGTCCGAGCCCCCCAACACACGTGCGCCGAAACACGCGCCCCCAAGCCCCAGCCCCCACCTGGTCGTAGTTATAGCCGAGCGGTCTCCCCCGCCCGTCGTCAACGTGGTTCCGCTCCGGCAGGTCCCAGCGCACCAGCCTGCGCGAGTGGCAGGCACGTGCGCAGAGGCAAGGGGCCCGGCAGTCAGCCCGCTGGGCCGCCACCGCCGACCCCTCGATCGCGGTGCACCGTTATGCGCAGCTGCGTCCCCCTTCCCTCCATGCCGGGCCGCCGGCCCGCCGCACCTGAGCTGCCCCGCCGCCAGGTACATCTGCAGCGCCTTCTGCCGCCGCAGGTAGTGCCGCTGGACGGCATCCGTGTACAGCAACAGCCCTGTCAGACCCATCTCCAGGTGATAGGCCAGGTAGTGCATCGTGCGCACAGCGACCTGCGCGATACGAGTCAGGCGCCTCGTCAGCGTGACAGGACATACGGTACGAGGTCGCAAGCATTCCCCGAATTCCGTGCCCAACAGAAGCACCAGCCTTAGCTACCTTCTCGAGCCCTAGAACCTCAAAGAGCGCATGTCGCCGCACCCGGCCCCGCCTCCCAACAAGCCCCGCCTGCTCCGCCCCCTACACACGCCCACACACCCAATCCGCCCGCCCGCCCTCCCCGCCCGCCCGCCTGCCCGGTGTCGCACACCTGCCGGAGGTGCCGCTCCCAGTCCCGGCTGCTGCTAGCGTGCCGCGGCGGCCCGATGGCGGCCCACAGAGCCGGCTGGTTGTCCGTGTAGCGCCGCGGCGGCGCCAGCTGGTCGCACACCGACACCGGGCGCACCTCCTCCCCCGCGTCCACACCCGACCCGTCGCGGAAGCGGCGGGGCAGCGCCGCGAACGCCGCCAGCTCATCCGCCCGCAGCCCGTCCACAGGCAGGCAGAAGGGCTGCTTGTGGCCGGGGTAGCTCCGCTCCAGGAGCTGCGTTGCATCCGTTGTGAGGGCCGGTGGGTTGCAGGGGGCTGGAGTGCCGTGGCAGGCGCTCACACGCAGACCCACCACCCCGATCAGCGGCCGCACTGATCCGCCCCCCGGCCACCCCCCCTGGCGCAGCATGTTCCATTGTTCCCCCACCCGTTCCCCCAGCTTGCCATGGTCACCCCTGCAGTCGCCCCCTCCCCATCGGCGCTGTCCTTACCCTGAAGCAGGTTGCGTTGGCTAGCCCCGGCGGCAGGTCGAACCGCAGCGAGTAGGGGCGCAGTTGGTGTCCGCCAATCACCTCCAACAGCTCAAGCCGCGACTCCAGCACTGAGTGCAGCACAGGCTGGGGCCCCTCCGGCTCCAGCACAAGCTGCGGAGCCCATGCCCGCGGATCTACGGGCAGCGCCAGGTGCCCGTAGCTGCGTATGTGCGGGTCCGGCTGCGTGCCGTTGATCGTGGGCCAGCGAGCGGGTGGTGAGGAAAGGTTGGAAGGCCAGAAAAGCAGGTGGCGTGCTGGGTGTTGCGGCTGGGTGTAGCGTGCACCCCAGGGGACCAACCGCGGTGTCGCTTGAATGCTTACCGCGTATCCAACCCAAACAAGGAGCCGAATCGCCGGCTGCATAAATAGAAAGACGCAGTGAACCCATTGCGGGCGAGTCAGCCGCGACCTACAAGTATGCGCGCAGTTCTCTTACCGTTCCTTGATGAGGCAGCGCATACGCAGTGCGTGGGCCTCCAACTCTCCGCGCCCACACATTAAGCTCAATTGTCGCGACAAGAACCGGGGGCCCCGATTCGGCTATTGGAGCAAGTGCATACAGCTTAGGTAAGTGCAAAACACCAAGGTTGGCTTGCCACGCGAGTGATCTAGCAGTGAAGAACGCCAGCAACGCGAAAAGGCTCAAAAGGCTCAAGCCCAAGCTGTTCGCGCCCATAATCAGAAAACAACATATTGACATGCCATGTTTAAGCTCACGAAGTTCGTCACACGCGTGAAAAGAAGCTGCGTCGCGGCGGTGCGTGGCAATCAACCGTCGGGCTGCACGGGTGGGACGATTGGAGGCGTTAAGGACAATAATCTAGGGCAGCAAAACCTGACAGAGCGTATTGAAAGCGCCACGCTCCTGTCGGACAAGTGACCGCCGCATGTCTGGCTCCACGAAAAGCGGGTCAGCGCTTGCGCACCTCACCAAAACTTCAAACAAAGTAACAGCATAAAAATCAAAATTGCATTGGGACATAGTGCGTACCTATTTTCGCCAAAACGGCCAGGAGCGCAACTTGGCGCCATTCGTTCGGTTTTTTCTGGTGCAGTACAGGGCCGGTACGGAGGTGGGCGCGCAGACTTGCCGCCTGGGGCCTGGTTGCATGGCACCAGTCCACTAGTACTAGTGTGCACCGTTGCACGCTCGAGTGCGCGGAGCCATGCGCGGACCTGGTCGGCCACACGTGCTGCCCAGGCCCTCCGTTCCCCCTGACGCACCTCGTCATCCTGCAGGGCCTGACTCACCGATGGCCCTGTCACTCACACGTGCGTTTGACGTTTGACCCCAGCACCTCTTGCTTTGCTTAACACGCCGGCACGCCGCACACTGCCCGTGGGGGGATGTGCCTATGCTGGCCTGCCCACCTGCTCCGTCACGCATGCTGCCAATCCCAGGCACCACCCTTCCGGCCCAGTCCAGTCCAGGCACCGGCGACCATGCACCGGCCACACACCCGTGCTCCACGACCTTACCACCTGATGCATACACCCGTGCGCACACCGTTGTCTGACTCTTGCATACATACTGCATACATGCGCTGTGTTTGGTGCATCGGGGTAGAGGGCGGTTCTCTCCTGACCCACACCGACTCCCTGCGAGAGCAAGCGTCCTCCTGCCACAATCATCACATTCTCCTCATTTCGCTACCATACATGCCCTCACCCCACTTGGCCCTATATGTACACACAGTCACGCATGAACACGCGCACTGTCGCTCACCGCTCGCTCATATCGCACGCCTACCCGATACCCTGCCTGGCCAGCCCGGCGAGCACAGCCCTACAGCCCCACTCGTGGGGCCTTTACGGTACTTAAGGCAACATCGCACTCAGGAAGCACATCACAGGCAGGTAGCAGCATTGCACTTGCCAAGGCGAGCTCCAAACAGTCCAAACGACTGTCGCCGGGCCGCCCAAGCCCAGGCCAAGCCCGCACAAGAGCCGTACTGCGGCGTCACCTCACCGGCCAGACCGAGGTGTGTCGCGCGTCCATGCATCTTCGCGCTTGCACCCGGCTTCTGGCTGCTCAGCGGCCGTGAATTTGGCCACAAAAACCAATCAAGGCCTCATGTCAGGTACGTTATCCCCCCAGCGGCGCCCCGCGCCGCGTTGTCGAACATCCAGTGCTTGAACTCGACAAAATTCGTGACGTTGAGGCGGCGGTAGATGCCGGTGTCGGACCTCGCAATCCAGTAATTTGACACGTGCAACAGAATGAGGCACTCCTTGTCTATCAGCGCTGATGTGCCGTGGAGCGGTGCGCCCTCGTGCACGAAGAACGACACCACCTGCTCAGCGGGGCGGCGGGGGAGGACGGGAGGTGGGCGCGGTTACATTGTGCACATTCGGCGCAAGGAATGAGCGCCGAAGAACCAAACCGAGCCCCCATTCATGGGTATGCATTGGCAACGGTTACGGCGATGGCCGCTGGCCACTTCCTGCTCCAAGAGCGGGGCGTGACCAGACTACACGACAGAGCGCGCACGACGCACCTCGGCCGAGGGGAACACAATGGGCTTGTTGTGCCGGTTGTGCGTCATGGGCTTGGGCCCCCGCCGGTTATACACCGCCTGTGCGCAGGGCGTGCACGAGCACGGACGGATGGATGCGGCAACGGCTCTCAGGCCAGACGAGGGCTTGCATGCACCCATCCCGCGTACCGTATGGCCTGCCTGACCCTCCGCCTGCTGACGTACGAGCAAAAGCTGACACGCGCACAACCTTGCCTCGCACCCCCCCCTTGAATCGCGCGCCCTTGACACGCACGACCTTGTCTCGCACCCCCCCCCCCTGAATCGCGCGCCCTTGACACGCACCCACCAGCGGGTGCAGCCCCGCCGTGGGGTCGCCCGTGTCCGCCGCGAAGGCGCGGCGCACCGACACCGGCACCACCGCCCACACGCGCGGCTCCAGCGCCGGCGGCACGCGGCTGCTCAGCAGCTCCACGCGCTGCAGCGTGTGGATGGCGACGGGCGTGTTGGGCGCCGGCTGCGACACGGTGGTGGGCATGCAGCCGCCGTAGGGCGCCGGCCAGCGCGTGCCGGCCTTGAAGGAAAACAGGTACCTGCGCGGGTGCGGGGGGAGAGGCACGGGAGCGCGTGCGTCAGTGCTGGCAAGGACGCGACGTACGGGGCTTTGCGCAAGGCCGAGTACCGGCGCGCGCATGGCCCCCGAGGCGCTGGGCTGCACACGCAGCTCGCGGCCCCCCATGCGGTGCGGTGCAGTGCGGTGCAGTACTCAGCCGGCCGCCGCACCGGCACTCACTCGTCGTAGTCGCTGACGAGCAGCGCGATGTTGGAGCCGCAGGCGGACAGCCCCAGCAGCGCGTGCGTCGCAAACAGCGCCTGCAGCGCAGCGCGGGCGGCGGGCGGCGGGCAGCGGGTTGTCACGCACGGCGGGGCGCGCGGCGACCGGGTGCGTGCAGAATCTTCGCAGGGAAACGTCACACGGTCACAAGAGCCCTCGTCCAGTCCGCCGCCTTAGCGGCGCCTAGTTGTAGAACTGCCATGAGCCTGACGGCACGACGCGGCCAAGCAGCCATGCATCTGCCATGCGCACACGCGCCCCCTCCCCCCCCCCCCCAGCCCCCACCTGGTCGTAGTTGTAGCCGAGCGGTCTCCCCCGCCCGTCGTCAACGTGGTTGCGCTCCGGCAGGTCCCAGTCCACCAGCCTGCGCGAGCGACCCGACACGAGTGCGGTGGCAAGAAGGCCGGCATGGGAAGCAGCGTTGACCGAGCAGCAGCCCCCGCAGCCTGCCTGCCGCGCCCGCAGCAACTGGCTAGTCCAGGCGACACACCCCACGGCTCCCTACAACCTGCCGCCCACCCGCACGCCGATGTCCATGCCCATGTCGGACAGCTGCCAATGCCGCTACCGCTACCGCTACCGTTGAGCGGCGCGCCACACGCAGCCCGCACAAGACCCACCACCCGCGCGCGACTGCCAAGCCGCCAGCCCGTCGCACCTGAGCTGCCCCGCCCGCAGGTAAGGCTGCAGCACCAGCTGTTTCCGGAGGTGGTGCCGCTGTACGGCGTCCGTGTACAGCAGCAGCCCCGACATGCCCATGGCCACGTGGTAGGCCAGGTAGTGCACCGTGCGCACGGCGATCTGCAGACGGCAGAGAGACGCGTGCGTCGCGTGTCGACAGGTCCAGGCGTGAGGACCGCGACCGAGGCGGGCACAGGCATGCTCTTCATCCATGCACGTTGGCCGCAACGGGCCAGAGTGCAACCTGCCGCGGGCGCTTGTGGCTGAGCCCGCGGCAGGTGCGTTGCAGCGATCCTGCCGGCCTCCGGCACGTGCCCGCCACCCTGCATCCGGTGCCGCCCCTTCTCCTCAGCGGACACAGCGTTCCGTGCGCAGGACCGCCGCCAACACCAGCTGACCTCCAGCGGCCCACGCCGCCCGGTGTCCCGCACCTGGCTGTAGTACCGGTTCCACTCCCGCGTGCTCTTGGCATGCCGCGGCGGCCCAATCGCCGCCCACAGCGCCGGCTTTTTGTCGGTGTACTGCGCCGGCGGCGCCAGCTGGTCGCACACGGTGGTGATGGCCGCGTCGTCGCCGTCGTCCGCCGACTCGCCGCCGCGCGCCGCCGCGTCCAGTGTGGCCGCCACACCCTCCAGCGGCACGCAGAAGGGCGCCTTGTGGCCCGGATAGCTGAGCTCCAGCATCTGTGCGACGGTAGGATTGTACGTGGCAAGGATGAGTAACGAAGTGAAATCACCTCGTGCGGCGGGGATGCGGCATCGCACGCGGCGCACAGCGGCATCGCTACAAGGCCCACCGCCCTGCGGCGCGTAACCTTTGGCACCGCGCCCTTTTCCTGCCAACTCCTTGGCATCCTCCCGAGCGCCCCCATCCCATCCCATCCCATCGTCGCGCCGCTGCTGTCGCCCCCTTTGTAGCTCCCGTGCCCTCCGCACTCCGCCCCTAGCCCCCCAGCCCTCCACGCGCCCCGCCCCACCGCCCGCCTCCGCCCCGCACACCTTGAAGCACGAGGCGCCCTCCATGCCCGGCGGCAGCTCGAAGCGCAGCGCGTAGGGCCGCAGGAAGTGGCCGCCCATGAAGCGCAGCGCCTCCACCGGCGGCTCGGCCGTGGCGTTGATGGGCGCCGCGGCCGGGTCCGGCGGCTCCAGCACCAGCCGCGGCTGCCAGGCGTACTGGTCCACCGGCAGCCGCAGGTGGCCGTACGCGCGCAGGTTGAGGTCGCCCTGGGAAAGAGGTCGGGTGCAGCGCGGCGTGGGGTGGGATGTGGGATGTGGGTTGGGCGGGCGTGGGGTGTCTCAGGGTTGGCCGCGGAGTGCAACGCTGCGTTCCGGCGGCTGGCGCGCCTGGGGCCGTTCTGTGGCTAGGCGTACGGCGTATAACCTAGGGCGAGGCTGGTGCCGTGCGTCTTCCCGAGTGGCGGTTTGCATTTGAGGGCGCGCCGTGCACAGTGGGACTGGCCTGCACACCGGCGGCGGCGGGCGGCCCCTTACACAGGTCCCTTCACCCCCGGTTCCTGCTAAAGTAGGCGCCTGCCCAGCGGAAGACCGCTTGCAGCATCCCGCTGGCCCCTGCTGCATAAGCACCCACCGTGTACTCCACCCATACAAAGGCCCTAAGATAAGTCTGCGTGCAAGGCGAGTTGAGGAACAAATGGAGTGAAGTTTGGGAGCTCGGGAGTCGCATTGCGCTCGGCGATCAAATTCTACCTTCTTCTGGTGCGGCATCGCGTACTTGACATCGGGCCCACCGACGCGGCGCGCCCAAACGTGCAGAGTCACAGTAGCATCTCCCTTTAGCTTCGCATCGCTGTCGAGCGGCGCGATGGCATACAAAGGAGCCAGCTTCACTACTCCCAGGTCTGATTGCCAAGCGCTGCTGGCGCATACGAGCGCAGCGACAACGAGTCCGAGCAACATCCCGCTGTTGACCCGTAGCTATGATCGCATGATGATGGTCACAATACGTAAAGAGACATATATTACGCCCAGCTTATTAGTTCCCATAGATTTGGAGCGAGCCCAAACTTTCCCGCCATCGAGGACAGGGCTTCGCGCCACGGGCTGCGGCGGCTGCCACCCCGTGCTGCCACCCCCACGAGTCGCCCCCCCCCGCTGCGGTCTTATAGTGCGGAAGCGCCTTCAAGCCCCTCGCGCCCTCGCGCCTCGGCTGAGCACGCTTCAGTGCGAGGCCTTTCAGCTCTGGAGCGTTGCCGTTGCCAGTGTAAATCCTGGCTGATGAAGAAGGATTTCTCGCACGTACCCAGGGCGCTGCGTGTCGCAGGAACGCCTCGGTGCTGGCGCGGCCCTGCCCGCTCTCGAGCGCCGCCTCGGCCGCGCCGGCTCAACCACCGCGCTTCGTCACGCCTAGGTGAGGCCTAGGTGACGAATGTGGTCCGCGCCTCAATATCGGTACCTAGCACGCGGCATGTGCTTATTTGGCTTGGCGGGGCTACATGATAAAGGTGCGAGGCCACGTCAAACGAACAAGCGCACAAAGGGCCTCGACAGGCATTCGTGGCCTAACTCGTTGCGCCGCCGGGGCCAGCGCTCTGTGTGTGCCAGCGGCAGCAGCACCAGCAGAACGGCTTGAAGCGCAGCGAAATGATCGCGTTAGGTGCTGGAACCTGGGCGTCCTGTGCGGCGTGCACCTCCTTGGCTGGTGACCCCCTTTCACCCTTCCTGGCGGGAACTGCAGTTCCTGGCCTTACGTTTGGTGCGACAGCTTGGATTGGCATTCACATCTTCTCCGACTCCGCTGCGGCAAAACAGCAGCAGCAGCAGCAGCAGCAGCAGCAAGCCGTCCTGGCACTGCTACTGTTGCTGCTGTTGTGCCGCAGAGGGGTCGGAGAAGAGGTAGTGGCCAACCCAAAAGCGAGAAACTGCTGTTCCCGTCAGGAAGGGAAGGCGGTCACAAGCTGTCACAAGCTGTCGGTTGCACTCGGCTCGGAGTATGCAGCACGCAAGTGTGATGACTGGCGGCCTTAACGCCAACCTGACGCCTGTGTGCTGCTCGTCGTTTTTTGCAGGCGCCCGCCGACGAAGACGGCGCCCAGCCGCACCCCCCAGTGGCCGTGGCCGGAGTCCGTGACCGCCGGCTTCCACGCCGCAGTTCAGGAGTGTGGCGGGCCGCACGAAACCACGACGTGTAGCCCGTCTTCTTGGCGACAGCGTGGTCTCGTACGGCCCGCCACACTCCTGAACTGCGGCGTGGAAGCTGGCAGTCACGGTTGCGGGGGGTGGGGTGGGGTGGGTAGTTCATTCCAGAAACCAGATGAGACGACCAAGTGGGGTGCGGCTGGGTGTCGTCGACCTGCGAGAGGCAGCACGCAGCGCCGCCTCCACCGCCGCCGACGACAGGCCGAGCATGCACACACTTAGCCCCATGCCCAGCTCTGTCTCGTGGAGCTGCTCGTGGTTTGCCCGTGGAAGTGCTGGATGGACCTCCGCGAGACAGAGCTGGGCCTGGGCCTGGGGCTGTGCACGCTCGGCCTGTAGGCGGTGGCGGCGGAGGCGGCGCTGCGCTTTGCGCGGTGTGAAGAGCTGGACCGCGGGTGCATCCGCGGAAGCGGGTGTGACGGGCACGAGCGCTGCCGTCCCCGTCTGTATGTGGCCAACGTCGGCAGCTTCACGGCCTGCGTGAAGGTGGGTTGCTTCGCTTCCCCAAGAGGCATCCGTCCTTACACCGCATCCGTTCTATCCCCGAGGAGGTTGCTGTGGGCGGACCAAGGAGGAGGTGGACAAGGAGTCCCGCCACCTGCAGCAGGGGGGCAAAGATTCAGGTGGAATGGGTTTGCGCGCGACTGATGGTGGTGGTGGCGGTGCGCTGTCCAACGCGGACTGCTGCAGTGAGGACCTGCGCCTGTGAGGAGGAGGAGGAGGAGGAGGAGGAGTGAAGAGTGCCTGCGTCTTGCGGTCAGGTGACCGGCGGCAGAGCACATTGTAAGGTTCGAGCCAGCAGCCGGTGTCGTGTGCGTTTTGCCTTCGGGTGGGGGGCTATGACAGCTCAAGGGTGGGAACAACCAGCCAGCCAGGGACTCAGCAAGGGGGACTCTGCGTTTGGGGGATGTAAGCTATCTGGTAGGTCTACAGGAACATACATGTGCGGAGGACATCCTGTTGAACCGGGCGGATGGTGGGCGGCAATGGGAAGCAAGAGTGCTTTGCTGGTGGAAGCCTGTTCAGTTTGCGGTGTGAGTAGCGACAGGCGTCAGCAGCGACTGACATGCCGGGAGTTGGCGATGGGCCCTCAAAGTGTGGCCAAGGTTTGCCGAGTTCAGGTTTTGCTGGTGACGGTAAAGGAACGCCCTGGAGCGGGGAAACACTAGGCAGGGGGTTGGGGTTACGTAGCCGTCCATGTGAACGGTATCGGTACTTGGCATTTGCTGCCATGCGGATGGGCCCGGATTGAGCGCGGCACGCACACAGTTGCTCACAAGCGGGGAAGTTGCAAATGGAGACTCCCGAGTTCCCGCGCTGGCGAACCCCTGGCTGCGGTCTGGTGCGGAATGAAGTCCTTCAAACCCTCACCATCCACGTCTATGCAGTGTCTCTTGTGTCTGCTGCCACAACGACCATGCGCGTCCGGGTAACTTTGGAAACGTGAAACCCAACGATCAACCGCCGCCACTAGCTCAACGTACCCAAAGTTTAGTTGTGCCACCCATGAAATCATGTTCAGGAAACGCACGCAGCAAGCTGCACGCCGCGCCGCAGCCCTCTACAAGCTGCCCGCCTCGCCTTCGTCATCCTGCCACCCGTACTCGTCGTCCTCCGACCCCGGCCACTGCTCCCGGTCCCAGCCGAACACCCACCCTTTCCAGCACACATCCATCACCCGGTCCGCCCACGGCCGCAGCGCCGCCGCTGCCCCGCCGCCCGCCGTCCCCGCCGCCGCCAACCTGGCTAGGTCGGCCAGCAGCTGCCGCGCCTCGTCCAGCTGCAGCAGCCCCTCCGGCGACTGCGCATGGGCCGCCACCAGCGACGCGAGGTCCTCCACAAGGAGGGAGGCGGGCAGAAGCGCGCAGCCAGTGGCCACCTCCGCTGGCGCGACATCGGCTGCAGCAGCCGCCGCCGTCGTGCCGTAGGTGGGCTTGCCAGCGCCACGGCCGCCTGCCGCAGCGCCCCGGGCCAGCGCGGGCTGCGGCGCCGTGGCGGCAGTATTGCCAGGCGCAGGAGCCGTGTCCGGGGACAGCAGCCGCGCCGCTGCCACCTCAGCCGAGTGCGCCGCCGCCTCCAGCACTACCCCTGTCGTTTTTGCTGTGGCCGCCGCCGCGCCCACGTGCCGGTAAGCCGCTAGCAGCCGCAGCCAGCCCTCCGGCAGCGGCAGCCCCGCCTCCCGGTAGGCCTGCGCCACCTCCACCTGCATCCGCCGGCTGGCGTGCACGCTGCTGCACCCGGCGGCTATCGCGGCAGTAGCTTCGGACATGAGGTGCGACAGCGCAGCAACGCTGTAGCTGCTGCTTGCACCACCGCTGCTGCTGCTGCTGCCGCCGCCGCCAGTGCCGCCGCTGCCTCTTCCACTGGCGGTGGTGCCCCGCCCACCAGTGCTGCTACTGCCGCTGCTGCTGCCGCTGCTACTGCCTTGGGCCTCCACCAGCGCGGTGCAGGTCTGCAGCAGGTTGACCGCCTGCCGCAGCGTCAGCGGCGAGCCGGCGGCGGCAGGCGGCCGCTGGCGGTAGAAGACCGAGGGCGGCAGGCAGGCGGCCAGGTCTTCCCCGTTCCACAGGTTGGCGGGCGCCTGCGGGTGGAAGACCCGTGCTGGCAGGGACGCCAGGTACGCCAGGTGGGCATCATCCGCCGGGTCGTCCTCCCCCAAAGGCCGCCGCCGCCTCCGCAGCAGCAGCACATGCGCTGCCACGTGCTCCATCCAGCCAGCCGGCGCCGCGCCCGCCAGAACCCGCTGCCAGTTGACGCCGGGCATGACGTCGCAGACGGACAGCAGCGCCTGCTGCGCCGCCGCAGCCGCGTCGGCCTGCTGGCCGCTGTGCGGTCCAGCACCCCAGCTGCTGCTCCTGTCGCTGCTGCTGCTGGCGCTGCCGCCAGCGACAGTGGCCCAGGGCAGCTCGGTGATGGGTGTGAACACCTCGAACGCGGGGCTGAAGTGGAAGCGGCCCGCCAGCGCCAGCTCACACAGGAACGACACCGAGGGCTGGTGCTGCTGGTGCTGGTGCTGGTGCTGTGGCCGTGCAGCACCCGCCACAGTGGTGGCATAGAAGGGCGTCGTGAGCAGGCGGGTGCGGCTGTCGCAGTCCGGCGGCGCCGCGGGCGGCGGCCCGGCGGCCCACCGCAGCGCCCCCAGCGCCTCAATGGATAGCTGGAAGCCCAGCGCCGCCACCGCCACCAGCGTCTGCGCCACGAGCTGCCACTGCACGGTGTCGGGTCCCGAGCCCGGGCTCAGGGGAGCAGGTGCCGACGCGGACGAGATGACCAGCAGGCGGTCCAAGGCAATGAGCTGCCTGCGGCTGGGCACGACGCCGCGCTCCCGGCAGTTGGCCAGGTAGCCGCACACGTCGGCCGGCGTCGCCAGCCGCCTCAGCAGCTCCAGGGCGCCCGCATCGCTGCTGCCCACCAGCGCCGCCGCCTCCTGCCGCAGCCGATCAACAGCAGCAGCAGCGCCTGCGGCGCTGCCGCCAGCGGCAGCCGCGCCGCCGCTGCTGGCGGCCTGCGGCCACCCGAGCCGGCGCTCGCGCTGCCGCTGCCAGCCCGCCTGTGGCTCGCCGGCAAGGCGCTGTGCGGCTGCGAGCGAGCGGCGCAGCACGCCCAGCAGCTGCGGACGTCAGGTAGGCATGGGATGATGTTAGGAATGGGTGGAGCAGGAGTGTGTGTCGGTTTGGCAGTTCAGCAGATAAACCTCTCTAGAGCAGTTGTGGCCTGCTGGTGCCCCCTGCGTGCCACCGGTGCGCCACCGCCGGCGCGGCACCGCGAACCCACGCACCTGCTCATACGCCGGCGCCGGCCACTGCACACGGGCCTGCAGCAGCGCCACCAGCGGCGGCTCATACTCCGCCCACGCCACCACACACCCGTCCAGCGGGTCGGCGCGGCCGCGGCTGTAGCTGGCGCGCGGGTCCGCTGCCAGCGCCCACAGCAGGTGGCAGGGATGCACGGCGTCGAAGCCTGCAGCCGGGCGGCATTAGCGGCACAGCGTCATTAGCGTCATTAGCGGCACGGCGAGTGGGGTGGTGGGGTGTGCGGCCGCAGCGCACAAAACATACGGTACACACTTGCAATCTTGTGCCCGCACCGGTCCCTGCAAGCCCATTTATCACCTGTGAAGACGCTCCAGCGGTACGCTTCTGAGAGGAAGTGCAGGGCCGCGGACGTGAAAGTGGCAGCCCCACCTTCATCAGCGGCCCCGCCCCCGCCGCCGCCGCGCGCCGCCGCCCGGCCACGCTCCGCCGGCGCGCGTGTGGCCAGCAGGTCCTCACAGTGGCCCAGTGTCATGCCGCACGTGTGATGCAGCACCCCCAGCGCCGCAGCGCAGTCGGGATGGGCAGACCCCAGCGCCGCAGCAGCCAAGTCCGCAGCCGTCACCAGCAGGTGGCGGCGCGGCTCAAGTAGTCCGGCAGGCGCGGCGGCCTCCGCCAGCCGGGCCGCAGCAGAGACGATCTCAAGGACAGGGCTGCTGTTGTAATGGTCAAGAATGGACTGCACCGCTGTGGGGCGCAGGTGCGCCCGCGGCGCCCACACCAGCAGCGGCGGTATGGCGTCCGCCGCCAGCGGCTCCGGCAGCTGGGACAGCGGCGGCGGAACGGGGGGCGCCGCGGTCGCTGCATCGGCTGACTCCGCCCTGACCCTGGCGTCGCCCCTGATGTAATAGCGGGGCGAGGGCGGCTCCATGACGGGGAGGTCCGCGGCGATGACAGACCGGGCGATGACGGAGGCACGGTTTCGTGCCGACGCTTCCCGCGTGACGCTGTCTGCTGCGACAGAGCCCGCCCGACAGTTCCGTGTCGCTACGCAGCGACAAGCATCGAGTCGCTTTGCTGCATAGCCGCAGGGGCTCACGCGAGGGCGGTTTGCTGGCGCCACGAGTCGCGGCCCTTGCCATCGTGCGGTTGAATGCGCACGCACGCCGTTGCCGTCCTGGCCTGCTCCCGCTTGAATTGTACCCAACATCGCTTGTCAAGAGTAGAAAAATTGTCAGGCCTTACACAAATGCGTGTCAGTGGAGTAAAGTCGCGGCTGTTTGCTTCGGCGCGGCTGTACCAAAGTCTCAATTATTGTTGCGCATTTGAACTGTAAGTTGTGACCTCATCGTCACGCGCATACTACGTGCTTCACGTAGGCTGGCACTGTGTCAAGTTCGGGCAATTGACAAAAGAGCTTAAGAAGTTGAGGCAATGCGCAGCGACAACAAGTGCAAGCAATTGCTTGAAATGTCTGCAAGCTGCGAGACATCATCGCGTGATGCCCGATGGCAAAACCGTCATCGGCGGTAATGAGTCGGTAAAAAAAGTGCGCCTGACCCGTCCTGACCCAGCCTGACCCCACTCGCTGACCCCACTCGCTGCCCCCGTCCACACGCGCACCGCACGCACCGTATCAAGCCACCAGTCCCGCCAAAACCACCATGAATGGCGTGTACATGCTTTGTTCATTTCATATTCACAGCCGTACCTGCTCGCGAAAGCACTAGCACTCAACTCCCTCGGCCCCTTCCAACCCGCTCCTTACGAGGCCACTCCTCTGCCTCAACAGTTACACCAGGCCCCATACGCGCATGCCTAATAGAAACCTAGCCTACTTGCGCGGCCCCCCGCGGCCCGGCCGCGCGACCACGGCCGGCGACGCCGTCACCTGCAGCATCCCCCGCCCCGCCCCGCCACCGGCACCGCCACCGCTGTGCCCCGGCGGCGTCTGCGCCGGCGAGGTCACCCAGTTGTTCGCCAGCGCCGGCAGCACCCGCCCCGGCGGCGGCGCCTGCTGCTGCGGGTGGTGGTGGGAGCTCAGCAACGGCAGGGTGCCGTGGCCCCGGCCTGCGGAAGCAGCTCCCCCCGCTCCGCCGCCGCTCAAGCCCGCGCCGGCGCTGTTGAAAGACTTGACCGACAGCCGCTCCTCGTCATCCCCGCCGCCGCCGCCGTAGCTGGCGCCGCCGCGCAGCAGCGCCGCCGCGGCGGCGGCGCCGCTGCCGCCGACGCCCGACGCCGCGGCCGCCAGCGCCAGCGGCGCCGACGCGGCGCTGCCGTGGCTGTTGCTGCGGTGGATGAGTGCGGGCAGGCTGCACGCCGGCGAGTTGCTGCCGCTGCCCGGCGCCCCCGCAAGGATCCCGTCTGCGCTGTTCAGGTTCCGGAGCGCCCGCAGGCCGCTGCCACCGCCTCCACCGCCTGCGGCTCCGCCGCCTCCTGCGGCGGCGGCGGCGGCCCCACCGCCGTCGGCGCTGGGCCTGCTGGGCGGCCCGCGCAGTGAGCCGGGCTGCATGGGCACCGCGCGGCCGTGCTGCGGTAGGCGCGCCACGTCCTGCGGCCGCATGGCGGGCCGCTGCTCCACCACCTGCTGCAGCTTGTGCAGGCGCTGGGCGGGGTCGCGGTACTTGTCCTGCGGTGGGCGCGGCGGGGCGGGGTGAGGCGGGTGGTGGGTGCGGGTGAAGAGTTACTGGTGTCGGCGAGACGTGGCACGGCCGGCGACGCGACAACACTCAGCATGGCAGCCCGGCACCGGCAAGGATGCTTACACCGCAATCAACACCCGCAGCGACCGCTCGCATCCTCATAGCATGATTTAGCCAACCACATCTCAAGCACTAGGGCCGCCGCGCGTCCTGGCGGCTGGGCTCCTCCTCTTCGCCCCCACCTCCAGCTTCTTCCTGTTCTCGCCCTGCTTCTGCCGCAGCGTGCGGCGGTAGTAGGCCTCGGCGGTGGCCAGGTCGGAGAAGCCCCACTCCGCCATCAGCTTGCGCAGCCGCTCCAGGTGCCGCCGCTGCCTGGCGGGCGGGATGCAGCGATGGCACAAAGAAGGGTAGCAGGGGGGGAGGTGGTGAGGTGGTGCAGGGTGGGGTGGTTGTGTGAATACCACATCCCAAGCTAACGCAAACCCAAACCCAACCCAAGCTTGAGGGGAGGCGAGCGGCGGCGGCGGAGGCGCGGCGGGAGGGACGGATGCAGGGCTCATGCCGGATGGCCAGATGTCAGGGCGATGGAGGGTGCTCGGGGCAGATTGGGGCTGCACACGTGACCACGTGCGCACCGACGGCTAAAACCCCACAAGTACCGGTACTACCGGAACTACCTCGCGCAGAGCCCCCGACCCAGCCCGAGCTCACTTCTCCTCCGCGTTGGGCGACACCGTGGAGCCGGGCGTGCTGGCAGCCACGGCGCCGTACGCGCTGCCGTACTCGCTGCCGGCGGCGCCGTAGTCGCCCGCGCCGCTGGTACGGCGCCGGTGGTCGTGCGGCGGCTGCTCGCCGGCGCCGTCACTGATGGTCAGCGGCAGCGGCCGGCCCGAATTCAGCGGCGGCAGGCCGCCGCCACCCGCCATCGGCGAGCCGCCGGCGCCCGGCGCGCCGCCGCGCAGCGGCGGCAGGAAGCCGCCCGCCGCCGCTGCAGCCGCCGCGTTGTGGTGCCCAGGGCTGTGCGCCAGGAGGGATACCTGCGACGCCTGCAGCAGCAGGGCCGGCGGCGCCGTGACGGAGGCCAGGCCGTGGTGCGGCGCCGGCACCAGCGGCGCGCCCGCCGCACCCGATGGGTGGGCAAGCGCCTGCATCGGCGGCGGCGGCGCTGTCGCCGCGGACGCCAGCCACGGCCCCACCGCCGCCACCGCGGCGGCCGTCAGCGTCGAGGCCGGCATGGGCGGCGGTGCAGCCGCCGCCAGCGGCCGTGGAGCGGCCGCCGCCGCCACCGCAGGCGGCGGCGGGACGCCCCACGCCGTCACCTGGTGCGCCGGCTGCTGCTGCTGCGTCATCGCCGGCGCCGCCTCCTCCTCGCCGAACATCTTGTCCAGGGGCTGCAGGAAGGCCATCATGTCGTCCAGCTCGCCGCTGTCCATCAGCCCCTCCAGGTCGTCGTCGTCGCCGCCGCCGCCGCCGCCAGCGCCGCCGCCGCCGCGGCCGCCGTGCGGCAGCCGCGCCGCCATCATGACGGCCCGCAGCCGCCGCCGCACCAGGTGGCCGCGGTAGCGCGCCTGCAGGAGAAGGGAAAGGATGAGGGGCAGGGCCATGATTAAAGGGCGGGGAGCGGCTGCTGCAGCGATGGGTGGCGTGCCGCCAAGGAGGCTCAGAGGCAGGCAAATGGCAGTACGGTACGGTACGAGCAGTGTGTGGCCGATGACTGCATCACGCGCACCTGGATGATGACGGCGGCGGCGTGGCGGCGGCGCTCGAGCTCCAGCCGCCGCGCCTCCTTCTCCGCGGCGGCGGCCGCACGCGCCGCCGCCAGGTCCGGGCTGCTGCGGACCGCGTGGCCGCGCCAGCAGGCCTGGATGCGTGTGGCCGCCTCCCGGCAGCGCGCCTGCAGCAAGCGCGCAGGCGGCGGTGCGGTATGTGACCGTGCTTTGTGTACGCGTGCGCACGTGTGTGTAAAGCCACAAAGCCCGGAATGCCAGCAAGTCAGCAGCAGGTGGCAGCTGACAACTGAAGCGGCATACAACACCCACCCACCCACCCACCCACCTGATGTTGCTCGCTGCGCAGCAGGCCCGCCAGCCGCCGTGCGCGCAGCCCGCGCCAGTGCGCCTGCACCACCGCCGCCGCGCGGCCCGCGTCCCGCGCCAGCCGCCGCCGGAAGTACGACGTCTGCACCACCAGCAGCGGCGGCGGCGGCGGGGGCGGGGGCTGGGCCGCCCCAGCGTCGCCCGGCCCGGCGGCCGCCGCCGCAGTCGCCGCCAGCAGCCGCCGCATCTCCTCGGCCTGCTGGCGCCGCAGCGCCGTCTCCGCGGCCTCGTACCGCGACTCCAGCTCAGCTGCCAGCAGCTCCGCCGGCACAGCGGCTGCCGCCGAGGCGCGACCGCCGCCAGCAGCGCGCGAGGGGGCGGGAGCTTTGGCAGTCGTGCTCGCGGCGCCGCTAGCGGCAGTCGGCTGCGCCGCCAGAGCCCGAGCAACAGGCCTGAACACGCGCAACGCGGCGCCGTCCAGCTCGGCTGAGTCCAGCGCCGCCACCGCCCGTTGCTGCGGCGCCGCTGCCGCCGATGAGCCACTAGCCGCCGCCGCCGCAGCCGCTAGCACCTGCGCCGGTGTGGAGGTTGAGGAGCCAGCCGCCGCCGCAGAGCTGGGTGCCAGCGCAGCGGCCGCCGCCAGCTGCTGTCGGTGCAGCTCCGCAAGCGCGTAGGGAGCCGTCGCCGGCCACAGCCGCTCACAGCCCGAGAGCCAGTCCCCTGATGCCGACGCCGCCGCACCGCTGGTAGCCACGCCCCTGTAGGTGAGGTCTTGGTCGTCGGCTAGCACAGGCGGCAATGCAGCGATGGCGTGGTGCCGGTGGGGCTGTGAGGCCGCCGCCAGCAGCGAGCGCAGCGCAGCTGGGTCCGCGGCCGCCGCGCTGCTGACACACACGCCAGCGTAGTGCAGCCGGGGTGCTGCGGGTGCGGCTGCGGCTGCGGCTGCGCTGCCTGCTTTAGCTGACGAGCCCCTACGCCTGAGGTAGCTACAGCTGCTGCTGCTGCAGCTCGCACCATAGCTGCTGCTGCCAGCGCCGGTCGGCACCGCCAAGGCCAGGTACACGCCGCCCACGCCGCCGCCGGAGCGCAGCAGGCGCACCGCCGCCGTCACGCCCGCGGGCCCTGCCGCCGCCGCCGACCGCACCGCGTACTCCCCCCGCTCCGCCGCCTCCACGGGATCACCGTCCAGCTCTCGCAGCGACGGCACCAGCGTCAGCACCCGGTCCCTGTACGCCGCCGCCGCGGCGGCGTGCTCGGCTGCGCCGCCGGCGCGCAGCGCCGCAATGCCGGCGGCCGGCGCCGCCGCCAGGCCCGCCAGCGCCGCCGCCTCTGCGTTCGCGGCGGCGGTGGCGGGGTTGTCGTTGAGGGCGAGCTGCGTGAGGGCGGTGGCCGCCGCCAGGGGCTGCAGCGCGGCGGCGGTGGGCAGGCTGTTGAATGACAGGTCCAGGGAGGCCAGGCGCGGCAGGGCGCCCAGGCTGCACAGCCGCGACACCTGGTTGTCCTGCAGGTTGAGCACCGCCAGCGCCGGCAGTAGCACCGGCGGCGGCGCCGAGGCGCCGCCGCGGCTACTGCCGCCCCTGCTGGTGCTGGTGGTGCTGCCGGCTGTAGCGCCGCTGGCGGGGGAGGCGCCAGGGGAGGTGAGGAAGGCAGTGAGGGCGTTCTGGCTGAGGTCCAGGGCGGTGAGGTAGGGCAGGCACAGCGGCTGCGGCAGCGCGCTGAGGGCGTTGCCGCGTGCGTTGAGTGACTGCAGCAGCACCAGCGCCTGCGTGGGGGGAGGCGTACGGCAGCAAGCGGCAGAGGCGGCGGGTTGGGGCGGAGTTGGGGCGGCGTACGGACGGCCCGGGGGAGCGCGAAGGCACGCGGGCACGTGCCAGGATCCCCGATTTTGCGTTGGCAATGCTTGATTTTGGGATTGGAATGAACTACTGGCCCCCTCACACAACCATACTTGCACCCCCCCCCCCCTCACGCACACGCACGCACCTGTATCCCCTCGAGGGACGTCAGCCGGTTGCGGCTGACATCCAGCACGCGCAGGGCCGTGCAGGCGCCCGCCATGCCCAGGCTCACCCCACCGGGCAGCCCCGCCCGCGCTGCCGCTGCTGCGCCGGGGCCGCCGCCGGCTCCGCCCCCACCGCCGCCGCCACTCAGCCCCAGCAGCGAGGTCAGGCGGTTGCCGGGCACTGACAGCAGCGTCAGGCTGTGTGCGCAGGCCGCCAGGGCGCCGGCACCAGACCCACCACCGCCGCCGCTGCCGCCGCCCGCTGGGGGTCCCCCCAGGTCGTCCAGGCAGTTGTCAGCGAGGCTCAGGGAGCGCAGGCCGCTGCGGGGAAGGACGGCACGCGGGATGCACGGATTCGGCAAACACCAAGAATGATCATGAGGTGCGAGAGCCCGACGTAACCCAAATAGATTACCGGAATAGCTTTGAAACCCCCCGCATGCCCCCGCCCACCACCAGACCGCCCCACCTGCACGCCTCCAGCCCCGCCAGCCGGCCGCTCAGCTGGTTCGAGTCCAGCGCCAGCCGCCGCAGCGCCACGCCACCCGGCAGGCAGCCCGACGGCTGCGGCGCACCCCCGGCCCCTGAACCCCCCGCCGCCGCGCCACCACCTCCACCACCGCCGCCACCGCCTGCCAGCTGCTGCTGCTGCGGCAGTCGGGCCAGGTGGTTGTCCTTGAGCGACAGGTCGCGCAGGCGGCTGAGCCCCGCCAGCCCCTCCAGCCCCGTGAGCTGGTTGACGTTGGCGGTGAGGGCGCGCAGCCCCGGGCACGCCACGTCCAGACCCGCCAGGCTGCTCAGCCGCTCCAGGCCCAGGTCCAGGCGGGCGACGCGGTCCAGGCCGGGCGCCAGGGAGGCGGAGGGCAGCACGCCCGCGGTTGCGGTGGTCGGGTGTGTGGCGGTGGTGGTGGTGGCGGAGGGGGCGTTGCGCAGGATGAGGGCGCGTGTGAGCGGGCCGCTGGGGCCGGTGGGGCGCGTGACGGGGCGCGCGTCGGCGCGCGGTCCGGCTGCGCCGGTGCGGTAGTGCGGCTGCGCCTGGGATTGCGCCTGCGCGTGGCCGGGCGTGGCTTGTGAGGCCTGGGCCTGGGGCGGCTGTAAAGGCGTGGCCGGCGCGACTGGCGCCGGGTTGAGGAAGGAGCGCCACGCATGTGCCTGGCCCTGCGAGAGGAGGCGCAGCAGAAGCCAGAAGACAAGCAAACGTTGCGGTGCCGGTTTACGGGTATGGGGTTGGTCCGCCAGCTGTGTCACTTCCGACCCATCCCCACAGCACGGCGCGCCCATGAGCTCACCAAGGTGTCCGCGGCTCGAGGCCAGCGCCACCACGACCACGCCGAGCCGCTCACTTCCCCGGCCGCCGCCGCCGCCGCGCCAGCCCCCGCCGCCCGGCCTCCCCTCCGCTGCGCCTGCGCCTTCTGCTGCCGCTGCCAGCGCCACACCTCCTCCGCCGCGCGCGGCGCCACCTCGTCCGGCACCTGCGCCGGCGCCTCCGCCGCCGTGTCGGCCGCCGCCGCCTGCACCTGATGCTGCGGCGCCGCCGCCGACGACGACACGCCGCCGCTGCTGCCGGCGTGCGCCTGCCGCCAGGAGGGCAGCAGTGGCACGCCCCAGTAATCGCGCGGCACCAGCCAGCGGGCCAGCGCCCCCACGCGGCCGCCACTGCTGCTACTGCTGCTACCGCCGCCGCCGCCTCGCGCGCTCCCAGGTACCGGGTCTGGCACAGCTGTGGAAACAGGGATGCCTGCGCCAAACGGCCACGTCAAGGCAGTGCCATTCCAGAAGGCCAGCACACAGTGCCCCATCCACTCCCCCGCGCAGCCAACACAACCCCCTTTCTTTGTCAAAACACCGCCCGCCGCCTGGGCCCACCCGCCCGCCCCGGCCCACTCACCGTCCGCCTGCTGCACCCGCGCGTGCAGCCCCAGGGCGCACAGCGCGATGGCCGCGCTGTCCGCCGCGCCCAGCTGCAGCGCCGACACACAGGCCGACCACACGCCGCCCAGCGCGCCGCGCAGCCGCTGCTGCAGACCCGCGCCCACGCCGCCGCTGCTGCTGCTGCTGCTGCCGCCAGGCGCTGAACCCAGCTCCGCCGGCGGAGAAGCAGGCAGGGTGTCGCCGAACGGCGCCGGGTAGGCCCCAGCGCCAGTCCTGCTATCGTCGTCATTGGCAGCTGCGGACATTGGCGGTTTCAGCGCGCCCGCACCCGTGCTGGGTGCATCCACAGCCTCCGCCGCAGCCGCAGAAACCTCCGAGTAGGGGTCTTCCGACACGGCCCGACCCAGTAGCTCCTCTGCGTTCCCCAGCCCCAGCGCAGGCCCCAGGGCTGCCACCACACCCGCTAGCTCCCGCCCCGCCGCCGGCCCGCCCGGCGCCGCCTCACGGCACAGCCGCCCCACCGCCTCCGGCAGCCCCGACGCCAGGTCACGCCGCCGGCCCGCCAGCGCGCGGTCCGCCGCCACCAGCTCCGGCAGCCCCACGCCGCACCGCACCGCGGAGCCGCGGGCGCACAGGAAGGCGTGCAGCGTGCCGCTGGCGGAGGCCGCCGCCAGCGCGGCGCGCGCCGCCGCCTGGCGGCGCGCCAGCGCCTCCTGCGCGGCGCGCAGCATGGCTGGCGGCATGCCCAGCGCACGCGCCTGGCGCAGCATCGCAGTGAAGGCGGAAAACGAGTCGTGTGCGGCGGCGGCTTCCAGGCCGGACTGCAGGCCCAGCTGCCGCTGCCGCAGCGCCGCCTCCAGCGCCAGCGCCTCCGCCTCCGCGCCCAGCTGGCGCGCCTCCGCCGCCATGGCCGCGACCTCGGCCGCGCCGGCGGCGGCGCCGCGCTGCTTGAGCTCCGCCGCCAGCGCGCGCTTGCGCCGCTCCAGGACGTGCTTCGCGGCCGCCACGTCGCCCTGCGGGGGATAGCAACAGTGTGAATGGTTGCAAGCACAACAGAGTTAGCAGGCGGAGACGGAATGGCATGGGAACAGGCTGCGCATTGCGCTGCTGGGTATGGCCCCACCGGCCGTGCCTACTCAACCTACAACCGTACTATGGCCAGCCCCATGCTACCGTATAGGCTTGCAGCAAGGCCGTAGTGTAATGGGGTGCGCCCCGCGCCGTCCCCCCCCCCCCCCACACACACCCCCGCACCTTGAGCCCCAGGAGCTGCCCTCGCTCCACCAGCGCCGCGAAGCCGCCCGCGTCAAAGGCGGGCGCCGCCGCCGCCGCCGCCAGCGCCGCCGCCAGGCCCGCATCGCGCCGCCGCGCCGCCTCCAGCGCCGCCGTGAGCCGCGCCGGCTCCACGCCCATGCCACCCGCCACCTCCAGCAGCTTCGTAAAGTCGGACATGGGCGAGTCTGGCGCGCGGTTGAGAAGCAAGGGGGCGGTTAGAAAGTGCTTGCAAGGGATCGGCGCGTGCAAAGTTCCTCGTGTTGTTAGGGCAGCCAGAACCTCTGCCCCCTCCCCTTTGGGACCTGGAATCGATACCGCCCCCCCCCTTCCATGTCGGCCGCACGCGCTGCTCACCCTCCACCGCCGCGGCCACCGCCGCCTCCGCCGCCGCCCGCCGCCGCTCAAACACGGCGCTGCACTCCGCCACCAGCTCCGCCAGGTGCGGGAACCGCTGCGCCGCCGCCAGCGCGGTGCGGAACAGCATGCAGCTGCCGCCGCTCGCCGCCGCCGTCAGCTTGGCCGCCGCGTCGGCTGCGGCGGACTCGAGCGCGGACATGCGCTGCGTCGCCGCGTCGCCGAGGCCTGCGGCGAGGGGCCACAGGAGATAAGGTAAGGGCGTCAGTGGCTTCCCGCGCCTGGACTCTCATCAGCCGGTGAGCTGCCCAGCATGAGCGGCTGTGTCTCGGGCTGAGCGCATGACGACATGTAGGGCACTGCGCGCACGCGCATGTGAGCTCACCCAGCTCCTTGGCCCGCTCGGCCGCCGCCCGCAGCTCGTCCAGCCGCCCGCTGCTGGCTGCCGCCTGCGCAAGTGCAGGTGCAGGTGGTGCAGGTGATGCGGGCGCTGAGTGCTTAAATGCCCCCCGACCTTGCGGCATCCAGTGCACCTACCCTCGCCCCCGACCTGCGCTCCCCCTCTCCCCGCCCCTCCGCAGGCCCCGCACCTCCAGACTGCGCATGACGTCCCGCTGCTTCCGCAGCTGGCCCGCCAGCCGCCGCCCCAGGAAGCCGCGCCAGGCGGCCTGGATGCGTACCACCGCCGCCAGCCGGGCCGCGCGCGCCGGGCCGCGCCGGTAGCGCCGCCACGCGCGGCCGATGCGCCATGCAGCCATGTGCCGGAGTGCCTGCGCAGCGACATGGTGGCGGCGGCGCCGGCGGGTGTGGATGTGCATTTGCTCTTTCACCACTTGCCGTGCCGTATCACCAGCACAAGCCTAAAAAGGAGCACCGCACTGCAGTGCTGCTTCACCCAGCCAGTCCCTGCCTTCCCGCCTCCATCCGCTCACCAGCCGCAGCGCCTCCCGTAGCAGCCCCTCAAACGCCGCCGCCCTCTCCGCCTCGCGCGCCGCAGCCTCCCGCGCAGCCGCCTCCATCCGCACCGCCACCGCCGCCCTCTCCGCGGCCTGCCGCTCGCGGTCAGCAGCGGCGGCGGCTTCCTCCGCAGCGCGCCGCTCCGCCTCCGCGGCCCGCTCCGCCTCCAGCGCTGCGAGCGCCTCCCGCCTCTGCAGCCGCCGTAGCCAACACATTAGTTCCGTCTTCACTGGCGCGGGGTACTTGCTTGCACACAGGCATGTCGCACTGCACCAGCACATGTTAGCGCTGCACGAGGCGTCTCCTGCCGAGCCCACTCCCACACAAACCCCCCACGCATGCACGCGCACCTGCGCCTCCAGCTCCTCCTCCATGCGGCGCATCCGCTCCTCGGCCGCCGCCGCCTCCACCGCCGCCCGCGCGGCCGCCTCTTGCCGCTGCCGCTCGCGCTCCGCCTGTTGAATGCGAAGCCGCGACAGCAGCAATACACTGGGGCTCTGGGCCTTGGGGCATTAAGCTGCGCTTTCATGCAAAATGTATGCACTCAACGGGATTCCAATCCTCGTGTCAGCTTTCGCCCATCACCGCCCCATGCAATCCCCGCCTGGCGCTGATGCCCACCTGGCGCGCCGCCTCTTGCGCGCGGTGCTCCTCCTGCGCAAGAGGCGCAAGTCACATGGGTAGCGGTGAGGAGGCACTGCAGCCTGCTGGTGAGAAGAGGCGCCGCTCCGCCCCCACCCCAGCTTGCAACTTGGCCACAGACCGCGCCCTGAGTCGCCGCGCCCGACCCAACCCCCTCCACCAACACTACCTGTCCAGACCCAGCCGGGCCGCCCCAGGCCGCCCGCACCCCGACCCCTGCGCCCACCCACCATCACGCGCTGGCGCTCCTGCACGGCATTCTCGGCGGGCACGTCCGCAGGCGCGCCAGCGGCCGCCCCGGCATCGCCGGCGCCGCTCGGCTGGTGGTGAGCCGGGGCCGGCGGACCCGGCATGGCGCCGTCCCCAGCCGCCATGGCCGCCGCTGTCCCGTATTGGGGCCCGGGCGCAGCTGCGCCTGCGGCCGCAGCCGCAGACAGCCCCGCAGCCCCCTTGCGCATCTCCGGAAACAGGGTCCGGACCAGCGCGGAGCGCGCGGCTGCGCTGGAGGGCAGGAAGCTGCCTGCGCCGATGCTTTGGGTCGGCGCCTCATCGTCCGCGACCTGCCCCGAGCCCTCCCCAGCCTTGGGCGCTGCCGACAGGCTGCCGCCGACAGCGCCAGACTCGTCCCGGTCCTCGCCCCGGTCTGCGGCCCCGTCGGCCCCCGGCTGCGGCTGCGGCCCCGCTGCCGGGCTTCCGCCATCCTCCGGTGCTGCCGATTCGAGCGATGTCAGCTGCTTGCCCCGCTCCTCCAGGTGCTGCTCTCGCTTCTGCATCGCCGCCCGCAGCAGGCGAAGCGACTCGGGCTCCTCGTCATCCTCCTCGTCATCCTCGTCGTCGCCTGTGTGGATGGCAGGGGCGGGGATTGGGGTAGCGGCGGAGCAGCGTTGCGGTCGTCTACTTGCGGGACACTGCCAACAGCGGCCCCTGCCAGCTGCTAGCCCTCTCCAGCAAGGAGGTTGCATACTCAACGGTCCCGATAAGCACTGGCTATAGTGGCGAACATGGGGGTGTGTACGGGTCGGGCTGCACGCCGGGAGCGATGAGGGGTCTGCTGATAGGGTGCACTGGGACCGGCACAGGGAGAGGGCAAGCTCCGCGTCCCCACCTGTTCCGACCGACGCCCGAGCGCCAAGCCCTGTCAGGAACGACTCCTTAACAGCAACGTCTCCATAGCCCGCATGGCCATTCGCGTCCGGCAAAAGCTCGCTGCTTGGGTCGTCTCCGAGTGCAGCAAGCTCCGCCTCGAACGCGGCCTCGACGTCAAAGTCCGGGTCATCATCAAGCGCTGACATATATGCCCAGCTGGCTCAGAGCAAGGGGCTCATTGTAATTCGCTTTGAGTCCTCGACATTCGGTCAAGCCTTGGTTTCACAGCTTGTGATAGTTGCCTGGGTGATTTCCATTATTGCAGTTGTTTTACGCACGAATACGCCGAGCACAATTTGCTGCGAGACGGTTCCTCTTCGGTGCCATCGGGACTTGGTGCAATCATTTGCTGACTCGAGGCTTGGTGCAGCTATGGCCCAGCGACATTCCCCAATATCATGCAACTATGCTCCACCTAGTCCATTAGCGCTACTACTGCCAAACCCTGACAAGCCCAACAGGCATGGCGCTGCAGGTGTCTCTGACACTCAATAAGACATACTTCTTGCCCGGAGAGGTTGTGCAAGTCTCTGTACAGGTGGGAAGGCTTGCAGGCCGCACCAGACAGCGGTTGCAGGCATGGTGCACAGCGGATCGAATGCCTTGCGACACGAGCGAAGGCTTGAGGAGTTTGCACGTGTGCCCCTTCGCTGCAGATAAGCAATGACGCGGACAGTGCGAGCCAGGAAGCGCAGCCAGGGGCGCCACAGGTCATACACATAAAGGAGCTGAGCTTCCAGGCCTACGGCTCCGAGCGAACGGACCCCAGCTTCATCCACCGGTTGCATCGGCCAGACGTGCCCGTGGATGTCTCGGACTCGCGGGTATGGCGACGCTGGCGTGTGGGAGCAGTGAACGGGAGATGTTGGTGGAGGGGGGGAGGCGGGTAGAAGGACGAGCAGACAGTCCGCGCTGTTGCCGCAGCACAGCGCGCAGTTTCCTGTGGCACTGTTGCTCGGCTCCGTGCCACCCCAGCCCCATCCCTCCGGCCATTGCCCTAGGTACAGGCTGGTATTATCCCGCCCGTACACTTCGTCCCGCCCCCACGACCACGTGGATGGCGGCTTGCACGGTCCGCACCTAACCACGTGCCGCTCCGCCTCCAAACACACTCACACACACACACACACACACACCACCACCACCACCACCACCACCACCACCACCACCCGCCACCACCACCCGCTCCCCGCAGAAGCAGGTCCGCACCATCTTCTCCACGGAGCCGGCGGTGCTGGTTAACGACCAGGTGCTGGCGCCGCGCGCGGTGCAGCACTTCCAGCTCAGGTGGGGGACTGTGGGTGGGGAGGGGCGCGGCGGGGGGGGGGGCTGCGGCGGGGGCCGGGGGAGGCTGCCGGCCACCGGGAGGCGGTGGCCGGTGGCCAGTGTGGGGGCGCTGACAGGGAGCGTGGGCGGCACAGCAGGGCGGGTGCGCTGGCAGGCAGGTGGACAGACCGGCCAGCAGGCAGGTGGCGCTCAGCGAGGCAGGTGGCAGGAAGGTCTGCCGTCTGCATGCAGGCCTGGGTGTGGTGGTGTGCCGTGTGCTCGCTCGCTCGCCGCCGACTGCGCTGCGCCGAGCCCCCGCCGCGCCGCGCACAGGTTCCGGCTGCCCGCGCCGCTGCCGCCGTCCTTCCGCGGCAGCTCCGTGCGCTTCCTGTACCTCATCCAGGTCAAGTCCGTGTACGAGGTGCACCGAGGTGCGCGGCGGGACTGGCGGGTGGCGAGTGGCGGGTCATGCGTGGCGGTGGCGGTGGCGCCAGCGGCGCGCATAACCGCCTAGTACTAGTGGCACGGAGCGTTGCGGGGGGCGCCTCGCGGGGTAGCGGGTGGGGCATGTCGGATGGTGCACCGCTGCGCAGCACCTAGCACGTAGCACGCAGCGCGCACGGCACGTCGGCACGTACGCCGCGCCTCAGTGCCTCACTCCAGCGCGCCCCTCCCCCCCCCACTCCTGCCGCCGCTGCTGCAGGCGGGCTGGAGGCGGTGGTGTACGAGACCACCGCCTCGACCTCGCTCATGGTGTGGCCCAGCACCGGCCTGGCGCTGGCGGCGGCGCCGGGCGGTGGCGGCGGCGGCATGCCCGACCGGCGCAGCAGCTCCCTGGACACCAGCAACAGCAGCACCGCGGCGGCGCTCAGCGCCGCAGCGGCGGCGGTGGCAGCAGCAGCAGGAGGGACGGGTGGGGCCGCGCGGGAGTCGCTATCACGGACCAACACAGCCGGAGGCGGCGCGGGGGCGGGACAGGGGCCGATGGACTCGCAGCGGCGGCTGAGCAGCGCGGGCGGCGTGCCGCCGTCGCCGTCCGCGGCGCAGACGCCCACGCACTCGAGCGCGGCGCCGCTGGCGTCGCCGTCGGGCGGCGGGCCGGGCGCGGCGGGCGGCGCGACGGGCGGCGGCGGCGCGGGGTCGGGCCAGGGCGCGGCGGACGACTCAGATGTGGGCATGATCGACTACGTGCTGGGGCGGAACAACTGCAGGATCCGCTGGCAGGAGGTGCTGCCGGCGCAGGGCTCGGGGCCGCGCGGCGACGCCTCGGGCCGGGGCCGGACAGACGGCGGCGGCGGCGGCGGCGGGCCGGGCGGCGCAGCGGGCGGCGGCTTCGGCCCCGGCGGCGGCCAGGGCGGCGTCGTCAACACGGCCGGCTCCGTGGGCCGCAGCGTGATTCCCTTTGGCGTCAACCGCCCCTTCGCGCCGCCCTTCCTCACCGCCGCCTCCAACGCCGGCGCCGGGCTGGCGCCCTTCGCCGCGGACTCGGACCTGGACGACGAGGATGAGGGCGGCGCCGGCCGGCGCCTGGGCGCCGTCAACGGCTCCACCGCCGGCCCCCTGCAGGGTGCCGCCGGCGCCGCGGGGCAAGCGGGTGGCGGCGGCTCCAGCAGCGGCGGCGCGACCGGCGTGCAGCGGCAGATGTCGGCGGGGGCGGCGGGTCTGGGGCCGTACGCGCGGCAGCCCAGCCGGCGCGGGTCGCTGTTCGGCAAGGTGTACGCGCTCAACGTGGGCGAGCAGCCGCTGCTGAGGCTGCTGATGCAGGTGCGGCAGGGCGGCAGGGGATTGTGCGTGTGTTAAACAACAAAACAAAGACGGACCAACCCCGCCAAACACGCGCTTGTGCGTGTGTGCGTGCGTGTGTGTGCGTGTGCGAAAACATCCGTGGTGGGAGGCGAGGGGCTACAGACCCATTCCCAGCGTCCGAATGAAAGCAGTCCAGCAACCAATCATGCAGGCTCCGCTGGAGGTGCCGCTGCAGCCGGGCGCCACATTCGGCGGTGTGCTGGACTTCCGGCCGCCCGCCTCGCTGCAGCCGCAGGCCTCGGCCAGCCTGGGCGCGGCCGGCTCGTCGCAGCCCGGCGGCGGCGCCAGCTTCTCGGGGGCGGCGGCGGCTGCGGCGGCTGTGGCCCGGCCGCCGGTGGCGTGTCACGACGTGGTGGTGCTGCTGGAGAGCGAGGAGGTGGTGTCGGCGGAGTGCCGGCCGCAGGTGGGCAGGCGGTGGTAGGGATCGGGGCGGGCGCGGGGCACGCGGGCAGGCGGAGCGGGGCGCACCGACGCAGGGGCACCACTGCACCAGGGTTGCAGGGGGACGGAGCGCCGCGTGGGCGCGGCTTGGGGGCGGCGGGGCGGAGGTGTGGCCTGCGTGCGGAAACGGGCAGCCGGAGCGAGGCGCGCCGACACAAAGGCACCAGGGTTGCAGGGGAAGTGGTGAAAGCGGTGTTAAACTGGCTCCGGCCTTCGCTGCACGCTGCCAGGCTGCCTCCGCCGCTGCACGCACGCGCGCGCACATCCACCGCCACACCCACCCACCCGCCCCACCCGTCCCGCCCCCCCACACCCTCCGCAACGCGCGCAGGGCAAGCGCGACGGCAGCGGCATCCCCGGCGGCACGCCCTACGTCATTCGGCGGCTGCACGCCGAGGCGCACGAGCTGACGGCCGACACCGCCCTCACCAGCTTCACCTTCTCGCTGCCCGCCACCGCCACGCCCTCCTTCCGCACGCCCATGGTGGCGCTGCGCTGGGTGCTGCGCTTCGAGCTGACGGTGGGGCCGCGCATCAACTTCGCGGCGCTGGACAAGCGGCTGAAGAGCCCGCGGCCGGCGTTCGAGCAGCTGGTGTGGTCGCTGCCGCTGGTGGTGCGGCCGCCGGTGGCGGGGTGGGGGCGGTAGCGGCTGTGAGGTGACGGTTCGGGATCCGAGGGGTGGGGATGCAGGTTGGAGGGGTGGTGCGGCAGCGCGCTGGCGGAGTGGGTCAGGAGGTAGGGTGGTGTTTTGCTGTAGATAGGTGTTGTGAGGGGCAGCTTGGTGAGGAGCCCGGTGGGGGTACAGGGCGCTGAGGGCACGAGCACGGTTTGCAATGTACCCCACCTGCGCGCTCGCAACTGGTCGACTATGCATGCGGTCGCTGACACAGAAAGAATGAATGAATGTAATTTGTTTGAAGCATAATATCAACGAGCAATTGTGCGCCGCGCGCGTGAATTCGAGTCCGAGTCCGACTTCCCCGTTCCCGCGCACTTTTCTCGAATAGCGAGTCTCGTGGATCCGCGCGCGCATTCCTACTGGGCAGAATACGCGTTGAATTTAGGGACAAATGAAGCTGCTTCGGTTGCTTTCATTTCTAGCAGCGTGCACATGCGCGGCAGCAGCGTATGAATTCGATGTGCCGCCCTATGCGCTGCGGCGCTCGGTACAAAACTGCTGCAACTCTCGCTTGTTGCGGGTAATCAAGGTGCGAGGCAGGGCAAAATCGATGGTGACTTGAATCGTCAGGCGGGCGACGCGGAGGAAGCGCGTTACATTGCCGTTGGATTGCACGCACGTGACAATAAGCGTGGGGCGTTAAAAGGATTAAGCGACGGACCGCGCCGGTACACTGCACGCGGCGTGGGAGGAGACCAGAGCGGTTGGCTCCGGCCAGACCCTGCTCCGGCCCCCCTGGCTTTGGCCTCGCGCACACGGTCCGGGCCCAGTCTGTAAGAGCACCCAGTGCGCACCTTGCAACCTACAGGATCTCGAAGACGGCAAATCAATCACCATAGCGGTGGTCGGAGGCAGCTTCTCACTGCCAGACAGGATTTCGCCCAACGACGTATGGTGAGCGGGGCGGCGGTGGCCCGGGACCTGCCGGCCATCGCCATCACCGCCGCCGTCTCCATCTGCGCGCAGGTTCCACCAGCTGGTGCGCTACCTTCGGGAAACCTACCCGCGCGCCAACATCACCGCCATCAACGCGGCGGTGGGCGCCTCCAGCGCAGGTGGGCGGGGCTGGCCTACCCGCGCTCAGCCTCGGGAAATGGGAAATAATGATGTGCGCCCGCGGTGCCTATCGACCGACCTGGCGGAATTGCGCCTAGGCAGGACTATGCGTGGGGAGGGCGCCTGGCAGCAGCACGCGCAGCACCCTCCCTCTTGAACAAGCGGACACGCCCGAATGCCCGACAGGCTTTGGCTACCTGTGCCTTGACAAGATGCTGCCGCCGGAGGTGGGTGCGCCATGGTAATGCTCCCACACACGCCCGCGACCCGCTGACCCCCGCCGCGCCGCGCCCCCAGGCGGACCTGGTGTTCCTGGACTACGGCCCCAACGTGGTCAACTGGAGCTGCGACATCACGAACCAGGTGCAGGGGCGGGCGCGCGGGCGGGCGGACCTCTGTGTCTGCGTGTGTGGGTGCGTGTGGGTGTGGGTGTCGGTGTGGGTGTGGGTGTGGTGTCTGTCAGGCTGCCACCGTGCAACGCCAGCATAGCACTGGCGCACCGCCGTGCGAGGAGGCGTGCCGCAGTGCGCGGGGCTGCGTTACAGCCCATATTGAAAGCGGAATACCGTACTGAACGACTGCATAACTTGGTATCCTTGGCCCACCCACCACGCTTTCTCGCGTCACAGCACCAATACTATGAGCAGCTCATCCGGCGGCTGCTGGCGTACCCGGGCAGCCCGGCGGTGGTGGCCATCGAGGTGGGAGCGGCCAGCCGGGAGGGGGGTGCGCATTGCACCGGGGATGAAGCTACACCTCTGCGCAATACTGTCCGTCGCCTGTGAATGACTATGACCTGACACCGCCGTGCCACGCCATGCGGCGGCGGCCTCCTGCGCCCCTGCAGCAACTGCTGCCCACCAAAAAGGCCATGTACATGTATTCGGAGGTCACGGCCAGCGCGCTGTACCGCTACTACGACATGCCCTACATCTCTGGTGGGCAGCGCCGCGGCGGGGTGGGGCGGGGTGCGCACGGCGGCGGGCGGCTGGGTGGGCACGGTGGGTGGGTGGGCCTCTTACGGCGCGTGCCGTACAAATTTGGGTGTGCAAAGCTGGCTCGGGCCCAGGGCTGGGCGTTTCTACGCCCAGATTTGGTAGGACGGTGCATAAACGGTGCACGCCCAAGGCCCAAACCTGTTGGCAGCGTGTGACCAAGGCATCGCGTGCAAACTACCTCCCTGGTTGTGTGTCCACAGTGTCGACCGGCATCTACCGGCTCCAGGCGCTGAACCTCAGCGGCTTCGCGCAACACGAGATCCGCGTGCCCAACAGGGTCTGGGGCTTCTGGCACTACGTGAGTGCTTCTGGCTGGCTGGATGGGTGGATGGGTGCCGGATGAATGGGTGGGTGCCCTTCGGGCAGGGTGTGCACTTGATTTTGCTGCGGCTTTGCCGCACCGCCGCTGTGTTGGCTCGCGGTGGAAGGCCGGTACCGGTGTGTGCAACCTCGCACACCCCTTGCCCCGCACCCAGTCCTGCTGCGCCGCCCTGCGCTGCCTGCGCAGAACAAACGAGGCCACAAGCTGGTGCTGGACATGGTGAGGGGGAGAGCTGGCCTGCTGCGGGGCAGGCATCGCGGGCGGCCTATCCGGCTGAATCTGCCGCATCCGAACTGGTGCGCGCTACGCCACCACTCGCGTGCGTTGCAAATGCCCCCCCCCGCCCGCCTGCTGCCGCGTGCGTGCAGGTGGTGCACATGCTGCAGTCCGCGCGCGCCAGCGACCTGGCCGGCATTTGGCCGGAGCAGACAGATCCCTTCTGGTGCGTGCGCGTGTGCTTGTGCGTGTGTGCGTGGCGGCGGTGCAGGGCGCCGCGATGTCCTATCAGGCCCTGGCGTAAAAACTGTGGCTGCGGCCTGCAAGCGCCCGATTGGGGATGCGGGGGCAAACCTTGGGCCACTGCAGACGAAATTATAGATCAACAGTCGATGCTTGATTGCTGCTCGGTCACTCATGGTCCACGCACCTGTGGCTCTGACTCTCGATGGGTGGCAATGTGCGTGCAGGGTGGACGAGGCGCCGGGCGGCCGCACCCACTCCACGCTGCTGCAGCAGCACCCGGTCAAGCAGCCGCTGCTGTGCATCATGCCGGACGAGCTGCACACGTACGTGAATGGCAGGGGACTGCGAGGGGTTAGGGGCTCCCGGGGGCTCCACAACGCTTGCAGCCGGCGCACCTGTGCGCGCTGGCCCCACCACTCACACCTCCACCTCCATCACGTGGACCCACACGCGCCCGACGCTCCGCGCGACCCCAGGCAATGCGCAGAGCTGCTTCTGCCGCGTGTGTGCGGCCCTGAAGAGTAAAGGGCACCCGCTCAGAACCCCGGTACACTCGAACACGCAAGGCCCTCTGCTTGTGCTCGTGTGCACCCACAGGTACGTGGAGGACCACCAGGGGTGGGAGTTTGGAGCCGACGACCCAAACAAGCGCAAGGTACGGCCCGTCCGCGAGGGAGCCGTTGCGCGCGGCCGCGCCGGACACTGCTGCTACCCCGTCCTGTGTGGCAGTGCAGGCACCGGACACCGCAGCGTGCCGTAGGTTACGGTATCTGCTGCCGCGCCTGCCCCAAAGCCCCTCGGCAACGAATGTTGTAGAAATGGGGCTTGCTAGCCGCGTCGCATGCATGCATTCATGCCATGTGCGTGCTGCGTGCAGTTCGGGTACATTTCGTACCACAACGAGAGCAGCGGCGCGGACAACCGCCTGCGGATCAAGTGGGACCGGTCGGCCATCGCCAACGCCGGCGCCAAGTCGACCTCGTTCGTCCTGATCCTGGTCTACCGTGAGTGCCAGCGGCGCGGTGCTGTGCTGTGCTGCGGTGCGCCCGGCCTCGTGTTGTCACCAGAGCGCTCGGGCTCCGCCCCGCGGTGGGTGTGACACACGGCGCGCACACTCCCAATATGCCTAATAAGGGGCTTAACTTGGCTCAAGCCTTCTGCCTTACCTGCCGTGTGCGTTGTCCGAGCAGTGGCCTCCTATTCCGGCATGGGCAAGGCAAGGCTGTCGTGCTCGGGCGGCTGCACGTGCACGGCGCAGACCATCAACGCCAACATCACCAACTTTTCGATTTCTCAGGTATGTAGGTTTGTAAGCGTGCCGAAGGCTCGAAGGCTCGAAGGCTCGAAGGCTCGAAGGCAAAGCCTGTCCGAGGGGTTGCATGTGCTTGATTGGGCAGTGGGAAAGAGAGCGTCCGACAGGAAGCACTTGTTTGTGTTTGCGAGAGAGCCCCCAGTGCCCCTGGTTTTATAACTCCTTCCGGGGCCTTGCTTTGGCTGTCGGTGCACGGCTGTCCTCTCTTGTTTGCATCCGTGCATTAGCTCATTTCTCCGCTCCTGCCCTCAGGTCCGGCCAGTCAGTGTGAACCTGGTCAGCACGCCGCAGTCGCCGGACAGCGACACTGCTTGCCAGGTACTGCATGCACACACCGCTGCGCTGCATACGCCGTGGCTGGGGCCCCGGCGCCATAGCGCCGGCTGAGCGTGCAAAGGCGACGACGGGTTTCGCGGCTGATGCAGCTGGTAGTGTCCGTGTTGTTATGCCCCACCCTCCGCACTCACCAGCGGCCTGCCCGCGTGCGTAACTTGCCGACGGCACCGCTGTCCCGCTGACCCGCCATCCAGGTCGAGGTGGTGAACACCAGCAAGGGCGGGGTGTACTCCAAGTTCAAGGTGCGCATGGCGTCCGCAAAGGATCAGGGTCCGGACAAGACATGTCTGCCGGGATGTGAAACCGGCGTGTCGCGTGGGAGGCGATGCCTGCCAATACGTGTTGCGCTCGACAACGGGCGCGAAGTGGCAGCGCCTGCGACCAGGGCTGGCCCCCATCCCGTACCCTTGCCCGCGACTTCCAGAGAAGACATTGCTGCATTGCCGGCAAGACTGAAACCATCCACCGCTTCCGCCGGGGCCGGCCCCTCACACCCGGCTGGTGCGCAGGTCACGGGCTTTGTGCTCGCCGAGATGTACCCGGGCACGGAGAAGGAGATCGGCAAGGTCGCGTTCATGAACCACGAGGGTGCGTGTACGACTCGGGGACATGGGGCGCCGCGCCTTGCGCCCGGTAGCACAGCTGGGGACGGGGGTGCGGAGGCCGCACGTGTGGTGTTGGGTCCACCTGCCTGGGCCCGGGTGCCAGCGCACCAGACAGCGCCCCGCTTCACATGCTCACCGGCACGCACCGTTGCTTTTGTTTGCGCCTGCAGGAAGCGTCAACAGGGCGACGGTGGGGTAGCGGATGCCTGGGCGCGGAGTTGCGGGTGCACACGTGGCATCCCTGGCCGCGATCAGATTAATCACTACCACCGGGCGCTGAGGCGGGGCGGGAAAGGCGGGGAAGGGGCACGCGTGTGCGGTAAGCATAAGCATCGGGCGGCATATTTGGTTTAAGGGTAGACCGTTTAGGCTAGCGCGTAACTCGTAGCGGGTTTAAAGCAGGTGTCGCAGAGAGGTTTAGGAAGACGCTTGCGACCTCAGGCCGGAGACCGTGGCGTGGGCTCAGCCCCCTTCCACTGCCCCACTAGTTCCGCAGGTGTTGCAGAGAGAAACCGCAGGTGGGTCACTGGCAGAGCTAGCATACAACGCAGACGGGTGATATACAATGCCTGCGGCGCAGTGCTGTACAGCACCCACGGTTTGATAGGGAGCGCTTTGTTGGTTGGACAAGCATGTTGGCCTGTTTGGTCCATAATGCATTAGTAATGGCATGCTGCCTTGCGGTACTGAATGAAGGCCGAATGATTGAATGAATGCCTAGATGAAGCCTGAAGAAGAGGCATGGACGCTTCCGTGCGAAGCAGATTAAGGTGGTGGATAGTCGAACTTTATTGGCAGGCGGGTTTGATGTCGAGCTGCTGAAAGGTGCGGATGGAGGAAGGCGTTGATCGTGCACGGATGGGACGCGGTCACGGATGGGGCGCACGCCACGGATGGGCGCGGTCGGCATAAACGGGCGCCAAAACGCTTCCATCTCACGGAGCATGTCTAAGGTGTATTTAGTACACTTCAACTCGGTTTCTCTATTTAGAGCACTGCTGTCGTCACCAAATCAACCTGGCAGCCCCAAGCAACAGCCCTTCGTTACAGACGAGTCGTCAGCACCACACCCAGAGCGATGCAGAACTAAGCAGTGCCTATGGTGGTGACTAGAGTTATGGTAGTATGAGGTGCCTCAAGCTCGTTTCCCTGCTTGTCGGGCTGCTGGCCCCAGCAATCGTCGAGTGCACATATCAGTTTGACGTGCCCGCTTACGCGCTGAGGCGCTCTGTTCAAAATTGTTGCAACTCTCGCGTGTTGAGAGTCATCAAGGTGAGAGGATTTGGGCGTCAACTGCACCTGCAATCGATGATTGAATGGCCTCGCACTGAATACACGAACCCGCAAATGGGCGATGTACGTGCGACTTTTATGGTCTGCTTCCCGAGACGATACTGACGCCGGTGCTCTTGCGCGGGGTCGGGCCCACGCCACACTAAAACGCTGGGGGCCCTAAAACACCCGCTCTCACACACGGCGCACACTCCACAGGACCTGGAGGCCGGCAAGGCCGTCACGATAGCGGTGGTCGGGGGCAGCTTTTCGCTGCCTGACAAAATCAAACACGAAGACGTGTGGTGAGCGGGCTAGGGAGCACCGGCCTTCACAGGCGGGGCCGCCGCTGTGGACCAAGCAAGGCGGCGCGTGCACTCGGGCGTGCGGGGGCATGCGCAGCACCTTCCGTGCGCCTGCTGTGCACCTGCTGCTAACACCGCCCCCCACCGTGCACCACACAGGTTCAGCCAGCTTGCCAAATACCTGCGGGACACCTTCCCGCGCGCCAATATCATCGCCATCAACGCGGCGGTGGGCGCGTCGAACGCAGGTGGGTGATGCAGCTGAGGTGTTTGCCCATGACTTGTTGTTGATTGCCGATTGGCGTACTCGCTGTTGGCGGCGTTGTTGCACCTACCGCAACACGGCAATGTGGGCGGGGCCATGGGGAGCCGAGCAGGGGCGGCCAGCGGGAGGAGCGCATCCATGGGTGCAGCAACTGCAGCCGACGGGGTTAGTCGGCTGTGCAGTCGGGCTAGGGTCGGGGACTTGACAGGTGTGACCCCCCATACAATCGCAGGGTTTGGATACCTGTGCCTCAGCAAGATGCTGCCTCCGCAGGTGCGTGATCGGGGGCGCGTTGGCTGCAGGTTGTTCTGCTGCCGACATGGGCTGGCTGTGGTTGTGAGCGCCATTCACGCGTCCATTAGCACCCCCGGGGCCCGGGCAATCGCAGTCTAGGACCCAGATTTCTGAGCTGTCCGGGCGCATGCGTGCATTATGCCATGCCGGCGCCGAACACATGCATGCTGCGCCGGCCACACTCGCTCACCACACTCACTCAACCAGCCATGGAGGCAAGTGATGCGGGCCGTAGCCCACAAGCAAGCTACCTGACCCGACCTGACTCGACCCGGCCTAACTTGGCATGCACGCGCACCTGCTGCCTGTGACACCGCCGTGGACCCGTGCCGCGCCCCCAGGCGGACCTGGTGTTTCTAGACTACGGCCCCAATGTGGTCACTTGGAGCTGCGACATTAAGAACCAGGTGGGTGGGTGGGCGGGCGGGCGGCGTGCACTGCGAGGGCATGTTCTGTGACCTGCCCAGAGTGCGCACCCCAGTTCGCATTCTTCCCCATTGCCAGACGAGCTTGCTGCATGGCAGGTGTTGGGAGGCCGTTCCGCATGTCACTTTGCTGACCGTAGGTTTACATCAATACATACAGCCACGCGCCGTCTTAATCGCTCCCCTGTCCTCTTTCTCCGCTCACAGCACCAATATTATGAGCAGCTCATCCGGCAGTTGCTGGCGTACCCGGGCAGCCCGGCGGTGGTGGCCATCGAGGTGAGGGGAGTTGCGAAATGCACAGAGTTCTTATACAGGGGACCTAGCTACACCTCTGCGCAATACTGTCCGTCGCCTGTGAATGACTATGACCTGACACCGCCGTGCCACGCCATGCGGCGGCGGCCTCCTGCGCCCCTGCAGCAACTGCTGCCCACCAAAAAGGCCATGTACATGTATTCGGAGGTCACGGCCAGCGCGCTGTACCGCTACTACGACATGCCCTACATCTCAGGTGGGCAGCGCCGCGCCGGGGTGGGGCGGGGTGTGCACGGCGGCGGGCGGCTGGGTGGGCACGGTGGGTGGGTGGGCCTCTTACGGCGCGTGCCGTACAAATTTGGGTGTGCAAAGCTGGCTCGGGCCCAGGGCTGGGCGTTTCTACGCCCAGATTTGGTAGGACGGTGCATAAACGGTGCACGCCCAAGGCCCAAACCTGTTGGCAGCGTGTGACCAAGGCATCATGCGCGACCTGCCCTGCCGGTGCTTGCTCCAACAGTGTCGACCGGCATCTACCGGCTCCAGGCGCTCAATGTCAGCGGCTTTGCAGAACCCGAGATCCGGGTGCCGAACACCGTCTGGGGCTTCTGGCATTACGTGAGTGGCGGTCCCACAGGGGCAGGAGGGTGCGCATGTGTGCACAGGGTGTTCAGAGCTTGACCCGCCTCCGTCGGTACACATGGTGGTCTGTGCGCATCAGGAAATTCGTGCCCAGCTAACCTAAGCACGCTTTGCTTGGCGCAGAACCAAAGAGGTCACAAACTCGTGCTGGACATGGTAAGCATGGGGCGTCTGGATCGTTAGAGACGGGGCGCGGTATCCCATTGATGTGTTGGGTTCCTTGTCTCCGCACTGGCTTGTGCATGTGCGATTGCGGCTTGCCCTCATGCCCGGCGTGTGAACTGCTCCTGGTTCGCGCAACGGTGCCTTTCGCCCGCCCGCCTGCTGCCGCGTGCGTGCAGGTGGTGCATATGCTCCAGTCCGCGCGCGCCAGCGACATGGCGGGCGTCTGGCCTGAGCAGCGGGACCCCTTCTGGTGCGTGTGCGCGTGTCAGCTTCATCGCTTGGCAGTTGACCCAACGGGGCTGCATGCTATGTGGCTCAGGGATTTAGAGACGTTTCTCGAGTCATGGCGTGCGCGCGCGCGGAGCAGACGGGAAGCGCATGCTGTCAGCATGGGCTGCGGCGGCGGCATGCGTAGAAGCACATGCCTCTGGACCGCACGGCTGCTGTTGCTGTTTGCAATGCGCGCGCTTAGACATCCGTCCTGTCGCTCCGTGTTCTTGCGGCTGGCTTGTGTTGCCCTTGCTCTGTCTTTCCTGGTGTCGTGACGGGCACTGCTGCTGCGGCTGCCTCATGCACAGGGTGGACGAGGCGCCGGGCGGCCGCACCCACTCCACGCTGCTGCCGCAGCACCCGGTCAAGCAGCCGCTGCTGTGCATCATGCCGGACGAGCTGCCCAAGTGAGTGCACCGCGGCGGCTGGGGCGCCGGGCCTGTGCCCGGTACATGCGGCGCACGTGTGTGTCCCGTAATGTGTCCTATGCAGTGTCTTGCACGTGTTCTGGGCATACATTACAAGCACCCGCATACGGTGCGGCCACCGGACTCTTTGATGTAATTTGCATCGCGCTTGTGCACCCGCTTTTGCACCCCAGGTACGTTGTGCACAACAAGGGCTGGGAGTTTGGAGCGGACGACCCACACAAGCGCAAGGTACTTCTTATTACTTGGCACTACTGGCACACGTCGCAGTCGCGCAGGCGTGCCGCCACGGCCGGGTCCCGCCATTTGTCGCCCCAGCCCACCGCCCCTGGCATAACGCCTGCGCTGCCTGTACCTCGTTGGCGTGAGGTGGTTGAGTTGGGACTGGGGAATCGGTCTGCCCCTACGCGTGTCAAGTGGCTGGGATGAGGCCCAGGATGTCGTGCCAGGTTTCTAACATCACACACACTATGCCACCTTTTACGCAGTTTGGATACATATCGTTCAACAGCAAAAAGAACAGTGAAAACAAGTTGAAAATCAAGTGGGACCGCTCGGCCATCGGCACCCAAGTTGAAGCAAACTCAACCTCGTTTGCGCTCATCCTCGTGTACTGTAAGTGCGTGCGGGGGCGGCGCCGTGCGCTGGACCCGGCGGCGGGGTGGCGCGGGGCGGGGTGCGAGTGGCCGCTCTCATTGGACACATAGCCAGCTATCATCCAGTGGGCAGGCACCCCACGGGCCATCAGCCGCGGCGTGGCGTGCCCTGGCGAGGGTGCTCATGCCACTGCTCCTTTTTCACGCGACCCGTATGTACACACGCTGTCCTCATTCCTGCGCACCTGCCTCCGCCTTGTGTGAATCCACCATGTGCCCCGAGCAGTGGCCTCCTACTCGGGCATGGGCACCGCGCGGCTGTCGTGCTCGGGCGGCTGCAGCTGCGCCGCGCAGTCCATCGACGCCACGATCTCCGACTTCTCACTGTCCAAGGCGCGTGTGGGCGTCAGGGGCACGGCCAGCAGGGCACAGTGGGCGCGGTGCAATGCGAGCCGCATGCCCACGGGCGGACAGACAGACACAGGCCCACACGTTGGGGTGCATGCACCCACGCACGCGCGCACGCACGCGCAAAGCCTTCTTCACACCCTGGGGCGCACATGCTATCTGTCACGCAGGTCTGGCCCGTCAGCCTGAACCTGGCGCCACAGCCGGCAGCAGGGAGCAGCACCGACGACGCGGCTTGCCGGGTGCGCACGCAATCTCAATCAGTTGCAGGCGCATCCCCGTGTTCCCGCTGCACGCACATCTACAGCTGGTTGCGCGTACCTGCGCGAAGGGGTTTATTTGCGGTGCCTTCTGTGCCGCCACTTGCCTATTGTGACGCGTCCCCACCCCCCACTTGCTCGCGTCTCGCGCTGCTCACACGCACACCGGTATGGTCCCGTGCCGCCACCGCCCAGGTGGAGGTGGTGAACACCAGCCCCGGCGGAAAGCACTCCAAGTTCAAGGTGCGGAGAGGCCGGTCGAGGAGGCTCTTGGACTTGCGCGGCGCGCGTTAGCAGTTATCCGCGCTGTATGGTTTGACACGCACTAGTGTGGATCCTCTCGGGCTTTTTGCTTCGCTGGGCCTAGTCACGGCCTGCCGCCGTGTGTACGTCCTTGCTAGCGCCATGTCCCGTCCCGTCTGCGCTAAACGCGCCCTATGGCCACTTATCTAACCCCAACTTCCCAACCCATTCGGTGCGCAGGTCACGGGCTTTGTGCTCGCTGAGATGTACCCGGGCACGGAGAAGGAGATCGGCAAGGTCGCGTTCATGAACCACGAGGGTGAGTTCCAAAGGCTACCGTGTCTTCCCATGCGCGCCAGCGCCTTTAGTGAACACACGCAAGCTAAAGCGGACGCGGCAACTTCGTGACGGCTTGCCGACCTCAGCCGTCTTAATAAGCTGTGCTGTCCGCACCACGCCCTCTCCACAGGTGGTGTGAACTCTGCCACGGTGGGATAGGGCGCCGCATGCACGTGCACGGCACGTACGGCACCCTGGGCATATGAGGCAGGGTCATTACGCAGCGCGCAGGTGGCATTGGGATTGGGCAGCCCAGCCAGGGGCGTGGGGGGGGCGAGTTCCTCAGAGGGGCGGCACGGGGGAGGAACGCAGGGGCCGTATTTGAAGGTGCAAGCAGCGGCGTGTGCGCCGCTGATTCGGTGTGGGCCGTGGGGTATGGGCCTTGTGGGTAGGTGTGTACGTCATCGCAGTATTCATAAGCCGCGCCGGAGCACTGCTAGGTACGGCAGCACATCAGGCGGCACACGTCAAACTGGGCACATGCAAACAGCAGCGGCACACACTGCGGGCACATGTTGACTGATTGATGCACGTATTAGGGCTGGGCACGAACCAACATAATGAGGTACCAAAGCGTATTGAGTATGATGCGTGATATGGACATGGGTATGGGGCGTGTGCAACGTGGGCAAAGCCAGGAGTGAATCAGTTTTTAGATGCCAGGCGCTGTTCGTACACATAGGCAGCAGACGTTGCAGTACGGTTATTTACCCGCATGCCCCAAAGTGAGTCCTGTGGGCGAGCTGGGCAAGACGATGCGCCTTTGCATGGCGCCGTGCGCAGTGGGCATAAGGTGTGCGTGCGGCAGCGGCAGGCGGAGCTGGAGGTAGGTACGGTGGGCAGCTGGTGGCAGTAAGTTGAGGCGCAGTCGTTGCGGACCATCGGGTAGGTGGCTGCTGCTCCGGTTGGGTGCGGCAGGCCCAACCGCGGGTTGATGGAGATTGACTGACAGGTGCCCTGGACGTAACGCGGATAATGATGCGGAGCGGGGTGACTTCGACGAGCTGGCACTGGTGGCGCTGGCGCTGGTGGCAGGCATTGGGCTGAGACCTGGGGCATGGCTTTGAACGACGGCCGACATAACGAAGGCCAGCTGATGCGGGAAGGGAAACGTCACAGAGGGCTGCGCGTGTACAAGGTAGGTGGACCGAGACGCGGGGCGTGAAAGGCGGCACGCATGTAAGGCTGCGTCGCTTTATTGGTCGCCGGTGCTGCTGTGTGTGTGACAGGCACTCGCGTCTTCTCAACCCAATCCGTTATTTCCGGCGCTAGCTACGACAACCAGGCTGCCAGACTAACTTGGTCGGTGCGGGACGGCCAGCAAGAGCGAGCTCCGCGCGCCTCACGGGTCCATCTCCGAGAAATGCTTGCATCATTCCTCATGCTGTCATCCATGCCATCTTGGGAAAGTCCCCCCGCCCGAAAGCCTGCGCAGTAGGATGCGTGCTGCGTGCACGTACCGTCGTGCTCCGTGTGCCCGCCGAGCTGTGCAGTCCTCCACTCCCAACCTCCCCTTAATGCATGTGATGCGTGCAGCGGGCCACACCAGCTGTCGACCCACCCGTCTACCCGCCGCCACCTCATCACTCGAAATCCGCATCAAACCAACGCCTGCTGAGCCGCCTCCAGCTGGTCAACCGCACGTAATCGTCGTGCGCCCGCTCGTCCACTCTCAACCAGATAGGGATGCGCTCCTGACGCCCAGCAGCCGTCATACCGCACGGCGCGAGCTGTTGCTTGCTTTCTTGTCATCACGCACCCCGCGTGCCGCCCGGCGGTTGCGCAGCCTGGACACCGCCACACACCCCGCCCAGCAGGATTAGCTCAACACGTGCCAAGGCAAGCTCCGTGCGGCAGCGGCGGCTTGCAGACTCAGCGGCGCTGGTGATATGGTGGGCAGTAAGTTGAGGCGCAGTCGTGATCGCTGACCATCGGGTTGGTGGCCGTGGTGCGGAGTAGGGCGACTTCAGTGAGCTGGCACTGCTGGCGCTGGCGCTAGTGGCCGGCAGGGGGCTAAGACATGCGGCACGGCCTTGACCAGCGGCCGACACAACAAAGGCCGATGCGGGAAGAGGGCGTCACTAGCGCACTGGAGTGCCGAGTGCGTGAGTCAGGGGTAGGTGGGCCGAGGCGCGGGGCGGTTGATCGGTGACCGGCAGGCTTGTACCTGCACGCACCTTCGCATGGATTCGGGGGTGCGTGGCTCGAGATTGTCTGGGCGGGCAGGGGTCGGAGTCGTTTTGGTGCGGTTCACAGGGGCGGCGCCCGCCCTTGGGCATGCCGTGCAACACTCGTCAGGCACTCTCGTCGTCTCAATCCAATCCGTTACCGGTGTATGCGAGCTCGCTACGACAACCAAGTTGCCATTGCCAGACGCATCAAACGACCGCCTGCCGAGCCGCCCCCACCAGCAGCAGCCCGGCCGCCTGGCTGAGCGCACGTAACCGTCGTGCGCCCCCTATTTGTTGCCCCTTCGTTCACGCCCCAGAGGTGCGCTCCTGACGCCCAGCAGCCGTCACACCGCGCGGCGCGAGCTGTTGCTTACTGCCATGTCATCACGCACCCCGCGTGCCGCCCTGCGGTTGCACAGCTCGGACACCGCCACACACCCCGCCCAGCAGGATTAGCTCGGCACGTGCCACTGCTCAAGCGTAACATCAAGGGCCATACTACAATTGGCGGCGGCCACTCTTGCTTGTTGACAACGCCGCAACAAGCAAGAGTGGCCGCCGGGGCAGCCGCCACACGTGTATCTTACTCTAGCCACACAGCCACCGGCTGACCTGTCAAGGGCTGTTACTACCCGGCACTGCGTTGCGCTGCTGCGCGTGTCCTCCATTGGCTTCCCTTGCGGCAATAGCGGCGAACGCCGCAGCGGCCGCAGCAGCGGCAGCCTTCGCCGCCGCCTCGGCCTTGGCAGCATCTAGCACCGCCTGGTGAGCGGCTTTAGCCGTCGCGGCGGCGGCAATTCTCGTGGCGCGTGCGGCGCCTAAAGCCTGCATGGCTGCAAGCAGTTGGGACTCCTCCCCGTCAGCCGCGGACAGCTGCGGCGCAAGCGGAGGCCCCGACCCCGCCGGCACACTCCCGGCCGCTCGCTCCGCGCAGCCGACCTCCACCGCCACGGCCTCATCAGGCGGTGACGCGGTCATATCACCTCTGCCGCCGCCGCCGCCGCCGCCGTCCCCGCTCGCTGCAGCGCCGACCACGGCTCCTCCGTCACGAACATGCCCCGCCGGCGGGCTGACTGCTGCAGCATCCGGCGCCTAAGGATGAGCTACGAGCACGTCTTCCCGCGCCAAGCCTGCCTCCTGCGGCTGCGCGCGGAGCGACTGCGGGGACGGCGGCTCAGCCGTCTCCGCGTCCCGCTGCGGCGGAGGCGGGGGCGGCCTGTCGGGTGCGGCGGGCGGCGGGCGGCTCCTGGCGGAGGCAGCAGTGGAGGCAGCGGCGTCCGGCACCACCGCGCCCCGTCCACGCCGGCCGGCCGCTGCGGCCTCTAACTCTGCCAACTGGTGCAGGTCCGTGGTGCCGTCCGTGGGGCTGGAGGGCACCACCGGCGGCATTGGGGCCTCCCCGGCCGCTGGCTGCTGCGGATACGCCGTGTCCTGCTGCTGCAGCGGCCGCGAGTCCTTGCCGGACTGCTGCGAGCGCCGCGCCGGTGTTGCGGGCGGCGGGGAGTCGCCAGATAAGGCATCATCTCCAATGGCCGGCGCGCTGGACGCAGTCGTGCTAGCAGCCGCGTCCCTGCCGGCGGCCGGCAGGGCAGCTGGCCGCTCGGCCCCGCCGCCGCTGCCGCCGCCGCTATCGCTGCCGCCGCTCCGCTGCAGCACCGCCACCTCCAGCGTCCGGCTGGCCGCGTCATAGCGGCGCAGCAGCAACTGGGTTCCTGGCCGCAGGCCCAGGCGCGTGTTGAGCGTCTTGCACCTGATGTACAAATTTGGCTTGTAAATGCCCTGGCCCCGGCTGTGCAGCGCCCCGCTGAAGCTTCCGGTGGCGGCCCCCGTGTCGGGATCAAACACGGCGAGGGTGAGCGGGAAGGGCCGGCGCGTGTCGGCGATGCGGCGCTGGAGCTCGCACAGGTGCTCCTTTCCGATGACCTCAGCCATGGCGGGGCCCTGCCATTTCCCGTTGGGTGCTAGTGATAACGCTGGTGCGTCCCCGCTGCCGCCGCCGCTGTTGCTGCTGCTGCTGTTGCCACCACCGCCGCCAGCCGAAACAAGCTCCACCACAAGCGTGCGGCCGTCGGCGTCAAAGCCTCGCAGCCACAGCACGGCCCCCGCGCTCAGCTGCAGGCGCCATGCAAGTGATTGGCGTCTTCTTGCTGGCGGCGCGTGCACGGGCCCGAAAATGAGCAGGCGTGGATTGGGCAGGCCTCCAGACCTGACGTGGCGATACTTTCCCTTGAGTGCTCCTCGGAAGCGGCCCGTGATCTGGCCCTCCCGCTCGTCGTACAGCGCAACAGGCTGGTCGTACGCCTGCTCACGGAGTGACCGGCGGATGACGTCCAGCCGCGCGGGGCCGCAGACCTGCTTCAGCGCGCGGATATTGGTCCAGTGGCCATCAGCGTCCATCCGCAGGGTCGGCCGCTGCTCGGCGCCATTGTCGATGTTTGCGTTGCAGCTGCCGGCGTGCGTGATGCCAGCAGCTGCAGGGCTGCTGCTGCCGCCCCCGTTGCCACCGCCGTCGACAAGCGGCCTCTTCGCCTCAGGCGTCGCCGGCGCTGTGGCTGGCGCCGCCGGCGGACCTCCCAGGACCCCAGCCCCACCTGCCGGGGCTGCCTGCCGCTGCGCGCTGTCCAGCAGCTGCTGCGCCGGCCCTTCCTGCTGACCACGGGGCCCAGCAGCAGCCCGCTCCGCCCACAGCTCCACCGGGGCCCGCTGCGGCGCGGTGCGGCTGCACACCAGCAGTACCGCGTCCCCGCTCGACAGGTGCAGCGCCGCCGCCAGGCCGGCGCACTGCAGAACGCAGCCGCCCCCGCTGCTGCTGCCGCCTTGCGCAGTGGTGGCGGCTTCGTCACCGCCGGCCGGTTGTGCGGCTGAGACGCTGCCTGCCAGACCCTGGGCTGGAGCCCCCGCCGCAAACACGCGCACGTCGCAGCCCGACGCTGCCGCCTGCTGCTCCTCTCCCAGTAGCAGGTCTGCGAGCGCGCCGGGGCCGGCACTGAAGACGCCGCCGCCCCACGTGAACAGCTGCTGCACGCCGCCTGGCACCGAGGGCTGTGGTGCGGCGTCACCGTTGACGCCACCCCTGCTACTGCCTGCTGCGACACTGCTACTGCGGTTGCTGCTGCCACTCTGCGGCCGCCGCGGTGCGCCACCGTTGCCGGCCTGCTGGAGCAAGGGGCGCGACACGAAATCAGTCAAATTGTGATGATTCCAGCGGCCGAGATGGCATCAGAATCAGGCAATGGAGACAACACGCAAAGCGAGCGACCCACCGGCGAGTCGGCTCCGACACTGCGAGCTGCGGTGGCGACTAGGCTCGTCAAGCTGCGCATGCGGCCCACGCCCACTGCTGCAGCTGCACACCCGCGCGCGTGCGCAGTCGCGGCCGCGGGAGCGCGAGCGGGAGCGCGAGCGGGCCGCCGCGCGAGAAGCGCACTAGCGCCCGGCCACGCCGCCGGCCGCCCCCCAAGCGGCCGGCCATGATAGCAGCTCCTGTTGCTGCAGGAAGCCAGTGCGTGCGTGCTGGGTCGTCACGAGGCAGCAGGTTACCGCTGAGCTGCTGCCTAGAACTGCATGCCGACCGCGGGGCGCGCCTGAGCCTGGCGGTGGGCGCACCAGCTACAAGGCAAATCTGTCTGCAAGCTGCAGCGTATTTGCAACTTTGGTGGCAGCGTTCGTGCAATTGCCGGCACACCGACACAGGATTGACCGACCTGAACTTCGGCCCGCGACAACCCACCTTAACTACAGGGCCGCCCCCCGGCCCCCGCCGGTGCCCCCGCCGTCTCTACTCTCCTGCGGCCATCTCGACTCCCCGACCATCCGCCATTGCGCCCCTCTCCTCCACACGCTGCCCTCCCCATTCGGCGCGCAATAGCACGTGTGGTGCGTGCAGCGTGTGCCCATATCTAATGCCTCCACCCACGCACAAGTCCGGTGTACCACGTCGCCTCCAACCCCAATCCCACAGCACGCTGCCTGCTCCGGGTGAGCCCAAACGCCCACGCCGGCCAAATCCAGGATGCACACATGACCGGCCGCCGGGATGTCCTGGCCTCACAACGTCGTGGGCGGTCACGAGGCATCGGCAGTCAGGCTGGATAGCGCCCGCCGCCGCTGCAGCCGCCGTGCTCGGCCCACTTTCTGCGCCACGGGCACCGGCTTGCGGCACCCCTCGCTACTGCTGCAGGTTGTCCAGAGGCGATGCTGCTGGGCCGGCATGCTCCGCCGCTGCCTCGGGGCCGCTCGGCCTTGCCGCCAGCGCTCCGGTGCCTCTGCCTGCGGCACCGCCGCCTGTGCGCCGCCATCCAGCCCGCCGTGGGCGGAGCCGTAGTCCTCGCCACCACCGCTGGTGCTCAGCGGTTTGAGCGGCGGTCCCTGTGTTGCCGCCCGCTCCGCCACTGCCGCCGCCGAGGCCTGTGGCTGCGGCTCGGCTGGTTCCGCCTCAGCAGCAGCAGCAGCAGCAGCAGCAGCAGCAGCAGCAGCAGCAGCAGCAGCAGCAGCAGCAGCAGCAGCAGCAGCAGCAGCAGCAGCAGCAGCAGCAGCAGCAGCAGCAGCAGCAGCAGCAGCAGCAGCAGCAGCAGCAGCAGCAGCAGCAGCAGCAGCAGCAGCAGCAGCAGCAGCAGCAGCAGCAGCAGCAGCAGCAGCAGCAGCAGCAGCAGCAGCCAGCAGCAGCAGCAGCAGCAGCAGCAGCAGCAGCAGCAGCAGCAGCAGCAGCAGCAGCAGCAGCAGCAGCAGCAGCAGCAGCAGCAGCAGCAGCAGCAGCAGCAGCAGCAGCAGCAGCAGCAGCAGCAGCAGCAGCAGCAGCAGCAAGCAGCAGCAGCAGCAGCAGCAGCAGCAGCAGCAGCAGCAGCAGCAGCAGCAGCAGCAGCAGCAGCAGCAGCAGCAGCAGCAGCAGCAGCAGCAGCAGCAGCAGCAGCAGCAGCAGCAGCAGCAGCAGCAGCAGCAGCAGCAGCAGCAGCAGCAGCAGCAGCAGCAGCAGCAGCAGCAGCAGCAGCAGCAGCAGCAGCAAGCAGCAGCAGCAGCAGCAGCAGCAGCAGCAGCAGCAGCAGCAGCAGCAGCAGCAGCAGCAGCAGCAGCAGCAGCAGCAGCAGCAGCAGCAGCAGCAGCAGCAGCAGCAGCAGCAGCAGCAGCAGCAGCAGCAGCAGCAGCAGCAGCAGCAGCAGCAGCAGCAGCAGCAGCAGCAGCAGCAGCAGCAGCAGCAGCAGCAGCAGCAGCAGCAGCAGCAGCAGCAGCAGCAGCAGCAGCAGCAGAGCAGCAGCAGCAGCAGCAGCAGCAGCAGCAGCAGCAGCAGCAGCAGCAGCAGCAGCAGCAGCAGCAGCAGCAGTAGCAGTAGCAGTAGCAGTAGCAGTAGCAGTAGCAGTAGCAGTAGCAGTAGCAGTAGCAGTAGCAGTAGCAGTAGCAGTAGCAGCAGCAGGGCGCAGTGGCGGCGAGCCTGCTGCGTGGCGCCCGATGGGGCTGGCACCGCCCGCCCGCGCGACCCACAGCTCAAAGACGCTGCCCTGCACACGGAAGCGCACGACCTTCAGCAGGGCCCCCTTCCCCTGCCCCTGCTGCACCAGCTGCTGGGCCAGCCCGGGGACTCGCAGGACTGGCACCAGCGGGCTACTGCCACCCTTCTTCCGGTCCCGCACCACAGCACCAGCGCCGCTAGCGCCGCGCACTGCTGCCTCCGTCCGCAGCGCTAGCAGGTCAACACACACGCGCCGCGGGCCCCTGGCGCGCAGCTCCTTCCGCCACCGCTCGAACCTGTCGCCGGAGAGCGCGTGCCGCAGCGCACTGACGCCCACGAGGCGGTCTCCGCTGTACAACCGCAGCAGCTTGACGCTGGCGTTCCTGACCCGGCGCTTGCTTGCGCTGCTGCTTTTGCTGGCCTTGCTGCGGCTGGCTTTGCTGTTGCTGGCTTTGGTGGTGGTGCTGCTTGCGTTGGCCGCTGGTACGCCACCGCTGGCGGCACTGTTGGCGGCTTGTGACGATCGCACAGGGGCCGCCACCGCCGCCGCCCCGGCTGAGGCATGCGGCGCTGAGCAAGCGCCTCCTGGCGGCTGCTGTGCCCGCCCGACCTGCATCCGCTGCACCAGCGCCAGCCCCCCGCCCAACCAGCTCACCAGCACCGACTCGCCATGCGCAAGGCCCAGGTGCGCGGCCAGCGGCCCACATCTCAGGACGCAGCCGCCGCCGGCGTTAGTCGCGCCGGCGGTGGCACCAGCGGCGGCGCCAGCAGGCTCAAACGACACGCCGGCGGGCAGGAGCGCCACGACCGGCGCTTTCCCTGCAACCAGGTGCACCGGGTGCCTCGCGCCCGCCGCCGCCGACCCGCTTGCGGCGGCGGCGGCCGACGCCTCACTGTCACTGCGCAGCGCGGGCGGCAGGACCTCGGCGCCGCCCACGAAGCAGCCCGAGTACTCGTCCCACGTCAGCGGGCCCGAGGGCAGCGCGGCAGCAGCGGGCGCGCCCCGACCCTGCCATTGCCGCGGGTCGTCGTCGCCGGGGCGCGGCTGCGGCCGTGGGTCTGCGGCGCCCTGCACAGCCGCAGCAGCGGGCACGCAAACAGCCACTCTCAGTGTGCAGCTACTACTCAATTGCGCATACTCAATGCCATGCAGCAACGCAGCACGAATTCTCACCGGCGCTGCGCCCGCGGCTGCCGCCATGCGGGGCACAGATGTTCTGAGGCTGCGGCTGGCTGGTCGAGGCCTCGCGAAGAGGCTGCAGCTGCCGCGCGCGCCTAGCTGCTGCACGGAGCCACGCGCGCGCGGGCACGCCGCAGCGGGAAGCCCGTGACACCTCGCTGACGCCGCGGCACATGGGCCCTGGGGTGCTGGGCAGGCAAGCTCTGAGGTGAGCATGGTGATAAAGCTGCTACTGTCGCTGCCGGGGCCTTGAGCGGCGCTGCATCAGCCCTCGGGTGGAGTGGGCAGCGAGGCCGGCGAGGTCGGGTTCGGAAAGAGGCGCTGCCAGCAGACTAAGCATGCAGTGATTGGCATCGCGTGTACCTGCAGGCCACAAGCGCGCGCAGAAGGACAAGCTCAACGTGGTGGATCCGGTATTCGCGGCTTTCTGTGGTACGCAGGCCGCACTTAAATCTCTGCAGCAACGAATTGCAAATGCACTTTCAGGCGGACGCAAAGAGTGTTTTACAAAATCGACAGAAGTGACAGATATCGAAGCCTCGCGCAAACCCTTGGTGAAAGTCGCGCCCTGTTTTATTAAAGCGTGGCACGTGTCTTGAAAATTTGAGCGCCAGGGTGCCGGCTGAGACGGCGAGCCCGGAGCAACGCCCGAGGACAGCATTGTGCCGGCCGACGCTGTTATTTGCCGCGTCTTTTCTCAGGTCGTTGCAAATGGAGACGGAACTGAAATGTTTTGAGTGCGAACGCGCATACATGGATGCTGAAAGCAAGCATTACAACTTGCAGTGTGGCGAGCACGGGGCCACGTGTCTTGCCATCAGGGCTGCCATCACGGGATGCATGGCTTGCTATTAACCTCCTGCCAAGGTGGACGCAGCTAAACAGCTATGCAGCTATGCACACAGATGGTGCCGCTCCAGCAGCGCGGCCGGGCCACGGCGTACGGCCACCAGCACGCCGGGGTGCCCAACCGCCCTCCCGGCCTCCCGCCGTACCACGTAACATCCCCATTCGGCTGCGAAGGGCCGAAGGCCACGCCGTTAATAATCGAGTTATCACGCTTTATGCACGTGCGTATATGGTTGGTTGTACACCACACCCGCATCTGCCAGCATGGATGCGAGCGCTGTGAGGTAGGCACACGTCGACCCGAAGCAGCCGCAGGCTATGCGTAGTTCCTGACTTCCTGTTTGTGTTCAGCATGGTATCAACGTGCCAACCGCAAATCGGCCCGGTCGAGCGCGCGTAATGCACATCCCTATGCATGTGTAGCCCTGGCCACCGCCGCGGCCGGGCCCACGTCCGTCACACGTAATTCATCACACCATGAAGCGGGTCTTGAAGTCTGAATAACCCCACTCGGCTTCCATCACTCCCTCGCCTCTCTCTCACTCATACAAAAGCCTCGCCAGCTGGCTGGCTCGGAAACTGGCTGGCTCGGAGCTAGCCGCCCGCACGGCACAGCGCCGGCAGCATGCCGCAGCTAGCTGAGTAGCGCTGCAGGTTTACTTGCGGATGTGCAGGCGCAGGAAGTTGGTCATGCGGCCGAACGCCTGGGTGACCAGCGTCTCGTTGGGGAACTTGAAGCCCACGGGGTTGCCGCCTGGGGAGCGGGGCCGGGAGGAAGGGGACGGGGACGGCATGCGTCAGTAGCACGATTGCGAATCCAAAGGCGCAAGCAAGCTGGGGCAGGCGGTGGCGCGCGGCAGTCGCCGCTCCACCTGAAGCTGAACCGCGCACGCTGAGGTGTGCAACACAACCGTCAGCCATCCCTAGTGGGCTGCCGATGCGACTTCCCAAGCCGCGGCGCGCCCATGCTGCCCGTTGGCGACACGAGCCCGCTCACCGGAGAACAGGAAGCGGCCGGCCGGGGTGATGGGGTTGAGGAAGGCGTGGGGCAGCCCCTCGTACAGGTTCAGCTTGATGTCGATGCCGGCGGCGCGCATCGAGTCCACCAGCGGCACCACGCGGCTGGGCGGGAAGGAGGTGTCGTTGGTGCCGTAGTGCGCCTGGATGGGCACGCCCTTGGGGATCTTCAGCGGCTGCGAGGGGGGCGAAAGGGGGGGGGGCGAAAGGGGGGTTGGCACCGGGGTCACGGGCACTGGGACCCTGTGCGTGTCCAACTCCTGCGGGCTGCGCAGGCCTGTGTGCGTGCAGGTGCAGGAGCGGAGGGAGGGCTGCAGGGGGGGACCTTGTGCGCGCCTGCACGCACACGAGACTGTCCCTACCCCCGCACCCATGCGCCCATGCACGTCCCGGCTGTCACGCACGTTGCAGCCGGTGAAGTTGCCGGGGATGCCGTAGAAGGGGATGGCGGCGTCCACGCCCGCGAACTGCGCGCCGCAGTAGGCCATGGCGCCGCCCTGGCAGAAGCCCAGGATGGCGACCTTCTTGGAGCCGGTGGCACGCAGGTACTTGACGGCGGAGACCACGTCGTCCACACCGCGGGTCCTGTTCGGGTCGGGGATGGGGTTGGGGTTGGAGGTGCCGTACGGTGAGAGAGTGTGCGGGGTGCAGGAGCGCAAGTTTGTTGGGCAGCCGACAATGCGGCGGTGGCTGGTGCGTTGAGGAGGCGGGCAAGGAGCGGGAGGCGCGAGCGCAGCACGGCAAGCAGGTGGCACGTGGCAGGGCTCTACACTAAGGCATCGTTGCTCGCTGTCCCCCGTTAGTTCCACTGCCCAGCCTGTTGCCAGCCCGGCTCACCAGTTCAGGTCGGACTGGAGCTGTGGGCCGGAAGTGGTCAAGTAGGGGAGACGCCGCGGGCAAGGAGGGGTTACGGGTGTCAGTGCCGTGGCTCTGGAACAAGTTCATGCCCCCTTCAGGACCTGGACGAGCCCGGGCCCGCCACGCAATTCGCCCACGGGCCCGCCTGAAGCCGCCGCCCAAGCCACACAATCCAACCCCTTCGGACTTGGGACTGAACCGCCCCCTCCCTCCGCCCCGTCAGCACCTCAGTCCTCAGTCCTCCCCACACACATGGGTTTTGGGATGGCAATGGTCGATTTGGGAATTGGAGAAAACTACCCCCCCCCCACACACACACACACACGCACGCACGCACGCACACGCACACGCACCCCGATGGCCTCCATGCGGTCCACCGCCACGCGGCCGCGGTACAGGTCGGGCACCAGCACGCGGTAGCCCTGCTCCGCCACGTGCATGGCGATGTCGCGGATGGCGGCGTTCACGCCCCACCACTCCTGCATGCGGCGGCACGGTGCAGATAGGTGGCGGCGGGCGGGTCGCTGGGCGTTTGGGTCGGACGTGCGGGCATGATGCGTGGATGGGGACCCGCCGACATGGCAGTTCGTGAGCGTGGTGGCTCCAGTGTAATGAAATGCATGATTGCAGGCACGCTGGCTAAAGGAGGATGCATGCACCACGGGGCAGCGGGCACACATGTATGCGCATCGACAACCAATCAAGCCAGCGGCGCCCACGCGCCACGCACCTGCATGATGACCACCGCGGGCTTGGTCTTCTTACCGCCCTCGAAGCCGGGGGTCATGCCCGACTTGGAAGGGAACTGGACTGAGGTCAGGTTCTTCAGGGCTGCGGGCGAAAACGGGAAAGGGCATCAGTTGCAGGAGTGTCGGATGCACGCGTCATGAGGGGTTGTGTGGCCTGGTGTGGCGTGCGCACGAGTGCACGAAGGCAGACACGGACGAACGCGAGCGTCACCGCACAGTGAGCATTCTCACTCACTCTGGGTGCGGCACTCGGGCAGGCACTCGGCGCGGGAGCCGCGCGAGCTGCACTCCAGCGGCATGGTGCACACGGTGCCGGTGCAGCACTGGCCATTTTGGTACAGCGAGCAGCGTTCACTGCTCCGGCGGGGGAAAGGGGGCGGGACAGAGGGAGATTGGTTCATTAGCCCGCATGACAGTACTGGGGTGGCATCAATTGGACCTGGTGGCGCCTGGTGCCAGCCGCCGGCGGTGGGAGACTCGGCGCCTGCGTGGAGACAAGGACCGCCACACGCGCCCGCCGGGGCCACACACGCGCCCACCCTTTTCTAACTTTGGTGGTTTCCCTTCAAGCCTACCCGTTCTTCAGGCATTGCTGCTGCTGGAGCAGACCTGCAGCGCAGAGGCATTAAAGGCGGCGTGAGCGTGCTGCGCCGCACTTCCGACCAGAGCATATTCAGTTCCCAATTGGTGCATTGCCAGTTTCGACGGCCCCTTTGGACTCGAATGCCGTGTGCCCAACCCCTTGGAATGATTACATGGCACGTACTCACCACGAGCCAGAGCCGGAGAGCACTGCGCGGCAAGGACGGCCGCAAGCGCGACGAACAGAATCGAAGAACGATGCATCCTTGCTTAACCGGCCTCAACGCGTGTTAGTTACGTAGTGAGTTATAGTCGGCTGAGTAACAGCGCACTTATTATACTCAATTGGGCTCAATTGGCGCTCATTATGCGGCGCCATTGCGCATCGGAGGGTCGGTCCTGCATTGACGCATGCCCACATTCTCCAGGCCCGCCGCGACCTCTCTTATGCATGCATGTACGCTCGCTCAATCTATCACAAATTCCCGTTTAACCCCGGGTTTGGAGATGTGGGTGGAAAGTTAGACCAGTCACAGGCCAAGCGTGGCGGTCACCTGTATGGCAATTAGTCTGCACTGGACACGCATAACGAATGCCTTTGAGCTTGCTGGTGAGCTGAGTGAGATGGAGTCAGAAATCTGCTGAGACAGACAGAGCGCCCGTATACGGCGGTTGGCCTCAACCCCTTACAGACAGGCGCGCAGTTGCTGACCGACGGCCGCACTCACGGAGCCTTTCATACATATGCTGCAGCGATAGTTCACGGCATATGCCGCGGCGGCGTGGTCAGCTCGGTGCGCCATCCGATCGGCGCAAGTAACGCCACGGCTAGGACTCGCTGCGCGTGCTGGAGCAGCGCGATTGCTGGTGTCCAGGGTGCATTGGTGCGGTGGCTGTGGCGCCCTCCACCCATGGGCCCTGGTGACCCGGCTGGCCCCATCTCGCCGCCGAGAACCCTTCAAAGTATTGACACGGACAAGGACACGCCCGGCTTTTGCCCCTGCTTGTCACACTGTCGCCCGGCCACTGTCTTGCTGCACCACTCTGTTCGCATTCTCCTGGTGTCTGTCGCTGTCGGCGCTCATCCGTCGACGCTGGTCGCCTGCTAGCAGGTGCGCTGCATCGATGCGCCTCACACGGTGTGGCGTCGCATTGTGGCTGACTGGTGCCATAGCCTGGCCGAGCGCCCGGAGCGTGAGGACTGCGTGTCAGCAAACTGCGGCAGCCAGCCAGCGCGCATCAGCACAGTGACCGCGTTGCACAGCCGCAACTCCTGTCTTTGTTGTCGCGCAACGGCTTGCTGGGTCCGGGATATTCATCTATATATCATCGCAACCCGGCATACACATGTGCAAACACAAGCATTGGATGGGGCTAAGCGCACTAGGGTCCGCGCCGCCGACCCTGCACGAACACAGTAGAGCATTCATACCGGTTGCACAGCATAAGCTTTTGATGAGATTCCGTTTATGTTGCTGGCCAATCACCGCGAACCGTGCCTGGGAGAGGCCTAGGGAGGAGAGGACGTGCCCACTGTGTACGGCCAATGAGGTGGAGGATGAGCACCACGTCCTGATGCAATGTGCTGCCTACACCGAGTTACGAGCGTGCAGTGGCCTAGACTTTAGCCTAAACATGCGCGAAGTGATGCTGAAATCTGAGCCTGTCAAGTTAGCTGCATTACTCAGCTCCATCTGGGAGCATAGAAGTAGGGAAGTCCCCCTTGCAAGGGGAGAACAATAAATAGGACAATCATGCACTGGCGTTATAAGGGTCACCCCGGCCCGGGCCTCCGGTTTACACGCAGCAGGAAGGCACGCAAGAACGTGCGCACCACTCTGTAACCACACACACACATTCATCTGTCACCACTGGGGCATGCCAACTCTCGTCCCTTGCCCTGGTCCTACCATCACACGCTCGGAACACAGGCGCGGAGGCGCCTCCGAGGTGGCAGGTTTGGCACTCTCAAGTCTCAACGCCCAACTTTCGACGGCCGCAAAAGCACCAGGCAAGCCGTCCACATCACTACCCCAGAGCCGCCGTCTCTGGCGATGCTGCTCTCCCCTTCTTCAGGCCCCCATGACCATGCCCCAATAAGGGCACTGATACGGTACTGCAGTGCTGGGGCCGGCCGGCTTCCCCACACGCCCTTTCCTTCCCGCTTCCAATGCTGCCGCATGTACGTACCCCGCAACACCTTAGCATGGCCGGGGCGTGTTCCCGTGGCAATTTCATGCTCCAAGCAGGGCTGGGACTAACTACGGCGAAACAGGGAATACGGCGACAATGCGGAAAGGTTGGGCCGCGCGCCCGCGCCACGACTCACGTGCGTAGCGGTTACCAGGGCGCAGCGGAGCGTTCCACATATACGCCTGATAAACGGCTCACTCGACCACAGCACTTTCCGCGTGCACATTGCGTTGCCTGATGACATCGGGGTGGAGGCCGACGGCCCAACACGCCCTCCGGATCTCCTCACATATATTTGCGCCGCGCACGGCGGATTCGAAGTGGTGCGGCACCGTCTGTGCCCACCTCACGCGGTACTAAAGGCCTTCGCCGTGGCCCCTGGCCACGGGGCGGCGCGCCTAATCATTTTTGGTGCCCTGGCGGCCGACGACGCTTTTGAGGGTGAAGTACCGTAGCCGCAGCGTGTCGCGCATACAGCGTGATGGGTCATGGGTCATGATCAGCCTCCGCTGCGCCAGCCTGGCCGCCCTGGCGCCGAAGGAGGCAGGGTGGCATGGCGGGGGTGTTAGGGGTGGTTGACTTGCCCGAAGGGGGAGGGGCGGATGATAGGGAATATGAACGGCAAAGCTGCCACAGGTATGTAGCTGGCAAAATTCATTACTTCAATTCTTGCCTTACCGCTCTCAGGCCCCCCTGGAAGCGTGGACGCCCGGTTTGGGCAGCCGGGCGGCGCCGACCCCGTGAAGCGGTGGAGGCGGGGCCCACAGGCACACGGCGTGAATGCATGATGTCTGGGCCGCCGCGGCGGGCCGACCAGGGGACGACTGCGGGCTGTGCCACAAGGCGGTGGGGCGCAGGCAGCGTTCAAGTCCAGGCCCCCAGCGGCCCGGTACTGCGACACACGTGCGGCTGCCGCACCTTCATGCGCATGTGCCGCCGCCAGCAGCTGCAGCCGGCGCTGCCCGGCGCTGCTGAAGCTGTTGGAGCAGATTAGAGGAGGTGCAGGAGGGCAGCAGCGACGTTGAGGTGCTGGTGTAGAATAGCGTGCGAATTTGACAGAAGCAGGATGAGGCTGCGAGTTTCTGCTGTGGTCTGTGGCAGCGCTGTAGAGGCGGCTCGAACAGGCTCGAAGTTGCTGTGTGCGGGGCGCTGCTCCCGCCATTCTTATGTGCCGCGGGCCTTTGATTGGCCTTGTGATCGGGCCTTGGCGGTTTGGCCAGGGGGAACTGCTGGTTGCTTATTTTGATGGTCCGTGTGTCCCGCGAGGTTGCGGCCCGAACCGCCTGAGAGTTCTTCCGGGCGGGGGGGGGGGGGTGCGGGGTGGGGGTGGGGGGGATGCCGTTCTCACAGAGGAAGGAAAACAGTCGGCCGAGAGTGCACTTCGTTAGCCCCGTCAGCGCGCCAGTCGGTTACATTGCTGCAGCATAGCTTTTGAAAATGTGTGCTTGTGACATCAGGGTGGCGCGAATAGCCGGGGCTGGGCATCCGAAAATGGGGTCCATTCGACAGGGGCCGAGGGTGTCGAGCAAGCGGGGTGGTCTGGCACCTGTATTCTCATAGGTAGCACAACTAATACTTGGTTATGGCTCTAGCTTGGTAATAAGGAACATGGAGCGTTTTGCTGCGAGAGAAAAGAGGCGGAGCGGGGATGGCTCGCGCACTCCTCGAGCTGGACGCGCTGGGCCTGCTGCAGCTGGTGGTCAGAAGCGGCACAAGCAGATGGGTATTGCGGCTTATCTCCGCTCTCCTGCCGCTGAGGTGCGCAAGGAAGGACAATTTCGTGTCCGTCAACAACTGGTCGCTGAGCCAGCGCCTCGTGGGGAGGGCACGGCAGTCTCCGACGGCTCACGCTTCATAATACATGGATTACCGCAGGAGACTCCGGCTGGCCGGGCGAAGCCTGCTAAAGCCGGGGGAATATCGTCGACCGGCATTGCCAAGCTGGGGAACTTGGCGCTGAAGACGCTGCAGGCAAGCAGGGCGCTGTCGATAGCTGGTACTTATGTGTCGGAACGAGATTCTGACGTGGGTTACCTGGGCGCTTGCCCGTTGCCTTCGCACAGAAGCATCAAGTTCAGCCGCAGCCTGCGTGCACTTCCGGAGCAGCCACGACGCAGGGCCGGCCATGCACGCATGGTGAGCAGGTTGGGCGAAAGAAAGCGAGAGCGCTGTTGCGGTCTGTCACGGCAGCCGGCTGTGGAACCGAGTTTGACGTGCCCGTTGCCGCCCCGACCGTTGGCCACCAGAGCCGTGGCTTGGTCATGACGACGACGGGGATGACTTCATCATCTCCATGAGCCAGACCTACGAGCGGACTCAGCCCGACCCCTGCATCGACTACCCGGGGCGAGACCAGGACCAGGACGTAAGCGCGAGGTGGCGGGCGATTGGGGCGCGGCACGAAGTGGGGACAAACCACGCCAGGACTCTGCCGCTAGGCTGGTGGTGGTGGTGGTGCATGGACGCCAGGCTGTCGGGATCTCGGAAACCTCACCGCGTAACCTCTTGCTTGGGATGGTGTCGCGCAGGAGGAGGAGCCCGAGCTGTCGTTGCGGCGGACGCAGCACTACCACGCCACCTCCTCCACGCAGCCGTACGGGCAGTCGCAGAACCCGCTGCAGCTCATGTCGGGCATGCCGTCGTTCTCGGTGCCCATGGGCCCCGGGCCCGTCCTCGAAAACGACCTCGTCCAGGCGCCGCCCAGCGATGAAGCGGCACGCACGACGTGGGAGGCGCCGGACGCGGCCAGCTTCACGCAACCCACGTTGGCGTCGCTGCCGGTGGACCTCAGCTTGGAAGGGCAGGGGTCCAACGCGCCGGGGGACCCCACGCAAATACCCACGGCGTGGGTGGCCAGCACGGCGGCGCCGGCGGAGCACGGGGACGCGCTGGATGACACGATAGATTTCCGGGTGCACCCCAACGCGGTGCTGCCGACCGTGTCCGCGGGGCCGGCGGTCACGCCGGACATCGGCGGGTGTGTGGTGGGCGGCTGCGCGTCGCAGGACGTTGCGGACGACGGGACAACGCCGCCGCTGCAGGTCAGCGTGCCGGTCTACTCCATCTTCAACCAGGGACGGTCCAGGCGGGTAAGACATGGGTCTGCGTGCGCCAGCACCGTGTGGGTGTGACACGTTATGGCTCGGCGGCGGAGTTTCATCCGCGCAAGTTGCAAAGTGGATTAAATATGTTTTTATTAGCCACGCTCACCGCCGTTGTGTGCCGGTCGTGGCTGTCGCAGCGGCCGATCTTCCTCATCCGCCACGGCGAGTCGGAGTACAACGCGGCGTGCAAGAAGGGGACGGGTTTCGGCGACCCCAGCGACATCTTCGACGCGCCGCTCACAGCCACCGGCGTGAAGCAGGTGCGCGTTGGGTCGGCAAGCCTGACCTCTGCCCTGCGTTGTCCCGCTGGCTGGCCAGTGCTGCTTACTGTTTTCAGCTGAAAGCCTGCGCAAATCCTCACCCACGTTGCCTCCACCGCTGTGTGGACGCTCCCCACCCCCGCAGGCCAGGAACCTGCGGCCGCAAATGATGGACATGATGCTGAAGCAGGGCGACCCGCTCTTCATCGTGTCACCGCTCACGCGCGCCATCGAGACATTCTTGCAACTGCTGCCTGACCCCAACCGGCTCAGCCTGCCCGCCTCGCCCGCAACGCCGTCCGCGTCAACAGCCGCAGCGGTGTCGCAGCGGCCGACGCAGCAGCAGGACCAGGGCGGCGATGTCACGCCCCGCGGCGGGGAGAGCGTTCAGTCGCTCCAATCCAAGCCGCTCGACGTGCTCATCTGCCCGTGAGTGCCTCGCCAGTTGGGGCTGACGGTCATGTCCCACGTTGGGAACGTGCAGAGCCTTCGGTTCCTGTGATGCGTCAAATTCTTACCCTATTTCGTGCATTTCGTGCCGTTGCGCAGGACGCTGGCGGAGCTGCTGTTGACGTCCGGTGACGTGGGGCGACCCCGGTCTGTGCTGCTGGAGAAGTTCCCGCAGCTGGCAACGCACCTGCAGCGCGGGCTGGAGCAGGAGCGCTGGTGGTACGAGAAGGGCGGCAAGGGGCCCAACTGCGCCGTCACCAAGGTGCTCAGCAGCACCGAGTCCAAAGCGGATTGCAAGGTGCGTGCCCGGACAATGACCGGCTTCCTGCTTTCGGGTCCGGTCGCGAGCTGTAGACGCATCAGACGATCCAGGTCATGCCCGCTAGCGGCCTCCAAGGCGTCTTTCATTCTTAGCATGCAAACCCGCTCCATGTTTCTCAGCCTCATCCGCGTCTTCGTTCCATGTCGGCTTGCAGGTGCGCGTGGACCGCTTCAAGCACTTCCTGTACGCGCAGCAGCTCAAGAACCCGCAGCGGCCCATCGTGCTGGTGGGGCACGCCAACTTCTTCAAGCACCTCATGGGCGAGGCCAACTACATGGACCACTGCGTCATCACCAAGTGGGCGCCGGCGTGAGGCGCCGCGGCTTGTGCCGGGCGCATTGAGCAGAATGCAGTCGGCGTGGAGTGGGTTGCTGATTGCTCTGGTGGTTGTGGGCCCTGGCAGTCGGGGCCGTTGCCGGTCCCGGCGTTTGTTATCGGCGGCGCTGACAGCGTTTTAGCCGGCGACTGCAACGTCGCCTTCTGCATGGTCCCCCCCCCCCGGTCTGGGCGTTTTGCAGCCAGCCTAGAACATTATTGCTGCAACCTGGTTGCTGGCGGGAACGAGCAAACGCTGTGACGCATAAATTGGATGTGACTTGGGCGCTTGGGCTTGGGCTGCTGGTTGTGGACTAACGCGTCGCGCACACGGGGCTGTCTGCATTGCGGCATCACCGTTGTGCCGCGGGCGTCGTGCACGCGCAGTACTAGGGACTTGCCTTCTCATGAAGGCCGGGGCAGTGCATGCACGTAGGTGACCGCTCGTGTGGGCTCGCTGGTCGTGCCGTGCTGCCTTGGCCGTGCATCGAGCGTTACACAAGCCCGCGGGCGTGTGCGTGCATGCCTGCGCTGCGCGGTGGCTGCGGCTGATCAAGGGCGGCTGGCAGTGCTAGTGCGAATGCAGCAGGACGCCTTGGTCGCAGGTGCGGCTTGGCACTTGGTGCGCATGGCTTGATGCGAGGTGTGTGCCTGCGTGCATTGACTGCTGAGAGCGAATGCGAGTGACATGACTAGGTATTCTTGGCGGCTACTCGTGATCTATTTAGGCTTCAGAGAACTTGGCGCTCCCAATTGATTCTTCCCCATAGGCTCTCCTCTTCCTCAGGCTTGTCCATTGATTTTCTCCGCATCCTCCTCACCTTGATGTACACTTGGACGGCGGCGGCTCCGTACGGGTGGGGCGCGGCGCCTGGACGAGGGGGGGTCCCAGGACCCCGCTAACCTCCGAGCCAGGAGCAGGCCGCGGTGCAGTACAGTGATGGCTGGATGCTATTAGTGCGCTAGGTACGGTGGCGGATGGCGAAGGTGCCATGTCAGTGGTGGGTGTGTGGTGTTCGATGCGGCGGTGGGACGTGCCCCTGTCCCACGCCCAGCCAGATGCATGCTTGCGTGGTCGTGCTGGCTTGGTGCGAGCGAGGAAACCGACATGGGGGACAACCGACATGCACTGCGCGAGTTGAAGCTCGCGTGTTCGCATCCAGGAGCAGGCATGGTGGGAGGTGGGCTGCACACTCGGGCGCTCCCTTTCCTTCCGTTGATGTTACACCCGCACCCTGCGCATCGGCGCCATGCGCCTTTTGGACCCTGCATCACCAGCGCAACACCCCTCTTTGGTACAAGTCGTACAACAGCCGCCAGTTAACCGTACAACCTCGGAAGCAAAATCGGCCCAGCTCCTGGGCTACCCTTACGCATGCATACAAATTGATGCGCAAGCGCTCTCGGGCCGGCTATCTCACCCAGCCGCTACCGTATCCACTCGCCAGGCACGCACTCGGTCCTCCATGCGACCACAGGCGGCGAGCCGTCACCGTGAGCCATGCCCCCTTTGATACGCAAGCAGCACCCACAGGGCACACGCAGCCGTGCCTATGCCACGCAACCTTATTGCGAACACCCATTCCAGGTCCAGAGGCTCACCGTGCGCACTCGGACCTGCTGCCGCTACTACACAGCGGCAGCGGGCGACCATGCCGCCGGCGCTCCCTTGTGCCAGTGCGCTTTCCTTCTTCTTACTCCGCTCACTAGTACGGCGCAGTTAGCCGCCTTGACCTGCCTGCCTTGCACTAGATATCCTGCCTTCTTGCCCACGCCAACGCAATCCAGCCTCGGCACGTCCCCACCGCCGGGCTGGTTCCCTCGCACGGGTGCAATTTCGCCACCCGCCGCAGTGTCGGACGCACAAACATACAATGCCCGCTCTGCCCGCACAACGCGATCACAGCACGCCAATTTTGTACACAGGCTCGCACGACTTCCTGCCAAGCACTTGCCCACACCCCTTGACAAAGCGCGGTAGCTCACGGCGCAGACGACAACGTGCCGACACCACGGACCGCACTCGCACCCGCAGAGGCGGCGCTCAGCGCACAACGCAACAACCGCAGTCGCCCGCGCGCGCCCACATGTGCAAGGCACGCAGTCCCGCACGCACCCACTCGCGCCGCGCGCCGTCACCGCGCTCGCTCGCGCCAACCCTCCACATCAAAACACGCCCACCCTCCTCCTGCTCCTTCCCTCCTCCTGTTGCTCCTTCCCTCCTGCTTTTCCTCCTGCTTACGCCGCCAGCGCGGGCTCCTTCTTGCCGCCCTCGGGCTGCACCTCGTCGTCGTCGTCGCTGCCGGAGGACAGCGGGTCCTCCACCGCGCCCACGGCGGCGGTGTCGATGTACACCACCAGGTCGCCCGCGTCCAGCGCGTCGTTCTTCTCCACCGCCACCTGCGTGATCACGCCCGCCACCGGCGCGCAGATGGCCGTCTCCATCTTCATGGCGTTCATCACCACAAGCTGCTGGCCGGGCTTGACCAGCGAGCCCGTCTTCACCGACACCTGTCAGCAGGGGGGGGAGTAGGGGGAGCGGGAGGGGGAAGGGTGAGTGAATGGGTGTTGCAAGGGCGTGTGGCCGGGGAATGGGCGGCCGGACAGCCAGATAATCACGGCAGTCAGGGATGGAGACGACACGACCCGTGCCCACAGACCGACATGCCGGTCCCCTCTTGTTCCCAGTGCCCACCGACCCCCCTGCCGCCCTGCGCTCCCCTCCCCCTCCATGCCCCTCCATGCCCCCCGCCCCCGCGTCCCCCCTGCCCCACCTCGATGATGGTTCCGGCCATGGGCGCGCCCACGCTGCCCAGCACCGCCAGGTCGGCCTTCTCGCGCACCGCCTTCTTGCCCATGACCATCTCCGCCTTCTTGTCGCCCACCTCCACCACACGCGGCACGCCGTTGGCCTCGAAGAACACCTCGCGCTTGCCTGCCGGGGTGGGGCGTGGGGGTGGGGTGGGTGATGGTGAGGATTTCGTGCATAATTGTTTAGGACGAGATGATGTTGACAGGGCGTTGCAACAGAGCAGGGTTGAGGAAGCGGGGGCCAGGAGCACAGGTGCGGGTGGCGCGGGACCGCTCACCGTTGGGCTGCAGCTCTCCCACGGCCTTGTACTTGATGTTGGCGGCCACACCCTTGGCGATCTCGAACTCCACCTCCTCGTCCTCCTCCAGCGGCGTCAGGAAGGCGCTGCGCCGCGCGACACACAAACACAGGGGGTGGAACGGGCGATTCATGATGAATGATGACATGAGAACATTCCGGATTCAAGGCCAGCCCGCATGGCCAGCCCCGTGCACATATTACAGCATCCAATCTGGTTTGGTTTTGGGCTGGTATTCACAACTTTGCCCCCTCGCGTGTGCTCCCTCTCCCCCCGCCGCTGCTGCCCGCCGCTCTGGCCCTCACCGCGTGGGCAGCTTCTCGATCAGGTCGCTGTACTTGAGCACGTGCGTCATGTACTCGTCAAACACCTGCGTAAGGGGGAAGCAGGTGTGTGTGAATATCAGCCCAAGCCAAAGGGAAATGCAACACGCGTGTGTGTCCGCATCCACCCCAGCACCCTTACATGCCCCCCTTGCCTTTCATCCCAAGCCGCGCCAAGCCTGCGCCATTTCCGCTCCGCCTCCGCACTGCCCCCGCTCGCCCCCCCAATCCCCCCCCGGCAACCCGGCCGCACCTTGGGGTACAGCGCCGCCGACAGCACGTCGCGGTGGCTGATGGCGCCGCCGCCGTACTTCTCCTTGAGCCGGTACTCCAGCCCAGCCAGGTCCATGGCGCCCAGGCTGGCGCCGGGCCGGCCCTCGATGGTGTGCTTGCCCTTGAGCACGCGGCTGCGCAGCGGCTCCGGGAAGCCGAACGCGGGCTGGCCCAGGTAGCCCTGCGGGGTGCGGCGGCGTGGCGGTAGAGGACGTGGCAGGGCGGGCGGCGGAGGAGGTCAGGATGTGGGCAGGGACGGTGCGTTGGTGGGGGTGGTGGGGAGGTGGGCTGGAGCAGGTTATGGGGGGCGCCGAGTGCGGCACGTTTGCATCGTGCGCGCCGCCTCACGAACACACCCCCTCCCCCTCCTCCCCTCCCGCTCCTCCCTCCACCTGCATGAACTCCACCACGGAGCTGGGGAAGGACAGGTTCTCGGCGCGCTCCACCAGGGTCTTCTCGTCCAGCCCGTTCTGCACCATGAACTGCGCCAGGTCGCCCACCACCTTGGAGCTGGGCGTCACCTGCGGCCGGGGGGTGGGAGGGTGGGTGCGGGCGCGGGTGGGAGGGAGGGGGGCGAGTTGGGTCGGCAGGTCGTGGTGAGGACTGGGTAACAACGGTTCGGAATGATGTGGGGCGAGCCTGCACTGCGCTCGTTGCCCCATGCCCCCTGCGCCGACTTCCCGAACTGCAACCAAGGCTCCCCCACCCATTTACCCACACACGCCCCCCCCCACACACAAACGCACCTTGACGATGTCGCCCAGCGCGCGGTTCGCGCCCGCGTAGGCGGTGCAGATGTTGGACCACTCCTCGCCCAGGCCCAGGCTCATGGCCTGGAACTTGAGGTTGGTGTACTGGCCGCCCGGCATCTCGTGCACGTACACGTCGCTGCTCACGGCCTGAGGGGCGTGGGGTGGTTGGTGGTGGTTGGGTTGGGATGCCAGTAGGCGCCTTGCGAGAGCCCCGCGTGAGGAGTGCGGGAGAAGAGCTGCTGGTAGCGGAGTCGCGGGGGATGATGCGGGCACGTTACCTTGGGGTATGCATCGCGCTCGCCCGCGCAGGCCTGCCCGCCCCTGCCCTCCCCTCATCCCCTGCCCTCCCCTGCCCTCCCCTGCCCTCCCCTCATCCCCTGCCCTCCCCTGCCCTCCCCTGCCCTCCCCTGCCCTCCCCTGCCCTCCCCTGCCCTCCCCTGCCCTCCCCTGCCCTCCCCTGCCCTCCCCTGCCCTCCCCTGCCCTCCCCTGCCCTCCCCTCCTGCGAGCGCAGGCCTGCCCGCCCCTGCCCTCCCCTCATCCCCTGCCCTCCCCTGCCCTCCCCTGCCCTCCCCTGCCCTCCCCTGCCCTCCCCTGCCCTCCCCTCCTCTCCTCCCCTCCTCCCCCCGCCCCACCCACCTTCATGTTTGACTCGAAGGGCGCGTACAGCTCGCGCGTGGACTCCCAGTAGTTGGACAGCGGCAGCAGGTGCGCGGGGTGCACGCCCGTGTCCAGCGGCGTGCCGTGCAGCGCGTTCACGATGGCGCCCATGCTGGGCTGGCTGGTCAGGCCCGACATGCTGTCCACGCAGCAGTCGATGATGTCGGCGCCGGCGGCCGCGGCGGCCAGCTGCGTGGCCACGCCCGTGCCTGCGGCGGTGGCGGTGATGAGGTGGCGAGGAGGAGGTGGGGCGCGGGGCGGGGGCGGGCAGTGAGTGGCAGCAAGGCATCGTGGGGGAACGAGCGTGGAGGTGGAGGTGGGGGGACGGAGGCGTCGCAAGTGGGGGCAATGGTGAGGCCGCCTGTTTCTGGTTGTACTCGTACTGACAACAAGGCCGTGATTCTCTCTCCCCCGTGCGTGCCGCATCCTCCCCTTTCCCCTGCCCCCGCAGCCGGCAGGATCCCCCTGCCCCTGCCCCTCCCAGGCCTGCCACCCACCCGCCGAGTCGTGCGTGTGCACGTGGATGACGGTGTTGGGGAAGCGCGCGCGCAGGGCGCCCACCAGGATGGTGGCGGCGCGCGGCTTGAGCAGGCCCGCCATGTCCTGCGGGCGGCGCCGCATGACGTTGGGTTGTGGGGTGTGAGGACGGGGTGTGTGCGTGTAGGTGCGGAGGCGGCGACCGGCAGCACCATGAAGCGCCACGGCACACACGCGTGCCGCGTCCCATGTCCTACGCAACCCCTACTATGCCCCGCCCCCGCCCCCGCCCCCGCCCCCGCCCCCGCCCCCGGCCAAACAACGCCGCCGCCGCCGCCCTTCCGCCCCCCCCAAATGGTTGATTTGGCCCACCTTGATGGCCAGCGCGTGGCAGCCGTGCTCCACCAGCTTCTCCGCCAGGTCCAGGTAGTAGTCCAGCTGGTACTGCTCGGGGGGAGGGGGGGGAGGCGGGAGGGAGGGGATGGTAAGAGAAGAAGTGTGGCAGGGCAGACAGCAGGCGTAGAGGCGGATGGGGAAAGAAGCTACCGGGGCTGCGAGGCGGGAGCGAGGCAACCTCTTCTCGCTACCTGCCCTTTCCCATTCCCGTTTAATCCCCCCTCTCAACTTTCCATATCCCCAGGCCATCCCAGCCCTCTTTTACAACGCCGCCGCCACCAGCAGCCCGCCACGCCAACCGCCAACCCCCCACCGGCCACGCACGCCACCCGCCAACCCCCGCACACGCACCCTGCTCTTGGGGTTGGTGATGTCGCCCGTGTAGCACAGCGTGGCCTCCACCACGCCGCCCGCGTCGCGCACGGCGTCCATGCCGAAGCGCAGGTTGTCCACGTAGTTGAGCGAGTCGAAGATGCGGAAGATGTCCACGCCGCTGCGCACCGCCTCGGACACGAAGGCGCGCACCACGTTGTCGGGGTAGCTGGTGTAGCCCACCGCGTTGGCGCCGCGGAACAGCATCTGGGCGGGTTCGCAAGGATGTTTGGAAAAAGCGGTAAGCGGGTGGGTGGGGCGGGGTTGTGGTGGACACCAGGCCAAGCTAACACAAACGTAGCTGGGGGTTGCAAGGGGCTTGGCGCGCCAGCCAGCCCTTCAAGCGCCCCTGGGGCCCCACAGCCGCGCCCCGCAGCCGACGAGCACTCAAGCGCCACTCTGGCACGCACCCGCACACACGGTGCACGCACCTGGAATGGCACGTTGGGGATGAGCTCGCGCAGGCGCTCCAGGCGGCGCCAGGGGCACTCGTGCAGGAAGCGCAGCGACACGTCAAAGGTGGCGCCGCCCCACATCTCCAGCGAGCCCGCCTGGTTCAGGATGGCGGCGGTGGCGGGCGCGGCCTTGAGCATGTCGTGCGTGCGCATGCGCGTGGCCAGCAGCGACTGGTGCGCGTCACGCCTGCGCGGGGGTGGCGGTGGGTGGGGGGTGGGGGAGGAGCAGGGGGTGGTGGGGGAGGGGTTGGTCAGGCGGGCGTTACGGCGGGCGGGGGTTGCGGTTGCCACGCCCGAGTACATGTGCCGCGGCACTGCCCGCATCTCGCCGTTGGCAGCCCCACGCGCGCCATGCAAAGCTTCCCCCTGGCCGCTCGCCCTCCACACACCGCCCCCCCTCCGCAACACACATACACATACATCCGCGCGGCGCCTCACATGGTGGTGTCGGTGATGAGCACGCCCTTGTGCGCGCGCACCGCCTTGGCCCAGCCGTCCGGCCCCTCGCGCTGCAGCACGTCGCGCCAGCCGCTGAGGCTGGCGGCGCCCACCAGCTCGTCGGGGATGGCCAGCGCCGCGGGCACGAACTTGGAGGGCGGCGCGCCGATGGCGCCGGGGTGGTCGGGGCCGTTCACCACCATGTCTGCGTGGGAGATTGACAGTGATAAACAAGGAAACTGAGTATACGTGTGTTAGAGAGCAGGGTACGGCACGTCAGAGCCCGCATTCCCCCCACAAAATCTGCACGCCCCCGCCCTATCGCCGCCCCGCCGCCCTGCCGCCCCGCCGCCTGCCCGCCTCACCCGCCAGGTAGGTGAGCAGCTTGGAGGAGCGCAGCGAGCCGTGGCGCTCAAAGTTGAACAGCTCGCGCTGGTGCTGCTCGATGAAGAAGGTGGTGGCCTCGCCGGACAGGAAGTCGGGGTGGCGCATCACGTTCTCCAGGAAGGGGATGTTGGTCTTGATGCCGCGGATCTGCGGCGGCGTTGGCAGTGTTGGCAGGTGGTGAGTTAGTGGCGCGGGTGTGCCGGGTAAGCCCGTCAACTCGAGTCTGGTGTTGCATGCTGGTCCGCCATCGCGCCGTGCCGCGTCCGGCGGCCGTGTTGCCCGCGTATGCGAACCAAAACGCCCTTCGCCGCAGCTCTCCTCTCTCGCCCGCCTCCCCCTCCCCTCTCTCTCCCCTCCTCTCTCCCCTCTGCCTTGAAACCCCCCGCCCCACCACCACGACCCCGCGCCCCCACCTGGAACTCCGCCAGCGCGCGCTGCATCTTCTGCGTGGCCATCTTGAAGGTGGGCGCGCTGGCGATCACCTTGGCCAGCATGGAGTCGTAGTAGCGGCTGATCACGTTGCCGGTGGTCACCGCGCCGTCCATGCGGATGCCGGGGCCGCCCGGCATGCGGTACGCCTCCAGGCGCCCGGTGTCGGGCTGCGGGGTAGGATGTGATGGGGGGCGACGGGGTCGTCAGGCAGGCAGGCAGGTAGGTAGGCAGGCAGGCAAGCAGTGAGTCAGGAAGTGGGGTAGCCGGCGGTGTGGGTGTGTGCAGTAACGCACAATGGTGTCGCGTCCCTGTCCCCGCGTGTGTCGCCTTGTTCGCCTACCCGACCCCTATCGCCGCCAGCCACGTCCTCCGCCCTGCGCCCTCCGCGCTTCGCCCCCCCGGGCCACCCTTGGCCCCACGCCCACATCCACCCACATCCCCTCCCCCCGCCCCCGCCTCCCCGCCGCCCCCGCCAGCCCCGCGGCGCACCTGGAAGTTCTGCTCGGGGTCCTCCGACGTGACGCGGCACTGGATGGCGAACCCGTACACGGGCGGCACGTCCGCCTGCGTGCCCAGGCCCAGGCTGGTCAGGCTGGCGCCGCCTGGCGGTGGGGGCAGTGGCGGCGGGGGCAGGGGGGATTAAAACGTTGAGGAATATCAAACAGCGGGTGCAGGGACGTAGGCGGATGCGGGGTGAGCTCCAGTGGCTGTGAGCTCCAGTGGCTGCGAGAGCGCGCGTCGCCGCGGCGGCGACCTGCCCGGCATCTGGCAGCCTGACAAGAGCCCTCCGCCCCCCCGCCAGCTGCCCAGGTAGCCGCAGCCGCGGCACCTGCCCCTCCCCACGGCTGCCAGTGCGGTGTTCGGTGCCGGTCCTGCTGTCCGACTGTTCGGTCTGTCATGTGGTCGTCTGCCTGCGCCGCAGCCCAGTCCTTGCACCCCCCCTCCCCGGCCCCGCTGCCCCCCGCGGCCTTCCTGCCCCGTGGCCCCAGGCTGCAGGAGGCCTTGCCGCCCCGCCGGCTGCCGGCTTGGGCCGCTGGCGGCCGGGTCGCCAGGCGGTAGCACACCCCCTTAGTTTGGGCTGGTATTCACAACCCCGCCTCTGCCGTCCCCTAGCCAGGAATGCCGGCTGTGTCGCGCTGCTGCCTGCTGTGCCGCGCCGCCGCCTCCTTCCGGCCGCCTGCACCACCCCACCAGCCCGCCCCACCAGCCCGCCACACACGCGTCCACCCGCTCACCGGCAATCTTGATCTGGCTCTGCACAATGTCCACGCCCGTGATCTCCTCCGTGATCGTGTGCTCCACCTGTGCAGGTGGTGGTGGTGGCGGTTACGTCGGGGATGGTGAGAGAAGAGTTGCAGGGCGGGCAGCCGGCGTAGAGGCGAGGACGGGGTAGCAACGACCGGGACTGCAAGCGTCAGCCGACGCTGGCGCGGGGTAGTGCCGCGCCGCTGCAGCGCCCTGCAGCGCCCCTCCCAGCTCCAGCCCCATCCGCCCCCATCCGCTCCGCCACCGCCCCTGCCCCCTCTCACCTCAGCCACCACACCACAGACTGCAGGCTGCACATACACTGCACACGCCGCACACACCGCACACACTGCTATACACTCCCCCCACACGTTCCCAGCCCGCACCTGCACGCGCGGGTTGACCTCCAGGAAGTAGTGCTTGCCGTCCTTGTCCACCATGAACTCCACCGTGCCCGCGTTGCGGTAGCCCACGTGGCGCGCCAGCTTCACGGCGTCGTCGTACAGCGCCTTGCGCGTGCTGTTGGGCAGCTTGGGCGCGGGCGCCACCTCCACCACCTGCAGCGGTGTGGGTGTGTGGTGGTGGTGGTGGCGTTAAGATGGTACTGGGGGTTTTGAACAGCTTCAGCTAAACCAGCCCCAACGAAACCGCGAGCTGCTCCTCCCACCCCACCGCCACCCGCCCAACCCCCACCTGCCCACCCCACACCTGCCCACCCCACACCTGCCCACCCCACACCTGCCCACCCCACGCCGCCCCCACCCCACCCCCCTCCGCGCGGCCGCACCTTCTGGTGGCGGCGCTGCACGGAGCAGTCGCGCTCGTACAGGTGCACCACGTTGCCGTAGTGGTCGGCCATGATCTGGATCTCGATGTGCCGCGGCTCCTCCACGTACTTCTCCACAAACATGCGGCCGTCGCCGAAGGCGGAGCGCGCCTCGTTGGAGGCGCGGATGAAGGCGTCCGACATCTCGCTCTCTGCGGGGCGAGCGACGGTAGTGCGCGAGTGAGTGAGTGCGGTAGTGAGTAAGTGATGACACACGCGAGGCGTCGCGGTGGTTGCTTCAAGGGCGGTAAGGACGGGTGACCGCGTCCTGGTTGGCAGGGCCGCTTTTCCTGGATGATGCCCGCTCGTGACAAGCTCCGCCCTTCCCCACTTGCATTACCCACGCGCTGGCATGGGCGGCTCCATCCCCTCCCGTTCCGCATTTACGCCCGGGCTGCCCCGCCCCTCGCCCTGCCGCGGCCCCGACCTCCCCGCCGCCCACCCTCCGCTCCTTCGCTCCCCCGCGCCCTCCTGCTCTCCATCCCGCCCCGCCCTGCCCCCCCCCCCGCCCCGCCCTCTGCCCCGCCTGCCTTCCGCCCGCCGGACCCCGACGCACCGTGGCGCACCACGCGCATGCCGCGACCGCCGCCGCCCATGGCCGCCTTCAGGATGACGGGGTAGCCGTACTTGGTGGCGAAGTCGCGCGCCTCGTCGGGCGAGGACAGCGGGTTGTTGGTGCCGGGCACGATGGACACGCCGCACTCCACCGCGGCGCGGCGGGCGGCGGTCTTGTCGCCCATGGCCTGCGTGTGTGTGTGTGTGTGTGTGTGTGTGTGTGTGTGTGTGTGTGCGTGCATGTGTAAATGTGTGCGTGTGAAAATGTGCGTGTCCGCACGGGAGGAGCTGGGGCCTGCGCCCGAGCTGCAGCCGCCGCCACGGCAGCGGCGCCGGCGGCGTGTGGTCCGGCCAGCCGCGACGCACCCCACCCAGATAGCCGCCCGCCACGCACGTAGTCTCATGGTCGCCCCCCGGGCCCAGCCAGCTAGCCGGGCGGGCGGGCGATGCTCTGCGCCGCGGCGGCGCCGGCTGCCCGACCCGACCCGACCCGACCTGGCCGGGCTGCCCGCTGTGAGTGTGGGGGTGTGGCCCAACAGCCCCGGCCGTAGCTGCCCCGGCGTCCACTGCCCAGCAATGTGGCATCCAGCTGCCCAGGCGCCCGGGCAGCCTGCTTGCCTCCACTCCTGGCCACCACCGACGCTGCCGCCGACGCTGCCATTGCTGCTTCCGCCGCCGCACTCCCTGCCACGGGCAAGCGTGTCGTGCCGCGTCTCAGACGCAGCCCAGCAGCACCGGCAGCAGTTGCTGCGGCGGCTCCGACTCCGGCTGCCGCCGCTGCGGGACCAAGCAGCTCCTCCGGCTCCGCTCATCCGCGCTCCTCGGCTCCTGCCACGTCCTCCTCCGCCGCAGCTGCCGCCGCCGCAGCTGTCGCCATCCCGCCCCCCGGTCGCCGCGCTGCTACGCTGCTGCGCAACACATGGCGCCGGCCGCTGGCTGGCCAGAGCTCCACGCTGCGGCGTCGTTGGCAGCGCTCGCCGCGGCCGCCTGGCACCAGCTCCTTCGCCAGATCCATGGACCATGCCCGCCCGCACGTCCCTTGGCGTTTTGGTGCTTAGTGTTGTGGTGTGCAAATGCGGCGCACAACGCCCGCCAGCGCTCCCTCAGCACACTTCGCCGCTGCCGTTGCCAAGGGCACTTCTGCTGGCTCTGCTGACATGAGGCGGTTCCTTCCCCCGCGCCCATGCATTCCCACCGCCTGTCCCGGCGCCTGCAGCCTGGCGCCACGCCATTCGTGCCGCGCTCGCCTCCGCCCTCCCTCACTCCCGCTCGCACCTGCCTCCCTCCCCCTTCTCCGCCTCTCCCTTCGTCCCCCACACCCTGCCCGCGCCCGGCCGGCCGCACCTCGATGGTCTCCGGCTTGGGGCCGATGAACACGATGCCCGCCTCGGCGCACTTGCGCGCGAAGGCGGCGTTCTCGGACAGGAAGCCGTAGCCGGGGTGGATGGCGTCCACCTCCGCCTCCTTGGCGATCTTGATGATGGCGTCCATGTCCAGGTAGCAGCTGACCGGCTGCATGTCGGCGTTGCCCACGCAGTACGCCTCGTCCGCCTTGTAGCGGTGCGGCTGCAGCCGGTCCGCGGGCGAGTACACCGCCACCTGTGTGCGGCGGCGCAGGGCGGTGCGGCGGCGCATTGGTGCGGTGGCGCATGGGTGCGAGGGTAGTGCGCGCTGGCGGTTGGCGGGCGGCAGGGAGAGTGCTGGTGCGATTGCGCACGGCAGTGCAGGCGGGCGGGCATGTGAGGGCCCCGGCCAGCGGCTGCACGCGGGACGGCGGCACGGCAGCTGCGCCTGGGGTCCGCGGGCGCTGGCGGGCGCCGCGGGCTGTGGTCGCCCATGTGGCTGCAGCCGCAGTCGCCCTGCGCCGCCGCGCCCCGCTGTGCCCGCACTGGCGGCCGACCGCGCGGCGCGCCCGGCAGCGTACGCGGCAACTAGGGTTTCGCCCCCGCCCCGCATCCCCAAAGCCGCGCGCCGTGCCGCGCCGGCTGCTGCGCCGGCGCGCCGCCGTCCTCCGCCGCGCAACCTCCCCTGCAGGCTGCTGCGGGTCCAGCGCCGACTGCTGTGGCCCGCACCGGCTGCCCCGGCGCCCGGCGGCCCGCGGCTGGCGCGCGTCACGTGCTCCCCAGCTGCGCCCCACCCGGCCACGCCCACGGAGCGCCGCTGTCGTGGCTGCCCGCTGCCGCCGCGTAGCCTACCCCCCCTCCTTGAGCCGTTGCCGCTATTGCTGTGATGCTCGGGAGCAGCGGCCGCTGCTGGGCTGATCAGGTGCCGCCGGGGGCCAGTTGTGGCTGAACTCCTCGTGAAGCCCACGCCACGGGCGCCCCGCGCCCCCGCGACCGCCCCGGCGCTCGCCTAATTGGGCCCAATTACGCTGTGCCACACCAGTTGTTCCACCCGCATGATCACATGCCCAGCGCGAGCGCGCGCCGGTCCACGTTGTAGCGGATGAGCCGCCGACTGCAACTCCGAACCCTTGGCCCCAACCAGGGTTAATCCGGTGCACGCCCGCGTTCGATTCTATGTTGTAATTCCGCCCGACAGGGCCGCGTCTCACCGTGCGCAGACCCAGCTCAGTGCCCGCGCGGAAGATGCGGATGGCGATTTCACCGCGGTTAGCGCACAGAATCTTCTTGAACGGCACCTCGCCGGTATGGGCCAGCTGCGATTGCAACGGGCGCGTCCGGGGGCGTAAGCACGCGAGCTGGGCGCCGCCGACACGGTACCGCAAGCAAAACTTGAGTGTAACGACCGCGACTGCCTACCCGCATGCCGTCCTCGCCGGCGCCATGCTGCTCCGCGCGAACAGTTACTGCGCGGGAACGGCTGGCGGGGGCGGAGCGCTGCGCCTGCACGCCGGGCACGGTCGCGACCAGCTTGGTCGATGCAACGCCGCGGCGCGCACCACCGACGCGGGAGACAGCTGGCTTGGGCTGCTGGGCATTGCGGCCGCTGGCCACGGAGCCCTTCACTCCGCTGCGGAGCTGCATTTTCCGCCTAAACTTGCGAAAAAGTTGCAAAGTTTTCGCCTTCCTTAGCACATGTAGAACCCCCCGCCTAAGGGCTCCTTAAAAGTGCCGACAAAAAATCGATTGCGCTAAAGTGGGAACATGCGGAGCGACCTTGCGCCTTCACCGACTGCATGCCATCATTCGGGGCAAAAAAAGCTTCCACAGCACCAATTGGCCCCGTCGCGCTTCCCCAACTTCAAAGTACTATAGATCTTTAGCCTGGCGCGCACCGTCAGGCCAGAGTTGACAAAATGACGACTGTCGGCGGGATGAATGCGCGTGCGCTCGCCTCCGCGCGGGCGCCGCTTTGCCGCCGCGCGGTGCTGCTTCCAGCCGGTCGCACGCGCGTTGTGATGCGCGTTGGTGAGATTCGCCGCCCGGAGTACGTCCCGAACCGCATTGATGGTGAGCAGGGCCTGGGAAATAGTTGGGCTACAGGCGAGCGTGACTAGTGATGCTAGAACTCCTGGAGGCGGCCTTGGATCTAGCGCTGGGGAGACGGAGCAGCATAAGGCCGCCGGGGTTGGTGATGCGGTGTTTCGCTCGCTCTGGCCAGGCGCGCCGGGCCTGAGCTCGCACGAGCAGCAGCTCATGTGGGTCGAGGGATTGCCACAGCGGGATTCGGGGGTGCGCCCGGAAAGCGGGGGGCTCGGCCCGACCAGCTTCGCGGAGGCCTCCCCGCCAAGCAGCTCGGCGCGCGGCCACGCAGGGTTGGCTGCTGCCCGTCCGCGGCGTGTGGCCCTCCATTCCCTCTGCGGCGCTCAGGCGCTCACTGCTCCATACCGCTGAAACACACGAACGAGCACACGTCACCGCGCTGCGCACGCGCGCACGCCGGCCAGCCCAGCCCAGCCAGGAAGGGGGTCCTCCCAGCTCTCCGCCGCGGCCTGCTCCCAACCGCTCCACGCCCTATTCCCGCCCACCCTCACGCCCCGGATCACCTCCCCACTTCCCCACCCTCCCGCCCACCCACCTGCACCCACCCGACCACCCACCCGCCTCCCCGCCCGCCTGCACCCACGCTCCCAGACCCCAACTACGTGCGCATCTTCGACACCACCCTGCGCGACGGCGAGCAGTCGCCCGGCGCCACGCTGACCAGCAAGGAGAAGCTGGACATTGCGCGCCAGCTGGCCAAGCTGGGCGTGGACATCATCGAGGCGGGCTTCCCGGTCGCCTCGCCCGACGACTTCGAGGCGGTGAGGCGGGGCGGGCAGAGGGCGCAGGGGGCGCGGCGGGCGGAGCAAGGGGCGGGGCAGGGGGGCGTAGAGGAGCAGGGGTCGCGGCGGCAGCGGCACGGGGGGTGGGGGGCTGGAGGGTGGAGGGCAGGGAATGGGAGGATAGGCAAGGGGAGGGGGTGAGGCGAGGTGCAGCTGCTGGGTGCAGAAGACCGAGTGTGTGGGGCTGAGTGGAGTGCGCGCTGGGTGCGCGGGCGAAGGATGTTGTATGGTCGAGTGCTCAGCAGAGAGGACGGGGGGCAGTGGACGGGGAGGGAGGGGCGTGAGGGGTTGCGTGGCTGGCACGCACGCGGCGCGCGCGCGGCGGTTTGAACATACACGGGAGGATGACGGTTGTAGCGGTGGCGGTGACGGGAGGCGGGTGCCGACTGTGTGCGAGCGTGGACGCAGGCCAGGGTGGAGGGAGGCCTCCTGGTTTGGGCCGGGTTGGAGTGCCGGGACTTCCTGGGGCCCACACCTGCTTCGTTGCTTCCTCTTCTTCGTCACCTCGTACCCTAAAAACCCGCCGCCGCTCTACAGTTATGAACTGCTAAACCCTGCGACGCCCGCCCCGCCCCGCCTCCCATACTTCCCAGGTGCGCACCATCGCCATGGAGGTGGGCAACGACGTGCAGCCGGACGGCTACGTGCCCGTCATCTGCGGCCTGTCCCGCACCAAGTTCCAGGTGCGCGCGCGCGGGCGTGCGTGTGCGTGTGTGTGTGTGTGGAAAAGGAAGGAACCCCGCCCGAAGGAAGCGCCGGAGGGCTTACGGATCCAATCACCGAGCGTGCGGTCAGCGGGCTTTGTGGGGAGGACGGTCGGGTGGGTGCAGGCGGTCGGGCGGGCGCTGACGCGCTTGGCGTCTGCTTCAGCAGGCGGCAGGGAGAGGCAGGCGGGGCGGGGCCGGAAAGGTGGACACGTGCCGTGGCCGGGAGGCACGCCACACTTGGCACAGGCCGGGGGGTGGAAGGCGGAAAGGGGGAGCTTGGAGGCTACGGAAGGCCACGTCCGAGGCGAGGCCAGTTGGCGGGACATACCCATCCCGTCAGTCCGGTGGTGGCGCAGCGCTGGCGCCGATGGAACGGGTGCCGCGCCAGAGGGGCAGCAAGCAGCGGGCGGTGGGCGGCGGGCCGCATCGTGTTTGAAACACCGTGATGCACCCAGCGGGTGCAGACACAAGGGGGGGCGGGGGTTGTGAATACCAGCCCAAGCTAAATCTGGGGGGCCGGCGTGGGGGGCGGGGAGGCTTTCCAGGTACACACGCGCCAACCCGGCACGCCGGCACGCCTACGCACGCGCTCACTCACACACACGCCCGCATCCCCACAGGACCTGGAGCGCGCCTGGGACGCGGTGCGCCACGCCAAGCGGCCGCGTGTGCACACCTTCATCGCCACCAGCGAGATCCACATGAAGGTGCGGGGAGGGGGGCCTGAGGGGGGCGGGCGGGCCGGGCGGGGCGGGCCGGGGCGGGGGGGTGTTCGGGGCACAGCGGCGGGGGGAGGGGGGATGTTGTTCGGGGGGCAGGGCGGCACGCTTGGAGGGTGGGTGGCCGATCTGTAACCTAGCGGGCGCAGGGCCTGCCGCGGGGGTCCATCAATAGCGCAGCGCGGCGCGGCGCGGGCGCGCGGGTGGTGGTGCATTGGGTGGCGGAGCAACAGCGGGCCAGGGGGCCGGGGGGCGGAAGGCGCCCCGCTCGGCGCTCAGGCAGCAAGACGTCGTCACCTGCTCCTTCCCGTGCCGACCACACCCTGCCCCTGGCTGGTGTTTGTCAGCGGGCTCAGCGGGCTGGGCCGGGCTGGGCTGCGCCGGGCAACGGGAATTTCGGGACGTATCGGGCTTCTTCCCCCCGGCGTCGCGTATTAGGCCCCGCTCTCCTCCTCGCTCTTATGCATATGCACTCGCATTGGTTTGGTTTGGTTTAGATTGGGCTGGTGTTCACAACCCCATCGGTCCTGTTCCGCCCGTTCGCCCCCGCAGTACAAGCTGCGCATGAGCGAGGACGAGGTGGTGGAGAACGCGGTGGCGGCGGTGAAGCACCTGCGCTCGCTGGGCTGCAACGACATCGAGTTCAGCCCCGAGGACGCCGGCCGCTCCAACCCCAAGTTCCTGTACCGCATCCTGGGCGAGGTGGGAGGGCGGCGGGCAGGGGGGACCGGGGGCCGGGGGGCCGGGCGGGGGATAGTCGTCCGTCCGACCGGTGGGCGTAGTCGTTTCGTCTAGCGCCGGAATGGCGGGGGCGCCAACACACACGCACACACACGCCACCACCGTCTGATTTTTGTTTTTTAACACACGCGCACACACGCCCGCCCGCCCGCCCGCAGGTGATCAAGGCGGGCGCCACCACGCTCAACATCCCCGACACCACCGGCTGGTGCCTGCCGCACGAGTTCGGCGAGCTGATCGCCTCCATCCGGAAGAACACGCCCGGCGCCGAGAACGTCATCATCTCCACCCACTGCCAGGTGCGGGCCGGGGCGCGGGGCGCGGCCGCCGTGTGTGTGTGTGGGGGGGGTCTCTGCTGTAGGAGGCCGGGTCCCTACCCACCGCTACATCCTTGCACCCACCGCTACTCTCATACCACCACCCTCACTCTGTCGCTGACCGATACACGCCCACACGCCCACACGCCCCCGCCCACACACGCCCGCCGCCGCCGCAGAACGACCTGGGCCTGGCCACCGCCAACTCGCTGGCGGGCGCGCAGGCGGGCGCCCGGCAGGTGGAGTGCACCATCAACGGCATCGGCGAGCGCGCCGGCAACGCCTCGCTGGAGGAGGTGGTCATGGCCATCAAGCTGCGCGGGTGAGAGGGGGGCGGCGGAGGCAGGGGGGCATGGGGGGGGGCCTGTGGGGCCGTGGGGTTGTCGGGCTGGGGGCTGTGGGGGTGTGGGGCTGTGGGGCCGCGGGGGTGTCGGGGGTGTCGGGCCGGGGGATGGGGGCCTGGGGGTGTTGAAAAAGAACGAAGCCGTGAGTACGAAGCGTGCGTGTGTCTTGTGTGTCGGGGCGGGCGAGCGCAGCGCCAGGCGGTTAGGTGCGGGCGGGGCGGGGCGGAGCGGGGCTGCCGGTTGTTGACTGGCTCAACCAGCGCCACGACTGCCACTGCAGCTACGGCTCAGCCCCGCCTCCAGCCTCCAGCCTCCGCGCAACCCGCGGCGCCTACACACACCTTCTGCACCCACACCACCCGCCGCCCTCCCCAGCCCCTGCCCTCCCCTCCCCCGCCCTGCCCCGCCTTACCATCCCTTCCCCCTGCCCCTCCCCCCCCCCCCAGCAACGAGGTGATGAAGGGCCTGCACACGGGCATCCGGCCCGTGCACATCTACCCCACCAGCAAGATGGTGTCCGACTACAGCGGCATGATCGTGCAGCCGCACAAGGCCATCGTGGGCGCCAACGCCTTCGCGCACGAGTCGGGCATCCACCAGGACGGCATGCTCAAGAACCGCGAGACGTGAGCACAGCAGGGGGGGAGGGAGGGAGGGGGGAGAGGGGGTGCTGCAAGCGGTGCAAGGTCGCACTGAAGCGGGGGAGGGGGTGTAGGTGAATCCAAACCCAAAGCGAGAGGGCGGGGAAGAGCGCAACGGGTCCCAGTGCAGGCGCTGGGGCGATGGGCTGGGGAAGAGCTCGACGCGGGGCCCGGAGAGGTGCGGCAACGATTGGGCAGGCAACAGGCAGGGGTGGCCAAGTGTGTGCCCGCTCCAGCAGCGGGGGCGCAGCTGATGCTGACAGCGGCAGGAGCGCGGCGCATGCCGAGGGAGGGCGGCGAGCAGCGCAGTGGCGACAGCGGCTGGCGGCGGTGGCTTGCAAATGGGCCGCGTCTGGCGAGAGGGCAGCGCCAGAGCGGCCGGGGACGACTCGCGGTGCGGCAGCCGCAGGAGGCCACCCGCGGAACAGCAGCAGCAGCCGCTGCCGCCGCATGGCGAGGCCGCCGGCAGCTGCCGCTGTAGCGGCGGCGGCGGGTGGTGGAGGCGGCGGGGACCGCTCGGGGATCGGCACGGGGCCAGCGGGAAAGCAGCGGGCGGGGAACGGCGTGCGTGCGCGCCTGCCTGCCATGTGTTTGCGCCCTTGCACAGCCGCGCGCACGCTGCCATGCACTGCTGCGCACTAACGCACGCACCCAAACAACCACGCACGCACTAACGTACGTGTGCACCCACGCACTCCATCACTCGGAACTTGTGCAGGTACGAGATCATGTCGCCCGAGTCCATCGGCCTGCCGCGCCAGGAGCAGGACCGCGGTGAGCGGCAGCGCAGCGGCAGCGCTGGGTGTGGGTGTGTGGGGGGCGCGGGCGGGCGCGCAGTGGCGGAGGGGTGGCGGTGGCGCGGGTGGAGGGGCCGGGCCGGTGCGCAGTGGCGCTAGCTGTCCCCCGTCACACACAACACACTGTGGCCTTTCCTTGTGTCCTCTAGCACACACGCACCGCCTGCCGCCTCGCGCGTTGACCCGTCCGCGCTGTCTTACGCACACCCCCACCCGCCCCCTCCCGCCGCGCCGCCCACGCAGGCATCGTGCTGGGCAAGCACTCGGGCCGCAACGCGCTCAACAGCCGCCTGCGCTCGCTGGGCTACGAGCTGAGCCAGACGGAGCTGGACGACGTGTTCAAGTGAGAGGGCGCGGCGGCGGCGGCGGCGGCGGCAGGGGGGGTTAAGGGAGGGGGGTTGTAAACACCAGCCCAATCTAAACCCAAGCGAAACTAGACAAGGGACAGGCAGGGGGTTAAGGGAGGGGGCGGAGAGGAGGGGTCGTGGTGGCGGTGCGGGTATGTGGGTGGGTGGGTGCTGCAGTCCCGGAATGCAAAGATGTGCCGAGGGCGGGGTGTCGACAGGCGGCAGGAGGAGCGCGCGGCGCCGTGCTGGCGGCAATGGAGGACGTGGGCGGACGGGGGGTTCGGGGTCGGGGTGCTGCACGCCGCAGGCGTCACACACGCATCCCCGCCGCTCTGCGCGCAGGCGCTTCAAGTCTCTGGCGGACAAGAAGAAGGGCATCAGCGATGAGGACATCCTGGCGCTCATGAGCGACGAGCTGCACCAGCCCAAGGTCATCTGGGAGCTGCTGGACCTGCAGGTGCGGCAGCGCGGCCTGGCGGCGGCGTCGGGGGCGGGGGGCGGGGCCGGGGCGGCAGGGAGGGAGGGGTGCTAGGGGCTAAGAGCTAGGTGGTGGCGGGTTCGACAGGCTCGACGACGCAGTGCCGCAGTGCAGTGGTGCAGCGGTGCCGCAATGCAGTAGCCACCAGGCTCTTCCTCTTCTGGCCGGGTCCCGCATGCGCATCCCTCCTCCCGCGCCCACGCTGGCCCTCCACGCTGCCCCTCCACCGCCACCTCCCCTGCCGCAGGTGGTGTGCGGCACCATGGGCATGCCCACCGCCACGGTGCAGATGAAGGGGCCGGACGGCATCGCGCGCATCGGCGTGGGCGTCGGCACCGGTGAGACATGGCGGGCGGCGGGCAGGCGGGCGGCAGGCGGGCCGGGCACAGCAGCTGTGGGCGTGGGGCAGTGCGGGTGTGGGCAGGGGGCGGTGGGCGGTGCGTGGGTGTGGCGGCGAGGCGGCAGGCAGCGAGCATGGCGGGCGCCGCGGTGCGGCCGCACAGCCTCCAGTCGGATGGGCGCGCGGCAGCTGCCCTGATCCAGGGGTGGCAGGGGTGCAGCGCGGTGCAGTGCAGCGGGCGGGCGGCGGGAGGCGGATGGGCGGCAGTGGGCGCGCACGCGGGAGTGGGGTCGGCGGCGCCGCTGCCTGGGATGGGCGGCGCAACGCCGCTGCCCCGTCAGCAACGCCGCTGCCCGGTCCCCCCAAACGCCCACCCCTCGCGGCACCCGCGCACGCTGCACCCGCCCCCTCGGGATACACGCGCACGCACCCATCCCTGCACTCCCCACCACCACCCCTCCGCCCCCCAGGCCCGGTGGACGCCGCCTACAAGGCCGTGGACAGCCTGGTGCGGGTGGAGGCGGAGCTGTCCGACTACAGCGTCAGCAGCGTCACGCAGGTGCGGGCGGCGCGGCGGGGCGACAGGGCGGCCGGGGCGGCAGGGGGGCAGGGAGGCAGGGCGTCGCGGGGGCGACAGGGAGGCGGGACGGGAGGCGAATTGATGTGGGAGGTGGGCGCAGGCGGGTGCGTTGGAGGCGGTCCGGCGGGAAGGCTTGGGAACCCACCTGGCAGGTGCTGGGCGGCGGCGCGGGATAGGGCTGGGCTGCCCCTGGACGCTCCGGTCGGTGTAGCCCGCGTCCCTCCCGCCTCCCAGTGCCGGGCGTGGTGCACGCCGTGCGCGACTCCCGTCCCGTCCCGGCCGCAGCAGCGGGGTGCCACGTGCGGCGCTGCGGCCACCGCGTCACCGGGTCCTCCCTCTCTTCCTCCCTGCCTCCCTGCCTCCCTGTCTCCCTCACTCTCCCTCACCCGCCCGCCCGCCCGCCCGCCTGCCCCCCGCTCCCCACAGGGCATCGAGGCCCTGGCGCACACGCGCGTCATGATCCGCCCCTCCGGCAAGATGAGCGACGCCGGCTACAGCGAGCACGCGGCGCTGGGCACCGTGCAGCGCCAGTTCTCGGGTGGGTGCGGGGCCGGGAGGGAGGGCTGCAACGAGGGGTCTGTGGGTGGGTGCGGGCGCGAGGGCGGGTATGGGTGCGGACAGCTGCCGGCGGCGGCCAGCCCTGCGCGGCCCTGTGACTCGTACTCGATGGCGACGGCGCACGTACACGCACGGCTGGCTGCGAATTTCCTTTTTCGCTAATACGCACGTGCACACACTCACGCACAGGCTCGGGCGCCAACGAGGACATCGTGGTGGCCTCGGCGCGCGCTTACGTCAGCGCGCTCAACAAGATGATCGGCTGGATGAGCGTGGCGCAGAAGGTGGCGCCGCGCGCCGCCCGCGCCACCGCCTCGGGCGGCGCCGCCCTGGCGTCCGTGGACAACGGCAGCTCGGCGCCCTCGGCCGGCAAGGACCTGGCCACGTCGTCAATGTAAGGAGTGTGGTGTGAGGAAGGCCGCGAGGCCGCAACGCCAGGCGTGGCCGCAGCGCCAGGCGCCGGCGCGAGGGGAGGTGAGGGGGTGCCGGAGGAGCAGGGCGCAGGAGGAGTAGGTGGGCGTGGGATAGATGCGGCAGCTGCAGCTGCCGGCTACGTACCGGCAGGTCGGTAGCTGCGATTTGGCTGCACAGCAGCGGCGGAGGTTGAGCAAACTGGACGGGCGCGTGAGCAAGCATGTTTGCGGGTGTGTTGAACAGGGCGCGCGCGCAAGCAACGGCAGGCGCGGAATGCCGAAAGCCCCGCCGCGTGTCGCTGTTGTTGCGTGCGCGGCTGCTGGCATAAAAGCGCATGTTCGGAAACGGGGACGTCCGGATGCGCACGAAGGCATCCCGGACCAGCGACTGGGCCGGCAAGGCCGGCAGCAGGTGGCACGGGAGGGCGGTCCGTTGTGAGGGGAGCAGGGTAGGAGAGTACGACAGCGGGCTGTTGCGGTTTTGGAGTGAAGGTGGTGCGGTGAAAGAAGGCGGAGGTGGCAGGGTCCCGGATGGGAACAAGGTTGTTCCGGGGCTGGTCGGCGGGTTTCTTGCCTACCATGTGCGAAAGGACGCGGTGGGACACGCCGACACGGAGCCGCCAGGTGCCAGTACCGCGTACCAGCGGCTGTAAGGAGCAGGAGCCGCTTCAAGCCGGGGGGGGGGGCGTCCCCGAAGTGCTAAGATCTAAATGCAAATGCGAACTTGCGAACGGGGGGGGGGGCGTTGTACCATGAGCCCATCCCGCCAGGTCGTCCCCCAAAAGTCGGTACGGCCGGGGTTGGTCACGCACAGGGGTGGCGGTCCTGCCTACCCGTGCGGGCACGTGATGGCGTGTCGGGGTTGTAAGCAGCACGCAAGGCAGCAGACGCCCGCCCTCGTTTGCTGCGGCTGGGTGGCCGCCAGCGCGCTCACCGCAGTATGGGCCGCCGGTGAGCGGCGCGCGTGTGCCCGCACACACGCGCGCCCTCCCTTGCCACACCATAACAGTACACGCACCCCACGGCTCCCGTGGGCTCGCAGGGGAGGCAACCATGCGCCATGAAGGGGTGGGCCTGCCGCAAGCACGGTGTCTGACACCCCACGGTGTCTGTCACCCCACTCCTTCACGGCGCATGGTGGCAGTGTAATTGGAGGAACAGGGCAAGGGATCCAGCATGCACCGTGTGCGACAACATAGGCTTGTCATGGCTGCGGGACGCAGTTACTGTGCCGACGATGCGCGCTGGCTGGCTGCCACAGTTTGCTGACAGCAGTCCACACTCCCCGGGCGTCCGGCCAGGCTATAGCACCAGCCAGTGCACAATGCGACGCCACACCGCGTGATACGCAACGGCGCAGCCGTTCACTCGCAAGCACTACGCTAGCCGTGGCGTGTGATGGAGCCTGATGATGTTGGCTACCCGCCGCCTTGGTCAGTGTGAGGTTCTCGCTGGCTGGATTTGCGGGGCTGACGTGCGGTGGGGCGGCATCTGCCCTTTGGCCAGAGTAGGCTGTCGGCGCTGCAGGTGGCACGGTGGCACGATCAACTAGGCCCCGCGGCTTCTCCCATCGTTTGCATTTGGCAGTTTTGGGAGGGGAAAGGCGCAGCACCACACCGGCACACAACCTGCAGCGCGAGCAAGCAGAACACCAGAGACCCGTCCATCGAAACCCATCGGCAACTCTCTGGGGCAAAGCAAGGGCAGACACTGCCCATACCCTCGGACCCCAGCACCAGGGCTGCTGGCACGTGGGTTGCTGGGCACGGGTATTCAACCCGAGGACACGAGTAGGATTGGCCGAGGTGGGCTTTCCCGTCAGCGCAGGGGTATCGGCAACTCCAGGGCAAGTAGTAGCCAACAGGGCGTCCGTCGCGCGAGTGAGGCGGTGCGAGTGGGGCGGGGATACCTCGCTTAGGGCGCCAGGAGTCTGCTGCAGGCAGTCTGTGTGTCGCGTACGCGACTTGCGTAATGAATACAGTAGAAACAGCCGCTAAACTTGTTTGGCTGCGGGGTCTGCTTTCAATTAATGGCCGCCACTGCAAGCGCAAAATGGATGGAACTTTCCCCCAAGACTCGTTTTGATATCAGGCTTGTTGCATTTTATAGATTCTTTCTTGGCCCGGTTATACAGGAATGTTAAATCACAACAGGGGTGCACGAGCCAGCGCTGAAGTTGAAAATCGATGTAACGCCAAATCGGTCGACTGAATGCATGCACTGCTTATGGACATGCACATGCGAGTAACAAATGTGCAGGTGCATGTGCAGGTGCAGGAGCGCCGGAGTGACCTCACACCGAGGGGCCAACGCGCCGAAGTGTGAGTTGGGCCGGCGCGTTGGCCCCTCGGTGTGAGTGTGTCCGCGGCGCCGCTCCCGGCGCGTTGGCCCCTTTTGCAGGCCCCTCGCCATATGTGCGCTCCCCTTGGTTTGGCAATCAGCAGCCCCAGCCGAGCTCCACGGCCCGAGCAAGTGACTCGAGGTACAAGTTCTTCTTATTAGCCAACACAGTGTTTACCAACTTTCGCTACACATAGTGTAGTTACTGCGCGTGCTTACTTAGCCGCGCTTGGTAGACTTGTGTATTTTAGCGCCTGGAGGCGCGAATCGGCCAGTAGAAGGCCGTCTCTGCTCACTTCTCGCTGTGCCCAAGGTACATACCTAGTAACAAGTAGCTCATTAGCAGCAATACTGCCTTGGTTTATCAAGTCATCTGGAGCAGCGGCTTCCTCAGAGACTCTTGACTGATCATACCTCTGTCGCTGGACTTGCTTTGTGTGTTCAGGCGGGCGATTACCTGAAGCGGCAGCTAAAGCCAGCTCGGAGTCTGTAAACAGCCTTCTTTAGCTCGCGGAGGTGCGCAGTTGTCGGGAGGTACTGGCGGGTCCTGATCGATGCGGGTGCACCACTCTCAAGCGACGACTTGCTTGAGCGCGACTCGCTGGCCGGGCCAATGTACTAAGTGAAGTTCTGGGCATGCATGCAGGTGTTACACCTCGCAGCTAGAATGGCCAGGAGCACCGCGCTCCTGGTGGCCCTCTTGGGCCTGGCCGCCCTCGGGGCGGCCAACGCCCAGGGCGGATACCCTCCCCCTGCTCGTGGTCTGGTCGCTTGGTGCGCTATTCAGAACCGCACTACCACTGCTTGGGCTTGCAACCTGGGCGTGAACACTCCCACCGCTTGCGAGGTGAGCGTGTGATGATTAGTCGGGAACCGGCCGCGCTACTGGCGCGCTGCGGGCTCATCGATAGTAAGCGCACGGATTAAGAGTAATGGGGCTTATGAAATGATATCAGCTGAAAGGGCGGGAAGCTTCAGTGAGGGCGGGTCGCTGGGCATCGCTGTCCGGTCGCCTCTATTTGACCCGACCGGCGATTAGTTGCGGGGAGCCAGCAATCAGGGGAGTCAACAGCGAAATCAACACCGGTTCCACTGCGGCATGTGACGGCTGCCTTAACTTTCGCCGGTTCTACTTCCCCTTGTTCCTCCCCTTGCTTCCCCCCTCCAGACCACCGATCTCTGGTCCACCGACGGCACCGAGTGCGCTCTGCCTGCTGGTGCTGGCTTCCCCGTCCCCGCGAACACCTTCGCGTACCAGGACACTTGCCAGTACCAGGTGGCTCGCCTGCCCCTGGTCTACAAGGGCACCACCACCGTTGGCGGCTACCTGGTCCTGTTCAAGGACTATTCCGACAACATCTACTACACCCTGTCGCTGAACGCGACCGAGCGCGCCGCCAACGTGCCCGATGGCCAGTGGCTGTACGTGGAGCCCACCCTGCCCGGCCAGACCGGCCCCAGCGGCGCCGTCTACCTGTGGGACTCTCCCCCGGACAACTCCAAGCCCCTGTCGGCCCAGGCGTCCGTCCAGGACTACATGGTCGAGGACCGCAACTCGTACAAGCGCTGGTCGTGCGCTACCTACAAGACCAGCCTGAACAACTACTGCGCCCCCGGCTACGTCTTCGACTCTGCCGGCATTTGCCAGCCCAAGGCCGGTGCCACCCAGGGCCCTCTGCCCTCGAAGGATCTGTCGGGCGCCGCCGGTGCCTCCCTGTTCCTGGCCGCCGAGTACAGCATTGTCAAGTACTCCGTCTCCCAGATCGGCACTGCCGAGACCGGCTTCTACTGCGGTGACCCGCGCACCAGCATGATCGCCGGCCAGACGCTGCAGACTCTGGCTCTCCAGGGCGGCGTCGTCAACCTGGCCTCGATCCCCGGTTTCTTCCTGCCGCCCAGCTGCAAGACGACCACTCGCCCTCCGTCGCCTCCTCTGCCTCCCTCGCCTCCTCCGATGCCGCCCAGCCCCACTCCCCCCAGCCCGGCTCCCCTGCCCCCCTCGCCTCCTCCCTCGCCGGTGCCTCCCAGCCCCAAGCCCCCGACTCCCCCCAGCCCTCTGCCGCCGGCTCCCCCGACCCAGCAGTTCACTGGCTCCGTCTTCGTCTTCGCTCCTAACCGGCCCAACGGCTTCAACCAGGAGGACGTGACCAAGGTGTTCACCATGATGCGCTTCGGTCTGGGCTGCGGCATCAACAACAACCCCAACCTGTGCCTGAAGTCTCAGCCGTACATGACCATCAACGAGACCAACAACGCCTTCTACCCCGCGTACACCATGCTGGGTGTGAAGATGTTCTTCGACGGTGCTAAGGACGGTGTTGGCGCTCCCTACCCCACCTCGGAGCAGAACAAGTGGGCTGCGGATGCCGTCGCCTCCATGTTCGCCGTGCTGGGCTCGTCCGAGCTGTGGAAGTCCCTGGCTGGTCCCGTGCAGTTCGGCGGTCTGGGTCTGGGTTGCGGTGCCTTCATGTCGTTCGAGGCGATCATCGACGGCCAGTACTACAGCCAGCCCATCACCCCTGGCGCGCCCGCCCTCACCGACACCTACCTGGGCAACCAGTACACCTACCAGGGTGCCCGTTACATCTGCCCTCTGCTGCTGGGCGGCTTCGGCGGTCCCCAGTGGCCTGATGCCAACCTGCCCTACTACATCCCCGACGGCGTTGCTGGTCTGCCCGGCTACGTGCGCCTGGGTGCCATCCCCCAGAACCTCAACTACCAGCGCCGCCGCTGCGCCACCCTCCTCACTCCCCCGGACCTCATGCAGGCGTCGATGTCGTGCCCTCTGTCCCCCCCTCCCTCGCCCTCGCCTCCTCCCAGCCCCCCGCTGCCGCCCACTCCTCCTCCGTCCCCCCCGCTGCCTCCCTCTCCTCCTCCCTCTCCTCCCAGCCCCGCCTTCCCCTCGCCTCCTCCTCCCGCGCCCCCTTCGGCTTTCTGCGGCCTGACCTTCAAGATCATCTCGCGCATCCCCAAGATTGCCAGTGACCGCACCACCGACTGCACCCAGCTGGTGACCATGGTCCAGACCCTGTTCACCCAGGGCGTGCAGCTGCGCAACCCGCCCCAGTTCCGCTGCGGCAACGCGAACGCCTCTGAGATCACCGCCATCGCCGACACCCTGACCACCGACGGTGCCCAGGTCTTCCTGCGCAACATGGCCGGCAACATCGGCGCCTTCGGCCAGTTCGCATTCCCGCCGCCCGCCGGTCTGGGCTTGGTCTGCGGTGACTACTTCAACGTCACCTCGAGCTGCGGCATGAACTCGACCCAGCCCGTCCCCGTGTTCCAGCCCAACGGCACCGTGGTCAACGCCACCTACCCCTTCGTCGTCGGCCCCGACGCCACCTTCTTCCCCCAGACCGTGTACCCCACCTACACCTGCCCGCCTCCTCCCCCCGCCCCGTCGCCGCCGCCCAAGCCCCCGACCCCCAGCCCTCCTCCTCTGCCTCCTCAGCCCTTCCCTCCCCCGGCTCCCCCCAGCCCCAACCCGTCGCCTCCCCCTCCTCCTCCGGGCTTCCGTTTCCAGATGTCCGTCATCAACGGTGACCAGAACGACGCCATTGTCAACTGCGTGCGCTACACTTCGTGGCTGAACGCTATGATGGACTCGTTCGAGCGCACCAACACCATCCAGCGCGTGAACCCCCAGGCCAACTACTGCAGCCGCCCCGCTCAGGAGACGATTCTGAGCCCCGAGCTGGCCCAGCCCAGCCAGGTCAACTTCATGTACCAGTACCTGTCGGTCAACTCTACCATCGGCGTGTTCGTGCGCGATGGCGGCGTGCCTTGCGGCTCGGCTGTTCGTCTTTACAACCCCGCCGGCGGTGGCTTCTTCACTGACTACCGGTGCTCTCGCGATGTGCCCAACAACCCTGCCGTCGCCATCATCGACCTGTGCTGCCCTCTGCCTCCCTCGCCTCCTCCCCCGACGCCCCCGTCGCCTCCTCCTCCGTCGCCTCCTCCCCCCGTCCTGTCGCCCCCTCCCTCGCCTCCTCCTCCCTCTCCCCCTCCCCCGGCTCCTCCCCCGCCCTCTCCTCCTCCCCCGGTGCCCCCTCCCCCCTCTCCCCCTCCCCCGTCGCCTCCTCCTCCTTCCCCTCCTCCCCCTCCCCCTTTGATCTCGTCGCCTCCTCCTCCCCCGCCGTCGCCCCCTCCTCCCCCTCCCCCCTCGCCTCCTCCTCCGATCGCCCGGATGCCCCCCTGGCCTCCTCTGCCCGTGAACAACGTGCCTCCGGCTCCCACTGACCGCAACCGCAACTGGACTGCCCCCGCCGGCACCACCGTCCGCACCTACGAGATCTTCGCCCCCTTCAAGGGCACCGGCGGCAAGAACACCGGCGTGTCTGGCCGCACCGTGCAGTTCTGGCTGTGCCCCGCCCTGAAGGCCGCCCTGGAGGACCAGCTCGGCAAGCCCGTGTCGGTCAAGCCCAACGTCAACGCGTCGATCCCCTGCACTGACTGGTACCAGGTCAAGAAGGGTGCCAAGGGTCTGTTCTACCGCATCACCGTGGCCGCCCAGCAGTCTGCCCACGACGCAGTCATGGACTTCATCCTGTCGGGTGGCGACTTCGTCCGCCAGTCGCGCATGGTCTGCGGCTCCCAGATCCGCATTGGCGAGGCTGAGCCCCCTCGCCAGAAGCTCAAGGCCGTCTTCCCCTCGCCGTTCGACCCCAAGGCTGCCGTCGACCCGTACCTGTATCTGTCGGGCAAGCCTGGCTCGGCCGGCGATGGTGTCTGCCTCAACAAGCTGCCCATCAACTAAATCAGTTGATGTACGCTTCCAGCATCAGCGCAGCAGTGCGCTAGAGCTTGGCTTAGTTGAGCGGAATTAGGAGCTGGAGCCGGCGATGCTGGTCACAGCAGGTGATTTTCACCAGATGGTTGTTGTGGGTGCACGGGCCCTGCGCTGGGACTTCGGTCTGTAGCGTCGTGTTCCGGCGCGAGCATTGTGCAGCCCTCGAGCGAACTGATTGGGACTCGTGCGATTAATGCAGCGGGTTGAGGTGTTGATGACAACCGGGGCGTGCTGGTGGGTTCGGGATGTGTCTGCAGTGCTTGTTGCGACATGCCCGCCTAGATTGGCCGGACGCCACGGGATGAGGGAACCTAGGACGCTCAATTGTGCAGCGTGCGTGCGTGTATGACCACTCGTCAGGGGTTCAGGGGTAGGAAACATTCAGGGCTGGAGCTTGCGTTCCGGATAGTCCGGCGCAGTTCGGGTAGATACAGGGTAACGAGAAGTCTGGACATGTCTGTTCGATTGTGGTGCAGCATGCCAGGCTGGTTAGAAGGTTTTGAACTCACGTGGCGTGGCAGCATCGCACGAGAGCTGCCTAAATACTAGCGGGCGTGGTGGTGGTCTTGGAGGCTGGATGTTCAATTTGTTGCACAAGTGCCATTGATTCAAAGCGTTTATCAGCAGCGCCGCTGCTTGCGAGGCGTCTGCGCACCGGGGCTTAACAAAGCGATTGGATTCTGCTATCCTTCAATTGATTGTTCCCCATTCCTATCCCGGCAGTGCCAGAGGGGCCCCTTAGAAGCAAGCATGTGGCTGTAATCCACACGGAATTCAATTTTGTGACCCTTGCGCCTTGGGTGGGTGCGACGTTAACAAAAGACTGCGACACCAGTCGAGGGTTAATCAGCCGAGGGACATCCACCTCTACACCGCAACACTGACTTGATGTTACAGGGTGGGAAGTGTGAATTCCCTCAGCCCTGTAACGAGACTAAGCGAGCCGCAAAGGACCATCGTCTCGGCTTGTACCGTCGGCCCAGATTTCACCTAGGCAGTTTGCTATCTTAACCTGATCACCACACCTCATCTGCATGTCGTTACTCTCATTGAGACCGTATTTGGCGCGGATATATGCATAACCACTGCACGCCATCAGAACATGGTGTTCGTCTTCAACTGCGTCACAAAGACACCGCAACAGTACAGTAACTCCGGCATTAGACCAACCGCGCGCTCCTGTCGCAACTTGTTTCTTGACTGCTGGGTCTGGGAGATTCGGCTCCTACACACTACGGGACTTATACAGCTCATCAGCTCGCCACCAGCGACCAGCTCAGTTCCCAGCCTCTGGCGCTCGATCAGCGTCGCTCTGGACCTATGGTAACTTGGTATTGGTAACATGAACGGGAGTTCGTGGGCGCACGGGAGTATACCTACTTTCTGATTGCGCACTGGGTTGGGCGTAACCTGTTTCTCGGGACTTGAGGTTCAGCTACTGCCCCTGATTTGCCGTGTAACACCGAACACTACGGGACTTCCCAAACTTGCCCCGCTTGCACTGTTCCATGATGATGATGTTCGCACTCCAGGGTCGCCTGCTCGCAGGTGCGCTGCGTTGATGCGTCTCCCGCGGTGTGGCGTCGCATGCGTCCGACTGGTGCTATAGCCTGGCCGGGCGCCCGGAATGTGAGGACCGTGTACCAGCAAACTGTGGCAGCCAGCCAGCGCACATCATCGGTACAGCTACCGCGACGCACAGCCACAACTCCTGCCTCTGTTGTCGCGCACGGCCTTGCTGGGTATGGGATATCATCTGCCACAGTTGGGTGTTATCCCTTATCCTGGTCCTACCACCGCACGCCAGTGCGTTTGAGCCCTCCCCCGAACTCTCAAGCCCTCTCGACTGGCGCGAACAAGCTGCGAAACAGAAACACATTGCAACAACGTTTGCGGTGCTCCCTTGTGTGCTTGCCGCGTGCCCCTGGGTTCGTGCCCAGGAACGTGGCCCGTGCTCACCACACTGGCACCTCGTTCTCTGCTCGCGCGCGGAGCATCAAGGCGTGTCATCAAAACTTGGCACTAGCCAGCCAGCGCACACGCCAGCGCGGCAGCGCGCATCCAACGGTAACTGCGCTGCCCAGCCATGATCCTGTCCCTGCGCCTATCAGGGATCATCCGTTCTCATCCCTTGCAACCACCCTGACATGCGCCATGGCCCGACACCCTGAACACACGCAGAGCTGGGTAAGTATGACTAGTGCAGGCAACAGCGCCAACCAACGGCGCCAAAGAGCCTGGTTACTGGCGTAGGTATACGAAAGAAACTGCGACGCGAACTGGGCGGGCTGGTTCCGTGTGTTCGTGCAACACACAGAGCTGACGAAGTTGTAACCCTTAACACGGTACCTACTATCATGGGCTCATGGCGCAGCTGTCGTGTGATACTGCGCATGTATGGGTTAATCTCCTAGGCCCCCGGGCTGATGGGGTATGCCGCGCCTCCCCTGGTGCCGCGAGTGACCTGCCTGCCCTATGTGTCAGTGAATGTCATCCCGGCGGCATGGGCTCACTCGACCTGACTCGCTGGTTGAGTTGCCGCCAGCGCAAGCTAGCGGATGACTATGAGGCTGTGTCCCCTGTCTACTTTGTGTCAACTGACAGGGGTCACAGCCTCACAGGGGACCCATGAGCCTGCATGCGCCTGTCCACACGTCACCCCTCAAACGTGCGGATGCAGTCCACGGTAGTCTGCGTCAGTCTGCCGCCGGCCCCGCAGCGGCAGCCAGCTCTATGATGTCCACCCGGTTGTCCCCGCGCTGTGGCCAAGACCTCGGTGCGCCGGGGGATTAAGCGACTTACGTGGCCATACGGCATTACGGGCTCGGTCGGACTGGGGATCAGGGTGGAGGAGCCGGACGGGGAACCTCGCACTGCAACTCACGCCGAAACCCTTTGCACTGCCCGTCAGGTGTCGTTGCTGCTGGGGTTGTTTAGGGTTTAGCGAAGGAAAGTATGCAGGCCCATGCTACATCCGGCTGCACCTAGGCCATGCGCGCAGAGTTGCAGATGTTGTTCACTCAACTAAGGAGCATGGCCGGTTTACAGTGCCCTCCACAGTCGGTTACACAGCCGTCCGTACCCCGCTCGATACCGTGCACCGTGCCGGCCGAATAACCAATTCCATCCCCCGACCGCCATCCCATGTTTGGGCATACCGTCGCGTACTGCGCTCTGCTGTCGCAACGCCCAGTTTGCAGCGCCTGCACATAGCAGCCTTTCCCTAGCAATCCGCCCTGCACATCACCTAAATGGTAACCCGGAAACCCGCGCAATACCATCGATCTTCAGCCTCTCAACGTGCGGCTGCCGCATCGGAGCCACCCAGCAACAGACCACTGCCGAACATGCACTCGCACCCGTTGCTCTCGTTCTCAGCACACCCCAGGCAACCTTCGCCAGGGCACCACCGCCTCAGCCAATCCTCACACACAGCTTAGTCAACTCAGATGTTCTCCACGACCAGCGCGAAGCGCACCGCGTTCAGGTCCCGGCCGTTCTTGTGCACCTGAGGGTAGCGTGAGCACAGCCCATCTTCAGCATACGCAACAGCATGCGGAACGTCGAGCATGCCCCTGATGGCTGCCATTAATGCATCCATGCGACACAGGCGACCGCGGAGGTTCCCACCTGCACAAACGACGGCATTGCCCGGATGTCCTTGCGGTCTTGCTCCTGTTAGCAGGGACCGCAAACAGTTCCCATACAAAGCAGGGCAAGCGTTAGCGCAACAACGTTGCAGTGACAGTCTCGATACCATCACGCGCGCTCCTCCACCCCTCCCATCCGAAGAGCCGTGATGCCGCAAGCCGCAAATGCAGCGATTGCCAAGCAGCGTTGAGACCCTTCCCGCCTCGTGCTCTTTTGACTAGTCCTTGGCCTCACCAGGTAGAGGCGCGCGTTGCCAATGGCGAGCACGGCGTTGGACACGGCGTCAATGCCGATGGCGGTGAGGCACACGGACTTCTCCTCACGGATGCGCGCCGCCAGCGCGCCCGCCACCACCTGCATACCCAAGGCGCCGAAGCAAGCCATGTTGCGCCCTGACCCCGCACAGCCAAGCTGGGGCTGCAGCCGCGTAGATGACACTGTATGCAGCTCGCATGATCCTCTTAACTGGGACCCTGTCAGCACGATAAGCGAACCCGCCCCCCCCTCACCTGGGGCTTGCTCTGAGAGCCGATTGGCATCTCCACGTCATCCACTGTCGAGATGGGTGCGCGCGCCTGCACCAAGACCACAGGACCACATCGGGCCGAAAATATAACGGCAGCTGGCAAGAAGTTGCATGGGGAAGTTGCATGGGCAACCCTTCAGATTTTTCATACGCAGTGTATGTCTACTCGAGCAGCATACGGTATTCGAGGCTGGCGCAGCGGCTGACAAGCACCGTGCCGTAGCGGTATCCGCGTTGAGCAACCCGAAATCAAACTCCCAATCCCATGTCCCAAGCTTGCCCACCCTCTCACCTTGCCCTTCGCGATGTAGAGCGCCAGGCTCTTCTTCGACCGGTCAGCGTCACGGAATGCTGGCTGCAGGTACAAACCGCACATGCACCAGGCCACGGCGGACGCTGATCATGCAATGTTGTTTGTGTGTACAATACTAGGCGGTGGCGCTCTAGTGGCGCTCTAGTGGCGCTCTAATGGCGCTCACTGGCCTGTGTGCAAGCCCTGTTAATGCTGAGCGTTGGGGATACGATTCCCGTCGCACCTGGAAGCTTAGGTCGATGGTGTCTTGTTGCAGGTAGGTACGGGCGATGGCAATGGCCTGCGGACCAACGGACAACGCGTGAGGAAGCAGCCGCGGAACCTGCGCAAGAACCGTGCTTTGGCGAGCCGACTGCCAGTTGGCAGGTGAGTCGCTGACCAGCACCCTTGCTGAGGCTCCCAATCGCCGTATAATGTCTACCGGCGTGCTGGGCTTCTGCGATGCCGTAAAACCCCGACAGACCTTAGCATGCCCGCCGACACGCCCCCACCTTGATGGCAACGTTAATGCACTCCGGCCCGATGCACAGGGCCGCAGGCACCTCTCCCTCTCGTGCACTATGTGCAATTTTGCCGGCAACCGCCTTAACGTTCCCCTTGGCCGACACCTGCGCAGGGGTCGCTTAGCTACAGTGTCAGATGGCCGGCACGAGTGCGGCAGCCGCAGTCCAGTCTCCCGGGGCCCGCCGGCAGAACGATGGGCCGTCCCGAATGAGGAAGGAGGAACAGGCGAAAATCGTGAGAACAAGCAATCGCCGGTACCGCGCCCTAGGTTCGAGTGCCGGTTTACGTGGTGTGTGCGCAGTAGCGCTCCCGCCCGCATGTCGCTTCCGGGGCAGGCGCTCTGCCTCACGTTGTGAATGCTGTGTTTCGTTAAGCGAGTTCTAGGCTTATCATTTACTGCTACAGCTTCTGTTGACGCCGAAGGCACACGAACTGAAGCCCCAGCAACGGCCCCGTCGTTGACGATGGAGATCGCGTAACCCAGGGGCGTCCCAAACGTCCCTTCGAGCTATGATTGGTTATTGGGGTACTCGCCTTGATGAAGGTGCCCGACGCCAGGTCCGGCTCGATAGGCGTGTTAACGCCGTTCGTCGGTGCGCTCTCCACGACCACTTCCTCAGCAGGAACCTCCTGAATCAAGGCATCCTCAGCCTCCATGATAACGTATGAATTACAACAGGACTCGGCGCAAAACACACAAGAGTTGGCAATGTCCTTAACGATCTGCGGCAGGTTTGTTGCCACAATCCTCTGCTTTTGTGCTTCAATCAATTGGTCGTGACACAAATGCGGTTTGCTTTAAGCAGCGCGAGTGGGCAGGGCTGTCAGGTCCGCCCCATTCCGCGATCGGTCACCCATCCCGCGCATGGTGTAGCCGCTGCCCGTGTTCCCCCTGGCCCCCCACGCTGGCCCCTCCAACCACCACCCCGCTTGGCATCAGTCCTCTGCTGGCACATTATCAAGATGGTTGCAGGTTTCTGCGCGATGGCTCGTGTAATGCCATCCATAGCATCAGTGCGCTGTCTGCGCCTCACTCTGCCTCCCGGACCGTGCAACCCCCACCCGCCTGCACGAACGGTCCCTCCTGTCCTCCGTTTACCACAGAGCACGCACAGGTGGAGATGCTGCTGGGCTTCCTGAGAGAATGGGAGTAGGAAGGGGAAAGGTACAGCACCTTACTGGCGGTGGTAGGACCAGGATGAGGGATAAGAGTTGGCACACCCAACTGTGGCAGATGATATCCCATACTCAGCAAGCCCGTGCGCGACAACAGAGGCAGGAGCTGTGGCTATGCGCCGCGGTTACTGTGCCAATGCGCGCTGGCTGGCTGCCACAGTTTGCTGATACGGTACGCAGCACCTTACTCGCACACGACCTGCAACTCGAGCAAGCAGAACACCAGAAAGACCGCCGCACCAGCCACTGAAACCAAGGGTACCCCTCGGGGTAGCAAATAATAAAATGACCTGCGGCACTGCATCCCGGCGGTGACGGCGGCGGCGCAGTTCCTGGCGGAAGCTGGCGACGGTGGTGGCGGCGGTGGTGGCAGCGGTGGTGGCGGCGGCCCTGGCCCCAGCAGTGGCAGTGGCAGGGGCCCTGGGCCCAGCCAGGGGTCCCCTGGCCCCAGCAGTGGCGGCGTGCATGTGCGGAGTGGATGTGGCAGGCAGTGCGACGTGGAGAAGGAGGAATGCAGGGAGAAATGCTTGCCAGTGTGAAGGAGAGCGTGGCGCCGCCCCAAAAGCGTTGCTGGCGCGCAGGCTGCGGTGGCCGGACAAGGGGGGTAGAGGCACGTGTTCTGTGCCATGCCCTGACATGCCCTGATACTGAACTAGCGCGGGCAGAGTTACCGGGTTAGTGGGTTGTGTTTCATGTGCGTATACGGTCGTGTAAGGCTTCGCGCATAGCCACTGAGTCCCAATACCCCGCCGCGCCACGAGGTATCTAGCACGATTGAGCGGGGTCAAACAGGAGTCATCAAGAATGCCGTGTACATGATATGTGCCAAACATTAAGCTTTGAGCGAGACTCGCAAAATTATAGGTCTGGGGTGTGCTCCTCCCAGCTCTGTGGGTTGAGCTAGGGGGGAATGCAATTGGGTGCCACCCCGTGGTGCCACACGGGATGCCCCTGGTGCCACGCCCGGCCGCCCAGCCGCCCGGCCACCCGGCGGGGCGGGTGTCCAGGTAAAGGGTCAACCTCGTCACAAGCATTAAGAAGCCTGTCCTCCCCAGCCACCCGGCCGGTTGATGTAAGGTGGTAGGACCAGGATGTAGGGAGCTATGTAGGATGATCCTGTCTCAGCGCAAGCCCCAATACACCGTCCTGAGTGGTCGTCAGTTCTGGGCGCAAACTCGACATGTTGCTGCGGCGTGTGGGCAGCTGGGGACGCCGTGTTGGCGAGAGCCATGGATTGCCCTAATATACCAAGGGGGCATTTCGCACCCGTAGAGGGCACAGTAAAGGCTCAGCTGGGAACTTTCATGCCTGGGAGGAAGTTGCTGTGGAGGTACATGGGGCCATGTGAAACGCCTTGGCAACAGGGTCTGAAGGCACCACCTTCACCAGCATTCGGGTGGTGCCGAGTGCAGTGGGGCCTTCCAGTAGCGGCGCAAGGGCGGGGGGGCGAAGCCCGGCCGGCGGGGCCGGCGCCCTGAAACATGAAGTCTCTTGGAGCGGGATTGCCAAAGTTATTAATACACACAAATTTAAATTGGTTAATATTGGTGGATAAACACGAACCGCAGAAAACTTTCTTCCCGAGCGATAGTCTTTCGCGGCGTTCCCCTCTGGGCGATTGCCCTTCGCGGCGAGTAATGGCTGCATCAAAAGATAAGAAAGGTGTTTTGCTGTTTGATGAGGAAGAGGCAGAAGTCGACACGCCTACGGGCGCCAAAGATGACGCGGCGCTACAAAACCAAATCAACAAGTGAGAAGCGCTGGTATAGTATGGGTGAATGGACGTTGGTGGCCGCGGCAGGGCTGCTGGAGAGCTGCTGGCCCACAGCGGCCCCCGCAGACCCGGCTGCCTCCGGCAGCCACGGCCGCAGCAGGGTTGATGCGAGAGGCGCCTGCATGTATCCCGCGCCGCTGTGTGTGCTTATGAAGCCGAACTGCTGGGTGGTATTTCGGTGCTGTTGCCACCCGCCGAAGGTACCTGGAGGAGCGCACCTCCAAAAAGCAGTTGAAGCCAGGTACGTACTGCTTTGCCTGCCCCTGTCCTTACTACGCGGCCTTCTCCCATGCTACCCATATTTGGGCTGGCAGTGCACATCTGCCATACAAGGAACCGGGCCGAGCTGTGTGACCTGTGCCCATGGGCTTGCAAAAGATACTTAAGGGGTAGTGTGACGCACACTGCCAGCCCTTTGCTTCGTGGTTGGCCGCGAAGATTCGCGCGTGACGCATGAATATCACTCATGCCATTTGATGATCTGACGCAGGCAAAGCTGCCGGGGGCGAAGAGCACACAGGCATCACAGACGACGAGGCGGACGATGAGGGAGAGCCGGATTACGGTAGGCCCTCTGCACGAGAGGGGATGGCGGGGCTGGAGCGGACGGTGGTGCCTTGCAGGGGTGCAGTAGGCAAGATGGCAGCGACTGTGTCTAGCCCATTGGGCCGTATTGCCTAGCCAGCGGCGGTGCGCTGTCATCTTCCTGCGGCGCGACACGAGTGTGCGTCGAGCTCCCGGCAGGAGAGACCCGGGGAACAAGGGGGCACGCGTGCGGGCTGCTCATCCGCAGCGGATGCGCCCGCGTGGGGCTTTAGGGGTGTGGAGCCGGGACATGGGTCAGCGAGCTTTAGTCGACGTCTGAGGAGCCCAAATGGTCGGCCACATATGCATGGGGGATGGTCGCATTTCTAGCTCGCCCCTGGCTACGGCGCGGGGTTAACTGGTACTGCCACGTACCGCGGCTGCTCTTGCCTGCCGCTGCAGACGTGGCGTCCCGCATGACGCTCAAAGCGTCGTCCGAGGCTTTCTTGGAGGTGAGCGCATGATGCTGCGCAGGGTGTGGGGGGGGCTTGTACCGGTGCCGGTGTCCTGCCCGGCTTCCACGACTTTGAACCCACCCACCAAGCAACAACATGCCCGGGCCACGTCACAGGTCATGGCGGAGGCGCGCATGCAGCACCAGAAGGAGCAGAAGGAGGCGGGCAAGGCGGCGGGCAAGCCAGCGGCAACAAAGAAGCCTTGAGGCGTGACAAGTGCGGTGGAGATCCGTTGGCTGCGAGGAGTATGAGAGATGCTTCGTGAGTGGAGAGAGTTTGTGGGCTAGGGTGCAGGAGTTCGTGCAAGTGGGACTGTGCCGAATGCTGTTAAGGTGCTAGGTGCGGACAACTGTCCGTATGTTGGCCTTTCATGCCGTAGTGCGCTGGAAGACTGTTTGTTGAGACGTATGTGCAAGCAGCAAGTGCTGTGAAGGCACTGGGGTGCAAGGATGCGGGAGCCGGAACTGTGGCGCGGCAGGGCATTGGCATCGTAGCTGCCGCGCGTAAAGTTGATTGCTCACTCTGTTGGGTGGTGGAGTGCCGGCCGAGGTGCCAGGTCCCGCCGCGCCTACGTGCCCAGCGGCATGGGGCGATCGAGCGCAGCGGCTGCAGCTTGCGGTGGCGACTGGGCCGGAGGCACCTGTACTGGTCGTCATGCGTGCGCATAAGCGGCGGAGCGTACCGTATGCCGTGCTGCTGCAGGCTCTGATGATGCCGTGCTGCTGCAGGCTCTGATGATGCAGTTTCTGCTGTCCGAAGCGGGTCACTTTGCACGTGTCCGAGCGGCAAGTGAAAGCCTGGAAACAGAGCAGTACGCATTCGTAGGCACGGATGGGTGTGGGAATTTGGGCGGAGGCAGCGCCGTGGATTTGTGGAAGCCATTATTGTGTCAGGTGGTGCACGTGTCCGAGCGGCAAGTGAAAGCCTAGAAACAGAGCAGTACGGCATTCGTGAGGCACGGGTGGGTGTGGGAATTTGGGCGGATAGCAAGGGGAGGCAGCGCCGTGGATTTGTGGAAGCCATTATTGTGTCAGGTGGTGTATTGTTGTAGGTAATCACGACGCGCGGCGGCGTCTGAGGCGCCGGTTAGGGGGTGGGGGTATTTGCGCGCGTTCTGGGGTGTGGGAACTTCGCCGCTTAGCATTCCAGGGAGGGGCGCTGCGCCCAGAGCTGCGCCGTGCCGACGCCTGAATGGCGGGCGCGATTGAATGCATGGAGGTTCCATATTGCTTGAGTGGGAGTGACGCTGCTTTACCTATTGCATTTGTATTCATGCTTACCTCGCATGCGGTCGCGAAGTTGAGCGCGTTACTTTCGCCGCGTGGAACCGATTGCGCTCAGCTTCCGCACCAAGAAGGCAGGGCTCCCAATACCCAAAACTGATTACACTACACTGTGCATTCAACACGCCGATATTCAAGTAGCATCGATTGGTTAGTTTGCGAGCGTAGAGGACCAATCGCCACCGACGCAAGTGATTAAGCAATTCATGCGCACAACTCGATTCTACTGCATTATTGATCAACAACGGCGATACTTGGTTCCCACCCAGCGCTGGCTGCTCGGCGTTAGTGAGAGTCGTCGGAGTTAGTCTGCAAATGCAGGCGTCGCAAGGAGCCGGAGCCAGGAGAATGCTACCGGCGTGGCGTTGTGCAACATTAGCGCTTGCTTTGGGTCTTGGACTCGTCACGTCTGCCAGCGCAGCTGCGAACGGCCTCGCGCCGTGGTGCACGGTCAGCCCTCTGCATCAGGTCACGACGGCCTGCGAAACAAACACGTCGTGCGAGGTGAGGGCAATCCAGTGTCTAGAGGCATCTCATGACGTCGCATCATAGGGTGCGGTGGCACATACGAATTCGAGCTGGTTTGACCGGCGGGAAGCCCGCCATCCGTTCGTGCCACGCATCCGTGGGCGCCGGGCCGCTTGCTGCCGGTTGCAGTGTCAGCAAAGCACCCAAACGCACTGAGTCTAAACTCCTGTTGGTTTGATGCGCACGCGTGGTGGCGAGACGGCCCCTCAAAGCCTGCATCCCGCGCCACCGCTGCACCCAAGCCCATAGCCCCACTACTCATCCATACGCACTCCTGCTGCCTCTGCCGCCGCTGTGCGCTCTCGCCACAGACGGGTGATTCATGGTGGGGCAGTGCGGACCTGTGCCGGCTGCCGGGGCCTGCCGGCACCTTTCCCTTCACCGTGTCGTCTTTCGACGTGTGCGGCGGGCCGGCAGCCATCACGCAGCTGCCCCTAGCTGACGGCAGCGGCCGGCAGCTGGGCACTGTGTCGCTGTACCGCCTGTACGACAGCTCGCTTCTGCACATGTCCGTGACGCTCGGTACGGCGGACGGAACGGTGGTGCTGTACAGGGAGACGCCCGGGGAAGGTGAGCGTGAGGAGGGTGGGCGGAGGGGTGGGGCCAGGTTCTATACAGCTCCACGCGGCGCTGGGAGCGGCGGGGGCCAGAGGGCGACTTGGTGGGCAGTCTCTTGCGTGAAGAAATGCCACAGACACCCACTGGCACAGCGGCTTGCGCTGTGTGGGTGCCATGCCCCCCGCTTTCTGGTGCGCCGCAGCCGGAGTAGTTTCTGGCGCCATGCGGCCGGCAGCCGCCGCATGGCCCCAATCCGCTGTGCTCGCTGCTGCTCCCGGCCGTAAACTGACCGCCGTGCGCCGCCGCCCTGCCCACCCCGCCGCCCGCAGCGAGCGCCTCGCTCTTCCTGTCCAGTCAGCTGCTGCCCGGCCCGCAGGCGCAGTACTCGCAGCTGCTGCCGCCGCCAACGGCCGCCAACGGCAGCGCCGCCGCCGCCACACCGCCGTACAGCTGCTTCACGTGGTCGGTGGACCTGGCCGGTGTGTGCGACCCGCTGTCCAGCTACCAGTCCGGCGTGGCGCCCGCCGGCGGCAGCAACAGCAGCAGCAATAGCAGCTCGGGCGGCGCCGGCATCGGCGGCTGGGCGCCGGTGTGCAGCTGCCTGCCGGGGCTGGGCAGCTGCCCGCCACAGGACCTGGCGGCGGCGGCGGCGCTGTACTTCTCGCTCAGGGTGCGGCTGGGCGGGGGCAGTTGGGAGCAGGGCGCCGGGGAGGGGGGAGTCGGGGAGCGGGGGGCCGGAACTTGATGGCAATGATGGGGTAGATGGTTTGCCAGGGGCGCACAAGGGGTCAGGGGGCCTGCCTGGAGAGGATAGGAACATAAGACTCGAGCGTGGGTAGGGGGCGGGGTGGGGCGGGGTGGATGGCGCTGGTGTCTCAGCGCTAGCGGAACTGCAGTCGCCGAGGCAACGTGTGACGCAGCGTTGTGGCACCGCCCGGAGGCGGTTGGGCAGGATGGGAGGGGGTAGGCTGGGCGAGGGGCCGATCCAGGAGTGTCCGAGGACTGATGGGGGGTTGGGGAAGCGAAGTGCACGAGAGAGTGCGGGGGGCGGGGGGAGCTTCTGGTGCCCGTCAAGGGCCGCTCCATCGGCAGCGCCAGGAGGGCCCAGAGACACCCCCACCCCACCGGCTCAATGGGCTTGACGCGGTGTGCGATACCGCGCCACCTCGGCCGGGGGCCTGTCATTAACACATCGACCCTGTTGGCCTGACGGCGTGCCTCCTGCCCTGTCCTTGTCCTGCCCTGTGCTGGCTCCCGCACCCGCAGCTGGATGTGCTGCTGGCGCGCCCCGTCGCCGACAGCTGCGGCCTGGACGCCACCGCCACCCCCGTCACCATCTCCACCCGCTTCCCCTCCGCCACCCGGGTCTCGGCCGACGGCACCGCTGCCGTCGCGCCCAGCCCCACCGTCATCAGTGTGGGCCCGGTGCGCACCGGCTGCTGGGAGCCCGCGCCGCCGCCCGGCACCGACCGCCCGCCCTACTCGCCGCTGCCGCCGCGGCAGCAGGTGCCGCCGCCGGCGCCGATCGGCGTGTACCCGCCGCCGCCCTCGCCGCCCATCTACCCGCCGCCCGCCAGCCCGCCGCCGCCGCCCTGGCCGCCGGCGCCGCCGGGCGGGCCGGTGGCGACGCTGGTGGTGCGCAGCCCGCTGCGGCCGCTGCTGCAGGCGGAGCAGTGCTCGCAGGCGGTGATGCAGCTGTACCCGCTGTACGCCACTCGGGCGGCCAGGTGGGTCGCGGCCAGGGCGTCGCGGGGGGCCCGTGTGTTAGAGAGCACAAGGGAAAAGACGCGTGTGTCTCTACGTGCGTGTGAACCCTGCGCGCGCAACTGACTGACTGACCGACTGACTGGCTCTGCCGCACTGTGCTGCCCCCAGGTTCAACTGCGAGACGCGGCCCGGCTCGCTGGGCCTGGGGTCGGACGTGACGTTCGGGCTCACCTTCCTGTCCTTTGACGGCCTGTCCGCCTTCGGCAGCCGCATGGACGACCCGCTGTGAGTGCCCAGGGCGTGAAGGGCACCCCGCGCGCGCGGTGTATGCAACGCATTTGTGTGTGTGTGTGTGTGTGTGTGGAGAGGGTGGACATGGCTTTGGATGGAGATGGGTTTGCGAGAGGGGCCTGATGCCGCCACCTCGACTCGACACGCCGCCCGCATCCTACCCCCGGCTGACCGCGCCGCCTGCTGCTTGCCGCCTGCCTGCCGCCCGCCCGCCTGTGCAGCACGTGGGAGGGCCTGCTGGGCGCCATGACGGTGGGCTGCGGCTCCCTGGCGCACTACACCGACAGCACCGGCGCCGCCTTCAGCGTGTGCGGTAGCCCCGACCAGGCGCCCGGCTGCAGGTGGGCGAGAGAAGCGGGGCTGTGAGGAGGGGGGTTAACGGGGGAAATTGGAAGGATGGTTGGAAGGGTGGGGAACGGGAAGGGGGCGGCGGGGCTGTGGGGCAGCGGTAGCGCATAACCGGGGGCAGGAGCAGGACTGAGGATGCAGCATCCGCTGGAGGGAGGCACTGGGCTTGCTCCAGGCCCGGGCAGAGGGCATGGCAGCGACTGTGCGTGTGCGGTGAGGGCGCGCTGGTTGCATGTCGGCGCTGTGCGCACTGCTTCACGCCCTCCTGCATAGCTGCTGAGCCGCCGGCACGCGCCGCCCACCCGCCCGCTCGGCCGCCCCCACACAGGCTGGTGCTGCCGAGCCTGAGCTGCCAGCCGCCGCCCTCGCCTCCTCCGCCCCCGCCGCCCTCCCCTCCGCCGCCGATGCCTCCCTCGCCGCCGCCGCTGCCGCCGCCCTCGCCGCCGCCGCCCACGGTGTGCACCGCTTCCACCGCCGTGACCAAGCCGGGCGTGGCCTTCATGTACGCCACATGCGACGCGCTGCTGGTGTTCAACGAGATCATGTTCCTCAAGGGTGAGTGAGTGCAAGGGCCCAGCCAGGCCAGTCCGGTGGCGTACAGCCGCGCGTGGGGCACAGGGGTCGAGCCAGGGCGCGGCGTGTCCTGCGCACGACATTGCTGCACCCTCACCGCGGTGACCGGCCTGTGTGCTCCTCACACACCGGTGCATATCCCATGGTGCATGTGCCCGCGCCCGCCCACCCGCCCCCTCCTGCCGCCTCCTCCTGCCGCCCGCCCGCCCGCCAGGCGTCAACGTGGTGGGCACCTTTGCCTGCACGCTCAACGCCGCGCGCGACACGGTGTCGGTGGCGGGCGTGCTGGCCTCGCCCGCGGACGCCGCGCGCTTCATCGCCAACGCCAAGATGCCGGTCAACGTGGAGACGCTGGCCTCCTACTTCAACCTGTCCTGCGTCGACTCCATCGCCTTTGACGCCACGCCCTGCCTGGGCCAGGACGCCGGGTACCTGCTGTACACCGGCCAGACGCTGCCGGCCGCCGCCTGCCGCCGCCCGCCGCCCGCGCCGCCCAGCCCGCCGCCGCCGCCGCCCTCGCCCTCGCCGCCGCGGCCGCGGCCGCCCTTCACGCCGCGCCAGCCGTGGGGCCCCTACCCGCCCGAGATGCCGCTGTCGCCGGACCCCAGCCACCCGCCGTCACCGCAGTCGCCCGTCGCGCCGCCGCACCCGCCGCCGGCCCAGCCGTCGCCGCCGCAACCGCCGGCGGGGCCCAGTCCGCCCAGCCCTTCGCCGCCGGACGCGCCGCCGCCGCCGAACGCGCCGTCGCCGCCCAGCCCTCCCCCGCCAGACGTGAGTGCCATTAGTGTGCACAGCGCTGTGAGGTGCCGCGTATGGCAACGCTGCACTCCAACCCCTGATGCAAGCATTCACACCTAGGCCTTTCTGTCCCATATGTCGTACCTACAAAGCTCTCATCCCCTTTCCTGCCCTCCCGCGTCGCAGCCGCCGCCGAGCCCAGCACCGCCTGCGCTGCCGAGCTCGCCGCCGCCGCCGGATGCGCCGCCGCCTGACACGCCGCCTCCCTCGCCACCGCCCAACACGCCGCCGCCGCCGCCCGACGCGCCCGCGCCGCCGCCACCCCCGACCAACCCCTCCCCGCCGCCGCCGCCGGAAACGCCGCCGCCGCCGCCTACGAGTCCTCACCTGCCGCCGCGGCCGCAGGGCCCAGCGTTTCCGCAGTTCCCGCCTCGCCCGCCTCGCCCGCCACGGGCGCCCGCCGGGCGGCGGCGGCAAGCTGCGGCTGAGGAGGCGGAACAGGAGGTGCAGGTGGCCGAGGGGGGCGCAGGCGCGGCCGACGTGCCGTCCCGCACGGCCGGCAGCGGGCGGTCCCGCCGGCGGAGCGTGCGCGAGCAGCTGGAGCTGCCGTGAGCCGGCGGTGGCTTTAGCGAGGGGTGCGGGTTCATACAGAAATAGTCCTAGTATAGCTGTGCGCCGTGAGGGATGAACATGAAGAGCGTGTGTGATAATTAGGTAGACTTCGCCGGCGGCAGGGGTCAGGGGCGTGCGCCTCCGAAATACAACTAACCAACGAATGAGCAAGAGACTGCAAGACTGAATGGGACTGTCAAACAGCCGTCCGTTGTGTATGTGATGTCACATGTGCCGTGAACCGCTTGAGAGCTGGTTGATGTGTTCTGTTGCTGATGGAGAGCAGGAGTGGTGGCTGATCTCATTCCGAATCGGACCGTACCTTCTTTGTAATGTCGCATTGCGTGTCCGCCTCGTGGTGACAGTGAAGGCCGAGGCATGGCATGGTGGATAAGCAGGGGCAATTAAACACGGGGGGGGGGGGGCGTCAACACAGCCACCCCGCGCCACTCGCTACGCCCACCACTGTCGTACTCTTCGGGCTCCCTCTTCTGCTTTGCCGCGCCCTGTTTTTGCCCCTGCTTGTCACACTGTCGCCCGGCCACTGTTTTGCTGCACTCTGTTCGCATTCTCCTAGTGTCCGTCGACGGCGCTCATCCGTGGACGCTGGTCGCCTGCTCGCAGGTGCGCTGCGACGATGCGTCTCCCGCGGTGTGGCGTCGCATGTGTCTGTCTGGTGCTCTAGCCTGGCCGGGCGCCCGGAGTGTGAGGACTGCGCTTCAGCAAACTGCGACAGCCAGCTAGCGCGCATCGGTACAGTTACCGCGTCGCACAGCCGCAACTCCTGCTTTGCTACCGCGCCAGGGCTCGTTGGGTTCGGGGATTCATCTGTCACCACTGGGGCATGCCGCTCTTATCCCATGCCCTGGTCCTACCACCAGCCACCCCGCGCCACCCAGTCACCCAGTGCGCATCAGCGCGCGCCACCCCCTCCATGACCCACTTCAACGCCACGCGTGCCAGACTGCTAGCCAACCCCACACGTACACATGCTTCCCGTCCTGCCACCTCCACACTGACACGGCGCCTGACCTGCTGTAACACACCTGCACGCCCCTTGGGGCTTGGGTTCTGCCCGTTGCGGCTTGGCTCCCCATGCACGCACTTCTGAGCAGCCCTCGGCTCACGCCGCCGCTGCCGAGCTCGTGCTCCTACGCAGCCCGGTTCACCAAATCGCGCTGCCCACGACGGCATGACCCACAGGCCCTAGCCAACTCACTACCCCGCCCCAGCCCCTACGCACATGCCGTATCCTCTCCATCAAGCCGGCGCTCCCGAGCCGCCTGCCGGGCCCCCGACCACCCTCCCCCCGTCTACCTGCGGCGGATGAGCGGCGCAAGCAGGAAGCGCGCGCGGCATTCCAAGGCCGTGCACCCTGCCTGCTGCCGCCATACTACCGTATATCCGTACCCCGTTTGCCGTACTACCCTGTCTGCTGCCGCCTGCTAAGTTAACCCTTCCTCTGCCTGCACTGCTGCAATACGGTACGCCACGACACCTGAACTCAGCAATGCGGTTCGGCCCGGCCCACGTCCGGGAGCACACGCACGCACGCACACAAATATGCGCATCGCGCGGCACGCACACCTAATCAATCACAAATGCGCACACACATAGCTCTCTAACACACGCAGTTCCCGCAGGCGCGCGCAGCCCTGCCAGCGCAGGTCGGCAGTGCACGGTAATGAAATGGGACGAGCACAACCACAAGCCCCGCGACAACAGCACGGTCATGAAATCACGTCCACCGTGTGTCCAGGTGCTCACATCCTGTTCGCACCCCAACCTCACAACGCTACTCACTCGTGGCCCCGTGGCCCCACCCTCTATGTGCGTCTGGCAGGTGGCAGCACAGTGAGCGGCTGCGTCACCCGGCAGCAGGCAAGTGGCACCAGGAATGTCCGGGCCACCACATCCCGGCCGGCGACAAAACGGCACAAGCAGCCCCGGCACACATAGCCAGCCCGGGCGCCGCACATCTACTACTACCCATCCGGCCCCACTTTGTAATCCATCGCGCAGCACCTCCAAGCTTCCCTGCCGCCCTGGTGCGCGCTAGCCTTCAATCCTGCCGCCGCCGCATTTACCGTAGTTATGTACGCACTATCATCGCACCGTATTTCTCTGTTCTTCTGCCCGGATGTACGAGCGCTGTACACGCGAGTTTCTTCACCTCGGGGCCTCACCAAGCCGTGAACGCTCCTCACAATCCGATGATCCCAAGACGCATGCAGCATTACCGGCCATGGAGCGTGCAAATCAATTTGTCGCAAACTAGCCGGCACAACTCAATAGCAGCCAGCCACGCCAATGCACACTTCTAATTACCGTAGGCATGCACACGCGGACGGCCAGAGCAGTTCCGATTCAAGAGTCCGCTCCGTGCGTCTCGCTTGTCCCTCTCAATCCATCTCGCAAGCACACACACACGCCATGCACGTGCTGCCGCCCAGTCCTGCCATGACCAATCATTTCTTCGTTTCTACCCAACCCATCCCCCGCCCAGGCAGCTCCCCCAACAGCCCCCTGGGCCCCTCAGTCATCATGGGGGCCGCATCCCTCACCGTCCACACGCAAGGCTAGGCCCCTGGGCCCCTCGCCCCTCGCGCCCCTCAGTCCAAGAACCAGTCGGCGTACCCCTCCGCGAACACGGGGTGGTGGTAGTTGCAGTGGTGGTGGTGGCCCAGCTCGTAGCCACTGAACAGCCAGCCGGCCGCCGCGGTGGCCTCCAGGTTGCTGGCGCTGCGCGGGTGGGTGGGTGTGCGTGGGTGGGTGGGTGGGTGGGTGTGCGTGGGTGGGTGGGTGGGTGGGTGGGTGGGTGGGTGGGTGGTAGTTCATTCCAGAAACCAGCAGCGAGACGACCAGGAGAACCCGAACCCGCCATCCCAACCCAGAGCGCGGAGGCGGTGTGGCCTTAACCTGTGGGTCTCGGGCGCCCTTGAGTCTTGAGTCTTCAGTCTTGTCGTCGGCGTTGTCGGTATTCGGCATGCTTTCCACCCAGGCTCGCGCGCATACCGACCCACCCCGTTAGCTAAATTGTGCGATTCAATCGCAATACTCACCTGCGTGATACCAGAGCAGTGCCGGCGCCGTGATATGAGCGCCGGTGATGGAGGCGTACATGCGGGAGGGTTGCAGGGCAGTGTTGCGTAAGTAAGGCTCAGGAGTGGGAGGAGACAGAGCCTAAGCCTAAAGCCTAAAGCCTAAACTAGCGCGCGCGAGCCCGGGTGGAAAGAGGGCTGGCCGGAGCGGCAGCCGGGCCTATAAGGGGGCCGCGCCGGCGTTACTTGGCGGGGCGGCGGGCGGGCCAGTAGCGGGCGTTAGTGCGCGGCCCAGGGGGGCCAGCGCGGCGAAGCCCGACCAAACCCAAGGCAGGGGGAAGTTAGTGATGGTGTGAGGGCGTGTTAGTAACAGGTCGGGCAGGGGGGGGGCGCGGGGCGCATAGTTAGCGTGCGGGGGAAGGGGTGAGGTGGGTGGGTGGGTGGGTGCGGGTGGGTGCGGGTGTCGAGTTAGAGAGCGCAAGGCGAGGGACGCAACGCAAAGCCTGAGCGGGTGTGTAGGGCAAACACCGCTCTGCGGTGGGTCAGGCCGGCGAACCCAGGGCGTCATCATCCATAAGCCCAATTGCACAAGGAGCCCCATTGCCCCATCGCCCTTGCCCCATCGTCCATGTCTTTCAAGTTCATGCAGCCCGCAATCTGGTTCCCTGTGAGGTATTTACATGAACACCCCGACCTACCCGCCCCCTTTCCATACACACACACGCGCACAAAGGACGCACGTGGGGCAGCAGATGGGTATGTGCTCGATCAGCTTGCGGTGTCGGGCCGGCGTCACCGAGATGGGCAGCGGCGCGGGCGCGGTGGCGGGCGTGCGCGTCCACTCGCGCTGCTTGGCAAACGCCACCGTGCATGGGTAGTTGTCCTGCGGGTGCGGGGGTGTAGGTGCGGGGTGTAGGTGCGGGTGCGGGTGTGCGTTTCGATGTGTGGTGCACTGGTGCGGCGACAGCAAGGGGCCAGGGCACGGGCTCGGGTGTTCCCGGGAAGAGGGGACAGGAGGAGCCAGGGCAGCTTCGCAGTTCGCACCACCAGGCGCCAGCCCCCGCACGGACCGGGGCGCACGCCCGGCCCAGCCTACATGCTCGCCCGGCCGTTTTCGTCTTGGGTGTGGCATGGATCATTCCCAACGCCCAACTCTCAAGAAATAACCAGCTGGACCCCCTCCCCTCACCACCACAGGCCCACGCCACCACCACACACGCACGCGGCACACGCCGCACACACGCCGCACACACGCCCCGCACCTGCACCCAGGACAGGTAGGACCAGTACTCGGAGAAGCCCACGTTCACCTCGCCCATCTCCTGCGCACAGCAGCCGGCAGCACCGCCAGCAGCCGGCATACAGGTGCGCGTCAGCCGGCAGGAGGCGCGTGGGCAGGGGGCGCGCGACAAAGCAGGGGAGGGCAGGGCCCCAGGCGCAGGGCCGGCAGCCGGCAGCGGTACGCCCCGGGCAGACCCGGCCTGGTGCGGTTTGCGCGGGCGGGTGCCGCAGCCAGCGGCACCACGCGCCGCTGGCCCGCTGCCATTTACCCCCTCTTGCGCTCGCCCGTGAAGTCTGGTTTAGCTTGGGCTGGTATTTACCACCCCCAACCGCCCCACCGCCCCAGCCGCCCCGCCTGCCCCCACTCCCCCTCCTCCCTTAACCTCCGCCCCCGCCGGCCCCGCGCACCTTCTGCTGCGCCACCGCATCCAGCACCGACAGCGCCCAGCCCAGGTGTGCGCCGGCGTGCTGGGGGCTGGTGATATTGGCCAGGAACTGCGCCATGTGGGGCTTGTAGACCAGGATGTGGTGAGTCACCAGGCTGGAGCCGTCCGAGGGGCTGGGGGCGGCGGGCGGGGAGGCACGCGGAGAGAGTGGGCACGTGGTCATCGCAGGGCGGGCAGTCAAGGGCGCGCGGGAAGGGGTTAAGATGGGGGGGGAAGGGGTTGAGGTGGCGCGCACGCAGCCGCATATACAGCCACGCACGCAGCCACGCACGCAGCCACGCACGCGGCCACGCACCTGTGGATGATGGGCCGGCCGGTGAGCAGCTGGTAGGTGTGCTGGTAGCCCGAGTGCGGCTTCCAGCCGCCCACATGGATGAGCGTGAGGAAGGGGTGCGGGTTGGTGCAGTTGCTGGCGGACGTGTTGCCCGGCGTGACGGCTGCCGCGGCGGCGCCCAGGGGCGGGTACAGCGGCGGCAGGGGCTGGCCGGAGGCGGACACGTTGATGGGCGGCGAGGGGTTGGCGGCGCCGGTGATGCGGGCGGGGTCGGCGTTGAGCGGCAGGAACCAGGTGAGCGGGTGCAGCGCGATCATGTCGCCTGCGGCTCAGGGCGGCGCGGAGGCAGGGGGCAGGGGCGGATGAGGCGGAGGCGGCGGAGGCGGAGGCAGGGGTGGGCGCAGGGGAGAGGCAGGGTGGCGCAGGGGCGTCTGCTTGGTGACTCCGGCTGGTGCCGGTGGCCTCGCCTGGCGTGCAGGCCGCACCCGCACCCCGCCCCCCCTTTGGGATTGGGGCAAACAGGTCCGCCACCCCATCCCAATCCCCCCCCCCTAGTCGTGCGCCGCCCCCCGCTGCTCCTGCTCGCCGGCCTCCCGCGGCGCACTCACTGTCGAAGATGAGGAAGTGCTGGGCCAGGTCGGGGATGTACTGCGGCATGGAGGGTGAGGAGGGGAGGGCGAAGAGGGGAGAGTGGAGAGTGGAGAGGGGAGAGTGCGGAGTGGAGAGGGCAGCAGGCCAAGGCAAAGTCGCTTCGGCATCATAACAGTGAGCGCCAGTGCGGCGGCGGGGACGAGAGCGCGGGCCGAATGATAATGGCATTCAAGGCCGCCGCAGACATCTCACCTGTGCCACAGCCAGCTTGAGGAACTGCAGCGGTCGCCGGGCGTGTGTGTGTGCGTGTGCCAGCGGTGGAGGGCGGGGAGGTTGCGAGATTCAGAAGTTGTAGATCATGTATGGCGGGGGAGCGGCGCTACCAGGGGAGGGCGCTCCCCTGGGCGCTACTGCTGCCGTGTCGCTCGTTTGGGTCGGTTAGCTGTGCTCTAGGGGTGGCGGTAGGTGGCTGCTACTGCCCGTGGGCGCGGACACTGCCACGTCGGACGTTGCCGGGACCTGGACGACCCCGCCCCACCCGCCCCACCCGCCCAACCCGCCATCCGCCCGCCATCCGCCCGCGCCGCGCCGCCCACCTGCTGGTAGAACCAGGTGGAGCGGTCCAGCACCTTTTGCAGGTCGGCGGCGGGGCGCTGCAAGAAGCGGTGCTGCAGCCAGCCCTTGACGGCGGCGCTGGTCAGGTTGGGCACCAGCGTGTCCTCCTGGTGCGTGGTGCGGCACAGCCGCACAGGACGTGCGGAAGGGGGGTGTGCTGTTGTGAATGGCAGCCCAAGCTAAACCAACTAACCAGGCAAGGGACAAGGGGGTGCGAGAGGGCACACATCCAGCGTGAGCTTGCGCAGGGAAGGGGAGCGGGAAGGTGGGAAATCCCGAACGGTGGAAGGTGGCTCTGCGGTCGAGGGTGTTGCGAGTAACCCCCGGCGTGCTTTGGTGAGCCACGGCCACAGCCACGGCCAGACTGGGCGGCACGAAGACTCACCAGGTAGCATCGCACTTTGCTATTGTATCGCTCAAAGCGGTCGCAGCCTCTTGGTGCAACGATGTGAAATCGGCGGGGGCGCGGCTGGAGGAACTTGTCGAGGGAGTCCACCATTCGCCGATTTACGCAGCTGACCTTAAGCGCCATTGTAACTACATCCAACTCATTCGGCTGGGCCTGCGCGAGCGCAAGAAGCAGCAGCGCGACCGAAATCCCCCTCAACAGCCCGCCGTTTTCTGCCATAGCTGTCTGCATCACCGTGATGTTACAAGTGCGTCATTGGTCGATTAAATAACGACACTGTCCGTTTGGCACGAGGAAGGTGGCCGGTTTCGCCACGGGGAAAAAAGGGCGGGTACAGGGCGGGTGACAAGATTGCGTGCGTTTTCACGATGCCGAGTATCCTTCAGTTGTTGGCACACATAGAAAGGACAGCCGGACCAATGGGTGCGAACTGTCCTCGCCGCTCACGGCTCACCTCTGGATTCTGCTCAGCTCTCATCGAGCCCGTCACCTCCGGTCACGTCGTACTTGCCAGATGCAGGCAGAGTGGCCGCGGCAATCTGCGCCCTTCAAAGGAGGACCTACACAGGCGCCACGTACGCGCTGTGGCTCCACCTGCCACACCTGGCACGCTATCACACAGGCTGCGGGGCGATAGGGTATGCGGGTGGGTGTTGAGTCGCAGCCTGAGGCCCTGAGGCTGGCGCGGCTGCCCTGGCCGCCCTGGCGTCCACCTTCGCATTCTTACAGTGCCCTCCTACAGTGCCCTCCACGGGTGCTCATCTGTCGTGTGGCTCCCGCATCAAATACCGTGCCTCCCCACCCGTCTGGCATAAACTGTCCCCTTCCACCCATCTGTGCCGACTGTCGCGCCTGCCCACGTGTACCGTGTACCCCTGCACGCGCACAGCCCCCCTTCCCTATTGACGTTCCGGTAGGCCATCCGTGGCTCTCGCCAACGCGGCGTCCCCACACGCTTCGCTCTCAGTTGCCTAATGCACAGGCCCGTCGCACGCACATCGCACCTAACACATCCCGCGCCGACGCACACGTGACATGGTCTACCTCAATCCAGCTGCGACGCTTGGGCGGCATGCTCAACGCAGCTGGCCATCGCGTGCCGTCCTCCACACACGCGGTGATGAGGCGGATGTTTGCCGAGGCACATCGGGTCTTGTATCGGGTCGCAGTTCCTATTTCACAGGGATGTATGTTGTTGTTGTTGGCCGTGTCCGTGTCGTTCCCCAGACGTGCCCCATTGACAAGCATATCTGGCAACACGCCTTGCGTCTGAGACACACGCACACACAGCGCGCTCGCCATCAAAGCTGGCGAGCCCGGCTGACTCTCATGAGTCTGACTCACATGATTGGGGCAGGATTGGGGGTCCTAAGCCTGACAATCGTCAGATCCGCGGGAAAGGGACACATCAAGGCCAAACCAAGTACCCCACAAGGATTCAGGGACCATGTCAGACGGGTGGCGACGTGAGGCATGTGCTGGGAGCGGCATGCCGGCATCACGGCATGCTGTGGTCATGCGGATAGTTAGGACTAGTTCACGCTTTCTTTCCTGCGAGAGCGGTTGGTGGAGTGGAGTGGAGAAGGAAGGGAAACAAGGAAACCCAACACCCACCGCGAGAAGAGGAACCACCACAGGCGCACGCACAACAGAGCGCTGGCACACCGCACCAACACGGTTCAGACCGGGGTCCGGCCCCCATGCAGGCCAGGGCACACAGGCAGCGGCTAACCGACCGCCACGCACGCCCACCGAACCGCATGGCTGCGTGCAGGGACCCCGCAACAAAACAGAGTTAGCAGCCTATCGACCACACGGGAACCGCCGCAGGCGCACAACTCAGCCAGGCACACACGCACGAGACGGGTATCTGTGTGGCCTGGCTATGCGTGGCCACGGCACACAGTCAGTCAGACACCACTCCCTGCTCGCGTGGGTGGCCGAGGCGCACAGAGAGCGAGCCCCATGCACACCTGCTGTGCAGGCCAGCCGGGGGCCCACCCTGCATGCTCACCTGCAGCCGGAGGCGTCAGGTGCTTCGCCAATGGGGGCGGCCTCGTGGAGGAGGCCACCCTCAGCGAATGATCCAGCTCGGTGGTCATGCCCGCTCCTGCGCCCTTGCTCCAAGCGACATGGGCCGACAAGCGACGACTAGTCAACCTAACTACGATATCTCAGCCACTCTGCTGAGCCCTGCCAAGCCCAGCCGCCGCGGCTGGACAGTGGACACCCTGAGGGCGGGACTTACACCCCCCTTCCGCCCGCCAAACAGGCGGGTCCTCACAGCATGATCTGCGCCTCCACACTCGTCCCGAATCAACTTCAGCCTTACTAAAGGTCCAGCGATCTGGAAATGGTGCAGCTCCCAGATGTTCGCGATCCCCGAAATGGTGCAAATCAAGACGGCAAGTTTACCATAGGCTATTGCCGCAAACATAGGTAGCGTTTAAGCTCACTGCATGAATTTTATGCTGAGTCGCCACATCTGGGGGCCAGTAGGACCGAAGCTGCGAGTCGGTGTTCGGTTCAGCGGTGGCACGATGGCCAGAATAGCACTACCGCGTGTGTATTTAATCAGCTGTAGCATCCTTGTCCCACTTAAAAACATGTTTTCTGCTGGCGGAGCCCAGGGGAGAGGGATGCGGCGCGAACAGTTCGGAGTACATGGTAACCGGCACGCACTCGCTAAAACGCGCGGGAAGGACGGAGTCAGAGTGGACGGAGTCAGAGTACACTCCGGCAGGATCCTGTCCATACTGTATACACACCTTCCTCTGTTGCAACCGCATCTCTGTCCTCTGCAAGTCTGAATTCATTAACTCCAGTTGGCTGCCTCAGGCGAGCGCTCTGTTCACTAGCTCAAGCTAGTTGAAATAAACATACATGACTTGTTAGGTTTGTTGAATGACATTACCTGGAGATGTGGTGCTTCCGGTCCATCATCGGCGTCGTGATAGTCTTTCTGGCGCTGCTGTTCCATAATACCTGCCATGCGGCGTGGTCCAGCGATTTGGGAGTGGTGCAGCTTCCAAAGATGTTCGCGATCGCGCCGCTTGCCCACGCCGAGCCCAAGCGCTCGGCCACCGTGGTCATGCAGCCATGGGCACGGCGTGTGGGCGGCCCAGACGTGGCTTTCGGTCTGCCGCACCAGCAGCAGGTGCATGATGGTAGCGGAGGTAGTGGGCTACATGGGGATCTGTGCAGTGTGTGGGTCGGCGCGCGGCGACACGGGTGCAGCTAGAGGTCCAGGGTTTTTGTAGCTGCACACAGCTGCCGCCCAGCACAGCCCGACTCGTCAAGGCGCCTCTTCCCCACCCTTGCGCTGCTGCATCGCCACCGGACTTCAAATATGTGCACATTAAAAATACCCTGGCCTGCCTCATCTTTTGCAGGCGGCGCTTAGAGTGATGATTTGGGTCGACTACACGGTAAGCGGCAGTGAGGGCAGGGGCTGCTGCCGCCACACCGGGTTTCCGGTGCCCGATCTGGGTCTGGGACACACACGCCACAGCGGCGCCGCTGGCTTGCAAACGTCAAACCCGTGCTCTTCAAATTCTGTTCAACATCGTATCCGTGGGGCCCAACGCCGCACGCACCGCCATCAGCCTAGAGCCCCCTGTACCGGCAACATTCGCCGGGGCTGCCAAACCCTCAGCATTGCTTATGCCACCCAGCCCTCGCCACCCGGGAGACCCGCCCCCATATCTCTCCTTTCCATATCCGCCCACGCCACCGCCCGCCTGCACCCCCCTCAGGGCGACCTGCACCTGCGCCTGTTCGGCCACCTGCGGCTGCCGGTGGACCCCTTCGCCTGGCAGCCGCGGCTGGTGCTGGAGGGGCCGGCGCCGCTGCCGGTGCTGACCGCGCGGCTGGAGGGCGGCCCCGAGGTGCTGCGCCGCGTGTCGGCGCAGTGGATGCGGCCCTACTCGCTGCGGTTCGACCTGCCGCCCGAGTACGGCAACGTCACGTGCTTCAAGGTGGGCCCAGCCGGGCTGGGGTGTGGATGGACGTATGGCGGTGTTGAGGGGTTGTGACAGGGTGCAGGGAGGAGGGACCCTCGGTGCCCTCAGGTGTGTCGCCCTCACACCACTCCGCCGGCCGGGCCCCCACCTACTCCGCCGCCCCCTGCCCCTGGGCACAGCTGCTGGAGGCGAGCTATCCCGGCCACAAGGCGCCCTTCTGCCTGCCGGTGGAGGAACCGGCCGCGGTTGCAGCCGCCCATGCGCGCAGCGACGGCGGAGTGGATAACAGCGATGACGTGCGGCGTGTGTCGGTGTGTGAGGAGCTGGCGCCGCGGGACCGCCACACCGACAGCTCGCCGGCTCTGTGGGCCGCCATCGGGCCGCCGCGGCACACGCACAGCACTCGCGACTGGGGCGGCCACATGGAGCAGGCGAGCTCAGCGGCGGGGGGAGGGGGCTGGGCTGGGCTTCAAGGGGGGCCGCATGCGTGTGGGCGACGGTGTGTGCGTGTCGTGGGTGTGCTGGGAGCGTGGCTGCGGTGGAGTGCGTGTGTGTGTGTGTGTGTAAGCGGCGGACCAGCTAGCTGGTGCAGGACGAGCGGGGACCAGCACCTGGGGCTCCGGGTTGGGCGGCCACGCGGGCGGTCTTCAGGGCGACGGCACACGAGGGCAGGGCGTTTGCTCGTCGCGCTGCTCACACTTACACAGTATCGGCAATGGGCTTCCCCGTTCCAAGCCCTGCTGTGTTGTGCGACGCGCGCCGCGCGGTGTGGCACGGTGGGATGGGGCGTGCCGACACAAGTGTGCGCGGCTGGGGCCCCGTGACGTCGCGCAGGTGGCCGTGCGCACGGTGCACTACCTGGCCTACCACGTGGCCATGGGCATGTCGGGGCTACTGCTGTACACGGACGCCGTGCAGCGCCACTACCTGCGCCAGGTGCCAGCGCTGCAGCCCTACCTGCGGGGAGGCCAGCTCAGGTGCGGCGGCGGGGCTGGGGTGCGTGTGTTTGTGCTGGGCCTGGGCGTGGGCCTGGGCGTGGGCCCGGGCCGAGCCAGCCCTGGTGCGACCGGTGCGCGGGAGGCCGCCGGCCGTGGGCCTGGCGGGCGGTCATAGCCATGGCACCTGCTCCACCTCGACGTCGGGTCATGGCGGGTGGGAGGAGCTGTGCGGGATGGCACCTGAAGCCCGCGCCTCCCGCTGCTGCCTCGCCCGCTCCCGCCCTCACTCGCCGACGCCGACAGGCTGGTGGAGTGGGACTACTCGGAGCGGCACCACGACGACGACGGGCGCGGCCGAGCACTGGGGTACAACTACGACCAGGTGTGTACATCGTGTGTGTACATGGGCACACGGGCAAAAAATGTGTGTATGAGTGATGGGTGCTTCCAGGTGGTGCACTGACGTCACCTTGCTTTGCATGCCAAGTCCTTGCTGGAAGATAGGTAGCATGACATTACATGCGTGTGCATGGTCCCCGCAGGCGCTGTTCGCTAGCCACACGCTGCTGGGGCTGTCGGCGTGCGGCACCAACATCGCGCTGATGATCAGCGACCTGGACGAGTGAGCCGACGTGTGGGGAGGGAGAGGGAGATGGGGGGGGGGGGATTCCAGCTGTGGACCCGACCTTCCCACATGGCGGGGTTGGAAGGGATGGCCTGTGCTGTGGGTTGGGTGGCGCTCGTACCACCGCGCCAGCAGCGCGCCTCCCTCGCACCCACATCGCCTAACCCACACGCACGCTGCCGCCGCCGCCGCCCGCCCCCGCCGCCGCCGCTGCCAGGTACCTGTACGGCGCCAAGCCCAACGCGCGCTGGCCGGAGCCCTACGCGCGCTGCATCCCCCGCACCGCCGGCGCGGGCGTGCGGCCGGTGGTGGTGCACACACTGCAGCGCATGGAGATGCTGTCCAGCGCCGTGCCGCCCGAGGGCGAGCCGGCGCTGTGGACGGCGCCGCCCAACACCACCAACCTGCAGGCGCCGCCGCGGCATCCGCTGGTACGGCGGCGCGAGCGGCTCCGGCGCGGTCGCGGAGGGGCGGGAGCAACCAGGGAAGCAACCGGAGGCGGGGCGTGGACAACTGGGGCACGCTGTCGTGCGGGTGCTAGTGCGCTTGGCTTGCGCTGGTCAACCCATTCATCAACACACTGTCATGTGCCCCTCAGCGCACCCCGCCGCACCTGTACCGTACATACCCTTGCCTCCCCCGCAGACGCACTACGACCGGCGCAAGCCCACACCCATGACGCACAATATGCACAACAAGCCCATCGTGCTGCCGGCGGGCGAGGTGCGTATGTCATCGGGGACTGGGCACGCCGCAGAGCGCGGGGTGGCGGAAGCTCACCGCCCGCAGCTGCACAGGCACGCCCTTGCCACAGACCGCACACACAAACACACACACGCCAGCGTGCCGCACCCGCCTCCGCGCTGCGTGCTGCAGGTGGTGTCGTTCTTCGTGCACGAGGGCGCGGCCACGCGCGGCGAGCAGCAGATCGTGCCCGGGGACTGCGTGCTGCTGATGCACGTCGCCAACTACTGGCGGGCGCGCAGCAACCAGGAGGGGCAGTACCGGCGGTTTGATGTGTCCAGCTTCCTGCCCTTCGCGCACTGGCTGTTCGACCCGGCCCAGAACGGCGGCTCGGGCGTGACCTACCTCACCTGAAGACATACGGTGTGGGGAAGGGGGAAGAGCAAGGCTGCTGGTGGAGGCAGAGGCTGAGCAGGGGCCGGGGCTGATGATAAATACATCTTGTGAGGTAGAAGCACGGCGGTCGCGGCTTCGCCTAGGCGGCCGCCCGCCAGCACGGGCGGTGCAGGCCGCATCGTGCACTCGAGATGTTGTGCGTGCGGCGCTACAGCGGCAGGCACGAGTGACCCCATGGCAGCTTGCGGCGATAGTTAAGAGAACTCAACTTGTGAATCGAACCCGATGCGCCCATCAGACGTGGGCGGCGTGCATATCCTTGGCATGCGCGCGCAGCATTCATGGCGAATGCCTGGAAGCGAGCGATGATTAAGCGTTACTATGCTATGTTTATGCTACTAACAAAAAAATAGTATAATGTACGTTCTGGGACAGCTCCGACTAACCCCCAACCAACTCGTGTAAGGCACCCCAACCCCCTCAGCCGTACAGGAGGTTCAGTGGCAGTCGGCAGCTGCTCGAGTGGGAGCTGGTAGTTGTACGGCGGCCCGGCTCGGAAGCTACCTGACTGTAGTGACGCACACGGGCAGTTGGCGCTAGTCGGCAGGGGCGCGAGTGGGAGCTGGCAGTTGAGCGCGCACACGTGTGGGAAGCTGCGTCTGAGCACGGTGGAACACGGCGGAGGCTGGCGATCGGCGCGGCGCGCGAGTGGGAGTGCATAGTCGTGCGCGCGCCGTCTGGGATGCTGCGTGTGTGAGCTGCGTGTAACCTCAGAGAGACGCATGCGGCTGACCCGGTTTCCATCAGCTGCCTCTGGGCGCACACGGTTTAACACGCTTGACAGTTGGGCCCGAGCGCGGGTGGGACTCGCTGGAGTGCACGATAGGCGCAGGGGGCACGCGCGGGCGGGGCGCAGGGGAACTCGGCGGAAATTCGGCAGAAACTCGGAAGAAACTCAGCCGAAACTCGGGCAAAATTCCGGCAAAACTCGGGAGTCGCACCAGGCTGCGACAGCGTAAAAATAGCTACAGAGTTTGATATATTTTGCGATATATATAAACATGGATGCATCAGGTTGCTTTCATCGCCTTGCGCAGCGCGCGATAGGCGTCGGCGCTCAGGTCCTCCTGCAGCTGTTTCGCAGGCAGCCACTCCGCTTTAGGGAATCCCTTAAGTTTTAAAAGGAATTGTAGCTTGGGTGCGGCGCGTTGCTCGCGCTCTTGCGACCACTCAGCAGCAGGCCACGCGCGCAATTGAAGAACAAGACCCGCCCTCCGCTCCGGCCCCCGCGAAGAAGCCTGCGGGGCGTAAGGGGGCAAGCCCGAGCAGGAGCAGGTGCGCGAGCAGGTGCGTGGCAAAACACATTTCGAGGTGTCGCGTTTTGAGGCCAGTAAGTATGTGGGCGGCAAGCTACAATTCCTTTTAAAACTTAAGGGATTCCCTAAAGCGGAGTGGCTGCCTGCGAAACAGCTGCAGGAGGACCTGAGCGCCGACGCCTATCGCGCGCTGCGCAAGGCGATGAAAGCAACCTGATGCATCCATGTTTATATATATCGCAAAATATATCAAACTCTGTAGCTATTTTTACGCTGTCGCAGCCTGGTGCGACTCCCGAGTTTTGCCGGAATTTTGCCCGAGTTTCGGCTGAGTTTCTTCCGAGTTTCTGCCGAATTTCCGCCGAGTTCCCCTGCGCCCCGCCCGCGCGTGCCCCCTGCGCCTATCGTGCACTCCAGCGAGTCCCACCCGCGCTCGGGCCCAACTGTCAAGCGTGTTAAACCGTGTGCGCCCAGAGGCAGCTGATGGAAACCGGGTCAGCCGCATGCGTCTCTCTGAGGTTACACGCAGCTCACACACGCAGCATCCCAGACGGCGCGCGCACGACTATGCACTCCCACTCGCGCGCCGCGCCAACCGCCAGCCTCCGCCGTGTTCCACCGTGCTCAGACGCAGCTTCCCACACGTGTGCGCGCTCAACTGCCAGCTCCCACTCGCGCCCCTGCCGACTAGCGCCAACTGCCCGTGTGCGTCACTACAGTCAGGTAGCTTCCGAGCCGGGCCGCCGTACAACTACCAGCTCCCACTCGAGCAGCTGCCGACTGCCACTGAACCTCCTGTACGGCTGAGGGGGTTGGGGTGCCTTACACGAGTTGGTTGGGGGTTAGTCGGAGCTGTCCCAGAACGTACATTATACTATTTTTTACTAACAATAATGCGGAGACGGGCGACACACGCGGGAGCGGCCGGCGGTGAAGAGGTGCCCCGTGTACGGCTGTGGCAGGTTGTGGCTTTGGACGGGTGGGTGATGCGCCTTGAGCAGTGGAAGGCGATAGAGGGGTGAAGAAGAGGAGGGTGGAGGGGGGTCTGCGTGACAGTGGTCCTCCCTGCCGCTTGTGTTCGTGCTCAGTGGCGGCAGCCCGCGCATTATGGTGCTTGTGTTGGCGTCGGGCCGGCAGTGGCTGCTGTGATGGCCAATGCGTGAGCGCCGGCGCTTTTCTTCAAATGTGGCTACGCTAGGCAGGCGAGAGAAGCCTCAGGGCGCGACAGCTTGTGTAGGCGCTCCTGGGGTGTGCGGTCCTGAGGAGGGAGGCATGGGGCCGCATTGCCCGCGCGACGTCACGTGCGTGGTGTGGTGTGGCGTGCGGCGTGCCGGGTTACGGCAGCCAAGACGCGGGCGGCCTGTCCATGCGGGCGGGCCCTGGCGTGGCGCGGGGGCACGTGAGCGATAGGACCCCAGTGGGCTGCGCCTGGCCGAGCACCTAGGGGTGCCCGTCTCACAGTGGTGGCGCTCGAGTGGAGCAGGATGTTGCTGTGCGATGCGGTCGGGTCATGAGTAGTGCCACAGCAGCCGAGCGATGCTTGTTGCCGCTGATGCTGGGGAGCAGGATGGGCCGACTGGCTTTGCGGTTGGCAACAGAGGACTGAGTGCGAGGTGGCGCCGCGCGCGTGTATGCGGCAGGTGCTGCTAAGGGGTTCTGGAGGATTTGGACGTCGGCTCCCCCGTTGGACACGTTTTTGAGGGCGTTCTACACGTTTGTGTGCGGCCGAGTGGCAACCGTGGTGCGTCAGGCACGATGCAGGATCCGAGGCAGGGGTGCCATCTGTCCAGTTGTCCACAGCATCCCTTTTCCAGGCGTAGGGAGGCAGCGGAGTCTTGGCGCTGCCGGACATTGGGACACGGGCCTGGAGCCGTGGAGCGTGCCAATGTCCCCAGGCCCCCCCAAGTTCTCGAGGAAAAGGAGGGAACATGTGCTCCAAAATGTGGTGCCAAGCCCCCCGATGTCTGATGCATGGAGCTCTGGAGTCTGGACAGTCCCCGCCAAACAAGATAGGAGCAGGGGTTGGGAGGAGCTCTGATCCGGAGACCCGAGTACGGCGTTTGCACACAAGAATGTTCCTTACAGACAAAGTCTTGTCGTCCGCGTTTGCGTCACAGGCTGTAGACGCGCGGTACACGTATTCTTCCCAGGGCCCCGCCCACAGCAGATGGCGGCCGGCCCTCTCAGTTAGTCCGAAGCGCGCGAAGGTGATCCAATGCGGGACACGGTCGCGCCAACTTCCTACCCTCATGACCTCAACTGCTAACAGCCGCGTACTACTGCTGCTCCTACGGCGCGGAGCACTCGCCGGCCGGGCGGCCTGCAACGCTGAAACGACCATACTACCCTCTTCAGCTCAACCGCGTGGGGCTCGGATGGCTTGCCCCTGTGGGCGCCCAGGATCTGTCTGCGCCATGCGCTGAGCCACCCGCATTCGTCTACGACCTCGCGTGCTCGCCTGTGCTCTCTCGACATCCCATCGGCCATCACAGACAGCTTGTAAATGCTTCGAATCAAGCAGCCTGACACGGCAGGAAATCGCTTATCAGAGACCGGCCGCATCACACGCGCGCAGTCACACGAAGCGGCCTGTCGATACAGCAGCTCCTCCCGAATAGCCAGCCATAAGTTTAGTCCGGGGAAACAAACACACCACCACCGGCACCGGGTGGAAGGGGGGAAGGCGATGCCGAGTGCTGGTATGCGTGCGTGGGTTCGTGCCTGTTTAGGATTTAGCCATCCGCGTGTGCGGGACGCCCACAGCAACCGCTGCACCATCAAGGTCGTCACAGGGGAGCAGGCTCATCTCGCCGCCTCCCCATTCGCAACATAAACTCACCGCGCAGGCCGCAGCGGCAACGAATCAATCACGCATACTCCATCGCTCACTGCTGCCAAGGCGTTTAGGGACTTTGGAAGCCGGCAGGAGAAGTAAACAACAACCGACCGTACACCGGAAACCACATATCTCTCACGTTTCCGTACTTGTGCATTGTGCGTGCACGGCACTCTCTCGATGCCTGCTCCCGCTCTACTCCAGCTCTACTCCCGCTCTAACTCCGAGGGTGCCGCGAAAACGACCGGCGCAAGCCCAAATAGCAGGTGGTGCGGTGTTGCCATCGAGATAAAATTGATGGCATGGCAACCTCCGGGCAGCAGGCCCTCCAAACTCAAGACTACCGTGCTCCTGCATTCAGATCCTATCTGTACCACAACCAACCCAACCCAACCCAGCTTCAACAACTGGTCCTACCCCCCGATTCCTTGCTCACCGCCGCCGCCGCCGCCACCGCCCTCTAGGGCGTCTTGACCACGCTGCTGCGGACGCTGCTGCCGCTCACGCCGTTGCTGCTGCCACCGCTGCCCGTGCCGTTGCCGCTGGCGGCCCCGTTGCGGGCGGCCCGCCCCGGCGAGGTCGCCCGCTCCGCGTCCTCAGCCGCCTGCAAACAGCCCGCCAGCCACGTCCACGTCAGCCGCGTGCAACATGGGTCAAGCGCCAATAAAGGAAGCCGAGCTGCCCCGTCCCGCCAGGCCCACCCCACGGGGTCCGCCACAAGCCCCCTGCCCTCACCCCCCGCAGCAGCACCCTCACGCGCCCGCGCGCATCCCCCGCACACCTGCAGCAGCGACTCGGCCTCCGCCACGCGCGCTGCCGCCTCCGAGAACTTAGCCTCCGTGTTGCTTAGCTGGCCCTGCGGGGTGCGGTGCGGTGCGGTGCGGGGCGGCGTGCAGGGGGGCTGAGGAGCCGGCCGAGAGAGGCGCGCGGAAGGGCGCGGCAGTGGGTCGTCCAGTGGTGGAGTTGAGCTATTGATTGGGGGCGGGGGGCAGGCCACCGCGAACCCGAGACGGTGCCCGGCAGACCCACGCCCACCCATGACTGCACAGGCTCACACCCTGCCCCCGCCCCCCCCGGCGCACGCACACGCACGCACCTGCATGTTGACCATGGCCTTCTCCGCCGCCGCGCGCCGCTCCTCCGCCGCCTTCATGGCGTCACGCGCCTTGGCCACCTGCTCCTCCAGCTTGGAGCCCTGCAGGGTGCGGATGCATGGGCGCGGGGTTTAAGGGCGGCGGTGGTGGTGATGAATACCGGTCCAAGTAGCGAAACCACCACACCAAACCACACGGGGGCTGAGTCCACACGTGAGCAGGTACCGAGTCAGCCACCCCGCATCACACGACTGGCCCCTTGGCATTGCGCCAAGCCAACGCGCCCCACCGCACGCTCGCACGTCCCAGCCCCACCGCCCTGCCATCCCCAGCCCCACAATCCCCAGCCCACCCACCGACTGCTTGGCCTTGTTGAGCGCCTGCTTCAGGTCGCCCTCGCGCCCGATCGCGCCCTGCGCCACCGCCATCGCACTCGCGCGCTGCTGCTCCGCCGCCTTGGCCGCCGCCTCCGCCGCCGCGCGCCGCGCCTCGCTGTCCTTGAGCGCCGTCTCCGCCGAGGTGGCCCGCCGCGAGGCCTCCTTGGCCGCCATGGCCGTGGCACTGGCCTCGCCCTTGGCCGCCGCCATCTGCGCCTCCAGCCGCGACACCTTGGCCGCCGCCATGTTGAGCGACTGCTTGAGGTCGCCGCGGCTGCCCAGCGCCAACTGCGTGTCGCGCAGCAGCGAGGCCTTGACCGCCTCCGCGTCCGCCAGCGCCTTGGCCAGCTCCGCCAGCTTGGCCTCGGCGGCCTGCGTGCGTGCGTGCGGGCGTGGCGTGTGGTGGGAAGGTTAGGTAATAGGTCACCACCGCGCCCGGCGCCGTGGGTTGGTACCCCTTCCCACCCGCCCACCAGCGTGCCGCAGCCCACCCAACGAGCCGCGCCCGCCTCCCCTCGCGCAGTCCACCCGCCCGCCCCCAGCCCTCCGCCCCCCGCGAGCGCACACCCACCCACCCACCCACCCACCTGCGAGCGGCTGACGGCGGCGCTGGCCTGCTCCTGCAGCTGTGACACGCGGCCGGTGGCGGCCTCGGCCGCGCCCTGGAACTTCTTGGCCGCCTCCTCGAACTGGCCCGCCTGCTGCCGCGTGGTGTTGAGCTGCTGCTTCAGGTCGCCCAGGCGGCCCAGGCTGGCCTGTGTGCGGTGAGGCGCACATGTTGGGGGTTCATATCCATGATTCGGGTAGGTCAGGAAGGGGTGGGATGGGGCAGACGTCGGCACAGCAGCGGCAGCATGCTGGGAGACGGAGCAGAACAAAGAGCCAGGAGCTGACGAGGCGCGTTGCTGCTGTGGCGGAGCTGCACCGCCCCCGTCCCTTGCATGGCTTCGCCGCGCAGCACTCACCCCCACCCCCTCACACCCACCCTCACACCCGCCCGCTCACGCCCGCCCACGCCCACCTGCATGTCGCGCATGAGCACCGCCTTCTGCTTCTCCGCCTCGCTCAGCTGGCCGCTGGTGGTGGCCAGCGCGCCCTCCGTGGCCGCCAGCGTCTGCCGCGCCGCGTTCAGCTGCTCCTCCGCCTCGCGCGCCTCCTGCTCCGCCGCCTTGAGCTGGGAGCGGGTGGTCTTCACCTCCGCCTCCAGGCGAGTGGCCTGCGGGTGGCGTGCGCGCGGGTGCAGCACAGGCGCGTGCGCTTGGTACGGTATACAGGTCCGCCGGCGGTGGGCCGCCGGGACGCCGTTGGGGGCATATGCGCCTGCTGCTTTCCCCTGCTCGTCTCCCGCCTCCACCCACCACCACCACAGCCCGCCTGCCTGCCCACCGCCTGTCCCCAGCACTTGAATCCCACTGTCCCCACCCCCACCCCACAGCTACCAACCCCCGGCCCCTTACATTCTCCTATCACCTTTGCAGTCCCCTCCCCGCCCCAAAACACCGTCACATGGACGGCCACCCCCATCCCCCCCTCCACACGCACGCGCCACCCCACCCACCTGGCGCTTCGTGGTCTCCAGCGCCGACTTCATCTGGTTGCTCTCCCGCAGCGCCAGCGCGCGCTGCTCGCTCAGCTTCTCCACGCGCGCCTGCTCCGCCGCCAGCGCCTCCGCGGTGCTGCTCAGCTCGGAGCGGGTGGAGGCCAGCTGCTGGCTGCTGGCGGCCGCCGCCTGCGCCGCCTGCTGCTGCTGCTCGCGCGCGCGGGACAGCTCCGTGTTCAGCTGCTTGGCGCTGTAGCGGGTGGCGTTTAGCTCCTGCGCGCCCGCGTCAGCGGGATTGCACACACACATACGTGCCAGTGTGAGGTGTCAGTGTCAAGTGTCAACCTCCTGTTTCCATGCCGACCCACTGTTCCCACTGCGCCCGGGTCCCCTGTGCCGCCGCGGCGCCGCACCTGGCGCAGGTCGGTGGCCTTGGTGATGGCGGACGACGCCTCCTTGACTAGCTTCTCGCGCTCCGCCCGCGCCGCCTCCAGCTGCGCGCTGGTGCTGGTCAGCTTCTGCTCCGCCTCCGCCGCGCGGCCGCCCACCGCCTCCAGCTGGCCGCGCACCTGAGGCCAGTCGTGGGGCACAGGTGTGCGAGCGTGTCAGATAGCGCGCACAAGACTGTGTGTGTGTGTGTGTGTGTGTGTGTGTGTGTGTGTGTGTGTGTGTGTGTGTGTGTGCACGGCGTCCGGCAGTCCGGATGTTCTCCTTTGGTGCCCCACTGGTGCCAATTACCAGGGACCCGTCTGCCCAGCTGCTGTGCCGCAACCACCCTTGCAGCCCCCCGCTCCCCCTCCGCACCTGCTTGACCTCGGTCTCCAGCTTGGTGGCCTGCTGCTTGGTGGCGTTGAGCGCCTGCTTCAGGTCGGTGGACTTGGTGATGGCCACCTGCGCCGTCTTGACCAGCTTCTCGCGCTGCTGCTCCGCCTCGCGCAGCGCGTCCTCCGCCGCCTGCCACTGCCGGTTGGCGGCCTGCGCCTGGCTGGTGGCGGCCGCCAGCTGGCCGCGCGCGCTCTTGAGCTCGCCGTCCAGCTTGGCGCTCTTCTCCTTGAACACGTTGAGCGCCTGCTTCAGGTCGCTGGCGCGGGACAGGGCCATCTGCGCGTCGCGCACCAGCGCCGCCTTCTGCGTCTCCGTCTCGCGCACCTGCGCACGCGGGCGTGCGGGCGTGGGGGCGGGAGTGAGCGAGTTGATGTCAAAACTACGACGAAGGCTTGAGGGTGGGTAGAGAAGTGCTGCCGCAGAAAAGCTCGACATCGCCGTCGTCACACGCCCGTGGACCCGGATGCGGCCTCACCAGCCCAAACGGCCAAAGCCCCTACACCAAACCCTCGTTCATCCCACCCCCACCCCCGCCCCCACCCCCACGACCGTCCGCACCCACCTTGGCCTCCGCCACGGTGAGGCGCTTGTTGGCCTCGGACGCCGAGGTGGAGGCTGCGGCCAGCCCCGCCTTGGCGCGCTTCAGCTCGTCGTCCAGCTGCGCCGACTGCGCGCGGCTGATGTTGAGCGCCTGCTTGAGGTCGCCCTCGCGGCTCAGGCTGGCGGTGGCGGCGCGGATGAGCGCCGTGTTCTTCTGCTCCAGCTCCGAGGCGGCGGAGCGCGCCGCCAGCAGCTCGGCGCGCGAGGCCTCCAGCGCCTGCTTGCCGGTGGCCAGCTCGCGCTGCAGCGCCGGCACCTGCACCTCCAGCTCGCGCAGCTTGGCGGACTTGGCGGCCAGCGCCACGTTGGCCTCCTTCACCTGCTTCTCCAGCGAGGTCACCTGGGGGCGGCGGGAGGCGCGGAGACGGGGCGAATGAGGTGCGGGCGGTGGTTGTTGTGAACATGCCCCCGTCACTCACACCCGCCCAGCCACGCTCCGGACAAGGTGCTGCCCGCTGTCGCCCACCCTTCACCTGCAGCCGCGGACGTGCTGTCCATCCCCTGCGCCTTCGGCCTGCCTCCTCCACGCACACCCTTCCCCCGGTTCCTGACCCCGCCACTTTCCCCTCCCCTCCCCTCCGCCTCCACTCCCCACTCCACCTCCCCTCCCTCCCACTCTATCCGCACCTGCGCCCGCGTGGCGTTGAGCGCCTGCTTCATGTCCTGCATCTTGCCCAGCTCCACGTTGCGGCTGCGCACGAGCACCGTGTTCTTCGCCTCCAGCTCCTCCGCCTGCTGCCGCGCCGCCGCCAGCGCCGCCTCGCGCGCCTCCAGCGCCGCCTGCCGCGCCACCACCTCGGCCGTCTGCTCGTCCAGGCTGGCCTTGACGGACGCCAGCTGCGCCGCGCGCTGCTGCAGCTGCTGGCTGGCAGTGCTCACAGCCGACTCCAGCTTGGCCACCTGGGCCTGTGGGGGGGGGGGATTCCAAGCATGATTAATTAAGATAAGATGATGTTGACAGGTCGTTGCAGCAGATCAGTCTTGGCGTTACCGATGACCTCGGAGCCCAGCAGCAGCGTCCAGCTCCAGAGGGCGTGCGGGTTGTGACGGGGGGTCGCAAGCTTGAGAAGGTGGAGAATACCGGTGCACGCACCCCCGCCTCCCGGCTGCCACCCCCTGTCCCACAGCAATGCGCTGCTGGCCCGCAGCCGCGCCCGTACCCGCCGCCCCCCTGCCCTTTGTGACATCTTTGCAACCCCATCCCCAGACCCCCAAACACCGCCGGTTTGGGGATTTCTTTTGGGTTCTTGAATGAAGCAACCCCTCAACCCCCCTCAACCTCCGCACACGCCCCCCCCACGCGCCCACACCTTGGTGGAGTTGACCGCCTGCTTGAGGTCGCCCTCGCGGCCCAGGCTCTGCTGCGTCATGCGCATGAGGCTGGCGTTGCGCTTCTCCAGCTCGCCCGCGATGCTGCGTGCGCTGTCCAGCTCCTCGCGCATCGACTCCATCTCCAGCCGGCTGGACTGCTGCTGCATCTGCAGCTCCGCCAGCTGCGGGGGCAGGGGGCGGGAGGAGGCGGAGGAGGGGGAGGGGGCTAAGAGGCAGGGGCGAGTGAGGTGCAAAATTACTTCGCGGCGCTTTTAAACCCTCGTGCCGCGCCCTTTCGGCCTCTCCCGCACCCGCCCACCCCCATCCCACCTCCCACCCGCCACCCCGGCCACCACTCACCAGCTGCTTCATCTCGCGGACCTTCTGCTCCTTGGTCATCAGCTCCGTCTTGACCTGCGTCAGCTCCGCCGCGTCGCGCGCGCGCAGGCTGAGCTCCTGCTTGCTGTACTGCACGATGGACTGCATGCTCGCCACCTGCCCCTCCAGCGCCGCCACCTTGGCCTCGCGCTCGCCCAGCAGCATGCGCGCCTCCTTGGCCTCTACCGTCAGCAGCGCCACCTGGGGGGGGGCGGCGGCAGGTGAGGCGGCAGAACGCAGGTGGGAGGTGAGGCGGAGTACGCCGTCGCGTGCCCGGGGGTGGTGGTGGGCTCGCCCTGGCGCCCCCAACGCCCCCACCTGCGCCTCCAGCTCGCGCAGCATGACCTCCTTGGGCGCCAGGTCCGTCATGAGCGCGGTGGCCTCCTGCAGGGCGGGGAGAGAGGTGTGGGAGGTGTGCGGGTGGGACCGGGAGGTCTTAAACGCGGATGGGCACGAATTGAAGTAGTTTGGAAGTATATGCCGTTTGGCCACCCCTAAATTCCATTCACATGGGCGGCTACCCCCCACGCCCACCCCCAGCCCGCCGCCTGCCGGCCACCCGCCCGCCGCCCCTGCGCGCACCTTCATGTCCTTGGTGGCCAGCAGCTGGTCCTTGCCGATGGAGATCTGCTGCTTCATCTTGGCGATCTGGTGTTGGCCACGTGAGCGGGTGGGTGGTGGTGGTGGTGGTGGTGGTGGGTGCAGTGGGGTCAGGCGGCAGCGGGGGAAAACCCGGGTCGGAGTCGCGATTCGCTTCTTTGCCTTGCGCCTCCTACCCGCGCCCCAAATGTGTACAGGCCGCAGACCGCTCAGGCCGCCCCGTCCTCGACCATCCTGTCCAGCCCGGCCCTACACCCCTCTCCCGCCCGATCACCTCTTGATGCATTACCTCTTGATGCATTGAATCTGGTCGTAGCTCTGAAAGAATTTATACCCCACCCGCCCCCTACAGCCCCCGCCCGCCTGCCCCCCGCCTGCCTCCGCACCTGCTTCTCCAGGTCCAGCATCTTGCGCTCCTTGTCCTGGATGGCCGCCCGCGCCGCCGCCATCTCGCTCTCCAGCTGCTGCGCCACCGCCTGGCTCTCCACCGCCACCGCCTGCAGCTCGTCCTCGCGAGACCTGGCCGTGGGCGGGTGGGCGATTGGGCGGGTGGGCAGGGCGGGCAGGGCGGGGGAGGCGGGGGCGCACAGGGCGTTGAGGAGAGGTGCTGTGGGATGGTTGCAGGCGGGCTGGGCGCCGTTCGGGCGCACCGCCCGGTCTGTGTCCGGCGACCTCTGCACTGCCACGAGTTTCCTGGTTGGACTTGGTTCAGCTTGGGCTGGTATTCACCCCGCCCCCGCACCCTCACCACCACCGGGCGATACGGAACACCAACCCCAGATCCCACGGCCCCCAGCCCCCCCCCCACACACAGGGCCTCTGCCACCCGCGCTCACTTGGCCGCCTGCATCACCGCCTGCTTCTCCTCCTTCAGCTCCTCAACCTGTGGCGCGGCGGCGGCGACAGCGACAGCCGCATCAGCACCAGCAGTCGCCGCAGCAGTGGCCATGGCCTGAACTGGACCCACAACACAAGCGGCCACAGCGCAGCGCTGCACTCTGCTGCCCCCAGCACCTGGGACCAGACGCATCCCTGCATCCCAGTGCCCTGCCAGCCCCTCCCAAAACCCACCTCCCCGCCTCCCTTTCTGCCCCCCGCCGCCGCCCCCTCTGCACACCTGGCTCTGCAGCACCGCCTTGACCTCCTCCTTCTCCTTCTCCTTGTCCTCCAGCTTCTCGCCCAGCCGCTCCACCGCCTGCGCCAGCGCGGCCGCCTTGGACGAATCCGAGCCCTGCGGCACGGCAGGTGCAGGCCGGGAGGCGGGTGGCGGTTGCGGGAGGGGCCGGCTTCCATCCGCGTGCATGAGAACGATCGCCCAATCTTGGGGTTTAGCCCCGGCCCTGGTTCACTATTTTGGCGAGATGGTGTTGACAGGGGCCGAGGGCGGCGGCGGCGGGGAGGCCCCGCACGGTACCCCCGCCGCCGCCTGCGACGACTAATGCACACGGCACCCGGTGCAGCGGCCGATGACAGCGGCGCTGTGCAGTGCTTCCCTGGCGCCCATCCGCCGGCTCCAACACCGGTGTCCAGCTCCCCGCCCGCGCGACCTGACCCCCGCCGGCCGGCCCCCGGCCAGCGCCCCCGCCGCAGGGCCTACCGCCCCAGGGCATGCCGCCCTGTTGCCACCCCCTCGTGCGCCGCTGACCCCTGGTGGTGGCCGCCAAATCCCCGGGCGCCGCACCCTGACGACACCGTGTACCCTGCCCTCCCCTTCCCTACCCGCCCACACGCCCTTCCCTCCGGGACGGCCGGGGCATCCACGGCCCCCCCACCGCTCGTCCACGCCTGGGCCAAACGCCGTTCGTCACACTGCCCCTCCCGCTGCACCCCTCCCTCGTCGCTCCCGCTTCCTCCACCCCTCCACCCCGCCCGCTCCACCCCGCCCCCCCGCCCGCTCCACCCCGACACACCCACCCACCCACCTTGCCGAACTGCTGAAGGCCCAGGAACGCGCCAATGCCGCCCAGCACGGTGGCGCCCACCGCGCCAAAGTTGAAGCCCCCCCCGCCGCCGCTGCCGCCGCTGCTGGCATTGCTGCTGCTGCTGGTGGTGGTGCGGCCGGTGCTGGTGCTGCCCGACACCGTGTTCTTCTTGGGCCGCGGCCGAGATGTGGTGGAGGAGGAGGACGAGCTGGAGGAAGCTGCGGGGCTGGAGGCGGCCGGGGCTGGCTTCGGCGAGGGTGCGGACTCCGCGGCCGATGGCGACGTTTCAGCCGAGGAAGACCCCGACGCGCTCGTTTCCAGGCCCTGCCGCTTCTTTGCCCGCCGCTCGCGACGAGCGGCGGCACGGGCCTCCTTCGACTTCTCCTCGGAAATCGACGTCTACCGCGCGAGAGTTCGTTTGGGGGGTTGCACGCCAAGGGGATGACCGGGGACAAGTCAAAGCGACGCTTCCCGTAACCGCAAAGCACGTCCATCACGAATAGTTACAGGACAACAAGAGCATTGGCCCAGCTGACCGTCCGTGAAAGCGAGGGGCCCCGCCACGTTGGACCAGGGATAAATTAAAGCAAGACGCCTTTCCAAGTCCACCCCCACCTCGGTAGCTGCAGATGCCGGCGAAGTGAATGATGCGAGTATCGCTGCAGTGCCACCCAGCAAGCCCAGCCGCCTTGACGGAGTGGGCGAGCGCGACTCGTTACCGTCTAGCGTCGCGAGACACCGTAATTTGATAGCCCTAGAGGCCTTTGGCATGCATCTTTGCTTGGAGATGAGGGGCTTCGCGGATGTCCGCAACATCGCGGCCTTGCAGGTCGAAACCGTGGCTCTGGAGCTCATTGTCTCCATGGTGGAAATGTATTGGAAAACAATAGTGAATCAAGATTCTAAATAGGAGACTGGCCTGTAGTAGGAGTCAGGATTGGCTTTTGCACGCCGATGCACGCCTCGTCAGAAGCTCCTCTGCCCGGCCCAAATGAGTTACATCAACAGCGACCGCACCATGAGCACAATGAACTTACTCTGGCTTCGCAAATCCCACCAAACGCGTGCAAGCCATTCTCGATTCTCTCGGCTGTAGCCCGCTTTTTCTGTGCTCGGGCACTTGGTCAAACACAAGCACCATGAACGTCCGCGCTGCAGCAGGTATCAAAAACTGCTGCACAGCCGTTTTAGAGCAGTAGCTCTCCACACACCGCTCCGCACTCCCCGACCGAGTGGCCCTGCGCTTGCCCCCCCCCCCCCCACACACACACCCTCGTCAGCGCACACCCGACTCCTTCGCAGTCCTGCCCAAAGCCATGATCTACCTGAGGGCGGCGAGCCACGCGGCGACACGCGCTTGGCGCACGCTGGGACTGCCGGTCCAGACCGCTCTCTGGCGTCGCTCCCAGTCCGTCAATCCGCACGGCTCGCTCTACGCGATGCACTTGGTCACCACGCCCGCGCCCACGGTCTTGCTGGAGTCGCGGATGGCGAACCGGAGGCCGACCTGCGCGCGTGGCAGCGGGCGTGTGCGTGTGAATGGATTGAACGGGGAGCGGGAACCCAGGTAAACGCCGGGAAGCGGGCGAGGGGCCAGCGGGCACGGCCACGGACAGGACTAATGCGGGGAGCGGGTAAGGGGCAGGCAGACAGCCGGGCGCCTGGCACATTGGGTGTGACACCCCGGGAGCAGCGCGGCTGTGACACGCCGGGAGCAGCGCGGCGGCCAGGTCCGCAACCTGCCACCCAGCGCCATACAAGCATGACGTTCAGCGATCACGCGGCCCCGCGCCACCCATCCCCATCACCGCTGCCCCCCGCCCCCGCTGCCACGCCCACTACCGCCGCGCGCACCTCGAGCGCCACGGGCGCGGTGAGGTCGATGGTGGCGCGGAAGTTGTCGCCAGGCATGACCATGGCGGTGCCCTCGGGCAGCGTGATTTGCCCTGCGTGGGCGTGGCAGGGGGTGGCCATGGAGAGGGGCAATGGGTGGCGATGGTCACCGGCAGGGCTATTCCGAATGTGAGGGGGCAGGAGTCGGGGCGTTGGGCTGGGAGCTTGGGAATGGTCGAGGCGAGAGCTGGCTGCAGACAATACCGTTAGGATGGCGGGGCCCCCGAGGTGTGTGTGCATTAGCCGGTTAGGCGCATGGCGTGTGCTGGCATGTGCTCGCGGGCGTGGCAGGCAGACAGGCAGGATGCACGCCCAAACGCGTGGCAGGCCGCCCCCCCTTCTGGTTTAGATTGGGCTTGCGTACACAAACCCCTGACAGACGCACCCGCCACGTCAGCGGTGCGGATGAAGAACTGCGGCTTGTACTTGGTGGTGAAGGGCGTGTGGCGGCCGCCCTCCTCCTTGGTCAGGGCATATACCTCAGCCTCGAATTGCTGCGGGGCGCGGGCGCAGCGGCGGCGCGGCAGGGCGGGTGGAAGAGGGTCAGGGCGTGGGGCCAGGGTCCCCCAGGGTGGACCAGGGAGCTTTGGCATTCAGTTGCCGCTGCGCCCACGTTTGCGCCGCAGGTCGCCCACCCCACCCCACTCAATGACTCTGGGGCCCCCCAAGCAACCCCACGCCGCACCCTCGCCCCCACCAGCCCACCACCACCACCACCAAGCACACACGCACGCACACAGCCGCTCGCGCGCCGCCCTGCCCGCGCACCTTGTAGGTCTTGATGCTTCCGGGCTTGGCCACCACCTGGCCGCGCGACACGTCCTCGCGCTTGATGCCGCGGATGAGCAGCCCCACGTTGTCGCCCGCCTGGCCCTGGCCCAGGTTCTTCTTGAACATCTCCACGCCCGTCACGGTACTCTTGATGGGCTCCCGCAGGCCCACGATCTCAATGTCCTCGCCGGCCTTGATGATGCCTGGCGGCGCGCGGGCGTTGCGGAGTGGGGGGTGGACGGTTTAGGAATGGCGCGGTTGCTGAGGAGGACCTGGTGGTTCGCCTGGTGGCTCGTTATTGCACCCAGGCAGGCACAGCGCCCGGGCTGGCCACCGCCACCACACGCCCACCGCACTCCGCCGCCTCCCCATCTCGTCATCGCCGTCATCATCAGCCGCACCCATGCACCCCGCGGCACAGTGGCCGGCGGGATCGCCGCCGTCATCACCACCCCGCCTGGCTCACCCTGCTCGATGCGGCCGGTGACCACGGTGCCGCGGCCGGCGATGGAGAACACGTCCTCGATGGGCATCTGGAAGGGCTTGTCGGTGGCGCGCTCCGGCACCTTGACATAGTCGTCCACAGCCTGCGTGGGCGTGGGCGTGTGCGAGGGCGGGGGTGTGGGCAGGAGGGCGGCGGGCGGGCGGTGATGGTGGAGGCGGGGGCGTGGGGGCGGATGAGGGTACGCGCGAGGAGCGAAACACGCGCGCATATCTGAAAAGAAGGCGACATGCCCGGTGATGAGGCAGGTGACCTCGGAGGCGGGGGTCTGGCGGAGGGGAGACATCCACGTGCTGCTGTGGTGCTCCCACACACACACTCTAACACGCACACCACGCACACGCACCCACTCTCTCTGACACACGTGCACACACACACGCGCGCAGCCGCCGCGCACCCGCATGAGCTTGAGGATGGAGGCCTTGCCCACGGTGTCGTCCTTCTCGCCCTTGATGGCCGCCAGAGCCGAGCCGCGCACCACCGGCACCTCCTCGCCGGGGAACCTGCACAAAGGGGAAAGGGTTACATTAATCATGAGGGGGGGGGGGGGCGAGCAGGCAGGCAGGAGGCCTGAGGGGCGGCAGCTGGTCATGATGAGAGCATGTGCGGCTCACAGCCTCACACCTGCTGCGGGCTCCGCCCCGGGCTGCGCAGCAGCCCTCCGCAAGGCGCACATATGCGCCTGCATACCCGCACCCGCGGCCACGCGTGCCCAGCGCCCAGCGGGTTTCCGCCATTTGCAGAAGCTGTAACACTGCTCAATGGTTGATTTTGAGTCTGGACTGAGCTACCCCCAACCACACACGCCAGGCACCCACTTGTAGAAGCTGAGCAGCTCGCGGACCTCCATCTCCACCAGCTCCTGCGGGCAGGGCGGCGTGGGCGCGCAGGGGGTTGCAGCAGGGGGTTGCAGGGGCGGTGGCAGCAGTGTGACAACAAAGCCGGGCCTGTGCCTGAACCGTGACCGGGGCACAAGCTAACGCCGCTCTGCGGGCGGCGTTCGTCTACTGCTACCGTATTCTTTCTAGCGTACGGGTGTGGACGTGTGCTCCTCATCCCGCCCCGGGACCCGCCTGAATCAGCCCACCTTGCGCCCCGCCCCGGCCCCAGCCTGCAGCGCCGCACACACGCACATATGCACACACGCTCACGCACACGCCCGCACGACCTCGCACCTGCAGCTCCTTGTCCTCCACCACGTCACACTTGTTGAGGAACACCACGATGCGCGGCACGCCCACCTGCGGCCGGTCGGGCGTGTGGTTGGGTGCGGTTGGGTGCGGTTGGGGACGGTTGGGTGCGGGGGCTGGGGCGGTTGGGTTGCAGTGTCAGCACATACACACAGATGCCCTGGACACTGACGCTCCCATGCACATGAACATGCGGGGCGCATGCTCGGGGCGCTTGACTCCACACCACACTACCCGCCTTCCAGCAGGTTACCGCCCAGCGCACCTCAACCCATGCCGTGTCCCCCGCCCACTTGTCGCCGTCCCCTGCCCTCTGCCCCGCCCTATTTCCCCTTCTCCCACTCTCTCCTGCCTCCCTACCCCGCACCCCCAAGGCACATTGCGACCAGCTGGTCCACTGGGCCTGCCGGCAGTCCTCCGCTGCCCAGCCCGCCCAACCCTGTACACCGTTCACATGGGTATACGCCGGAGCGGGGGCGGGCCGGACTGGCATGCCCCACCTGCTCCGGCACACCCCTGCTCCGCCATCCTTGCGACCCGCCCCACGCTGGCGCCCCACCCCACCTGCTTGGCCAGCAGGATGTGCTCGCGGGTCTGCGGCATGGGGCCGTCCGCCGCGCTGACCACCAGGATGGCGCCGTCCATCTGGCGGCAGTGGCAGTTGCAGTAGCGGCAGTAGCACGCGTTGTAGCAGGCAGTAGTGGCAGGGAGGAAGGAGGGAGGGAGGGAGGGAGGGAGGAGAGAGGGAGGGAGGGAGCAGTTGAGGGGATGCAGGAGACGCACGGGGGAGGTGTCGCGTGTGCTATCAAACACTGTCACGCGGACGCCCGCCCGCCCCCCCCCCACCTGCGCCGCGCCGGTGATCATGTTCTTCACGTAGTCGGCGTGCCCGGGGCAGTCCACGTGCGCGTAGTGCCGGTTCTCGGTCTGGTACTCCACTGCAGGCGTGTGCATGTGCAGGAGGGGGCGGAAGGGGAGCGGCGAAGGAGGGGCGGGCGTCGGTGCCAGTGCCCACCGGTACGGCTGCTGTGCGCCACCCAGGGCGGGGCCACCCGGCTGCGCTGTGGAGTCCTGGAGCCCGGCCCTGTCGCGGCGGAAGCAACCCGGCCCCGCCACCGACACCCGCGGCCCCGCCACCAGCACCCGCGGGCAGACCCCCCAGTGGCCAGATCGCCACAGCCCAGGCTGAAGCGCCCCCCGTCTCACACGCAAGTATGCATCCTCGCTCTTACGCATATGCATTGGGGTTGGTAGACTGGGTTTGGCGACACCCACACACCCCTCCACCCCCTCCACAGTCCACACCCATCCGCACGCCGCCACGCACCGTGCGTGGCGTTAATGGTGATGCCGCGCGCCTTCTCCTCGGGAGCCTGTGGGCGGGCGGGCCGGTGGGGCGAGGCACTCAGTAGTCCAAACGCCGCCGCAGGGCGCCGCACCCGCTTCCGCCTGTCACCAGCCCCCGTTTCTGTGGCCCCATCTCCGCCTGCTGCCCCCTGCCCCTGGCCCCGTTCGCACGCGTCACAGCGCCTCCTCCTCCCGGCGCTGGTCCTTTCCTGTGCCCAGCAACTAGCTGGAGCCCCCGGGCAGCCAGCGCTCCCGCCGCCGCCGGCCCCCAGGACCAATAGCGCCCCCCGCCCCACATCATCCGCCGCGAGCTGCCCACGGCTGGATGGCGTGCTGCAGGGCGCCGCCAACCCTGCCACCCCACCCAACACACCAAACCCACCAAACCCGCCAGCCCACCACCAGCCCCCCCGCCTTCCCCACCCCCCGCCCCGCACCTTGTCGATCTGGTCGTACGCCACCGCCTTGGTGCTGCCGCCCGTCTCCGCCAGCACCTGCGCAGGTTGGGTGGCGGCGTGATGAGGCGTGCCATGCCATGTGAACAGGCAGGGTGCGCGGGCCCGGCGCATGGTGGCGCTTCGCTGTGGGAATGCATTGCGCGGCACACACACCACCTCCACCTCCACATCCCCATCTGCTCCCTTTCACGAAAACTATGACCTACGCCCCTGCCCCGCCCTTTACAACCATGCGCCGCCGCCCCCGCGTCTTGCCTTGGTGATGGCCGCGGTCAGCGTAGTCTTTCCGTGGTCGACGTGCCCGATGGTGCCCACGTTCAGGTGGGGTTTCGTGCGCGAGTTGATATCGTAGCAGAATGCTCGCCGCACAACATTGAAGACGTTGTTCTCCGATGCCCACGGCCTGTCCAGGGTGCCGGCTCGCCACTCAGTCGCCCGCCCGAGATGGCCACGCTGATGGAAGCATCACAACCGCGCGCTGATTGCAAACCGCGACGCTACCACTTGCAAACAGTCCCAAACGTGCAACGCACCGGCTAGCTGATGACGCCTGCGCCTGCAGCGTCGACAGCGTGGTCGCGAAAATGCGACGCCCCGCGCCGACCATAAGACCCGCCGCGAACGCCATGTTGTATGCGTGACCCAATATGTTATTTAGCGCGATATCAGATCGGACTAGCGGGCGTGTTCCGTGGGACTGATGATCGACTTAAGCTTGAGGCTACGTGCCCAGTCTCGGCTTTGGCTGGGACACAACTACTCTGCAATTAGCGCCCTGGTGTCCACACCCAGAGCGGCCATGTCCTACATCGTGGTCCATGACCATGCGTGCGATGCGGCCGCGCTGACCCTCGCGCTGCGTGGGCCAGTGCCTCCTGGCGGCTGCCCTGCCCCACCGCTTACACCTCATGAACGCGCCCATACTCCAAACACAGCATGGATCATCAAACTCCCCGCAGTTGCTTACGTTGCCATGGCATCGCAGGGCACGATTCAAATGAATCAAGTCAGCGCCCCGCCTCCAGACCAGACGGGGGCATCCATACCCAACCATCCATACCCAACCATCCATACCCAACCTCACTCACCATTTCATTTCCCCTCCCCTGCTGGACACCCCAGCAGCAGCGCCCAGCCGCCCCCAGCCCTGCGCAAGCTGCGCTGTCTTTGGTGCCTGAGATCCTCGCGGCACCCCACGGCGTAGGGGCACACACACATGCCGTATGTGGGCTGTGCGCACGGCGGCTCCGGAGTCCACCCGCCCTCCCGGTCTGTCAGCCGACGCACCGCACATACGGTATGCATCATGCCATCATCACAGCATGCGCACACGTGTACAATGCATCGACACACATAGCCTGGGTTAGGGTCATCGCCACGGCGCAAAGCAAGGTCAAGAAACTGTTCGGTACCACAATCTGGCGCCCGCCACCAGCCTGCAAACCAGGCATGCCTTCGCACTCGCACAGTCGCACTCTCAGACGCTCCCACTCCTGCTTTCAAAACTGCCAGCTGCCGGCTGCTCCGGCTGCTTCGGCTGCCGTCTTTGCGTACGCGAGGTCCGCCTGCTGCCGCTACTGCCGCCCAGCTGCTGCCGCTAGCTACTGCCGCCCAGCTGCTGCCGCTAGCTACTGTCGCCCACTGCTGCCGCTGCTACTGCCCCCCCACGCGGCTGCTACTGCCGCAGCACCTTCTTGGCATTGGGGTCGTACAAGTAGCGCTTGCAGCGCAGCGTGACGGCGTTGTCGGCGGCGGACCGGCCCTCGGCCGCCAGGCCGCCCGGGACATTGACCTGCAGACACACACGGGGGGGGGGGGGGTTCCATGCATGATTAATTAAGGGGGGGGGTGCGCAGGCACCCGCGGCCGGTTGGGTGCGCAGCCACGATCCGTGTCATTCATGACTCGCTTTACCCCTGGCCCGCTCTTTTCTCCTCCTTGGGCCTGCCATGGCTTGCTCCGGTTGCGGAAGGTGTTACCCCACCCAGCCGCTGGCCCCCCCCCACCTTGAGCTTGCCGGACTTGCCGAAGGTGCCCTCGATCACGCCCTGCTCACCGCGGCCCGTCGTCACCTGGGCCACAGGGGCGGCGGGGGCCGCAGGGTGCAACAGCGGTGAGCCGCGCAGCGGTGAGGCTGGGCTGCAGGCGGACTCACACGCCGCGGCGCGCGCGCGGCTGCACGTCGCCGCCCGCCACGCCACGCCGCCGCCGCCTCTGGCTCGCACGCCGCCCACCACCGACCCACACACGCCACCCACCCACGCACGCCGCCCACACTCGCCCGCATTATCGTTTTCCCTTGTGCTCTCTAACACACGCCCGCAGTGCCCCCCTTCCCATCCCCCCCCCGCCACCCAGCCGCACCTTGAGCCCCACGAACACGTCCACGCTGCTCTCCTTCTTGATCAGGCCGCGCACGATGGCCGTGACGCCGTCCGGCTGCAGCCGCTCGATCACGCCGGCGCGGGTCTTGGGCTGCGGGGGTGGGGTCGTGAGCGAGCGGTGGCGGCGGCGGCGTGCGAGTGTGTCAGAGAGCACAAGGGGAAACAACGAACCAGAGACATATTGTGTTGGAGGAACAAACCGAACGAGCCCCGCCCAGCCCGGCACAGGGGCACCGCCATTCGCACCTTGAACACCTGCAGCTCCGCCAGCTCCGGCGGCTTGGCGGGGTCCACCAGCCGCACCAGCCGCCCGTAGAAGGCCAGGCTGCAGGTGGGTGGGGTGGTGGGGAGGGGCGCGGGCGGGGGCGGATGGGGTGTTGCAAGGATGTGGGGTTGGGAAAGCGGGGCGGGTGTTAGGACAGCGGCCAACGCATGCTCCGAGAACCGCACGGGCGGTTGGTGTGTTGGGGGGCAGCAGCCATACCAGCATGAAGCTGGGTCAGTGCATGGCGAGCGCGACATCGCGCCGTCGGCATCACCCACCCACCCCACCCACCCGCCCACCAATGGTTGGCAATGGTTGGCTTTGGGACTGGAATGAACTACCCCAACCCCTAACCCCAAACCCCAACCCCAGCCCCCTGACCCCCAATCCCGACCCTCCCACGCGACGCACCGGCAGGCCTCGCCGTGTATGTCGGCGTCGAACTTGGCGCCGATGACCAGCGCGTCCTGCGGCGGCAGGGTAGCGGCGGTGGCGGCGGCAGCAGGGGTGTGCGTAACATGCCTGCGGGCAGCGCTGTGTAATGTTGAGCTGCGGGAACGCGGCAGCTGGCCCGGGGGGGGGGCGGCGGGGCGGCATGCGCGGCCGCTGCACAACAGCCGCTGCAGCACCAGCCATGGTGTGTGCGTCGCGTGGCGTGTGCGACAGTACAACATGTGCCGGGTACCTGCGCCGCTCCCTGCGCGACACACCCACGTTCGCACGCACGCACGCACCTTGGGCGCGGTGATGGGCTGGTCGAACTTCAGCAGCACCCACTGCGGCCCGAAGTGGCGGTCCAGACCCTCTTCGCCCTCCGCCGCCGCCGCAGCAGCCGCGTCGTCGCCGTCCTGCGCCGCCGCCCCCTCCTCGCCCTCGGCTTTGGCCTCCTCGGCCGCCGCCGCCGCAGCCGCCGCCGCCGCGGCGACGGACGGGTCGGCGATGGGCCGGCCCTCCAGCCCATACAACTCCTCCTGTGTGTGCGGGCGGGGGCGTGTGTGTGCAAGCCGGTTAGCGCTGGCGGTGTTGCATGCAGCCATACGATGCCAACTGCGTGTGTTAGAGAGCACCAGGGAAACAATAGCCAGAGGCTGTGCATGCGATGTGTGAGCGTGTCCGCACGCAGCTGCTGTGGGCGCACAGCCCAACCTTTCCCAACGCTTTCCCAACCATCCTTGCAACCCCCCCCCCAGCCGCCCCCCCCAGCCGCCGCCACCCCCACCTGGTAGAGGTAGTCGCGGGCGCAGTCGAAGGCCATGGGGGTGGCCGACAGCGCCATGGCGTTCAGGTTGGCGATCATGGCCGCCAGGGCCGTGTCGCGCGGCACACCCTGGCGCGGCGGGCGGGTGTGCGTGGGTGAGGCGTGAGGTGGGCGGGCTGACGCGTTGAAACGGATCGCTGGGAAAGCGGCACCGCAGGCACTGAAACTGGGGGCTGTACAGCGCGCGGCGGCGGCGGCGCTGCACCCGCTCACACCCCGTCACACCCGGCACGCGCTCCCGCTCTTGCTCCACTCCATTCCACTCCGCTGCCCCCCCCCCCTGCCCCCCTGCCCCCCTGCCCCCCCTGCCCCCACCTCGCCATCGGGCAGTCCGAAGAAGGTCATGTCGGCCATGACGGTGGCGTGGCCCACCGACACGTGGAACTTGGCGCGGCTGGGCACTCGGCCTGGGGGGGGGGGCGGGGTTGGGGTTGGGGAGAGGGGTTGGGGTGGGGGTTACTGTGAACCAATCCCGAGAGGAAACAGAAGCGCTGCTAGGAGAAATGGGGTGGGGGTGGGGAGAGTTGTGAGGTGTGGTGTTTTGGTCTTTTCGCGCGCACAGGGTGATGATGGTCACCAGTAACCCACGCGCCGCACACTTGCTCACGCCCGCCCACGCCGCCTCACCCCCATCGCCCGCGGCCCCCACCACCGCGCGTCGCTACCCCGACCCTAAAACCTCCTAACTCATCACCATCCCCACCCCACCCCAACCCAACCCCAACCCCACTCCCCAACCAAACCCAACGCCCCCACGCCTCACCCGCGTAGAAGCGGATCTTCTCCACCGCCGCCACCGCGCCGCGGAATGTGGGCACGGTGCCGGGGCTGCAGGCCAGGCCGCGCTCGATGAGGCCGCTGTCCAGCTGCGTGACGCACACGCCCACCCGGTCGCCCGCGTTGGCGCGCTGCGGGCGGGCGAGTGGGCGGCGTGTGTGAGGGAGCGATGTGTGAGAGTGTTGCGGCGCGACGGGGTCCAGTGTGTTAAGATGCAAGCGGAATACCCATCAACAAAGACGCACAAGCGGAAACCAGTGTTGCGCACAGGGGATTGCGGTTGAGCCGAACAACGGAAGTGTACCCCCATTCCTTGTGCGAGCCCCCCCCCCGCCCCCCACCTGCACCGGCTGCTTGAACATCTGCATGCTCTTGACCGGCCGCGTCTGTTTGAGCGCCGGCAGCTCAATCACGTCGTTCACGGCCACCGTGCCCTGCGGCGATGGCGGGGGCGTGGGGGGGGGGGAAGCAACCATTGGGGCGCCTGGCCGACAGCACGGCGAAGCGCGAGTGCGGCAAGTACAGCGTGTGTGCAGCAATGTACTACAAGCCCGACTGCGAAACCCGGCGAGGGCGGTCAGTGGTTGCCCCGCCACTCCCACCGGCCCCGGCGCCCCTGCCCCCACCTGCAGCACGGTGCCCGTGAGCACGCTGCCCTGCCCCTTGATGGGGAAGCAGTGGTCGATGGCGAACAGGAAGCAGCCGGGTGCGGGCGGCGGCCGCGGCGCGGGCGGCACCAGCGCCACCAGCGCGGCGCGCAGGTCGTCCACACCCAGCGGCGCCGAGTCCGCCTGGCCGCCTGGGGCGGGGAGAGTCAGCGGTCCATGTGACGGGGGAGGGTGCGGTGCGCTTAGGGTTGGGGTTGGGTGTCCCGGTTGATGTATGTGTGCGTGGTTGTGTATGTGTTGCAGCACATGACGAACGCGACTCTGGCTCCCCTCTTTCTGGCCGCACTCCACCTCCCCGCCGCCCTCCCACCTCCCCACCGCGCCCCCCATCCCTCATCCCATCCCGCCCACCCCACCCACCCGCCCCACGCACCCGGCTTGGCGGACACGGGTATCATGGTCACGCCCGTGAACTTGGTCATGGCGAATGTCTGGCCCAGCCGCTTCATGGCCCGCCGCACCAGCTTGGGCCGCTCCTCCTCCGGCTGCAGCTGGTCCACCTGCGGCCGGGCGGGGCGGGGGGGGGGGGGGCGTAAGTGTGTGTTCAGAGGACGCAAGGAAAAAGGTCAAGACCGTGTTTGCATGTGTGTGTGTGTGGTGGTATGGTACGGAGGCATATGGCAGTGGGAGGGCAGCGGAAAGCAGGGCGTGCAGACAGCTGCCGTAACCGTGCCGGTTGGATGGGTCCGTCCGCTGCAGTGCGCTGCCTCACAGCGGATCCCCCTCCCCGTCCCCCTCGCCCACTTGGACCGCGCCCCACTCCCCCCCCCCCCCGCCCCCTGCGCCGTGCCGCGCCGCACCTTGTTGAGCGCCACCACCATGCGGCTGGTCGCCACCTCGCCCACCACCAGGCACTCCGCCGTCTGCGTCTGCAGGCCTGCGCAGGCGAGTAGCGTGTGCGTGTGCGTGGAGCGCAGGCGCCGACCCTTCAGGCCGCAAAGGACACGGGCCGTGCCGAACACCAAAGACCCCCATTGCAACCACTGCCCGCGCTGTCCCCAGCCCCAGCCCCAGCCCCAGCCCCAGCCCCAGCCCCAGCCCCAGCCCCAGCCCCAGCCCCAGCCCCAGCCCCAGCCCCAGCCCCACGTACTGTACCGTCCGCCGTTCACACCTCGCAGCCCCTCCCCCCCGCCCCCGGGATTGGTTCACAGTAACCCCCCGCCCCCGCCCCCTGCGCGGCGCCCCAGTCCGCGCGCACCCTTGGTGACGTCGATGACCAGTATCATCATGTCGATGATCTGCACGCCGCCGATGATGGTGCGGATGAGGCTGGCGTGCCCCGGGCAGTCCACCAGCGTGAACTGCAGCTCGTCGTACGGCAGCGCGGCCAGGTGCGGCGGCAGCGGCACCTGGGGGCGGGTTCCATGTATGATTAAGACGAGATACAGACGAGATTATGATGATGACAGGTTGTTGCAGCAGACCCATTTTGGCGTTACCGATGACCATCGAGTCAAGCCCAAGCCCAGGCAGCCCAAGCCGAGCCGAGCCGAGGTCTGCGCCAGCGGCCGCACGCCGGGAGTCCCCTCGCCCCACCTGCCACGAATACGCCTCGACTCCGCCTGCCTCGCCGCGCCGGCTGCAACCAGGCCCGTCGCCACAAACCCCTCCCACAGACGCACACACCTGCCTACCACTGCGCTACTTGTGTCCGTGTGTGCGCACAGGCGCACTCTCCTCCACGCATCTCACCTGCCGAGGAGGCTGCGCGGCCCATGCCCCGGTCGTGCTGCTGTGCTTTGCGGCCTCCTTCCCCTGCCGCGCGGCCCCGCCCCGGCCCTCCCCCTCCAACAGGCCCCCAGCCCTTGAGTTTCCCCGCTTCACCCGGCGCCGAGGAATGGGTGTTGCTGCAGTCCCGCCCTCGCCCTTCACCCCACTTCACCCCACTTCACCCCTTCACCAGCACCCTTCATCCCCCCCCGTGCTCCCCCGCACCGTGAAGGCGCTGAATCCCAGGTCCAGCGTGATGCCGCGCTCCTTGCTCTGCGGGTGCTTGTCCAGCGCGGCCGTGGACAGCCGGGTGGACAGCGCCGCGACTGCAGGGCAGCAGCGCGCGAGGGCGATACGTGGAGAGATGTTGGGATGGTGGGCAGGTCAGATGGAGTGGTGGTGTGGACTGAGGTGGGCGTCGCTGTCGAGTCGACCAGTCAGCGCCACAGGCCGTAACGAGCACGCACCGAGGCTCGTTTTGCCAGAGTCTACATGCCCAAGCACGCCCACGTTGATATTGAGGATGCGCTTGGCGCTTGGCGCTTGGGCACCCTTCTTGTCGCTCATTTTATAGCGCGTTCTAGTTCAATGCTAAGTTATTCGGTTGAAGCAAATATGTCTGGTATCATTTTCAAGCCACGCCAGCAGGTAGAACCGGTCAGAAGTCTTCTGGTTCGAGTGGTCCGCGGGTGCTATCCGTAATGCTATGAAAGTATGGCTCAAATTAAAATAGCGCTGCGGCGAGCGGAGAGACCGGTCAATTGCTGAAGCGCAGCGTGCATGACATGGCACGAACCCTGAGAAGAACAGCGCCGTCCTGGCGCTGGACCAGCTTCCCGCGCCCCTGGCTTCACGCCATTGCGGCTTTCCGGAGCCTCGTGGACGCGCCCGGCATTATGCAGCAGCGCATCGATGATGCCATTGCCAAGCATCCAGACCTGAGCGGCGACGGCACCATAGCCATCGAGCGACCCGACCAAACTTGGCACCATAGTGACCCGGAGCCACAGCCGCCCCCGCTGGCGATTGTCACGGTGGGTTCAGGGCTTCAGGGACAGTTTAAGGGCCGCGGGCAAGCGCAGTTTCGGTGCGAAGGTTGGCGTGCGTGGGGGTTGGTTTGCGGCCGGGGCAACGCGGCCAGCTCTTGGACCGAAGGCGCTCCGGCAACCAAGTTGCCGGGGTTAACTGGTTAAGAGACACGGATGCGCTGATCCCGCTGCCGGACTCGCTGGTTCTCTCCCCCGAGGCCCCGACCCAAAGGGCAAAGGCAGAAGACGCAGGCATGCCAACCTCTTCTCACGTCCTTACATCACGTTGGCCTACAGGGCCTGCACCAACCAGGCTTCCACGCACACATCCCGTTTGTGCACTTCCTCCGTTGCGGCAGCGGACCAGCAGGCGTGTGCGAGCAGCACGAACATGCATGGGTCCTGGCGGTTGCTGGCGGAGTGGCTGTGCTGTGGAGGCGGCGACGGGCCTCGCGGCTGGCGGGGTGATAATGCTGGAGGCCATGCTCCAAGTTCACTTTGAGACAGAGAAGGGCGTGGAGGGGCGGCGCCTGAACCGCAAGGCCGGGCGGCGGCGCCGTTGCCGGCAACGGCAGTGAACAAGGCGCATTTGCGCTGATCGGGCCCGCTGCCGCACGGGACATCACCCGATCACCCGATCAGCGCGAATACGCAGTGCTCACTGCTGCTGCCTCCAATGGCTCCGCCGCCCGGCCTTGCGGTTCAGGCGCCGCCCCTCCACGCCCCGCTCCGTCTTGCATCTACCTGCATCATGGCCACAAGCATCCGGTGCGGGCTGTCGCCACCTCCACAGCCTGCCCCCGCACCCGCCCTGCGCAGGAACAACCGCGGCGAGTCAGTTGGAATCGGCGAGCACCGGCGCTCTGAAATGGCAGCAAGGAATAGCACCAGGTTGAATTGTGCCTCAGCAAGGTGCCTCAGCAAGGTGCCTCAGCAAGGGGGGGGCGCTGGGAAACCCATTCGTGGATGAGCTGACGAGGGCCCCAGCACAAGTAGCCATCCGCCCACCCGCTCCGCTGTGCCCCTGCACCGCCCCGCCCCTCCTCGCGCGACCCACTGGCCCCAGTTACCTAGGCCATCCCAGTAGCAGCCTCAGCCTCAGCCGTGGCTTCCACGGCGGCGGTTGCGGCGGCGCCGTGGCATTGGCTGCGCTCGGCGGCGGCGCTAGAGCGGGCGGTGGACATGATCAGCCCAAGCACTCGCGTGTCCCACTGGCCCCAATAACCAAGGCCGCAGCTGAGGCTACCTATGGGGCGGCCTTGGTAGTCGGGGTCTGTGGGGCGTGCGAGGGCCAGGCTGGGCGTCGCCGCCGCCAGGCTTCAGCGCCGCCGCCGCCGCCGACCGCGGACACCCCGGGACGCCGCCGCGCCTGGAAGCCGCCGCCGCCGCACTGGTAGCCGCCCTGGAAGTAGCCCGGCCGCCGCCTGCATTGCACGCGGGCAGGCAACGCCCGCCTTGCGAGAGCTGCAAGCGTGTGGCCAGCACGACATCCAATGCAGCCAGGCGCCCGCTGCAGCCGCCCGGCCAGGCCGCCTGCAACTTCAAACCCTTTTACGTGCGCATTACAAACAATGGCCATGCCGCGCGCCATCAGCGGACAGGCTTTCAGGGTTCACCTGCCCATCGTTGTGGCGTGTCCCGTGGGACGGGCTCCGCAGCTGCGCCCGCGCCTGCCCCACGCTCCCCACCCCACGCCCCCCCACCCCGCGGCGGGGCGCCCCCGAGCCCGCAGCCGCCCAGCTGCCAGCCCCCTGTAGCATCCAGGCACCCGCTTACCTGCTGCGCGCAGCCAGAGCACGCGCCAAAGAAGGGCGGTGCGCGGCCTGCGCATCGCCGGCCAGGGGTTAGAACTTAGAAGCACGGGACGCGGGAAGCTGACCACCGTAGGTGCCTGCCGCCGGAATTTGGGGTGTGAGCGCAAGGCTGTCAAATTCCACGGTGCCTTTACCCCACTCCCCGACCGGCGGCGTCATTACCCGTGTGCATCCCCGCCAGCCCCGCCATACCGTGCGGGCTGCCACCGCGCTCTTTTGGCCCCTGCATCCGAAACGAGCTTGCCTGTGGGTTGGCATGCTGCGCGCGGCCGTGTCCTGTGAAAATGCCCCGTTTGTGTCCTCCAACGGCTGGGTGAGGAACGGCCGTTAGGCCCTGCCCCCAGGCGGCATCATACCGTGTGGGATGCTCACATCGTGCACTTCCTGGCGCCCCGGCTGCGAGTCCCCCATGCTGCGGCCGTGTCCTGAAGGGCCCCTCGGGGTCAGGCTGAACTCCTGACAGACCAACCCCTTCCCTTTCCACAGCCTGTGCAGGTTCGTTCCTGACCAGTGTAATCGCCAAGTTATCAGTTTCCCCCGGACTTCGTGAACGGAAGAGAAAAAGTCAGGTTCGTAACGCGAAAAGACCGATGGAAACTTTAGTGGTGCATTCGTAATCTTTGACCATGGTACACGGCAATCATCGTTTGTGGATTAATGAAGCCATGTTCAACGGGGGCAACGGGGCCGACAGTCGGGCAGAGCAGGATCGGTGCATCAGGTGCACGAATGCGCGAAAACAGTCTGCGCCCCTCTAAACAGACCGCCCACTGCTTATGTTGCACTAGAACGCTATCTGCAATTGACGTGCTTTCGGCGTGGACTCGGCAAGAACTTTTCAAGCTCATCTCCGCTCTTCTGCTCTTCCGTGCACGCTGGAAGCCGCATTAGCTCAGATGGCATATGCCCAAGAGCCTGGCAAGGCTGCCAGGGCTTAAAAATCCTACTTAAGCGAACTGGGAAATGTTTCGCGCCCTCGTGTGCGCTTCCCTGCTCGCCTTAGGCGCGAGCGCGGCGTCAATCTATGGCGGCTCGCGTATTAAGGAGCTGGAGGACGAGCCCTGGGAGAACAGCGTTCTTGCGCTGGACCGGCTTCACGCCATCGCGGCTTTCCGGAGCCTCGTGGACGCGCCTGGCAACGTAGACTTCATGCAGCAGCGCATCGATGATGCCATTGCCAAGCATCCAGACCTAAGCGGCGACGGCACCATAGCCATCGAGCGACCCGACCAAACTTGGCACCATAGTGACCCGGAACCGCAGCCGCCCCCGCTGGCGATTGTCACGGTGGGTTCAGGGCTTCAGGGGGCTTCAGGTGCAGTGTAAGGGGCGCTGGCACGCGCAGTTTCGGCGCGACGGTTGGCGCGCGCAGAGTTTGTTCGGGGCGACGCCGCGGGCGCTGGGCTTGAAGGCGCGATGCCGTCTGGCAACCAATAGCGACGGGGCACAGTCATCTACGCAGCCCCCACCACGGCCTCTCCGCATTGGGGACGACAAGCAACTTTCCTGACAGCTCAAAACGCTTCAAATTTGGTTATCTCAAACAGCCTGAAACTCATGCAATGTGCGCTTACTCCGACCGCACCCAGACCGCGTGCGAGCTTGGTTAGGTGGATGTTGCCCGACCTTGCGCCTGCTTTGCCAGCCGGCGTCCCTTGAATGCGATTACTGTAACCAGTTGAGCCGGCTGCTGTTGTGCTATCGGTCGGCGGTTCAATTCTAGTGGGTGGTTACGTCGGGTTTCGTCAGCGGAGGCGCAGTTACCACCCAGTGCGGGCCGTGGGGCCGCACAGCATCGACACCCGCCAGCCACCAGAGGCCACCCCTAGTAGGTAGCGCGGCCGGGGTGCAGACCGTGTCGGCTCCGAGCCCTCCGGAAACGACCAGCACCCGCATTGCACCACACGCTACCTAACCTGCCACGTGTGGCGTTTTTCTGCCGCCGCCTCTGCTGCCGCCGCAGTGGACCATCCCGGACATCTCCAGCGCCCTGGCCGCCGCCGCCGCCCCCGCCGCCGCCGCCCCGACCGGCGGCCCCGGCCCCAGCTCGGAGCCTCCGCGGCCGCCGCCGATGTTGGCCTCGCGCAACTTCGTGGTGGGCGGCATCGTGTGGTACCTGGCCTTTGAGACGCAGGTGGGCGCGGCTGGGTGAGGGTGTGGTGTGGGTGCGGGTGCGGGTGTGTGTGTGGGGGGGGCAGGGCGAGGTGTGGGTATGGGTGCGGGTGCGGGTGCGGGTGCGGGTGCGGGTGCGGGTGTGGGTGTGGGTGTGGGGGGGTGTGTGGGGGGGGCCAGTCCCGATCTGCAGCGCCATCCGCAGCCTGCCGCAGGCGCGTTGGCGGCCCCACCCACACGGCCGCACCGCGCACCACCACCACACCCGCCACCACACCTGCCACCGCCCTGCCTGGGGGGCGCCCCATGCGCCGGCTCCCACACACCGTTCACTGGGACGGCTGGCCCCTTGCAAGGACGGTACCATCTTTGCAACCCAGCCGCTCTGTAGGGCTTGGGCTGGCAACATGGCTGACTGTTGGTTGCCCCCGGCTTGCAAGGATACCTCCCGTGATTCATGGGACACTGTAACTGGAACTGTTGGTACTGGAATGGACTACCCCCCAAACCCCCCAAACCCCTGCAGGTGCACCCGCGGCTGGCGGCTCTGGGCAGCGACGGCTTGGCGCTGCACCTGCGCCCCTCGCTGGCGGGCGAGTGGGGCGAGCAGGACCACGTGGGGCTGGACTGCTCCGTGCGCCTGGAGCTGGGGCCGGAGGCGGACGGCCGGCTGCGGGCGGCCACGGCCACCGCCTGGAGTGAGTGGGGCGGGCGGGACGTGTGGGAGGGTGTGTGGCGTGGGCGTGGGCGGGTGGGCGTGTGGGACGTGTGGGCGGGGGAGTTTGTGAGCACAGGCGGGTGTGTTGTAGAGCACAAGCGGGTGAGTTAGAGAGCACACCGATTAAACGTGGGCTGTGCACCCTGCGCCGCCCCGCTGCCCATCCCCGCCCCACTCCCGGCACGATATCCGGCCTGGCTGCTCAGCTCGTCACCGCACCCCTCCTCTCACACACCCTCTCACACACCCCTCCCTCCCTCCCTCCCTCCCTGCGCACCTTTCCCTCCCTCCCTCCACCCGCTCCGCCGCCCCCCGACAGACTACTCGCACACGCTGACGTCGTCCAACCACAGCCAGGTGCGGCACGTGGCTCTGGGCGCCTCGGACCTGGAGTGGGGCCTGGCGGGGCGGCGGCTGGTGCTGGTGGTGGCGCTGCAGGCGGTGCACGCATACTGGCGCCACGTGCGCGGCCTGGAGAGCCTGTACCACAGGTGGGCGGCGGGGTGGTTTTAGGGTGCGGGGTTTGGGGGTGGGCTGGCGCCGGGGATGCGCGGTGGTCCCGCTGTGCGTGTGCCCCTGGGCGGGCGGGCGGGCGGCAGCGGGAGCGCGAGCTTGTCGGTTGCCCGCCGCCACCCGTGGCCCCCAATACAGCACCCTCATAACGGTACGAAGCGATGAATGGACAGCAATGGTACGTAGCGATGAATGGACAGCAAGGATGTAACCCCGCCCTCCTTTCCCCTTCCCCGCACCCCGCACCCACAGGGCCATCCACGAGCAGGCCTCGCTGTTCATCCCGGCGCGCGAGTTCGGCATGGTGGCGGCGGCGCAGCGCGGCCTGCGCCGCCGCCTGGTGCTCACCCCCGACGGCGCCGGGCTCACCACCGCCTACGAGTGGGCGGGCGGCCGCCTGGCCACCACCAACTCGCTGCAGGTGCGGTCGCGGCGCTGCCGCAGAGTGTGGCGCAGTGCGTGGGCCGCAGCAGTGGGCGATAGGCACTGGCGTGGGGCCGGCCTCAAGGAGTGGCGGACCGACCCGTGTGTGTCAGCGTGCCGCTGTGTGCGCCTGTGGCGCCCCTGTGTCTGCATCGCGCTGACTCCCGGTTTGGTCCTTGTCCCTCCCGTTCTCCGCCGCGTGCGTCTGTGTACACCTGGATAAGTATGTACGCCGACGCCCAAACGCCGTACGCGCCCATACACACGCGTCCACACACACACGCAGATCCTCAAGGTGCTGATGCTCGACCACCTCATGTGCCACGGCCTGCCGCTGCAGCAGGCGCAGTTCAGAGTGGGTCGGCGGCAGTGGTGGGCGGCGGCAGTCCTGCGAGTGGGAATGGGGGGCAGGGGTAGCGGGTCGGCGGGTGTGGCAGTGGGAGTGGTTGGCGGCAGGCGGCAGGGGGCGGGAATGGGGGTGGTTCAATCAAATCCCAACTGGGAATACAGAAGGGGAGCAGGGGCAACCCAGTGAGGGCAACCCAGCCACACCCCTGGTGATGAGCTCTACCCCTCACCGGATCGTCCGCGGCGGATCGTCCGCGCCCCCTCCGGTCCCGCTCCGGGCCCCGCCTAACCATAACTACATGCGCCCACGTGCGCGCCCTGCGGCGCGTGCGGTGCCCCGCCTCTCTCCCTGACACCTGTCCACACCATCTCATCATCATCACTAGGAGTACTAATGAATGTAGTCCCACACCCCAGTTGGGCTCTAGGAAAGTTCAGCCGCGGCAGCGTTGCACAAGCATTGCATATGCATCCGAGCGATACTGAGCTTCTACGCGAGTTATATACACTACCTACTGCGATCACGGCTTCCCTACAAGCATAGTTAGGACAAATGGGAGAGCAGCAGCTATCGGAGGGCCTACGTGCTGGAGTGGGACGCTGCTGGACGGCAAGATGGTCATCGGTAACGACAAGACTGAAGACTGATCTGCTGCAAGAACCTGTCATCATCTTCTCGTCTTAATTAATCATGCATGGAACCCCACTCACCCCGTCCCCTGCAGAGCGAGGCGCTGGTGGATATGTTCCTCATGCGCCGCTCGCACCCCACCGGCGACGACGCTCGGGTGGCGCTGGCGCCGCTGCCGGCCGCCGGCTCCGCCGCCGCCGCCGCCACCACCTCCCACACCAGCCCGGCGCCGGCCGCGCCGCAGCTGCTACTGCCGCAGTCGCCGACCGCAGCGTCCACGCCTGCGACCGCGGCTGCAGCTGCTGAATCCTCGGATGCCGGGGGCGGTGTGCCGGCCGTTGCTGCTGCTGCCGCGGCTACAGCCGCCGCCACTGCCGCCGCTACTGCCGGCCCGCACCGCCGCGAGCCGCTGGCGGGGCTGGCGGCGGGCTGGACGTACGTGGACGTGCGGGACGGCGCCGACCTGCTGCCGTACACGCTGCCGTGCGGCGGCGGCGGCGGCGGTGATGGTGGCGCGGGGCAGGTGCCGCGGCTGCACTTCGTGCCCAATGGTGAGCGCCTGTTCGGGTGGGGGGTCGGGAGGCGGGTCGGGGGCCGGGGCCGGGGTCGGGGTCGGAATCAGAGTCGGGGTGGGGATCGGGGTGGGGATCGGGAGGCGGTGAGGCGGGAGTGTGCTGTGGGCATGGTCCGGCCCGTGGCGGCCGCACGACATGGGGAACTGCTCTCGGGCGGGTGCGTCCCGACGGAGTGGACGGTGCTCACGGTGCGGCGGTGTGTGTATCTACATGCTGTCGTCGTGATGCCTGTGATATCCTTGTTATTGCCTTGCCATTGCTGATGTTGTTGCCGCCTGTTACACGCGCACGTGGCCACCGCACGTGCCCCCCCCTCAGGCGAGGACGACCCCGACCTCACCGGCTTTGCCGCCGACGGCTTCATGCGCGGCGGCGGCGGCGGCGGCGGCGGCGGCGGCAGTAGCAAGCCCGCAGCGGCAGCAGCAGCAGCAGCAGCAGCGCCGCCGAGCGGCAAGCAGGGCCGGTGGCAGCCGTCCACGGCGCCGGCGGCGGCCAGTGGCGGCGAGGCGATGCAGGGGCGCGCGGGTGGTGGCGAGGGCGGCGCTGCGGGCCGCGCCGCCACGCGGCGGCGGGGCACGCTGCAGCTGGAGGGGGCCGCACCGGCGACTGGTGGCGGCGGAAAGGGCCGCGCTCGGCAGCAGCAGCAGCAGCAGCAGCGGCGGCGGGTGGAGGACTCTGTGGGCGGCGCCGTAGCCGGGGGGAACGGAGGTGCGGGCGGTGTCGCCCGCGGCGGTGGCAGCGGTGGCGGCAGCAATGTGGAGCTGCTGGTGGCGTGTCTGGTGGCGGCGGCGTGCGGCTGTGTGAGGCTGCTGGCGCCGCGGTGGCAGCAGGTGCGGGCGGGGAGGTCGGGCGGGCGGGTGTTGGGCCGTCGTGCCGTTGGGAGTTGGCACTGTCTTGTGGGTCTGGCCGTTGCTGTGGTAGACTGCCTCTGCTGCAGCACACGCGTGTGCTGACGTGCGTGCGTTTGTGTGTCCGTGTGTGTCGCGCCGCCCCCTGGGCGTCCCCCGCGCATTGCAGTGGCGGCGCCGGCCCAGCACCGGTAGGGGCGCTGCGGTGGCTGCGACGGCAGCGGCGGCCGTCAAAGGTCCAGCGGGCGGCGGCACGGGTGCCAAGGCCCCAGCCAACCGCAGCAGCAGCGGCTGCCAGCAGCCAGGCAGTGGAGCGGCTGGCAAGCGCAGCGGCAATGCGGCAGCGGCAGCCGGCAAGGCAGCCGCGGCGGCTGCGGCACCAGCAGCCGCGAATGCGGTGGCGGTGGCAGCGGCGGCTGGCGTCTCGCCCTTCTCCGCGCCGCTGCCACCTCCGCCGCCATCGCCTGAGTCGGCCACCGTCACGACCAGGCGCGCGGTCGGCCCGCAGCCGCAGCGGGCCGCGCAGGCGGCACAGGCGGCGCTGACAAAGCAGCAGCAGCAGCAGCAGCAGCAGCAGCCACAGCAGCATAAGCAGCAGCCGACAGCTTTAGTGGCTGTCGCGAACGGTTCGCTAGCGGCGGCAGACGCCGCTGTCGTCGCTGGCGGCGGCGGCGGCGCTCTGTCGACGGCGCGCCAGAAGTCGCTCCGGAGCGCCGTGTCCGGCGGCAGCAGCGGCAGCGACCTGGGCAGTGTGTATAGCGTTGACGCCGCGAGCGCCCTGCTGCGCGGCGGCAGCGGCGCCGCCAGCGCCAAGACCACCGCCAGCGGCGGCGCCAGCAGTAGCAGCCCCGGCGGCAGCGCGCGCAGCAGCCTCACCGGCGCTGTAGCAGAGGGCGGCTTCTGCAGGCCCGCAGCCGCGTTTGCTACAGCCGGCGCCCCGCCTGCTGCTACAGCCGCGGCTGCGCCGCAGTGGCTGCAGCCGGACAGTGAGCCGGAGGCCGGCCTGGAGGAGGTGGGGGCTGAGGACTGCGACGCGGAGGAGCTCGAATACATCCAGGCCCTGCTGCTGCCGCCGTCCGCCGCCGCCGCCGCCGCCACAGGCGTCCGCTTGGTCAGCCCCAGGCAGGCGGCGGCCGGCGGCGAGGTGGGCAACACGAGCCGGCTGGAGCAGCAGCCGCAGGAGCGCCGGCAGCAGCACGGGGCCGCCCTGGACGCGCCCGCTCCTGCTGCAGGCGCAGGTGCTGTTGATTTTGCTGCCACGAGTGGGGCTGTGAGGCGGGAGGAGGGCGGCGAGGACGACTGCCCGCGGCCGGCGGCGCCAGCTGCGCCCGGCGGCGCCAGCTCTTGCGCCAATGCTGGTGGCGGCGGCGAGAGCGACTCGCACCTGTGCCTGGTGTGCCTGGACGCGCCGCGGCAGCACGGCTTCCTGCACGGCTCCAGCATGCACATCGGCGTGTGCAGTGGCTGTGCGGCGACCATGCAGCAGCAGCAACAGCAGCAGAACAAGGCGGCCGCCGCCGCGGGGGGCCGCGGGCGCAGGCGGGCGCAGCAGCCGTCCAAGCTGGCGTGCCCGGTGTGCCGGGAGCCGGTGGAGCGCCTGGTGGCCCTGTTCTCCTGATGAGGCTGCGTCAAGTAGGCAGGCAGGTAGTTAGGATGTGCACACGCGCTCATACGCAGACAGATTATGGAAGAATCGATAAAAGAGAGGGCGACTCTTGCCGGAACGAACGAATGAACGGGCTTCTAACTAACACGTAATGAATTCATTACTACAAGTAGTACGACGATGATGGAGAGGGTGATGGTGATGGTGATATGCGCCGTGTGCTGCGGCTGCCGCCTCGGGATCCTGGCAAGGCAGGGGCAGTCGCTCGCGTGGTCACGTGTGTGTGCGGCGTTCGTGGTCGTGGTGGTTGCGGTGATGGTTGTGGTTGTGGAGGTGGTTGTGGAGGTGATGGTGTGGTAATGCGGGACTAGGGATGCACTTGGCATCCCAGCGGCCAGCGCGATGTGGAGCGCGGGCCAGACAACGATTAGCAGTAACCGCCGCCGCCGCGCGGCTCTCAGGGCTTTGTTGTCGGGCGCCGGGATTCGGGGGCTCATGTGTGTGGTTTGGTGTGGTGCCGTAGCGTGGTGGTGTGTGGGGGGAAGTTGCGTGGCGGGAGAAGCGGGTGTGTCTATGTGGATGTAGATGCCTGACAGGCGTGCGGCCGTGGCGTGGGCGCCGTTGCTTGCGCTCTGCACTCCTACCCAAATAGCACGAGTGACGGCTGGTCAGCACTGTTTCAGGCTGCTTCAAGGCACACCTGAGCGCATGCGCATACATGGAATATTAGCTCACGCTGGCCGGCGCTGCAAGCGCGGCTGCGGCGGAATGCGGGTGTGTCCATAGTAAAGTGGCCACTGCCACTGCTATTATCAGCATTAGTGCATGTGCACGTCCATGGTTGGAATCACACAAGTACGGTGCACACAGGGTCCCAGAGGTTGTAAGGGTCCCAGAGGTTGTGTGTGTGGAACTTTATTTTGTGCGCAATGGCAGCATGTGTGCATTGGTTGCAAGTTGGTTGATGGGCGGAGCTGAGAGAGTGGTGAGGGGACTAAATTGAGCGGCGGTGGGGCGGTGGCGGGTGCAGCGCCCGCGGGGTGCCCCTGGAGGTCTGCGGGGCTGTGTGGCTTGGCGGGGCCAGAGTCAGCGCCGAGGCAGCCACGTCCTGGGCAGACCTCCTGCCTCCTCCGCGCGCCCCCACACAGTAGGCATGTGTGCGCGCGCGCGCGCGTGTGTGTGTGTGTGTGTGTGTGTGTGTGTGTGTGTGTGTGTGTGTGTGTGTGTGTGTGTGTGTGTGTTGTAGGGCGGCATGGTTGCTGCGGCTTTGGTTTAGCGGTTGGAACAGGCTGCTGTATTGCATGCCACTGAACGGTCGCGAGGGGAGTAAGGGTCAGCCCCGCATGTAGTGAGCAAGGACTGTAACCACCAGGGCTGAAATGGCCGAGAGAAGCAGGGGCTCTGGCGTGCCCCGGGGGCCGCGACAGCAGCACAGGTGTGTGTGGAGGGGCGCCCGGGGCTTCAGGTCGGATGGCAGCCAGGTTGCGATGGGGTGCCGATCACTGGGTCAGCAAGACTATTCCGGCGACTATTTGGCTTCAAGCTTTCATTGTTCCATCAATACTGATCCACAGCAGCCATGCTCCCGACACACACAAACTCGCAGCACGGCAAGAACCCGCTCAGCCCGCGCAAGTCGCCGGCGCCCGTCGCGGCGCCGGCGCCCGACGACACCGCGCCCCTTGCCGACCAGCCCGGCAGCCCCCCGGGGCACCACGAGCATCTGCACCACCACCACCACCACCGCCACCAGTACCACCAGCACGAGCAGGGCGCCGGCGCCGGAACAGCGGGCAAGGCCGGCGCGACGACGCTGGCGCAGCGGCTGGAGCTGGTGGCGCGGCGCTTTGTGAGCAATGTGGTTGGCTGGCGCGGCGGCGGCGGCGGCAGCAGCGGTGAGGAGGAGGCCGCGGTGGAGCACGAGGACGCGGCAGCTCGCGGCGACGTCGAGGCCGCCAAGCGGCTGGCTAGGTGCGGCTGCTGTTGCTGCTGCAGTGCTGCTGCTGCTGCGTGTTCGCGGGTTGCCCTGGTTCGCGGGTTGGTTCGCTGGTCGCTGGCTGAGCGTTTCTTTCTCTATGTTTGTTCCTGGCGCGTCTGCGGGCGGGCCGGCCGCGCCGACCCGCAGGCCCCTGCTGACCGGCTGCCACCAAACCGCCGCCGCATCCCTCCCCCACCCCAGCATGCTGCTGGCGCCCGGCGCGGTGGTGCACGTGGGCGGCATGTGGGCCGACGTGCTGGCGCCGGGCCAGCCCCGCAACGAGGTGCGCGGCGACTGGGGGTCACTGCACGGGGCGACTGGTGCTGGTGCGAGGCGTGCGGCGGTGCGGGTGTGTCCGCACCGCGCCCTCTGGCCTGCACGCCCGCCGGCACCATGCCGGTGACTTCAAGTTCGCACATGAGCTCACACACATACGCGCGAGCGCATTCCTTTGGACCCACACGCCCTCCCCCCCCCCCACTGGTCCCCCACTCCTCCCCCACTCCCCACTGCTCCCCAGGACGCCCTGTTCGAGTTCCTGTCCCGCGAGCGGGCCGCCTACGAGCTGCTGGAGCTGCAGCCGTTGGCGGTGGCTGTAGCAGTGGACAACGAGCAGGCTGTAGCAGGGGTGGGCGCGGCTGTAGCAGGGGGACCGGCGGGAGCCGGGGGCGCTGTGGCCGACCCCACGCTGACCACGGCCGCCGCCGCCCACCACCGCGAGGTGGCCGAGGAGGGCGAGAGGCTGGAGCGCCGTGATGGAGGCGGCGGCGGCGGCGGCAGCGGCGGAGGCGGCGGCGCAAGAGGTGGCGGCGGCGGCGGCGGCGGCGATGCCGCGTTCGTGCTGTCGCGATTCCGGATGCGGCACGTGGGCGGCTGGCTGGGCCGCACGCCGACAGGCCGGTGAGTGGCGCACAGGGTCCGGGCTCCGCAACGGGACTTCGTGGCACGTTTTGACGCTGCGGCACTGCGGCCCTTTTCCGTACGAGTCCCCTCATAGCCCCCCAACCCCCGCCCCTGCCCCCCTGCCCCTGGCTCCGCCCGACTTGCCCCCCACCCCGCTCCACCCCGTCCCGCCTCACACACGCAGCGTGTCTGAGGGCCTGCGTGTGGACGAGCTGCGCTTTGACCCCGAGGCCAAGATCGCCGCGGCCTGGTGCACCCGGCAGCTGACGCTGGTGCGTGTATGCGTGCGCGAGGCTGCGCATGTTGCTTGATGATAGGACCCCATGATGGAAACCGTGGGTGTGCACGCGCGCGCGAGCTTTTCTTTGAACACCTTCACACACATGCACACATACGCACGGCGCGCAGGAGGAGCTGGAGGTGCTGCGGGCGCACCCCGCCGAGGGCCAGGGGGCGGAGGGCGCGGAGGCGGAGGAACCGCGGCCCCCCGCAGCGATACCCGCGCTGGAGCCCTCCCTGCTGCGGCTGCAGGTGCGTGGGTGTGCGCGAGTGTTTGTTTGGACCGTTTATTTGGAGCGTGCGTGCCTTTGGTGGATGTCTTTTACTGATGTTCTTTTACTCTACTCCTCAACACGGCGGCACCACCCACACTCACATCCACGCCCACACGGCCACCTGCCCACCTGCCCGATACCTACCGGCCCACGCGCACACCCGCAGGTCCCGGAGCACGAGGCCGCCGCCGGCTCGCACGGCGCGCTGGCGCCGCACAAGATGGTGCAGGTGGCGGCGCTGTGGTCGCAGGTGCGTGCGCATTGCGTAGCGCGCGGGCCCCGCCCGACGGAGGTGTAAGAGGTGTGATAAAGGGAGAAACTGGTGGTGGCAGCTGCATGCGGCCTTGCGCGTTCACTCAAGGCGTCAGATAAAGCTCCCGCGCTCGCCGCAACCACCTGCGCCCTGCCCTGCCGGCGCCTCTCCATCCCTCGCCCCCTTGCTACCCTTGCTTGCCTCACCGGCTGCCCCTCTCCCTGCCCTTTGATTCGGGATTATTTTGGACAATCTCCCCCTCCCCTCCACCCACCAAGGCCTGGAACGTGGCCACGGACGCGGGCGCCGTCAACCCCGAGCTGCTGCACTGCATCGCCGAGCCGGCGCTGGCGCTGACCGACATGAGCGGCCTGGGCCTGGGCCTGGAGCTGGGCGGCGGCATGGGCGGCATGGCGGGAGGCGGAGGCGGAGGAGGCGGAGGAGGCGGCGGGGAGGCGCGGCAGCACCGGTTCACGGTAGGCGCGCGCTGACCACGTGGGTAGCAAGCAGTGGAGCGAGCGGGAAGCTGCCTGCGGGGTTGTGTTCCCGCGCAGGTGACAGCATGTGGCAGCTCGAATGGTGTGACGAATGTGCGCCCACGCACACGCACACAGGAGGCGCACCGGGCTGGCACCGGACACGCACACGCACACAAGCACACAAGCACACAAGCACACAAGCACACAAGCACACAAGCACACAAGCACACGCTTTCTCTGTGTATTTCGTCCTCGTGCTCATCAACACACACGCACGCACGCTCGCGCAGGCCATCCGCAGCCGGGACGACGCCAAGGCGGCGCTGTGCGCGCTGTGCGCCGCCTATGAGGTGGACGAGGGGCTGGTGGCGGCGGCGGCGGCCCGCGGCACCAACGCGGCCTTCTGCCACTGGCGCGCGCGGCTCACGCCCCGCCGCCGCGACGACAGCACGCATCAGGTGCGTGTGGGCTTTGCAGAGCGCAGTTCACATGCATGCGTGCGTGCGTGCGTGCGTGCGTGCGTGTCGTTGTAGTGAACAAATCTATGTGTGCGCGGCATAAGCCACCCAACTGACCCACGTGATATGTCTTGTTGCTTGGCAAACCGTCCACATGCCACACAGCAGCGGCGTATCACGGCGGGGGGAGCCCCTAAGCCCTCAAGCAACCCACCCACCCCAATCTCGCACCCCACGGCGACGGGACTCGGGGTGGCCGGGATCGCATCCTGGCTGCAAGTCACTGGCTGGGGCAACACGTACGTCGCATCACAACAGCGTGCGCGCGCGGTTAGCCGGGTCGTACTCTTTGCGGCACTGCCGCGAGCTGGGGTGGGGACCAAGACATCCTAATCACCCCACTTCACTTGCCGCACGGGGCTCCATGGCGGCCTGTCATTGCAGGCGCATGCGCGTGAGGTCGTCGCGGTGGCAAGCGCCTGCAATGACAGGCCACCATGCAGCCCCGTGCGGCAAGTGAAGTGGGGTGATTAGGATGTCTTGGTCCCCACCCCAGCTCGCGGCAGTGCCATGAACAGCATGACCAGGCACGTGTCCGCGCTGTTGGTGCGAATGGGCGGGCGGGTGTGTGTGCAGCACAGCCCTGATGCCGCCGTCCTGCCGAGGCGGGCCCATTGGCCACGGGAGCTGCTGGTGGCGGCCGTGCGTGTCGTGTCATGTGTATGCGTGGTGTGCACGGTGAGGGGGAGGGGAAGCACCCGGCCACGCATACCCCCGCACACTCACATGTCCCAGCCGGCGCCGCACCGCGCCTCGCTCACCGCTAGAATTGTTCCACGCGGTGCCCACCCCACCCCACCCCACCACACCACACCACACCACCACGCCACACGACTACACGACTCGGTGCCCACCACACCACGCCACCACACCGCACCCGACCGGTACACCGCAGCCTACTGGCGCGGCGCCGCCCGGCGGAAGCGGCGGAGTCACCGGCCCCATCGCGGCTGCTACAGCCGACGCCGAGAGCAGCGGCGGCGTCATGCCCGGCGGCGGCGCGCACGGTACCGGCGGCGGCGTCATGCCCGGCGGCGTCATGCCCGGCGGCGGCGCGCACGGCGGCGGCGGCGGCGGCTCCTACGTGGCGGAGGGAGTGGACCTGCTGCTGTTCTCGCCGGGCGGCAAGCTGCAGGCCATTGCGCAGTTCCGGCGGGTGAGCTGCTGGGGCCGTGCGTGCGTGGGTGGGTGGGTGGGTCGGTGGGTTGGCGCGCGGGTGGGTGGTGCAGCAGCAAGGTGAGAAGACCGGGGGGCGTCAGGGGCGATGCGATGGGGCACCATCCGGGGCGACTACCAGAGTCTAGGGTCTAGGGTCTAGGGCACACGACTGGATGGGCACACCATCATATAATGCACACGGCCCAAAACGTGGGGGGGGGGGGTACGGTAGATCCCGCCGGCTGCCGAGCCACCCTCACTCCCTCAGCACGTGAACGGCGGCCGCTGCACCGCTGCCGTGCTGATGCCCGCCGTGCGCGATCAACTGAGTGTTAGAGATCACAACAACGGAAAACGACAACAAGAGGCTCAACTGAGTGTGTGCCGCCTCTTATCTCCACCTTGCACCACGCATGCAGCCGCTGGGGTGGGAGCGGCGCACGCTGCTGTCGGCGGCGGGCCGGGCGGCGGCCATGGCGGAGGCGGGCGTCGCGGAGGCGGCGGCGGTGGCGGCGGGCTCGGGCGTGTGCGCGCCGGACACTGCGCCCGCGGGAGGGCCGGGGGGCATAATCGCGTGAGCGGGGGCGCAAGGGGATGACAGGGATGGGCGGAGACTGTGCATACACAGGCCCGCACGCACATACAGCACGGTGCGGGGTTGCGGTTTGCGAGGGTGTTGGGAATTGATTGAGCATGCCGCGTGCCGAGCTTGACACGCACCGGCTGGGGCTAGGCGCGCGTAGCAGTGACTGTGATGAGGCGGGTGAGGCGGGTGCTACGGTTTGCATTGCGGCACCAGAGGATTGATGCGCGCGCGACTGTCCCGATACCGTGTCAGTCTCATTGCTGTTGTGTGTGTGTGTGTGTGCGCGCGCGCGTGTGTGCACGTGTCCCAGGTGGCGCGCGCGATGGATTCACCCAGGGGTTTAACCCCTGGATTCACCCTCTTCAAGTCCATGCCCGGGCGCGGGGCCCGACTGCGTGGCCCTCGTAGCGTCGAGGAGCCCGGGAGTGTGTGCGAAGCCGGACAGGCGCCATACATCGAAGTACCCGCAATTAGCCACGTGTCCGCTCAGCTCGCCCTTTGGAACGGCTCAAGTTGGAGGAGCGGCTTGGCAAGCGCGAACGAAGCAGCTGCTCGTGCAGCCCGATGCGCAACACTGGCGTGGCGTCATGGCGTGGCGTGCGGGCCGGGAGGAACATGGGATGCCGCGGCGCGTTGAGCGCGCTGAGGTAGACTACCTATAGTAGCACGTGGGAGCTTGGAATGCGTCGTCCGGCAAGGAGGTTGGCAAACTCCCCCCCCCCTCCTCCTTGCTCCGGGCGGGACTGGTTGGTTTGGGTTCACTCGGTTGGTTGCTTTGGGAATTGGAATGAACTACCCCCCCACCCACCCCACCCCACCCCCGTGTCAGACACGCCCGCCAGTCATACTTTCTTCCGCCATATGCCAGCCTCGCCACTTCTCACCGTCCTGCTTTTTGCCTTGCTTCTATACCATACCACACTGCCAGCCAGCCTCCGTCCGCGCTACAGCAAATACTTCGCTCACTTCGCTCGGTCCTTAGGGCGCGCGTCGCAGCCGTGCACCGAACTTCAGCTGCGGCTTTTCCTCCTTCCAACCCGCGGCGCTTCCTCTCAATCCGGTTGTGTTTGTCTCACACTCGCATTCGCCTCGCCCGCCACGTCGTACATTTCGGGCTCCCTCTTCTGCCTTGGCGCGCCCCGTTTTTGCCCCTGCTTGTCACACTGTCGCCCGGCCATTGCTCTGCTGCACGCTGTTCGCTTTTTCTCTCAGTCGCCTTCGCCGCTCATCCGTGGAGTCCAGTGCCCGTATCTTCCATCTACGCTGTAGAAATTTGCCCCAAATCCGCCGAAGGCGGAGAAAAATTTTTGGGTTTTGGGGCCGCGCATCTACGGAGCGTAGACGGTTTGGGCGGATTTGGCGGTAATTTAGACAGGGTGCGTAGATGGAATGGGGGTTTTTGGGGGCGTGCCCCTAGGAAATATTTTCCGGGCGTAGATGGCGCGGGAGGGGTCATCTACGCTGTGTAGACGCCGGTGGCCAAAAGCCATCTACATGATACGGGCACTGCCGTGGACGCTGGTCGCCTGCCTGCGGGTGCGCTGCGACGCGCTCGCGTGTGTGGCGTTGCGGTGTGTGCGTCTGGTGCTATCGCCTGGCCGGGCGCCCGGAGCGTGAGGAATGCGCATCAGCAAACTACCAGCCTGGCAGCTAATCAGCACCGCATCGGTACAGTAACTCCGGCGTTAAACCAGCCGCCTGTCTGCTGTCTGCTGTCGCAATTTATTGTTGGTTGGGTATGGGAGGTTCTGCACACTATGGGACTTCGCCACCTGCCCCGCTTGCATTGTTCCATCGAGCCCCCCCACCCCCAGATCTGAGGCGCGCATCGAATCGACGTGCCAAAACCGCGGACTCCTCGAAAAGGGCACGACGCCAGCGTAGAGAGCTGGATTCATCACGGCCTTACTCGCGCTTACTTGCTACTCGCACGTGTGCCGCCGACCATAGGTCCCCTCCTCTCTGCGCCGTGGTCCCATCCCCACCCACGCATCACACCCCCGCCCCCCGCCCCCCGCTGGTGCGGCTGCAGGTGAGTACGTGGTGTACCCCACCCTGTCGCCCGCCGGCGAGCTGGTGGTGCTGCGGGCCGACTCCGGCGCCGTGTGGACCACGCTCCATCGTGTCCGGCCCCTCCATCGCCAACGGCTACCTGTACGTCGGTGAGTGGCTTACGTGGCGTGGCGTGGCGTGGCAGGATGGGCGGGGCGTCACAGACGACGAGGCGAAGCTGGCGCGTTTGAGCACGCAGGGGCGAAACGCTGCTCGGTGGAGCGCTTGCATGGTTAAGAGGGATGGGTTGCTGGGTGGCTGGATGTCAACCCCGCCGCCCGCCCACGCTGCGTAGACCATGTCGTGGCACGCAAAGCATTACATGCAGCCACCGCCCGCCCGCCCCCGCCCGCCCGCCTACCTCGCTGAAACGCACGCACGCACGCGCGCGCGCAGGTGTCGGCTATCGCCGCTTCGGCTGCGGCGCGGGCACCTCCAAGTACGGCCTGGCGGCTTTCAAGCTGAACTGAACAGCCCGCGGTACGACCCGTCTCGCTGCTGAGTATAGCACCCTGCCTCCGCACAGGAGGTGGGCGCCGGTTGCGGGTTGATTGCGCCCCGTGTGCGATTCATGCAACATTTATCCGTGGAAGGCACGCAGCAGCGGCAGCCACTGCAACGTGACATTCACGCTTGCAATTTTATGAGTGATCAGGAGGCGAATGGTGCAGCGGGTTGGGGATGTTGCTGGAGCATGGGGACCTACCTGTTGCGGATGAAGATTGCCCGGAGGGATGGAGTGAAGTTGAGTGAAACCGAGTGGAGCAGATTGGAGCGGAATTCATGGAGAGGTTGGTAACTGGAAGATGCAATGCTCGATGCATTGCTCAAAACTGACGACGTGACGGCAGCTGCATTCTGAGAGGAATGTGCCTCATGCTGCCTGACGACAATGCTTTACATCGCGATGCACCTGGGTAAGGTGGCATGCTGCAGCATTGCTGGGCGCGTACAGTTGGCACGCCGCGTGCCTGCCTGCTCAGAACTGTGAGGTGGACCAACACGCACAAGCAGGCGCAGAGACTGTAAGGGCTCAGGGCATCCGTGACTATGTCGATGGTGATGGCGCTGGAGGAGCGGCGCAGCGAGGATCAAAAGTCGCCTGAGCATTCGCGACACCGGGGCGTGGCGTGGCGTGTCGCAAAACACAGCACACCGATTCCACAGCCACGCACCGCATGCATATATCTACCTTCGCAAGCCTCACTGCCTGTTGTTGCTTTATTCCAGCCCAGCGTGTGAGACTTCTCGGCGCCAGTCAACCCAATTTGCTTGCATCGGCTCGCATTAGCGTCAGTCGTTCCATTGCGCCACGGGTTGTACAATTTGCCAAAGGTCACAAAACACTGATATACAATTGAGATAGAGCTGTTTGTAGACTCGGCGTGCGTGCAAGCAGAGTCGCCGGTACACGCTGTTTCCGGCCCATAATCTTTCGCGCTGAAATCGAAGCTAACCTAGACGCCGGAAGACACACATAAGGTACCGGTTATACCGACAATACACCGGTCCTAGCACGCGCCATAAAATGCAGCTCCAACAAATCAAGCCCTTCCAGCAGGCTCGGGTGAGCGGACAGCGTGCTTATAACAACGACGAGCATTTGGCGTATCGGCGTTTGGTATTGACCGAACCCGCGCGTGCTTGCGCGCGGGCGCCAGCGCAATTGCCACACCCTCCCTCGCCCTGGGCCCCTCTCACAGGCGGGCCCCGCGCGGCGGCAGCCCATGCGTGTGGTGTGCCAGGCCAGCACGTAGGTGCCCCATGGGACAGGGGCGTCGCGGGATGCTGCTGGGGAAGTGGGGGCCGCTGGGGTCGCTGCCCATCCCTGGGCACGAGGCCGTGTGTACCGGCGGTGCCAGATCCGGCCCGCGCTCGCCGCGTGTCGGCCCGCCGGGTGCTGCCGCAGCCTCCCCCAGCCTGCCACTCAAGTAAAGCCCATGGCGGCTCCGCTGCCTCCCCGCCCTCCTCGAGTCCGGCGCCCCGCCTCCCATGCCCTGGCCTGACCCGGCCCTGACCCGCCCCGCCCGCTGCTGCCTTCTGCCTGCTGCCCCCTGCCTGCGCCCCTGCCCCCCTGCAGCACGCCCGCCGCGCCCGGGCGGCAGTTCAACCCGCTGTTGATGGGCGCGGTGGAGGCGTTGTTCAGGTTCCCGCCCTTCTTCAACGCGGCCGCCAAGAACGTGAGCCGGGCCGCGGCGCGGGAATCTGCGTGTGGGGAGCGGGAGGGGAGGATGGGATGGCGGTAATCAATTGCAGTTGTCCAAGGGGGGAATGGGATGGGGAGTGAGGTGGGGGATGCGGCGGAGCGTGATGACAGGTCAGGGCAGGGTGGTGTGTGGGGTAAGTGTGGAGGCCGTGGAGGCTGGGAAGCCGGAAGGGCTCCCGCGCACGACGTGGATGGGCCGGTGGGCCGGCTGGGGGCTGGGGGCTGGGGGCTGGGGGCTGGGGGCTGCGGGCTGCGGGCTGCAGGCTGGCGCGCGACGCAGAGGGCTGAGAGGCGCCGCGCCCAGGCCCTCACCCCGCACGCCAGGGGTTCTACCTCGAGCGCTGCATAATCTTCCCCCAAACAGCTACACACACATACACGCATGCACACCTCCACCTCCACGCCCCCGCCCGCCCCCTCCCGCCCTTCCCGCGCACCCCTTCAGGCCCGCGGCATGATCATGAAGCGCGCCGAGGCCATCGGCCTGGACTGGGGCAGCGCCATGGCGGAGCTGCAGGCGCAGGACTGGGAGGCACAGATGAAGGTAAGGGGGGTTGCAAGGATGTTTGAGGGGGCCTGGGGGCGTGGCGTAGGAACAACGCCGCAAAAAACACGTCGCGGTGGCATGTGGGTGCGTTGGCTTGCGTGTGTGGGTCCATGTGCGCACGTCTGTTGCGAGTGCAGGGTAGGGTGCGGGCAGGGCCACTGCCCAAGTTTGCCCAATGCGGTTCACACGGACGGCTACCCCCCCCCCCCCCACGTGTGACACCCCCACGCGCATGTGCGCTGCAGGAGGTGACCAACCCCGACATCACCTACCCCGCCTACTACACCCAGCCCTTCCACGCCTACAGCCAGGTGCGCGCCGTACGGGCGGCGCATCCGCTGGGAGGCCACTCACTGGCGGCTGCCTGCCTGGCTGTGTGGGTCGTGCCCCCCCACGCACTCCCCACCCTTAGTCCCTAACCCTGCTACACTTCACCTAACCAATGTGGCGCATCGGGGGTTAGTTGGTTAGGTCACTTCTCTTGCCATCTTTGCAACCCTTGCCTCAAACCCACCTGCGCCTCTTTTCCCCGCCTCTCCCCTCCCTACTACCTCACACTCCCTCCCTTACACCTCCCACTCCCTCCGTCCCACTCCCCCTCCCACCCCTCCCACTTCAGTGCACCTGTACCGCTTTTCCAAACATCCTTGCAACCCACCCCCTCTCGTCTTGATGCATGCCCCCCACACACACCCCAGGGCAACCTGTGCTGGGAGGCGGCTCTGGAGGTGACCATGGCCGCCAAGTCGGTGCACGCCATGGTGATGGACCCCGCCGGCAAGACCATGGACCCGGCGTGAGTGGCGCACAGGGGTTGGGGTGGTGGTGGTGGGGGGTAGTTTATTCCAGAAACCGAAGCGAATCGACCAAGAGAACCCAAACCAGCCAGCCCAGCCCAGAGCGCGGAGGTGATGTGGCCTTAACCTTTGGGTCTCGGGCGCCCTTGACCTTGAATCTTCAGTCTTGTCGACGTTGTTGTCGGTAGCCGTGGATGGCACCCAGGCTCGCGCGCGCACGTATGTGCGCGTGTGTGTATGTGTGTGGCCGCGGCTGTCTAGAAGGTGACCGGAGTTGCGTGCGCCCTCGTTTCCACGCGGCAGGGGCGACGAGGCGCTGCGCTCGTCCTACTCTGCGCGCATGGCGGAGTCGCTGGCGCAGCTGGGCGTTGACCGGTCAAAGGTCAAGCACATTGTTGACTTTGGCGCCGCCACGGGCCTATCCTCGCTGGAGCTGCTGCGCGCCTTCCCCGGCGCGGAGCGGGTCACGGGCCTGGACCTCAGCCCGCACTTCCTGGCCGTGGGCAAGTGGGAGCAGGAGCGCCGAGTGGTGAGTGGGCGTGGGCGTGGACTGGGAGGGTTTGGGGGTGGGGGTTACTGTGAACCAATCCCGGCGCAGGGGGAGGGGGGAGACGGGCGTGCGGGCGTGCCGGCGCGTTGGCAGGGCAGGTGCGTGTGTATGGGCATGCGGCCGGGGGCGGGGCATCAGGGCCCCTCGGGGCCAGTGTCCTTGCGCGCACCACCCGCCACCACCATAGCCGCAAACACCCCAGCCCTCAGCCCGCTTACTGTTTCCGCCCGCTCCACCCACCGCTCCACGGCCGCGCCAGGCCGCCGCAGGGGGCCAGCCCGAGAGGCTGGTGTTTGTGCACGGCCTGGCGGAGGACACGGGGCTGCCGGCGGGCAGCCAGGACCTGGTGTCCATGTGCCTGGTGTGCCACGAGCTGCCGCAGGTGGGGTGGGGGGCGGGGCGGGGTGGTCGGGGGCTGGTGGGGCGTGGGCGTGGGCGTGGGCGTGGGCGTGGGCGTGGATGGTTATTAAAAAAAGGCATGGCATGTGGCTTGCAGCCGGTCTATGTCCTCGTCACTGTTGACAGTGGTATTGGCAGCCCACCCCTTGACCGCCTGGCCTCTCACGCCCCGCCCGTGCGCCGGCCTCGCGCCTGTCCTGTCCTGTCCGTGTGCGGTGTGCACACAGGCCGCCACCAAGGCCATCATAAAGGAGGCATACCGCATCCTACGCCCCGGTGAGGCCGCCCCCGGGGCGCGGTACGCGTCGACGTGTAGCCGTCCATGCGGAGGGGGCCGAGGTCTGTTTGCCCCGGCTGCGCCGCGGCACTGCGAGCTGCGTGCGTGATGGCCTGGTGACGTGTGTTGGTTGCCCCTCCCCACCCCATCTCGCCTTAATACATCATGCATGGCATCGCCCTTGTGCTCTGTAACACACTGTAACACACTGTAACACACTGTAACACACAGGCCCGCACGCCCTTGTGCTCTGTAACACACTGTAACACACTGTAACACACAGGCCCGCACGCCCTTGTGCTCTGTAACACACTGTAACACACTGTAACACACAGGCCCGCACGCCCTTGTGCTCTGTAACACACTGTAACACACTGTAACATACAGGCCCGCACGCCCTTGTGCTCTGTAACACACTGTAACACACTGTAACACACAGGCCCGCACGCCCTTGTGCTCTGTAACACACTGTAACACACTGTAACACACAGGCCCGCACGCCCTTGTGCTCTGTAACACACTGTAACACACTGTAACACACAGGCCCGCACGCCCTTGTGCTCTGTAACACACTGTAACACACTGTAACATACAGGCCCGCACGCCCTTGTGCTCTGTAACACACTGTAACACACTGTAACACACTGTAACACACAGGCCCGCACGCCCTTGTGCTCTGTAACACACTGTAACACACTGTAACACACAGGCCCGCACGCCCTTGTGCTCTGTAACACACTGTAACACACTGTAACACACAGGCCCGCACGCCCTTGTGCTCTGTAACACACTGTAACACACTGTAACACACAGGCCCGCACGCCCTTGTGCTCTGTAACACACTGTAACACACAGGCCCGCACGCCCTTGTGCTCTGTAACACACTGTAACACACAGGCCCGCACGCCCTTGTGCTCTGTAACACACTGTAACACACAGGCCCGCACGCCCTTGTGCTCTGTAACACACTGTAACACACAGGCCCGCACGCCCTTGTGCTCTGTAACACACTGTAACACACAGGCCCGCACGCCCTTGTGCTCTGTAACACACTGTAACACACAGGCCCGCACGCCCTTGTGCTCTGTAACACACGCACGCTCCCTTACACGCACGCCCACTCCCCCACGCACGCCCACTCCCCCACGCACACGCAGGCGGCGCCATGTGCATCATGGAGATGAACCCCGAGTCGGCGGTGTTCCAGGTGGGGAAGGGGGGGTTGTGAATACCATCCCAAGCTAAAGGGGGGGGTAGCCGTCCATGACGGTGGTGACGGCGGTTTTGCAATTAATGTGAAGCGGGGAGGGAGGGAATGGCTGCGGGTGCATGGGACGAGGCACAGGGGCTGGACACGGCCTGGGAGTGTGGGGGCGTGGGTTGAGAAGTGGACAGGGGCACGGCCGGGTGTCGGGTGCGGAAGAGGGAATAGGCGCTTGGTCGGGTGCCGAGTGTCGACCTGTTGGGTAGGGCCACAAGGCTCTGGGCGGGCCCCTCAGCGAGCCGCGTCCAGAGCGCCACACACACCCGACGCCACACACACGTGCCTAACCCCGATGCCACACTCCCGCCTCCCCGACAGCGCATCTTCGGCAACCCCTTCGCCTACACCGCCTTCAAGTCCACAGAGCCCTGGCTGCAGGTGCGCGCCCGCAGGCGGTGTGGGGTGGACTGGGGTGTGCGGGCCGGCGCGTGTCGCTGGTGCAGGCATCCCGCATGATGAGACAATAGAGAGCGGGACAAAGTAGGGAGGGAGGGCCAGGCAGGCTGGGCAGCCAGGCAGCCAGCCTAGCCAGCCAGCCACCCGGCTCACCAACACACACGGCTTGCCTCTGCACACCACACCCAAAGCCGTTCCCTGCCTGGGCCCCTACACATCCTCCACCCCCACCCTCCTCCGCACCCACCCTTCTTCCACCCTCCTCCGCCCCCGCCCTCTCGCATGCAACGCCCTGTCTAACGCCACCTCGGCTTCCACTGGCGCAATGCCCGGACTGACCCCGCCGCCGCCGCCGCCGCCGCCGCCTGCCACCACCCGCAGGAGTACATCGCGCTGGATATGCCGGGGGCGCTGCGCGAGGCGGGCTTTGCCGAGGTGGTCACGCGCGAGAGCACGCCGCGCCACAAGACCGTCGTGGCGGTCAAGAAGTGAGGGGCGCGCAGCACGTGCGGGAGCGCAGGTGCCGGGCGCGGGTATAGGGGCAGGTGTAGGACTGTAGGTGCGGGTTCAGAGTGGTGTGGGTGAGCGAGGTGTAGATGGGGCAGGTGCGGGTGAGGGCGAGCGAATATGGAATTGTGCGGATTTAGTAAGGGTGCATGTGATGGGGGTGGAGGCGCGGTGACGTGGCACGGCACGGGATGGAGGGGACAGCTGTCTAGAAAGCTTAGGATATGGCACAGGTGTGCTTAGGTAGCAGGGACTATTCTGGCGGGCTGATCCGCGTAGGCAGCTGGTGTCGATTTTGTGTGAGGCGGGCGGGCAGTGATGTGTTGTGGTGGACTGTGAGGGCGCGTGAGTGGCAGCAGGGTACCGCGGTCGAGAAGGGCGCTCGCCGCATGGATGCACGTGAGTCACGTGACACATGGAAAGGCAGTGACGAGCGATGACAAACAGGGGGGGGGTGGCGTCCCCCCAGTGCCAAGCTGGTGCGAGGGGGTCAGCCGTGGGATTGCCAGGCTGGGTCAGCGGCTGACCCAGTGCCCGTATCATGTAGATGGCTTTAGGCCCCCGGCGTCTACACAGCGTAGATGAACCCTCCCGCGGCATCTACACCCCGAAAAATTTTCCTAGGGGCACGCCCCCCAAACCACCATTCCATCTACGCTCCCTGTCTAAATGACCGCCGAATCCGTCCAAGCCGTCTACGCTCCGTAGATGCGCGGCCCAAAACCCCAAAAAATTTCTCCGCCTTCGGCGGATTTGGGGCATATTTCTACAGCGTAGATGGAAGTCAGCCCGTCAGCCAGCTGGGGCCTCCTCGACCCGCCTACGTGTGATCCCCCTCTGCGTGCAAGTTAGCGCTTGGCGGGTTGGGGTGATGGGGTCTATGGCGCGCCAAGCCGCAGGCGCAAAAGGCCGTGTCCAGGCCAGCGGTGGTTCTAGCCGGAGGGAACGTCGGAGGGGAAGGGCAACTCGCTGGCGGGGAGGGTAGCACACGCAGTCGCATGTCGCACGCCGACGGCGATTTACCTATTCGGTGCTAGTGTCTGCATGGTCATAACTGCTGCATACTCTAAGCGTACGAGCATTCTGTCGTCGCAGTCGCTTGCAAGTCAACACCGGGACTCACTTCGCCTTCCTTCATACATCACATTTAGTGACCGATCTTGACAGAGGAGCAAAAATGCAGTGCGCCAACAAGTTGATCTCGCGGAGCTCTGCCCGCAAGGTGTGCAAGCGCGTGCAAGGATGTTGCTGTGGCCATCGCTATTGTGGCGCTAAACCTGCTTCAAAGTACAGGATGCTTGTAATCCGCTGCAACTTTGCATTTGCACGTAGGCTTTCGGCCCCAGCCGGCGGCCTGCGGTGGCGGTGAAGGCTCAGGTCCATAGGTGCGGGCGTGGCAGGGTCCCTGGCAGGGTCCCGGGGTTCCCGGGGTCCATGGCCGCCCGCGGTTAGCCCACGACCGCGGCTCAGACACTCACCGTGTGCTACAGCTGTGGACTGACCTCTGACCCGACCCCGAGGCACGACCATCGCAGCCTACGCAGCCTCACGGGACACTAACCAGACGCACACTCTGATCACTTCCCCCGCGCCGGCCCTCCATGCCCCCCCCCCGCGCTACCCGCGCAGGGAGGCGGCCGCGTCGCCCGACGTGCCCCGCCGCACGCTGCTGCTCTCCTCCCTGGCCGCTGCGGGCGCCGCCGCCGCGTCGCTGGCGCTGCCGCTGGCGCTGCCGGCGCCCGCCGCCGCGGCGGACGCGGTCACGGACTTCCTGCGCGGCTACACGCGGCCCGAGGTGGGGCTGCAGGAGGCGGTGGTGATCCTGATGGACGCGCGCAGCACCCTCAAGGAGATCCAGGTGGGGGCGGGGCGGGCGGGCGGGTGGGATGGGATGGGATGGGGTGGGATGGTAGGACGCCATGGATGGCAGGGGAAGGGGTGGCCGTCCATGCAAACAGTTTTGTGTGGAATTGCAGTGAGAGTGTAGCCCCGACCCCAACCCCCAACCACCCAACCCAACGTGCAGGCGCTGGCGGCCACGCCCGAGGACAGCGAGGAGCGCTTCCGCGCGCGCGCGCTGTGGCCCTCCTTCGCCAAGCGCCTGCGCGCCGTGGCGGAGGCGGCGCCGGTGGCGGTGGCGGCGGTGACGGGCGCGGCGGACAAGGAGGAGACGCTGGGGGAGATGTACGGCGGCAAGGCGGGCGGCGCGGGGGTGAGCGCGGGATGGGGTGGGGGCGGGCGGCTGGTAGCAGCGGGCGACGTGGAGAGCGAGGTCCAGCGCCGGTCGAGGGAAGGAGGGACGGGAAGGCCGCAGCGCGGCGCAAGGACTGGGGATGGGGCGGGGGCTTATGAACGCGGCCAGCAGACGGCGGAGGGGGGGCAGGGCAAGGGGCAGCTGCCGCTGCAGCCTTACCACATACAGGCGTCTTCCCTTACCCCCAACTCCGCTGCCACCACTGCCATCTTTCCCTCCGCCTCTCCCCTCTCCCCTGCCCGCCACCACACCCCACGACCACACCCCCTACACCCCCCACCCCCACCCCCAGGCCGCCGACGCCGTGTACGCGGCCCTGGGCGCCGTGCTGACCATCAGCGGCCGCACCATCCGGCCCGAGGCGCAGGCCGGCCCGGAGGCGGCGGCGGGCGCGGAGGCGGCCATCAGCGGCTTCCTGGGCAAGGTGCGGCGGGGGCTGGGGGCTGGGGGTTGGGGGGTTGGGGGTTAGGGGGGCGGGGGGCAGGTGGGGCCTCGTGGACTGTGCGGGGAGCCGGGGGCAGGGGGCAAGGCGGCTGGACTTTGCGGGCGGGCGGGCGGGGGCGGGGGGAAAGGAGTGCGTGTGCGTGTGCGTGTGCGTGTGCGTGTGCGTGTGCGTGTGGTGTGCGTGTGCGTGTGCGTGTGCGTGTGCGTGTGCGTGTGCGTGCTTCGGCTGCAGCTGGCTATGGGATGCTGCCACGGCCCTCAATGCTGCCCTGCTGCACCCACCGACCCGCACCGTGCCTCCACCCACCTTCCCACCCACCCGCCCTGTGACCTCCACCCGCCCCCCCCCCCCTGCAGCTGCCGGCCTCGCTGTTGGATGAGGCGCAGCGGTTCCGGGTGGAGCGGGCCAAGGCGGCGGCCGCATGAGCGTGAGCATGTGCATGTGCATGTGCGGGCGGTGTGGGCGCAGGGGCGCTGAGCGCAGGGGCGCATGAGCGGGCGTGATGGGGCGGTGTGACGGTGGGAGTGTGGAGGTGTGGACACGTGCGTGCGTGCTCGCTGTAGGTGCCGGAGGGTTGTTGGGGGCGGGCGCAGCAGGTGGTGGCAGAGCGGCAGGTTGGGAGGGGGCAAAGGCGGCGGTGGGAGGGCCGGCACGGAGGCAGAGGGATGTGGGCTGCGGATGGATGAGTGCGGGGCACTTGGACAGGCCGTCGGCGTGTCGGCATAATGCCAGGGACCCGAGCAGGATTACACCCGCCAGCACACGGGATAGCGTGACATGCGAATGTTTGCTGTAAGACGGACTGTGCGCGACTTTGCATGCGGTCCGCCGACACATGGCTGCCCCAGTTCAAGCCCCCTCGTCGAGCCCTCGACAGACGGATTACTGTACTGTACATGTACGGCGGTAGGCACGAGGCCCTCGATACGTTCTAGCCAGGCGCTGTCAATCGTTCAGCGGTGTTGTACGGCCCCCCTGCCTGCTGGCGTGCAGCGCGCCAGCGGCGTGGAATAGCAGCCGCTCATGGAAATGCACACGTAAGCAGCAGTTCGGTCCCCCCCCATCCATTCAACTGTCAATGCGGCAACTCGTATGCAAGCAAGCACCCCGAGTCGGTTCGGCATGACGGCGGCCGCGTGCCGCACGTGACAGCAAGCTGCTGCTGTCAGCGTATGCGCTCCTGTCAGCGTGGATGCTCCTGGCGTAAAGGCGCCACTGCTGCAGGTAGAGTCCTGGCCAGCCGATCATTCTTGCTGCTTGCGCCGCCGCTGCGGCTGCTCGTCCACCCACTGCAGGTACATGGCACCTGCGGCCGCACCAGCACCGACAATATTATGGTAACAGCACCCGACGGCGAGGGCACGGCGAGACAGCCGGAGGGAGGACCAGGATAAGCGAGCGAGGGGTGATGGCACCTCCGCCGCAGAAGGCCTACTGGGTTGTGCAAGCGCACATTCTGCTACCATTGCCGCGCCGGCCCAAGAGGCGATCGCTGCCAAGTAATGGTCCCGTGATCGCTCCGGTATTGCCAAGCAACATGGGCACATGTGCCGCAGCCATCCCCGAATCTCTGCCCCTCGCTCATCATGCCTCAATCTCGTAGCCACCATGGTTGCCAGGCTTACTTGCCGCCTCCTACAACAGGCACCGACAGCAGTGCGCGCGGCGGCCGCCGCCGCCGCCGCCACTCACTACACTCACCGGGTGCGGCCACGGCGTGCACGGCCACGCGCAGGCCGCGGTGTTTGAGGAAGGTCAGGATGCTCTGCGGCTTGTGCCCGTTAGGCAGCTCCGGCACATACACCGGTGCCGGGCAGGATGATCACCGACTGCATGTGTGCATGCGCGGGCCGCGGGGATTACCGGTATTGGGGTCGGAGGTAGAGTAGTGGAGGTGTGATGGCAGCCAACAGCGGCACAGCGGGGCTATTCATGTCGATCGGCCAGAGGGGGCCTGTTCTCAAGTAGCGACCAATAAAGAGACACGAGGTGGCTGGCGCACACGCACACGCACACGCACACGCACACGCACACGCACACGCACACGCACACGCACACGCACACGCACACGCACACGCACACGCACACGCACACGCACACGCACACGCACACGCACACGCACACGCACACGCACACGCACACGCACATCTTCTTGTTCTTACCGAGTGCCACTTCTTGTTCTTGGAGCCACAGTGTTTCTCCCACGCGTGCGGCGTCATGCGCCGGCCGCGTTCACCACCCGCCGCAGGCTGCTGCTGCTGCTGCCGCTGCTCCTCCACACACGTCTCGCAGCGGCACAGCACGGTCGGCGTGGCGGGGTCGAACACACCCGGGCGGCCGCGGCAGGTTGCCTCGAACTGCGTACGTGCGAGGCGCAGCGGAGCGAACAGGATGCTGAGAAACGAAAAAAGGCGAGCTCGAATAATAGGTTTGAGGGGCATGCAATCCGCCAACGACGCAAACGGGAATGCTCCTTATCGTGTATCTTCTCAGCAGGTAGGTCTTGCAGCCGGGAACAGGAGACGTAACGCCCGCGCATGACTCACCGGCTGCGGAAAGAGCTCCTCAAACTTGGGCGGCAACGCGTCCGCCGCCGCCGCATCCGGCCGCTTCCACCGGGGCGGCGGCGGCTTGAGCGCACGGGTCCGGCGGCGTTTCGTCTTGTCGTCTGGAGCGGCGGCTCCGTCGCCGGCGGCAGCAGCGCCCTGCTGCTGGCCCGGCCCCCCTGCCGCCGCCAACGCCGCCGCCGCCACCTGCGCAGTGGGCGCGCCATCACCTGCCGCTGCTGCTACTGGTCTGGCCGCCGGGGCCGCCGCCTGTTGCGTGCGTGATGCATGAGGACGACGAGGCAGCACACCCACACGCACGTGCATGAGCGCGGCAGCGGCACCTTATCGGTGTTATTGGCGGCTAGATAGCCTCGCCACGCCACCACGCCAAGCCCATGTACTGGCACACCAGCGCCAGCCCATTTCTACCTGCACACCGCACAGACCCCCAAGGCACTACGCACCAGTCGATGCTGTCGCCGCCGCGCGCGCTGGAGCGGCGCCGACGGCCCTACGGTCGTCACGTCCACCGCGCGTGCATGACACTGCTGCTGGGCGGCGTCCCCGCTCGCCGCCGTCGCCCGCTCTGCCGCCGCAGCGGCTGTCGTGGCCGCAGCGGCCGCGATGACCGCGAGTCTGCTGCGCGGCGCCACAGCCGCCACAGCTGATGTGGCGTGTGGCTGCTGCTGATGTGTGGTGGCGCTGCTGGCGCCACAGCCGCTGTCCTTGTCATCGCTTGGGGGCGAACCGCTGCCGCTGCCGCTGCCCGGTGGCGGCGGCGGTGGCGGCGGTGGTGGCGGCGGCTGCGGGCTCGGGGTGGGTTGCTGCGGATGGGTGTGTGTGTGATTGAAGAGCGGCGTGCCTTGTGTGGGCGGCTTCAGCCAAGTAAGTGCGGGTGGTGATGAGCAGCGGTGGGAAGAGCGGGACATGCACACGGCACGGAACCGCATAGGTACGGTATGCGTGTGCGTGTGCGTGTGCGTGTGCGTGTGCGTGTGCGTGTGCGTGTGCGTGTGCGTGTGCGTGTGCGTGTGCGTGTGCGTGTGCGTGTGCGTGTGCGTGTGCGTGTGCGTGTGCGTGTGCGTGTGCGTGTGCGTGTGCGTGTGCGTGTGCGTGTGCGTGTGCGCGTGCGCGTGCGCGTGCGCGTGCGCGTGCGCGTGTGCAAGTGCGCGTGCATTGTTAGTTTATTACCGGCATTTGCCAGCCCCGGCCACCCCCCGTGTTTTGCATTTGCGTGTTTGCGTGTCCGTTTCTGCTGTGCGCGAGCCGAGCCTGGGTGGCATTTCGTCGACGGCGCGCCGACCTCGCCCCGTCTACACTCTCCGCCCCGAAACAAAAGAGTATACCGTTACCCTGTATTGCCGCAAACTGCACTTGCCTATCCCTTGTCTAGTTCAGCTTGGTTTAGCTTGGGATGGTATTCACAACCCCCCCCCCCCCACCGCCCCGCCATGTGGCGACCCACACACAAGCGCGCGCACCGCGAAGTCTTGGTGAGCAGCAGGGTCATGTCCGGGCGGCTGGGCGTCCCCGGTGCTACTGCCCCGGACCACGAGCTTCCGCGCGAGCCGGCCGGCCCAGGACGCCGCAGGTGCAGCATTGCTGCGGCTGCTACTGCAGGTCGAGTGGCTACTGCTGCAGAGGCGAGGTGCTGGCCGAAGCGGCGCGTTGTGCCAGCCGCCGGCTGCTGCGGCGGTTGGCCGTGAGGGCCGCGACCGCGGCGGGCCCAGCGACACCGCGTTGCCTGGTGCGGAGATCATTTGTCTGAATGTTTTCTGGCCGGCGCGGGGCACGAGCCTGACGCGCAAGAAAATCGGAAGCGCGGAGCTCTTCGCCGGACGCCCGAGGTCGATGACCCAAGCGCGTGTGATGCGCGGCCCCGGCCGAGCGCAAGAGCTGCTGGCTGGGTCACTGCGGTGCGCCACGTGCCACAGAAGCGTGTAAGCGCGAGAAGTGTGTAAGGCAGAGCACGTTGCCTGGTCCTGAGGCGCGCGGAGAGGCCGCGGAGGGTGACGACATAGACGATCCGGCCTGCTCAGGTTAGCTACACAGCCACCGCCGGCAGCAGGCCGGACCGCTGAGGTGTTGCCGCTAGCCCCCTGCCACTGCTGCTCCAGTGCTTTCGTTCGAGCAGACGCGTGCACACGCGCAACGTCGGCCGCGCCCCCTCCTTTTTTTCGAGGGTTTCCATTGATTGCCCGCCGCACACCCGCCCGCAGACGGCACCCGTCACGAATCACCCCATTCAAAGCCCTTCGAAACACGCGCGCCCGAAATACAGATAAATACGAAAAATCCATTACGAAACATTGCACGGCAGCAGCAGCGGAGGTAGCCACACCTACCGTGCACCCCGCCCACGCCTCGTGTCAGCGCCGGCATCAATAAGTAGCGCCGCCGCCTCCAGCCGCAGATAGAGATGGAGTGGCGCGCCCACACCAGCTTCGCACACGTACCCTCACCAACACACAGCATAAGCATGTCTGTGTGTCTGTGGATGCACGCACGGTACTCGTTCGCGGCATGCAGGCCGTAGGTAGCAGTCAGTGAGCTACTGCGGCGCATGCAGCACATGCCGTACAAACCGTGCTCGTGCAACCACCACGCACACATGGGAACCCCCCCGCTCACGTGGCCGTTTAGTTCTCACTCCAAAACACGCACGCAGATAATAAGGCGCATCTGCTATCTATCACACCCATACTGCCGCAGCAGAAAGCAGTGCCCACGGTTTTCCATTGGATGTCATCTGCCCCTTACCGAGCTTATCTCCTGCTCTATTGGAATACCGGAGCCTGCGCACCCGTCTCCGCAGACGCGCCAAATGTGGTGCACATATTTGCACACACGGAAAATCAGCCGCATTGCCGCTGCACACTGGGTGCTGATAGATGTGGGGCCGCCGGTGGCGTCATCCGACCAGAAGCACCGCTGTCGTGCAGCAGGCCGACAACAGACACGCGAAAGCACGGCAGCGTTATCAGGCGGCAAACGCGTGTGAGTACACAACGCACCAACGAAACATATGCATATGATGAATTTTCGGATTCAGCGCACCGCCCTACTTCGCCCTCGGTATCAGGAAGTGCATGCGCCCGGCAATCCCATGCTGCAATAACTCATGGTGCCGCCCCACCCGCACCCATTTCTACCTAAATCTCAACCTTCACCTCAACCTCAACCTTAATCAATCTCGATGATGCGCCCTCTGCGCGGTCTAGTGTGCCATGGAGCCAGCATCCCACCCCAATGCTGAAAGACTCGGTCTTGATGCACACCAGCCAACACGAAAAAACTTTTTTTCCAGCCATGTCCAGCCTTCAACTTGCAGCCTCGCTTGCGGGCGCATACAGCTAAAGCACAAATCCCACTAATGTTTGGGGCATTGAACTTCAGTATCCCATCTCACGCACACCAGTGCGCCATGCGCGCAGCATGCATCAGCGCAGCACGAGCATGCCGGCGCACGGGCCAGGCGGAGAGGCAAGTAGTAATGCTGCAGTTCACGTCGGCGCCATGTCACACAGCATGGAACAATCAACGGGACGTAGATAGAGGAATTAGAGGAATCTCATGCAGCAGCTCTTTATACGTATGAATACACCTTACTTTCTCCCCAACATATATCTTGCTTGGCATGGGACTTCCGTACTGCAGAGTGATATTTCTATTGCGACATACAGCGTAGCCTGTGGCCATGTAAACGCATTATTACAGGTACACGCCGATCACGCGCTGCAGCTGGTCGCCGTCGAACGGGGTGTCCATGTCCCCGGCCCACTCCCACGTCTGCATCAGGCCCTTGCCCTGCGCGTGGAGGCGGCGGAGGGGGGTTTATTCGCAGCGATAGGTGGAAAAGTGAGGCGCAAGCAAGGGGCAGCGCGTCAGATCGTGCCGCCGTACGCACGCGTGCGTGGTCGCCCCACACACGCAGCAACCCATGCGTCTCACCTTGACCTCCGTCATGCCGCAGTCGCGCCACGGCTCATTGGGCAGCCGCGCCTGGGTGGCGGCGGAGACGTGGATGCTGCCGGGGCGGCAGGTGGACTCCATCCGGCTCGCCGTGTTGACGGTGTCGCCGAACAGGCAGAAGCGCGGCATGCGGTCGCCCACGACGCCGCTGGTGACGGGGCCGCTGTGCAGGCCGATGCGGATTTGCACAGGCTCGTTCGTGCTGGGCAGGCGCACGCCCCGCGCGGCGCGCTGCATGGCCTTTGCAAACTCCATCACGCGCACGGCGTGCAGCGGGTCCTCGCCGCCTGTGATGACGGACTTGTAGCCGTCATCATCGTGAGCCACCAGGCCGCCCGCCACCATGTAGCAGTCGCCAATGGTCTCCACCTTGTAGACTTTGAAGATGTCGATCATGGCGTCGAAGCGGCTGCAAACACATGCACACACGGAAGCAAGGCGGCGTCGCGCAAAACCAAAGTGAGGACGTCGAAGCTCTCACCGAGGCGTGGGGCCAATTCTGTTTCTAATTGCCCGCAGTGACAAAGTTCACGGCGGGTTTCGCCATGCCTTGCCCAGCTAGCTATCAGCCCTCCGCCCCTGCTGTCTGTCACCCTGTACGGCACTCATGCCTGCACCCAGCCACCCACCTGTACAGCTGGTTCAGGAACGCCATCACAGTCAGTGGCGTCGTGGTCTGGCACATGGTGGTGAAGCCTGTGGGAGGGCGCGGCAGCAGGTGGAGGCGCAGGCGCGCTTGAGGCATGAGAGACGCAAAGTACGTGTCACGTGCTTACACGATCGACACACGACACGTGAACTGCATCATCACAACGCTTCCTGGATGGTGCGCTGCCAGTTGTCGCAGGCGCGCGGCGCGACCGCGTTGCGCCGCCGCTCTGCAGGAACCGCACACAGCAGGCAGGTAGGGCGCGCACGCACCGACAATGTCCGCGAACAGGATGGTGACGCCCTCGTGCCACGTGGCCAGTGACGCCATGCGCGCCACGCTGCCCGGCCGGAAGGTGAGCAGGCTGCCGCTGCCGCCGCCCGGGCCGCCGTTGGCGGCCGCCGCCGCCGCCTCCTCCGCCGCCAGCGCCGCCGCGGCCTCCTGGAGCTGGGTCAGCGTCATGAACTCGATCACGTGCCTGCGGGCCGGGCCGTGTGTGACAGACCCGTGCGTGTCATTGCGACCGCATGGTCAGGGCGGGCTTCGGGCGCGCAGCAGCACACGTGCGCGCATTGGCCAGCAGGTTGGCAGCTGCCACCCCGGCGAGCCGCAGCCGGCCGGGCCGTAGGACGCACGCGACACGACGAGCGCCTGCCGCCTAGCCTTTCAATATTGTATCAACGTATCCATCCAACCCGTCCATCGGATGGCCGTCAGCACACGCACGTGCAAGGCCCGACATGCATGCAGCAGGCGGCAATGTGTCACTGCAACGCACCCACCCACCTGGGGAAGATTCCCTCGAGCACCTTGTGCTCCTGCTCCAGCAGTTTGGCCAGCCGCGCCTGCGCCTCCACCTGCTCCGTCACGTCGATCTGCGTCACCGTCAGCGTCAGCGCGCCGCCGCCGTCGTCGTCGCCGTCGCCGCGCTCGACACCCCGCTCCGCGGCTGTGTCGTCGGCAGCGCTCAGCACCACGTGCACCTTGTGCCAGACGCGCCGTGAGGGCGGCGGCGGCGGCAGCGGCGGCAGCATGGCCTGCGCGGCGGATCCCCGCTCCGCCATGAATTCATGCGTCGGCGGCGGGGCAGGGAACTGGCCTTGTGTGACCATGCGCCCGCCGGTCACGGCCGAGGACCGATCGACACCCGGCCCCAGTCCCAGCGACGACTGCCGCGCCAGCGCGTTACTGGCCTCAAGGGCTGACACCGCCACCGCCGTGGCCTGTGCGTTGGAACCCATGTCGCCAGCCGCCGCTGCCCCGAGCCCGGCATTCCCGGCCTCCGCCACCGATGGCATCTGCTGGTCAATGCTGCCGCGAGGGACGCCGCTGCTGCCGGCGTGCACGGTGCCGGAGCAGCCGCCGCCGCCACCACCGCCAATGACAATGCCCTGACTGTTTCCGCCCGCCATGCTGCAAGCTCTGCTTACGCCAGCAGCGGCCGACGACAACGGCATGGGCGCGCCTGACGTCGATGGCTGCGGCACCACCGGCAGCGCCGCAGTCGCGGCGCCGCCGCCGATGGCGACGGCGGCGACGGCGCCGCTGGCGGCCCGGCGGCCCAGCGTGTGCAGTGGCTGCGTGGCGGGCGCGGCTGCTGCTGCTGCGGCGGCGGCGGTGCTGGTTGCGCGTGCGGTGTGAAGCTGGTGCATCTGCTGCGTCAGCATCTGCTGCTGCTGTTGCTGCTGCTGTTGTATTTGCGACAGCGACGTCACCAGCATGCGCAGCCGATCGGAGGTGTTGACCAGCCGCCGCCGCGAGCTGTTGGGGCGGGCGCCGCCGCGGCCGCTGAGGAAGCCGCCTCCGCTGCCGCCGCCGCCACCGCCTGGCGGCGCCGTAGTCACGCCGCCAGTGCCGTACATCGACATGCCGGTGTCGGTTGCCGCCCAACTGCCGCCGCCGTGGCCAAACCCGTGACCGGCGTAGGGGCTGGCTGCTGTCGTGGAGAAGCAGCTGTGGGCCGAGGTCTGTGGTCGCATGCCGCTGCCGCTTGGGCTGTAGCAGCCCATGCTGCTGCCGCCGCCGCCAATGGCAGTGGGCGCTACAGCCACGCCGCATGCCTCGATGCCGTACGGCGCCGCACCCACCAGGCCCGTCGCCGAGCCGCGCGTGACGCCGCCGCTGCCGCTGCCGGCGCCGGCGCCGGCCAGCAGCGAGGACGCTGCCATCCCCGCCGCCAGGGCACCCCGACCCGCCTGGGACGAGCTCGCGCAGCGCTGCGACCGCGCGTTGCCGCCGCCGCCGTACATACTGCCGCCGCCGTCATTCGCGGCGGCGGCCGCCGCCGCTGCCATCGCGGCATCGTAGTCGATCGACGTACGGACGCGCGCGGCGCCGTACGTGGATCCCATGAAGATGCGGCCGCCCATCATGGTTGAAGTCGGCGCCGCCGCTGACATCATTGAGAAGGTCGGCGTCGGCGTCGGCGCTGGCGGCGGCGGCGGCGGCAGGCCCACCGCGAGCAGGTCCACTTTTGGCTGGATGCTGCTGACGGCGCGGCCGCGGCCGGGCACCGTTGGCGGCGGCAGCGTCAGCTGCTTGACCAACACGTTTGAGCTCATGGCCCCGGGGTTGGAGATGGCGGCAGAGTCTTCGGCAGTGGAAGTAAACAGGACGTTGGAGATGGTGACGGCTGGCGCCGTCAGCAACGCGCCAGCACCGCCAAAGCCATCGCCACCGTGCCGCATCAGACCGGCGGTGACGGCGCCGCTGGCGTCACTGCCGCCGGACCCCAGGACACCAGCGGCGGCGCCGCCGCCAGGATTGCTGCTGAACCCCGTGTCTTCGCAATCGCCGGCGTCACGGATGCTGGTGGTTTCGAACAGAAGCTCCCGCTCCACATCGATGCTGGTGTCGCCATCGGCGGCAGGGAGCACGCCGCCGCCGCCGCCGCCACCGTCACGAGAGGCAACGTAGACGCGGGTGATGGCGGCGCTGCGTGAGGGGATGGGCAGTGGCTGCGAGGCATTGGCGGCCAGCAGCGCAGCCGCAGCCACCGCTGCAGCAACGGCGGCCGATGTGGGCGCCGCTACGTCGCCGCCGCCAGCAGCACCGCCGCCGCCGAGCAGAGGGCTGCCGCCGCCGGTGAGGCTTGCAGCAATGGCGCCGCTGGCCCGTGCCTGCGCCCCTATCGCACCACCTGAGGCCATTGATGGGGACTGCAACGCCGCTGGCCCCGTCGATAGCGCCGACGCAGCCGGAGTCACGCGACGACTGTTGCCGAGCCCACTGCCCAAGGTGCTACCGCCGCCGCCGCCGCCGCCGCCGCCGCCGCCGCCGCCGCCGCCAACAAAGCTTCCACGCATTGCACCAACCACGCGGCCGCCAAGCTGACGCAGCGTCGACCGGAGGCTGGAGCCCCCGCCGGCGCCGGCGCCGCTGCTGGCGTTGGAGTTGCGCGCGTTGTTGTCGGCGCCTCCGCCGCCGCCACCGGCAGTCGATACCAGGCGGCGGCCGCTGCCGCTGGCGCGACCGACGCCTGCGATGACACCCGCGCTGCCGGCGTCACAGGCAAAGGCTGCGGTCTGCATCGCCAGCTCCAGGTCTTGCGTCGATGTGGCTGAGTGTTGGTGGTGGAGGCGGTGGTTGCCATGCAGCTGCTTCGCAGGTGCGGTTTTGGGTCGGCTGGCAACACCAGCAGTCGCGGCCGGCGCGCCACTCATCATGGCCCTGCGCGCTGCCACCAGCGCCTCTGCGGCATTGCTGCGCACCTCCTGCTCAATCTCCGAGCTCGACTTGCCGCCGGCAGACAGCGTCGCAGAGTTGCCCGTACCGCCGCTGCCGGCGCCGCCGCCCACGGGCCCACTGCTGCAGCCGGCATCACCTGCGGCGGCGGCGGCATCCGCAGCATCGCCTGCTACAGCAGTAGCGGTGACATCCACTGCGGCTGTAGCAGTAGCAGTGGTAGAAGCACCCGCCATGTCTGCCGCTGCCACGAAGGCGGCCTTTCGGCTGCGCAGCTCCGCAGTCACAGCAGCGGCGGCGCCGCCCTCCGCCGCCATAAGGGATGTGAACAGCTCGTTGCATACGTGCTCCGACGGCGTGAGCTGCAGCAGCGGCCCGCCGCCGGACCGCACCGCGCCGCTACCGCCGCCGGCACCGCCCTCGGCCGCAAAGGATGTCAGCAGCGCCCGAGCCACACGCTCCTGCTCCCGAAGCGCCTCGACGGCCGCCGCCGCAGCCGCCTCCCGCTCGCCGCCGCCGCCGATCGGCGCCGCCACACTGCTGCTGAGCACCACACTGCTGCTTGAGGACACCAACCGGCCCAGAGTGTCGCCACTGCTGCCGCCGCCGCCGCCGCGCGCGCCGCCGGGGCCGCTCGCGCACGAGCCGGGCCCCACGCGCTCGTCATCAGGGATGGTGCGGAGCGCGGGAGGCCGAGCACAGCCGCTCGACCGCCGGCCCTGCAGCCCCCAGCTCGGCATGCGACTCATGGAGCCTGCGGTGTGCGCGCCGCCGCTACCGCCGCCGCCCGCCGCCTGGGCGGCTTGCGACTGCTGCGGCGGCGGTGCGTGCTGCTGGTGCAGCGTCGGCGTCGGCGGCGCGGCCGCCGCGGCCAGCAGCAGCCCAGGGGCCATGAGCAGGGGCAGGGAGGCGTCGGAGCCGCCGGCGCAGGACGCGGCAGAGGAAGCGTAGCCTGCACGCATCAGGATTGCGTCTGCGGGGCTGGTGGCGAGCTCGTCAGCGACAACCGCTGGCGTGAAGTGCGAGTTGGGTGCGAGGCCAGCGCCGCCGCCCTGCTCTGCCGCCACCGCCGCCGCCGCAGCTGCCGCCGCAGTGCTTGCGGCGCTGCCGCCACCGTAATGGTCACCACCCACGACCGTTTGCGCACTGATGGCCGTCGAGGCCATGACGGCGCCGCCAGCACTGCCGACGCCGCCGCCGCCAGCTGCGCCGCCGCCGCCACCGCGCATGGATGCGGCCAGGGCCGCGAGGCCGCTGATGCCGGCTGGGAGGCTGGACCAACGGACCGGCTGGGCCGCGACTGGCGGCGCCGCCGGAGGCGGCGGCGGCGGCGAGCGGACCTCCTCCGTAGGAGCGGCTACCACGTGCTCGGGCACCGGCGCCGCCCACGCCGCCGGCGCCCGGGTCCCAGGCAGCTGTGGCAGGCTGACGCCGCCGCTGCCGAGCCGCAGCAGTTGGACCGCCTGCGCGCCCAGGCGCCCCGCAGTGCCGCGGCCGCCGTCGCGGCTGCTGCTGCCGACACCCAGGCTGTGCACGAGCCCGCGAAGGGAGCCGTCGCCTTCGCCGCCGCCTGCTGTGCGGGCACCCGTGCCACCGCCAGCAGCTGAGCCTGCAAAGCCTGCGCGCAATGCAGCTTCAGCAGCAGCGCTGACGCTGACGCCGCCGCCCACTGACGCCGCCGCCGCCGCCCAGTCGCTCATGCCTGCACCCGTGTGGTTGCTGCTGCCGCCACCAGTGCCACCGCCACAGTTTGAGGCGGCGCCGTCGGCTGTCGTGGTGGACGCTGCTGCTGCCAGTAGGGCTGTAGCAGGGCCGGAGCCCCCGGGCAGCGAGGGGCCCGGCGTGTCCCACGGTGTGGTGGCGCCCACAGAGGTGGCGCCGAGCGAGCTCGCGAAGAAGCGCGTCGGCAGGGCCAGAGAGATAGACATCTGCGCGACGTTTGCAACACAGCGTTTGCCAAACATGCTTTAACCGGGATTTCTTGGTTTAATGCACACCCACGTGTTCTTTATGAATTCTACAAATTGCACTCCTTCACAAGCAAGGCAAGCCGGCACGCACGCACCTGGCTGCTCGACCGCCGTAGCGCCGCCTGCCGCCGCTGCGCCGTCGCCGACGCCAGCGCCTCCTCCATTAACCGCTGCAGCGCCTCACTGGCGGGCGCCGCATCGCGCGCCGCCGGCGACAGCGGAGTCAACCCGCCGCCGCCAACTGCCATGCCGCGACCGCTGGCGGCGGTGGAGGCGGCGGCGGAAAGCGATGCCGACCCGCCGCCGGGCCGTGGGGAGCCGTTGTGCACCGCGGGCGGCGCGCCGCCGGCAGACGCACGCCGCATGCGAAGGATCGCTGCGGGTGAAACGCCGCCAGAGGGCGGGGGCGCCGGGGAGGCTGGGGGTGCAGCAAACGGGGCCCCAGGGCTGCCTGCTTGGCCGTCAGAGCCCGCCGCCATGTGCTCCTCAGCAGCGCCGCCGCCGCTGGTGGTACTGCGGTCCGCCAGTGGCCCCAGCCGCAGCACAGGCAGCGGCGGCCGCCCCGTAATGCCGGGCGCGTCGGCGGCGCGATGGCTGCTGCCCGGCCTGCCATCGAGACCGCCCGTGGCCGTCGACTCGACGTATGCGACCGTAAATGGCGACGGGGAGCAACTCGAGGAGGGGGAGGCACGCCCTTCCGACGCCAGCGTAAATGCGGCGTCGCCGACGCCGGCGGCGGTGGAGGTGGTAGCGGCGCCGCTGTCGCTGCCATCCATGCGTGCCGCGGCTATCGCCAGCTGCCGCGCCAGCGGCAGCTGTGCGACGTCCGCTGCCGGTGACGGCGCAGCAGGCCTGTCAGCCCGAGCAGAGGACGCCGACGCCCGCGGCACGCCGGCGCCGGCAGTGCTGCCTCCGCTACCGCCGGCAGCTGCGGCGGCTGCCGCAAGCTGGGGGCTGACCTCAGGCTTTGGTGGCGACGGGGCACCGCTGTCCGCCTCCTCCGCGCCGCCGCCGGCGGTGCGCCGGACCACGCGGGCGGCGAGCATCACCAACGGCTGCTGCTGCTGCCGCGCGGCGGCGGCGGCGCCGCTGCTGCTGGCTCGCAGCATCACGGCTGCGGCCGCTGCTGCCGGCGGCTGCAGCGGCTCCGACGGCGGCCGCAGCACCGGGCCGGCGCCGCTGGGCAGGCCGCAGTTTGACTCCCGGAACTCCATGTGCCCGCTATCTACCAGCGAGGTCAGCTCCATCAGGCCGGCCGGGAACGCAAGCAACTGGCCGCTGCTCATGCCGCCGCCGGCAGCGGCCGCGCCTCGGACCCGGTCGATGGCGGAGCCTCCGCCGGCGCCGGCGCTGACGCCGCGACTGCTGCCGCTGGCAGGGCCGCCGCCGACGGCACCACTGCTCCGCAACGCCGTTGTGCGCGCCGCCGCGGCCGACACCTGCGTCAGCTCGCTGGTGCCCAGCTGCAGCTGCGTCTGCTGGCTGTACTCGCCTCCACGGCCGCCGCCGACGCCGAGGCTGCTGCCGCCGACGCCTGCGCCCGTGCAGGATGCCGTTGACATGGCCGCGGCGTCGGCTATGTCCGCAGTGTCCGCAGTGTCAGCCGTAAGCTGGTGGTCGGGCTCATGTTGCAGTTGCAAGGCGCCGCCAGCAGCAGCAAGCGGCACGACACGCAGCTCGACACCCGCAGCCCGCCGGCCCGAGGGCGCGCGCGCGGCAGGCCCAGGCTCCCGCGGCCGCCGCCCCTCCGCAAGCCCCTCCGCAAGCCCCGCTTCAAGCCCCTCCTCGGCCTCCGCCTCGTCCGCCTCATCATCCGCCGCGCGCGCGTGTGCGGCGCGCGGGGCGCAGGCCGAGAACGGCCGCCGGCTGGACTCCACCACCACCTCCAGTGGCGGCCGGCGCAGCCCATCCACGGTGCGCACCCGCCCGCCCACCACGTGGAGCCGCGGCGCCCGGCCGCCGCCGGCAGCTTCCGCCTCCGCCCCCTCCTCCACCAGCTCCTGCGGTGCAAGGGCCTGGCCCTGGCTCCCTGCCGGCACCGTGTTGTCCCGGGGCGGCAGCAGCTGCCGCAGCTGCTGCTGTTGCTGCTGTGGCGGCAGCGATTCGCGGTGTGGGTGAGGCACGACAAGGAGATGGTCAGCCAGGGTGCAGCGCCCCGCGCCGTGCGACACCCGCCCGCCCTGCTGGTCAGCCACCTCTCCCGCCGCCGCACCGATGCCGCCGGCGGCTGCGGGCGTTCCGTGCTTTGCGTGGCTGTGGCTGTGACTTTCCAAACCGCCGAGCTGGGGTGACGTCTGCAGCTGGCGAGGGCGCGGCTGCGTGTGCGTGTGGCGCTGCTCGGGCGAGAGCTGCAGCTGCGGTTGCGTCTGGTGGACCATCACGGACGCCCAGCCGCTCACACCCGCGGAACCCAGCCCCGTCACTCCCGTGCCGCACATGATAACCGTGTCGGGCCCGCCGGTCGTGGTGTCCCAAAGCCCGCTGCCGTCCGCGCCCCGGCCGCCGCCGCTGGCGCCGCCCATGTCCATGCCCGCCACCGACGCGAACCACGCGCCGCCGTCGGCTGCGCCCGCCGGCGCCGTGGCAAGGTGCGCCGCCATGTGCGAGACGCCCGGCGTCGCCGGTCGCGGCGGGACCGCAGCCGCCGCCGTCAGCATCAGCGGCGGCGGCATGCTGTTGCTGACGCTGCGGCGGGGCTGGCGGCGGCGGCGGATGCTGGCGCCGCTGATGCCACCCGAAGGCGGGCGGCCGTAGTTGGTCCTCGCCGACGCAGGGCTGCCGCCGGCGCCGCCGCCCGCAGGCGGCATGCCGGCAGCCGCGGCGGCCGGGTCCTCGGACGTCAGCAGCAGCGCATCGAGCAGCTCGCGCTCCTCTGCGTCCGGGAACACGCGGCTGGGCACGCCGCCGGCAGCCTCGCCGCCGGACATCCTGCAGCGATGAGTCGGTGTGCGTGACCTCGGTTCAGCGGCGGCTGCATGCAACACCATTGACATGCCATACGGTACACACCATACCAGCCATGCATGTGCGTTGCCCGTTGCCCGTTGCCCTGGACAACGCCCGCGTGCGCGCCAGCCCCGCCTGCTCACCTGCGGCCCCCGCTGCCGCGCGTGTAGCCAGCCTGCTGCCAGCCGCCTGCCCCGCCCGGCATGCGGCTGCGATACACCGCCGCCAGCGAAGCAGGCACGTCGCCGCCTGAAGCCCGCACGCCGCTAGCGCCTCTGGGCCTGCTGCCGCCTGCAGCAGCATTCAGTAACACAGAACGATGCTCTCCGCATACGCACGGCACGGGCAAGAGAGCGGCTCCGCTTCGCCGCCCTCACGGCAAATGCGTGCCAAGTGCCGGCCCTGATCCCACGCGATTACGTTTTCTTTCCTCCAGCTTCATGCTCAATGCCGAATGAGTGTAGCAATTGTGTGAGTCCCTGGGCGGGGGCAGTCGGCGCACCTGCTTGTGCGGCGCCGCTGCAGCTGCTGTAGCAGCCGCTGCCGCCGCCGCCGGCCGCCGCCTCCAGCACAGCGGCCAGGTCGTACATGCGCTCCGGCACCTGCACCACTATCTCAAACTCCTCCCCCGCACGCAGCGTATCGATCAGGCACCGCAGACGGCCAGTCAGCAGCGGCCTCGGGCCGGCCGCCAGGGGGACCAACGGCGATGCGCCGGCAGTACCCCCCGCACCGGCGGCGCCGCCGCCGCTGCCATCGTGCCGCGCCAGTTGCCTGCTGCTGCCGCCTCCTCCCGCCGATGGCGCCGCCGCCTCGGCTGTGACAGCCGCCGGCGTGCCCCGCTGTTGCTGCTGCTGCAGCTGCAGCTGTGTTGCGTAGGCGCAGGCAGCGGCGGCGCTGCCGCTGCCAGCGGGCCCCCGGCAGGCCAGGCTCCTGTTGCCGCCGCCGCCGCCACTGGCATTGACTCCGCCGCCGCCGCCCTGCTGCTCGCGGCACTGCAGCAACGCCTGGAGCAGCAAGATGCCGAGATTGCGCCCCTTCGCAGCTTCGCCTGTCAAGTCGCCAAAAAAGGCGAGTGACCGGGGGTTCTGGTACAGGACGTCTCCCGGAATCTGGAGCACCGTGACGGCACAGTACGCTCCGTTGACTGCCAGCAGCGGCGGCGCCGCCAGGGCGTCCGCATCAGCGGCGGCGGCGGCGCACGGCGCCGCCAGCAGCACACGCCGGCAGCTGCCGGCGCTCGTGCGAATGCTGGCAAGTGCTGTCGCTGACGTCCGGGCAATGCCGTAGAGGTGTGGGGGCAGGGCAGGCGACGCAGCAGTGAGGTGGCAGAGCAGGACGGCGGGCCGGGCGGGGCCGGCGGCATCCGTACCGCCGCCGGCGAAAAGCACGGCCCGCACCTGTGCACATTTACATAAGCGAATATCAGTGAATATCAATAAAGATTCAGGGCTTAAATGTGGAGGAGTGTGCGTGTTAAAAACAAAAAAACAGACGGACAACAAAGGAGTGTGCGTGTGTGTGGCGTGGGCGCGTGGGTTGCGCACAGCCTCGGAAGAGGCGGGGAAACCGTGGCGGAGCACGGCGTCCGATGTCCGTGTGTGCGGTCAAGTGGTACCGGTACGGGCAACCCCACGGCCAGACCACAGGCAGGCCCAACCCCAATGAACTGCCGGCATCCCCGCCAGCACTGTCCGTCAGGTCAGTGACCACACCGATCTGCTGACTCACCAGCACCCGGTTGCACTGCTGCCCAGAGAGCGTCAGTGCCTCTGGCAGCTCCGACCCGTAGCTTTGGCCCAGCAGAGCGAACCTGTACGTTGGTTGCGCGCAGCGCCGCAAATGACCGCCGGCAGGAACTTCAACCGTATGACGGCGACATAAGCCGAATTTATTAAATATATCCGAAAGCGGCATTGTAACGCGCGTTGCGCGGCGGCTTGACCATGCCCAAGCGAACCTGTTGCCCTCCCCCCCTCCCACACCTGTCAATGGCGAACTGCCGCTCCCTAGCCTGTCGCCCCCTAACTGTCGTCCCCTAACCTGTCGTCACCAACCGGTCTTAACTGTTGCCTGACCCTGGATAAAGAATTACCTGGCGGCGAGGGTTGTCGTCTGCTGCAACGCTGTGTCCCATGTTGCGCCGAGAAGTACTGACTGATACCGGGACCGCGGCAGCACCTGTGCAACCCCAAATGTCCGTACACCGCATGCTTGCATTCAGCAGATGATATGGTGGGCTCTCTACTATTGAGGACATTTCCAACGGCCCTTAAAACCGCCGAAGGCCGCCCGGTTCCGTGCCCGGTTCATGGGACTGTTACGCCTCTCGCTGGGGCAACTCACCTCGCCATCCGCTGCCACCAGCAGCAACACTCCATCTGAGCTCGTTCCAGGGGCTTTGGCGTCGATACGCGGCTGTGGAGACCGACACAAGCAGCTGAACACTCTTCTGGGCCATTTCGTCCGTGCCTTCTCCCGGACGCCAGCAAAATTGCCGAGACTCCTGGCGTCCAACAAAATGCAAACCGCCCTGTTCTGTCTGGCTTCGGCGACAACATGCTGCGTGTCCAGCCCGGGCGTGACCACCCCGGGCTTCACCGCTACGGAACCAGTAGCATCATGAAACGCCCGTGTCATCCTCCTTTCAATCACTACTGCTTGGTGCCCGAGCGCGAGGGCGCGCGTCTGGCGCAACGACAAATCCACGTCGCAACGCTGCCGGCATCCTTCAAATATCAAGCGTGTTACTATGGCCGAAGATTTGATTCCACATTACAGAAGGCCAGAAACGGCTCGCGTGAGCTGGTGACTGGTGGGACCGAAACAGAGACAATGGCTAATACATTAATCGCAATAATTAAGCATCAGTACAGTCTTATTGCATGTGATGCCCGGTCCCAGTGAGGTTCGCATGCGGATTATTAGCCGACGAATCGATCGTTCACCAGGTCTTTGTGGCGTTTTGCAGCCAGTTAGTACGTGCTTGTAAGGCGGGAAATTTAGAATTGTTCCTTGTTTTCGCTGCTCTGTTCAACCGAGGTTTGGGCACCCCACGGTTTTTGTCGGTGCCGAACAGTAAAATCCTAAGCCTAAGCCTCGCCTCTTTGGGTCGCCCAGAATTCGGCGATGATGAAGCAATAGTACACAGCTGCCACGGGGGAGGCTAATGAACGCGAGCAGGCCTGCCTGGTGTGGGGGCACCAAAACCGTTCGCGCGGCACACGACGCCCGCAGGTTCAGGGTCGGATGCGTGCCCCTTTCTAGGCCAGTGCCCGGCACATATGTTGGTCGGAAGTTTGCCACTGCGTGCTTAATTTGTAAGCGTGTTGTGGGCTGTCGAGCGCCCGGAAGGGGGACTGGCTGGGGGCGCGGTGCGATCACTCCCCTGCAAAAGTCGCTGCCGGCTGACGCCCCTCGGTACGTTGCGGTCAAGCGTCACCGCTACAGCCCCGCTCCCCCCGCTGTTGGGTTGACCAGGACAGTGCGCGAGCGCAGCGCAGCGACAGCCAGTGTTACTCACAAGGCACACACTAAAACCCACAGTGTCAAAAGCCTGGGTGCGCCACGTAGCTGCAGGGCTGGGGCCTCTCCGCGCAGTTGCATTCAAACGCGATGGCGCCCCGACGTGCCCTGATAGCAAAGGCTACACTAGTGTTGAGGCTATCCAGAATTGGTGACGGCAGTCATGCCAACGAGCGTGTATGGAAATGGGGGCGTGTGCGCGCAAGCCCATTTTCAGTGCGCGCTTGCGCCCATGCAGCGTGCCGTACAGGCTCTCGCCCAGCAGCGCCAGGTTGCGTCGCAAAATCATACCACTATTATAGTAAGAGCCCTATGAGCCAGCAATTGGCGGCAGCAACAGGCCATACATACAAGTCAGCACGCACTGGTCACACCCGAAGGGAACACAGCTTTTTCGCAGTTTCGTATACGGCACACAAAACTATACATACGGACTTCCTAACGAGGCGCAGCGGGCCGTGCGAGCAAACTCGGGTGTAAATCTCGCCGTTCTCAAGCTAGGAAGCGACTCAGAGCGTGCGGGCAAGAGCTACAAGTACAGGGAGGCAAGGACAGTGCGCGAGTCTGGGCTGGGTGCGCAAAACTGACCATCACTTATGCATCATAGTGAAGGCTCAGGCCCCCAACCGTCAGGCGTAACCGGATAGTTAAGTGAGAGATCTGCAGTTGGGAGTCGGCGGGGGTTGACCCCGTGACCTGCCAATACACACACACGCGGGCACGCCACGCCACGCCGCACCCCTCCACACCGCCCACCCCCTCCAACTCCCGCCCCCCTGGGCCGTGCGAGCAAACTCGGGTGTAAATCTCGCCGTTCTCAAGCTAGGAAGCGACTCAGAGCGTGCGGGCAAGAGCTACAAGTACAGGGAGGCAAGGACAGTGCGCGAGTCTGGGCTGGGTGCGCAAAACTGACCATCACTTATGCATCATAGTGAAGGCTCAGGCCCCCAACCGTCAGGCGTAACCGGATAGTTAAGTGAGAGATCTGCAGTTGGGAGTCGGCGGGGGTTGACCCCGTGACCTGCCAATACACACACACGCGGGCACGCCACGCCACGCCGCACCCCTCCACACCGCCCACCCCCTCCAACTCCCGCCCCCCTGGGCCGTGCGAGCAAACTCGGGTGTAAATCTCGCCGTTCTCAAGCTAGGAAGCGACTCAGAGCGTGCGGGCAAGAGCTACAAGTACAGGGAGGCAAGGACAGTGCGCGAGTCTGGGCTGGGTGCGCAAAACTGACCATCACTTATGCATCATAGTGAAGGCTCAGGCCCCCAACCGTCAGGCGTAACCGGATAGTTAAGTGAGAGATCTGCAGTTGGGAGTCGGCGGGGGTTGACCCCGTGACCTGCCAATACACACACACGCGGGCACGCCACGCCACGCCGCACCCCTCCACACCGCCCACCCCCTCCAACTCCCGCCCCCCTGGTCCCCTGCCCTCCCGCCAATGCAGGATCATGGGCGGCAAGAAGCGTAATAAGGCGCAGCAGCTGCTGGAGGAGGCCTCGCAGTCTGACACAGAGGACTCGGGATCGGAGCTGGAGGCAGGGGAGAGACAGCCGCAGTGGGTCCTGTGGGAGCGCAAGTGCGCTGTCCAGGCAGCAGCAGCTGGCAGGGCTAAGGCGGAATGTGCTTTCACAAGCCGTGGCACCATCGCCAAGCAGTGGCAGGCCCTGGCTGTCCGGGACTTCGCAGCAAGGGTCGTTGGGGCGGGCAAGCCCGAGGGCTTCACGCCCATCCAGCGGTCGGACGCCAGTCTCAAGCGCTTTATCAAGCGCAGTGAGTCCACGTTCGAGTCCACTGGCGCAGTGTACGAAAAGCCGCGGTCTGGCCGCCCCCGGTGCATTCCAGAGGACGTGGTGGCAGCCACGGTGCTGTCAGTGAGGCAGCAGGGGCTCGGGAGCCAGGAGGAGTACAACGTGCAGCCTGAGTTCCGACGCATCTTCAAGCAGTACCAATGCAGCCCCGCCACCCTCTGGCGGCGGATGCATGAGCTGGACCCCTCGCTCTCCAAGTGCGTGCGCGTGGAGTACCGACGCCCACTGGCCGACACGGAGGTGAAGAAGCGCTGCGTGGTTGCTGGGCAGTGGCTGAACCTGGGGCTGAACGCGGCGGCGGCGGGGGTAACAACGCACAGGCTGGCCCCCGGCTGCCTGACTGGGCCGGTGGTGGTGGCCTGGCCGCCAGAACACAAGCCGGGCACGCCTCAGTATGACAGCGATGAGTGGCTGGCGGACTGGGCGAAGCGTGTGATCTGGATCGACGAGAAGACAATCCACATTACACCCGACGACCATAACGTGTGGGGCCCCGCACTGGAGGGCGCACGCAGCCTGGTGCGCCCTGACGCACGCAAGGCACTCAGTCGCGCGTGGAAAATCAAGTACGTCTCCGCCGTCAACTACCAACTGGGCGCCGTGCTGCTGGAGTTCATCAGCGGCTCGTGGGCACCCAACTACAGGCCCCAGCAGGAGTGGAAGGTGAGTGGTTGGCGCCGCTGGACCACAGGCTGGGGGGGCACGTTGTACGGGGAGTAGTGCACCCGGGCATCCCCCAACGGGTTAGCAAACACAGCGTCAAATGCCCGCCCGAACAGCATGCACCACTGCCCAATATTGTGCACATCCAACCGCACCACATGATACCCTAGGTCTACCGCCGCCTGCTCTTTACGCCTGTCGCGCAGAGCCTGTTCAATTCCGGCAGTGCTGTGCATGTCGCTCGTGTGCTGCTCGCCATCCACCTCAACCAACAGCATCCACTCACGCAGCCAAAAATCAAAAGCGCCCCCGTTGGGCAACACCTCATGCGGAATGACCTTAGCCTCCCACACAATCGTGCATGGCCTGTGCAGCTGACTGGTGAATGGCAGCAGCACGTTACGGAATGCCTTGCACTGCAACTCACTCGCTGTACTGTTATGGTACGGGCACAGCAGTGCAGTGGGCCATGACCACCCCTTTTCCCTTGCCTGACGCACGCTCTTCTTAACGGTGTGCCGGCTCTTCCACAGCACGCACTTGCATCCCAACTTCCAGAACACACGTGCCTGGTCATCCCCACCACATGCATTTACGGGCTCCTCGTTGAGCGGTCGTGGCGCATAGCATTTCGCCACCTCGCCCTCAAGTGGCGAAATGTTCCAGCCGCCGTTTGCGCCTTGCCCGGTCTGACGCCGCCGCTGCTGCTGCTGCCGCGCGCCCCTCCGCCGCCATGTGTGTGCACCTGCAGACATTGCGGGGCAAGAAGGCAAAGATGATGACGAAGGCGGAGTTCCAGGCGTTCATCACGAAGGTCAGCGACAAGCTGCCCGCACGGTGCGCGGAGAGAGGTGTGGAGCTGTTCGAGCCCATCTGGTCGTGGGACAACCCCCGCAACCACGGCAGCTTCGAGCGAGGAGACTGGGAGGGCGGCGTGGACATCCCCATCTACCCCGACCAGCACACTGGTCTGCCCTCCTACAGCGGCGACATGCACAACGTCATAGAGACGTCGCACGCCGTCGTGTGTGGCGCCCTACAGAAGTTTATTGACGCCAGCCCCGACACCACCCCGTTCAAGACCTACCACGACAAGCTGAAGCGGCTCTTCTACGAGCTGCTGACGCCGGCGTGGGCCCAGGCCACTGTCAAGCGGCTGTTCTCGGAAACCCTGCCCGCCGTGCTGGAGGCGGGAGGCCAGTACCCTGAGAAGAAGTACCGTTGAGGGGGGAAAGGAGGGGGCAGGGGGGTGCGCATGGTGAGAGGCGGGGTGTCGAGGGTGTGTTGAGGCGTGCGAGGCGTGAGAAACTGAGAAACAGACTTTGCACGTTATCGGCAAGGAATCGTATGAGAATGCGGGCAGGTGCTCATTGCAATTAATTATGGCCTCATCTGCGGACTCGCTGGTGGCTGGATAGCAGTGTTCGAGTTAGCCCAGTAGTGGGTTAGGGCGAGCGCGGTCGCGCGACGCCTGGCGCGTGTCATGTTGGGTATGTCCCCGTGCCCGGCCCATTTAGCTGACACGCTGTGCCCAACTTGCGCAGTACCTAGGCCCACACATATTGAAACTTACGTGATGCGGGGGGACTGGAGGATTCACACCCAGCCGAATGCCGAAATGTCGGGCACGACGCACATGCGCATCCCAACTGGGTCCAGGGTCCGCGAAGTAGCTGTAGCGCGATATTGCCTGTGAATTTGACCCAGATTCCGTTAGTAGTGCTTGCGAAAGCGCAGATAAGCCAGGCGGACGGCGCCAGGTGAATGCGTTTCGCAAGAATGCCCGAGACGCTGTTGCTTCGCGTCGCTAGCGCATTCGAAAGTTCACAATGTGACCCAAAGAATGGCACATATCGGCCCCAGCTGCAGGCTCGCCACTTGTGAAAAACCGCGAGCTGAACCGCGGCGCCCAGTCCCTTCACTCCCCTGCAAAAGTCGCTGCCGGCTGACGCCCCTCGGTACGTTGCGGTCAAGCGTCACCGCTACAGCCCCGCTCCCCCCGCTGTTGGGTTGACCAGGACAGTGCGCGAGGCGCAAGCGCAGCGACAGCCAGTGTTACTCACAAGGCACACACTAAAACCCACAGTGTCAAAAGCCTGGGTGCGCCACGTAGCTGCAGGGCTGGGGCCTCTCCGCGCAGTTGCATTCAAACGCGATGGCGCCCCCGACGTGCCCTGATAGCAAAGGCTACACTAGTGTTGAGGCTATCCAGAATTGGTGACGGCAGTCATGCCAACGAGCGTGTATGGAAATGGGGGCGTGTGCGCGCAAGCCCATTTTCAGTGCGCGCTTGCGCCCATGCAGCGTGCCGTACAGGCTCTCGCCCAGCAGCGCCAGGTTGCGTCGCAAAATCATACCACTATTATAGTAAGAGCCCTATGAGCCAGCAATTGGCGGCAGCAACAGGCCATACATACAAGTCAGCACGCACTGGTCACACCCGAAGGGAACACAGCTTTTTCGCAGTTTCGTATACGGCACACAAAACTATACATACGGACTTCCTAACGAGGCGCAGCGGGCCGTGCGAGCAAACTCGGGTGTAAATCTCGCCGTTCTCAAGCTAGGAAGCGACTCAGAGCGTGCGGGCAAGAGCTACAAGTACAGGGAGGCAAGGACAGTGCGCGAGTCTGGGCTGGGTGCGCAAAACTGACCATCACTTATGCATCATAGTGAAGGCTCAGGCCCCCAACCGTCAGGCGTAACCGGATAGTTAAGTGAGAGATCTGCAGTTGGGAGTCGGCGGGGGTTGACCCCGTGACCTGCCAATACACACACACGCGGGCACGCCACGCCACGCCGCACCCCTCCACACCGCCCACCCCCCTCCAACTCCCCGCCCCCCTGGTCCCCTGCCCTCCCGCCAATGCAGGATCATGGGCGGCAAGAAGCGTAATAAGGCGCAGCAGCTGCTGGAGGAGGCCTCGCAGTCTGACACAGAGGACTCGGGATCGGAGCTGGAGGCAGGGGAGAGACAGCCGCAGTGGGTCCTGTGGGAGCGCAAGTGCGCTGTCCAGGCAGCAGCAGCTGGCAGGGCTAAGGCGGAATGTGCTTTCACAAGCCGTGGCACCATCGCCAAGCAGTGGCAGGCCCTGGCTGTCCCGGGACTTCGCAGCAAGGGTCGTTGGGGCGGGCAAGCCCGAGGGCTTCACGCCCATCCAGCGGTCGGACGCCAGTCTCAAGCGCTTTATCAAGCGCAGTGAGTCCACGTTCGAGTCCACTGGCGCAGTGTACGAAAAGCCGCGGTCTGGCCGCCCCCGGTGCATTCCAGAGGACGTGGTGGCAGCCACGGTGCTGTCAGTGAGGCAGCAGGGGCTCGGGAGCCAGGAGGAGTACAACGTGCAGCCTGAGTTCCGACGCATCTTCAAGCAGTACCAATGCAGCCCCGCCACCCTCTGGCGGCGGATGCATGAGCTGGACCCCTCGCTCTCCAAGTGCGTGCGCGTGGAGTACCGACGCCCACTGGCCGACACGGAGGTGAAGAAGCGCTGCGTGGTTGCTGGGCAGTGGCTGAACCTGGGGCTGAACGCGGCGGCGGCGGGGGTAACAACGCACAGGCTGGCCCCCGGCTGCCTGACTGGGCCGGTGGTGGTGGCCTGGCCGCCAGAACACAAGCCGGGCACGCCTCAGTATGACAGCGATGAGTGGCTGGCGGACTGGGCGAAGCGTGTGATCTGGGATCGACGAGAAGACAATCCACATTACAACACCGACGACCATAACGTGTGGGGCCCCGCACTGGAGGGCGCACGCAGCCTGGTGCGCCCTGACGCACGCAAGGCACTCAGTCGCGCGTGGAAAATCAAGTACGTCTCCGCCGTCAACTACCAACTGGGCGCCGTGCTGCTGGAGTTCATCAGCGGCTCGTGGGCACCCAACTACAGGCCCCAGCAGGAGTGGAAGGTGAGTGGTTGGCGCCGCTGGACCACAGGCTGGGGGGGCACGTTGTACGGGGAGTAGTGCACCCGGGCATCCCCCAACGGGTTAGCAAACACAGCGTCAAATGCCCGCCCGAACAGCATGCACCACTGCCCAATATTGTGCACATCCAACCGCACCACATGATACCCTAGGTCTACCGCCGCCTGCTCTTTACGCCTGTCGCGCAGAGCCTGTTCAATTCCGGCAGTGCTGTGCATGTCGCTCGTGTGCTGCTCGCCATCCACCTCAACCAACAGCATCCACTCACGCAGCCAAAAATCAAAAGCGCCCCCGTTGGGCAACACCTCATGCGGAATGACCTTAGCCTCCCACACAATCGTGCATGGCCTGTGCAGCTGACTGGTGAATGGCAGCAGCACGTTACGGAATGCCTTGCACTGCAACTCACCTCGCTGTACTGTTATGGTACGGGCACAGCAGTGCAGTGGGCCATGACCACCCCTTTTCCCTTGCCTGACGCACCGCTCTTCTTAACGGTGTGCCGGCTCTTCCACAGCACGCACTTGCATCCCAACTTCCAGAACACACGTGCCTGGTCATCCCCACCACATGCATTTACGGGCTCCTCGTTGAGCGGTCGTGGCGCATAGCATTTCGCCACCCTCGCCCTCAAGTGGCGAAATGTTCCAGGCCGCCGTTTGCGCCTTGCCCGGTCTGACGCCGCCGCTCGCTGCTGCTGCCCGGCGCGCCCTCCGCCGCCATGTGTGTGCACCTGCAGACATTGCGGGGCAAGAAGGCAAAGATGATGACGAAGGCGGAGTTCCATGCGTTCATCACGAAGGTCAGCGACAAGCTGCCCGCACGGTGCGCGGAGAGAGGGTGTGGAGCTGTTCGAGCCCATCTGGTCGTGGGACAACCCCCGCAACCACGGCAGCTTCGAGCGAGGAGACTGGGAGGGCGGCGTGGACATCCCCATCTAACCCCCGACCAGCACACTGGTCTGCCCTCCTACAGCGGGCGACATGCACAACGTCATAGAGACGTCGCACGCCGTCGTGTGTGGCGGCCCTACAGAAGTTTATTGACCGCCAGCCCCGACACCACCCCGTTCAAGACCTACCACGACAAGCTGAAGCGTCTCTTCTACGAGCTGCTGACGCCGGCGTGGTGCCCAGGCCACTGTCAAGCGGGCTGTTCTCGGAAACCCTGCCCGCCGTGCTGGAGGCGGGAGGCCAGTACCCCTGAGAAGAAGTACCGTTGAGGGGGGGAAAGGAGGGGGCAAGGGGGGTGCGCATGGTGAGAGGGCGGGGTGTCGAGGGTGTGTTGAGGCGTGCGAGGCGTGAGAAACTGAGAAACAGACTTTGCACGTTATCGGCAAGGAATCGTATGAGAATGCGGGCAGGTGCTCATTGCAATTAATTATGGCCTCATCTGCGGACTCGCTGGTGGCTGGATAGCAGTGGTTCGAGTTAGCCCAGTAGTGGGTTAGGGCGAGCGCGGTCGCGCGACGCCTGGCGCGTGTCATGTTGGGTATGTCCCCGTGCCCGGCCCATTTAGCTGACACGCTGTGCCCAACTTGCGCAGTACCCTAGGCCCCACACATATTGAAACTTACGTGATGCGGGGGACTGGAGGATTCCACACACCCAGCCGAATGCCGAAATGTCGGGCACGACGCACATGCGCATCCCAACTGGGTCCAGGGTCCGCGAAGTAGCTGTAGCGCGATATTGCCTGTGAATTTGACCCAGATTCCGTTAGTAGTGCTTGCGAAAGCGCAGATAAGCCAGGCGGACGGCGCCAGGTGAATGCGTTTCGCAAGGAATGCCCGAGACGCTGTTGCTTCGCGTCGCTAGCGCATTCGAAAGTTCACAATGTGACCCAAAGAATGGCACATATCGGCCCCAGCTGCAGGCTCGCCACTTGTGAAAAACCGCGAGCTGAACCGCGGCGCCCAGTCCCTTCACTCCCCTGCAAAAGTCGCTGCCGGCTGACGCCCCTCGGTACGTTGCGGTCAAGCGTCACCGCTACAGCCCCGCTCCCCCCGCTGTTGGGTTGACCAGGACAGTGCGCGAGCGCAGCGCAGCGACAGCCAGTGTTACTCACAAGGCACACACTAAAACCCACAGTGTCAAAAGCCTGGGTGCGGCCACGTAGCGCAGGGCTGGGGCCTCTCCGCGCAGTTTGCATTCAAACGCGATGGCGCCCCCGACGTGCCCTGATAGCAAAGGCTACACTAGTGTTGAGGCTATCCAGAATTGGTGGACGGCAGTCATGCCAACGAGCGTGTATGGAAATGGGGGCGTGTGCGCGCAAGCCCATTTTCAGTGCGCGCTTGCGCCCATGCAGCTTGCCGTACAGGCTCTCGCCCAGCAGCGCCAGGTTGCGTCGCAAAATCATAACCACTATTATAGTAAGAGCCCTATGAGCCGCATTGGCGGCAGCAACAGGCCATACATACAAGTCAGCAACGACACTGGTCACCAACACCCGAAGGGAACACAGCTTTTTCGCAGTTTCGTATACGGCACACAAAACTATACATACGGACTTCCTAACGAGGCGCAGCGGGCCGTGCGAGCAAACTCGGGTGTAAATCTCGCCGTTCTCAAGCTAGGAAGCGACTCAGAGCGTGCGGGGCAAGAGCTACAAGTACAGGGGAGGCAAGGACAGTGCGCGAGTCTGGGCTGGGTGCGCAAAACTGACCATCACTTATGCATCATAGTGAAGGCTCAGGGCCCCCAACCGTCAGGCGTAACCGGATAGTTAAGTGAGAGATCTGCAGTTGGGAGTCGGCGGGGGTTGACCCCGTGACCTGCCAATACACACACACGCGGGCACGCCACGCCACGCCGCACCCCTCCACACCGCCCCACCCCCTCCAACTCCCGCCCCCCTGGTCCCCTGCCCTCCCGCCAATGCAGGATCAATGGGCGGCAAGAAGCGTAATAAGGCGCAGCAGCTGCTGGAGGAGGGCCTCGCAGTCTGACACAGAGGACTCGGGATCGGAGCTGGAGGCAGGGGAGAGACAAGCCGCAGTGGGTCCTGTTGGAGCGCAAGTGCGCGTGTCCAGGCAGCAGCAGCTGGCAGGGCTAAGGCGGAATTGCTTTCACAAGCCGTGGCAACCATCGCCAAGCAAGTGGCAGGCCCTGGCTGTCCGGGACTTCGCAGCAAGGGTCGGTTGGGCGGGCAAGCCCGAGGCTTCACGCCCATCCAGCGGTCGGACGCCAGTCTCAAGCGCTTTATCAAGCGCAGTGAGTCCACGTTCGAGTCCACTGGCGCAGGTGTACGAAAAGCCGCGGTCTGGCCGCCCCCGGTGCATTCCAGAGGAACGTGTGGCAGCCACGGTGCTGTCAGTGAGGCAGCAGGGGCTCGGGAGCCAGGAAGGAGTACAAACGTGCAGCCTGAGTTCCGACGCATCTTCAAGCAGTACCAATGCAGCCCCGCCACCCTCTGGCTCGGCGGATGCATGAGCTGACCCCCGCTCTCCAAGTGCGTGCGCGTGGAGTACCGACGCCCACTGGCCGACACGGAGGTGAGAAGGCGCTGCGTGGTGCTGGGCAGTGGCTGAACCTGGGGCTGAAGCGCGGCGGCGGCGGGGGGTAACAACGCACAGGCTGGCCCCCCGGCTGCCTGACTGTGGCCGGGTGGTGGTGGCCTGGCCGCCAGAACACAAGCCGGGCACGCCTCAGTATGACAGCGATGAGTGGGCTGGCGGGACTGGGCGAAGCGTGTGATCTGGATCGACGAGAAGACAATCCACATTACCACCCGACGACCATAACGTGTGGGGCCCCGCACTGGAGGGCGCACGCAGCCTGGTGCGCCCTGACGCACGCAAGGCACTCAGTCGCGCGTGGAAAATCAAGTACGTCTCCGCCGTCAACGTACCAACTGGGCGCCGTGCTGCTGGAGTTCATCAGCGGCTCGTGGGCACCCAACTACAGGCCCCAGCAGGAGTGGAAGGTGAGTGGTTGGCGCCGCTGGACCACAGGCTGGGGGGGCACGTTGTACGGGGAGTAGTGCACCCGGGCATCCCCCAACGGGTTAGCAAACACCAGCGTCAAATGCCCGCCCGAACAGCATGCACCACTTGCCCAATATTGTGCACATCCAACCGCACCACATGATACCCTAGGTCTACCGCCGCCTGCTCTTTACGCCTGTCGCGCAGAGCCTGTTCAATTCCGGCAGTGCTGTGCATGTCGCTCGTGTGCTGCTCGCCATCCACCTCAACCAACAGCATCCACTCACGCAGCCAAAAATCAAAAGCGCCCCCGTTGGGCAAACCCTCATGCGGACATGACCTTAGCCTCCACACAATCGTGCATGGCCTGTGCAGCTGACTGGTGAATGGCAGCAGCACGTTACGGAATGCCTTGCACTGCAACTCACTCGCTGTACTGTTATGGTACGGGCACAGCAGTGCAGTGGGCCATGACCACCCCTTTCCCTTGCCTGACGCACGCTCTTCTTAACGGTGTGCCGGCTCTTCCACAGCACGCACTTGCATCCCAACTTCCAGAACACACGTGCCTGGTCATCCCCACCACATGCATTACGGGCTCCTCGTTGAGCGGTCGTGGCGCATAGCATTTCGCCACCTCGCCCTCAAGTGGCGAAATGTTCCAGCCGCCGTTTGCGCCTTGCCCGGTCTGACGCCGCCGCTGCTGCTGCTGCCGCGCGCCCTCCGCCGCCATGTGTGTGCACCTGCAGACATTGCGGGGCAAGAAGGCAAAGATGATGACGAAGGCGGAGTTCCAGGCGTTCATCACGAAGGTCAGCGACAAGCTGCCCGCACGGTGCGCGGAGAGAGGTGTGGAGCTGTTCGAGCCCATCTGGTCGTGGGACAACCCCCGCAACCACGGCAGCTTCGAGCGAGGAGACTGGGAGGGCGGCGTGGACATCCCCATCTACCCCGACCAGCACACTGGTCTGCCCTCCTACAGCGGCGACATGCACAACGTCATAGAGACGTCGCACGCCGTCGTGTGTGGCGCCCTACAGAAGTTTATTGACGCCAGCCCCGACACCACCCCGTTCAAGACCTACCACGACAAGCTGAAGCGGCTCTTCTACGAGCTGCTGACGCCGGCGTGGGCCCAGGCCACTGTCAAGCGGCTGTTCTCGGAAACCCTGCCCGCCGTGCTGGAGGCGGGAGGCCAGTACCCTGAGAAGAAGTACCGTTGAGGGGGGAAAGGAGGGGGCAGGGGGGTGCGCATGGTGAGAGGCGGGGTGTCGAGGGTGTGTTGAGGCGTGCGAGGCGTGAGAACTGAGAAACAGACTTTGCACGTTATCGGCAAGGAATCGTATGAGAATGCGGGCAGGTGCTCATTGCAATTAATTATGGCCTCATCTGCGGACTCGCTGGTGGCTGGATAGCAGTGTTCGAGTTAGCCCAGTAGTGGGTTAGGGCGAGCGCGGTCGCGCGACGCCTGGCGCGTGTCATGTTGGGTATGTCCCCGTGCCCGGCCCATTTAGCTGACACGCTGTGCCCAACTTGCGCAGTACCTAGGCCCACACATATTGAAACTTACGTGATGCGGGGGGACTGGAGGATTCACACCCAGCCGAATGCCGAAATGTCGGGCACGACGCACATGCGCATCCCAACTGGGTCCAGGGTCCGCGAAGTAGCTGTAGCGCGATATTGCCTGTGAATTTGACCCAGATTCCGTTAGTAGTGCTTGCGAAAGCGCAGATAAGCCAGGCGGACGGCGCCAGGTGAATGCGTTTCGCAAGAATGCCCGAGACGCTGTTGCTTCGCGTCGCTAGCGCATTCGAAAGTTCACAATGTGACCCAAAGAATGGCACATATCGGCCCCAGCTGCAGGCTCGCCACTTGTGAAAAACCGCGAGCTGAACCGCGGCGCCCAGTCCCTTCACTCCCCTGCAAAAGTCGCTGCCGGCTGACGCCCCTCGGTACGTTGCGGTCAAGCGTCACCGCTACAGCCCCGCTCCCCCGCTGTTGGGTTGACCAGGACAGTGCGCGAGCGCAGCGCAGCGACAGCCAGTGTTACTCACAAGGCACACACTAAAACCCACAGTGTCAAAAGCCTGGGTGCGCCACGTAGCTGCAGGGCTGGGGCCTCTCCGCGCAGTTGCATTCAAACGCGATGGCGCCCCGAGCAGCGCCAGGTTGCGTCGCAAAA